>CM070061.1:19581439-20181439 GCA_036320875.1 Cotoneaster glaucophyllus
ATCACACTTAAATATAATATCTATAACAACTTTTTATTTATTTATATTAGTTTAAAGAGGGTAGATTGCATATTTTATCTTTTGTTTAGTTGTTAGACAAGAGAGTTCTTAAGCCTAATTGAGTGTGATACCAATGTATTGAACATATGAGTGTGATAATTAACTCAAGAAGGTCATATCAAACATACTGAACTCAATATATTAAACTCACAATAGTGTAGAAGTAGTGTTTATAGATATCAAACTCAGGTTGTCCGATTCTTATATATAGATATCACACTCACTCAAACTACGACCTTCCACAGTAGGGCGAAAAAAAATGAGGGTTATACCAATATATTGGGCTAATATAGGAATCACTCCTACCGTGGGCCAAAAAATTTGAGTGTGATACCAATATATTGAATTCATGAGATTAACAATATATTGAACTCATGAGTGTGATACTTATAAATTAGTATTCTAAGTATGACTGTCACAGTTATATAATTCACACTAGTGTAGCACTAGTGTATAGATATCAAACCCAGATTGCGTGATTCCTATAATAACACTCACTCAAACTATTGTGGAAGAACTTAGAATAGAGAAAATCATCGCTAATTGCAAGCAAGGCCTAAACCCTAAGGCCCCGTTTGTTAGGCCTCCTTAGTGGGGACTGGCTTAGCTGGGACAGCAATCCCATGTTTGGCGTAAGACGGGACTAGCATAAATGACGCTAAGTCCGACTCGTGTCGACTAAATGCCTCACTAAGTTGCGTTAGCTAATCCGGAGTGAATGCTTGGTATTAGCTAGGACTATCCTCGCTTACAACTTCATGCTTTCGCATGGAGCAGCGTTCGTTGTAGTCCTCTGCTGCCGACTCCGACATCGCCGACTCTTTTATAATCTCCTGGAGAACCAGGTCAGACTGAGAGTCGTTTACACCCCAGATCTGAAACCCATCAGCCATTTACTCTTTTCTGTCTCGTTACTGACTCTAAAACCTATAGATCAAATACTGCAGAATGACGAAAACGTTTTATCTTGTGTTCTATGGCAAGAAATTTTATGGGCTTGGCTGGGTTCTTCATGTTGTTCAATTGAATTTATGACTTTGGGTTTGATTAATTTCTAGGTTCTCTCCCATTTGTTCCACAGTAATCAAATATTTTCATGGGTTTTGCTTCCCGAAGAAGAAGAACGACTTTGAGAAAGAAACAATGGTCTTGCTTGATGGACATGATTTTGTATCTCTCTGCGAGGAAGAAGGGCCGATGACTGACGGCTGATGACTGATGACTGATGATTTTGTATCTCTCTAAGAGGAAGAAGGGCTAAGAAAGTTAAATCAATAATAAAAAAATATTATAATATGTATTAAATAATATAATAGTATAGTTTGTTAACTATCCTACTTTTTAGTCCGACACTGCACCAAACGCTTCACTAAGTTAGTCCAGCTTAGTCTAGTCTAAGCTAGTCCAGCTTAGTCCCTGAATCTAGTCCAGTCCGAGACAGTCCGGTACAACAAACGCACCCTAAACTTGCCTACCGTACACGCTATATAAGAATCTGTTATGAAGTTAAGAATTCATGTTAAGACCGTAATAACTATTAACTCAAACATACTCGTCCACGGTTCAAACATAATTTTCAAACAAAGCTATTAACTCAAGCAGAGTTCAGCCTGGACTTATATATAATCATACTTGACACCATTATTTAATACGCTGGTTACAAAACAAAAATTCCTTCATTTCACTCTTTATCCCTTCGCGCTTCTGTTTGGTTCTTTCAAGAAAAACCCACACACACTGTCCTAACTAATGGCGCCGCCCCATTTTATGATGCGGCGGGTAGAATTTATTGGGAGGCAGTGGAACTTGTTCGACATAGCAACTTCGATTGTCGTTCTGCTTTTATTTCAACTGGGGTGCATTTTGGTTGTTCGTGGCACTACATATTTTGACAGGTCTAGGAATAGCTCTAGGTTACCATAGGAGCCTTGCACACCGGAGTTTTAAGCTTCCCAGATGGCTCGAATACTTTTTTGCCTATTGCGGTGTTTTGGCACTTCAGGTCTGCTTAAGAGAAATGCTAATAGAGGAATATATACGAATTTAGAAACCATGTGGTATATATCGCAAAACCGCAGATGATAATTTGATAAAATAATTAGTACCTTTAACATTGCCGGTGTTTGAGACCTGATTCTCACCAGAATCATTAAATTGATGTGTAATTTATGTAATTGTAGGGAAGTCCAACTGAATGGGTGAGCACACATAGATACCACCACCAGTTAACAGACACAAAGAAAGACCCTCATAGCCCACTTATGGGTTCTGGTTTTGTCACACTGGTTGGATCTTCAATAACAGCTTTCGGTTTGTAAGTGTACAAAATTCTCTCTCCCCTCCCTCAGTATAAAACTCCCTCCCTCTCTCTCCCTCCCTCTCTCTCTCTCTCTCTCTATGACAAAGTGAGATGCATACCAATTTTGCAGTATGAAAGACGACTAAAGAATGTTGATGAATTAAAAAGGCAGCCCTACCATAGGTTTCTTCATCGTACTCATCTTCGTCCCTCGGTTGTTCTCGGAGTTCTACCTAGGGCCCCCAAAGTCTCAGGGCCGGCCCTATGTCATGGGAGGACTACCCTTTCACTACTACGGAACCATTTATTAGTGTTGCTATGATAACCGACAAAAAACGTATATTACTGTCGGATATTAAGCAAAATCCGATAGAAAATGGATACAGTGGCGGATATAATAAGCGACAGAATTGCCAGCATCAGGAAATGACTTTTCCGACAAAAAAAACTCTAAAACCGACAGAAATTGTGTCGGATATAACCGACAAAGAATATATTAATATGAATATATAAGAGCATTCTCTGTCGAATAAAACCAACAGAACTTGTGTCGGATATAACCGACAGATAATTTTAAATAAGAGCATTTTTTGTCGGATAAAAAAAAATATTGAAATCCATCCGTTCGAGCAATTTTCGAAGAGTTCATTCAGCTGCAATGGTAGAAGTTGGAAACGATAAAGTTTGATCAATCGTACTTTGATACTGTAACCAGCTACAATCCTGAAGTTGCAGATGAAAGTTCTGCCTTTTCTGGGAACTCTTGATGTGCTCAGCCTTTGAGACTACGCAAATTGCAAATCTACAGCCAAAAATAGACGAAACGATCGAATTTCAAAGCTTGTCTCCCTGACACTCATGAATTAACGAGCTGAGATTCATTCAGAAAACGGGTCGAATCTCTTCGAAATGCGCCTGCGAATCCGAAATCAAAGGGAAACAATGAATTATAACAGGGAAACAAAGCAAAACGACGAATTTCTCTGCAAGTTCCAGTGAAATGAGATCGGTTTTGCAAACTACCCAACAAAATCGCAATCGAATTCTACTTCAAAAACTCTTGGAATGTATCTGCAAAACATAATTACTGTAATTTGGTAAGCTACTAGGTTATTGTTTTTCCTATTTACTCCTTTACTGTATTTTAGTAGGAAAAAATTGTTACAATAAAGTTTGAAATTGTTATATTCCTAAAAGTCGTTGAATGACCATCTAAGTGTACAGTTTCTAATTTTCTGCAGAACAAGTCGTTTGGAAATTGTTTGGATCGATTTTTCTTAACACTAGAAAGAAACAACCTATTCAACTGTGCCGAGCTTGGCTCTTTCTTGTTTTTCCATCTTCAGCTTCTTCCAGTGGAGGTCACTCGGCACATATGCTTCAGCTAGATCATAACCTACAGCTGACATGTCCTGAATCTTTTATTTCCCTTTCAAGTTGGCCTGCCCTGCATTCACTGCATTTTCCAGCTTTGAGATGTGCATCGTTCCTCTAAGGTCTACCATATTCTTCAATTCTTCAAGTTTGTTTCCTGTTTCGTAGCTAACCTAAATATGTATATGTATGCGTGTGTATATATATATATATATATATACAGATTGCTTAAGGAGAGGGATCCCCATTTTTTCAAAAAATGGGGATTAGATGTGGGGCTCACTCCACATCGAATTTCAACGATCCGAACCGTCTATTTTTCAAGTTACACCTCATAGATCATCGTTACAAAAATTCAATTCAATCCGAAACCATTTTCCTATTTAATTATCAAGATAAAATTTCATTGTTTCTTATATAACAAAGTATTCGTTAATATTTTTGAACCCAATTAGATGTCTTAAATATTTCAGATTTAGCTAATATTTTGCAATGATGATCTATGAGGTGTAACTTGAAAAATAGACGGTTCGGATCGTTGAAATTCGATGTGGAGTGGGCCCGACACCTAATCCCCATTTTTTGAAGAAAATGGGGATCCCTCTCCTTAAGCAATCTGTATATATATATAGTTAGACAGAAATTTGACCCCGAACAACAAGAAAAGGATTGGAAAGACAGATAAATATATTTGAAAAAGAAAAGAAAAGACAAACTGGAAATTTTTGCAAGTTGTGCAGACTAGTTAGATGCTTCATGGCAACATCAAGGTCTTGAACCAAAAAATTTCATCTAGCTCCAGATATCTTAGGTTGCTTCTCGAAATGTTCATCCATGGTGATTGAGGCGAGAAGGAAAAGGGGAGAAGAGAAGGAGAAGGAAATGAGGGGAGGAGAAAAGGGGGAAGGAAGGGAGAAGGCACCGGCGCAAGGAAGAGATGGAGAGGTTTTATTTTAGAAAATTTTCATTACTGTGATTTAAAACCGACAGAAACATTTTTTTAAAATAAAAACCAACAGAAAATTTTCATTATTGTTGGTTATAACCGGCAGAAAAAAAATTGCGGCAAAAATCCCCCCAAAATTTTAAATTCCCCCTGCCCCGAAAAATTTGTTGCGTTTTTAAAAAATAAAATAATAATTGTTTGGTTTAATAAATAAATAAATAAAATGTATTTAAATAGAATACGTTTTTAAAAATCAAATAAATAATTGTTTGGTTTAAATAGATAATAACCCATATAAAATATGCAATAAAGAAACAAAAAGATAATTGTACAATGAAAATGTCATCACACAAACTACATATTGTCTAATCAAATACTTGAAAAACATAAATAAAAATTTAGCACAAATTACTTTTCCCACTTCAAAATTTAGGCAAATTTAACAGAGATATGCATTCTATGAAACTAGTTTCCATGATATAACCGTCAAACTTGTTTCTAGATACTACAAGATCGCATATGTAAAAAATTGCAAAAAAAAAACATTCAGAGATTAGGTAACAGAACAAAAGTTTTCGACAGTTATAAACGAAAAATCACAATTTAACGGTTATTTTAGCTCCGGTTTTGATGATTTTTTTTATAGCTATACTCCTCGACCCTATAAGAATGCAATGAACGAATTCGATCTTCAATTTAAAATATGTACACTAGTGGATACCACAAAATCTAATTTTATACTTAATGGAAGTATAATATTAACTCTTAAGTGTTTGTTTAATCTACTGTTTTGACGCGATATGCATTATAGGAAACTTTTTTCAACGATCCAATCGTCAAACTTATTTGTACACACTCCGAGATTGCATACGTAAAAATTCGTAAAAAATAAACATTCAGAGATTACGTAACGGAACAAAAGTTTTCGACGGTTATAAACGAAAAATCGTAATTTAACGGTTCTTTTAGCTCCGATTTTAATTATTTTTTACAGCTACACTCCTCGATCTTATATGAATGTAATGAATAAATTTGACCTTCAATTTAAAATATTTACACTATTGGATACCACAAAATCTTATTTTATACTTAACGGAAGTATAACATTAACCTTAAGTGTTTATTTAATCTACCGTTTTGACGCGATACACATTCTATGAAACTTTTTTCCATGATCCAACCGTCAAACTTGTTTGTACACACTCCGAGATCGTATACGTAGAAAATCACAAAAAACAAACATTCAGAGATTAGGTAATAGAACAAAAGTTTTCGACGGTTATAAACGAAAAATCACAATTTAATGGTTATTTTAGCTCCGGTTTTGATGATTTTTTACATCTACACTCCTTTACCCTATAAGAATGCAATGAATGAATTTGATCTTCAATTTAAAATATTTTGATGGGGAAGTATAACATTAACTCTAAGTGTTTGTTTAATCTACCGTTTTGATGCGATACGCATTCTACAAAAGGTTTTTCAACGATCCAACCGTCAAACTTGTTTGTACACACTCCGAGATCGCATATGTAAAAAATCAGAAAAAAACATTCAGAGATTAGGTAACGGAACAAAAGTTTTCGATAGTTATAAACGAAAAATCACAATTTAACGGTTATTTTAACTCCGATTTTGATGATTTTTTTACAGCTACACTCCTCGACCCTATAAGAATGCAATGAATGAATTCGATCTTATTTTATACTTAATGGAAGTATAACATTAACTCTTAAGTGTTTGTTAAATTTATCAATTTGATATGATATGCATTCTACGAAACTAGTTTCAACAATCCAACCGTCAAATATGTTTGTATATACTCTAACGGGACCATGAGTGAAAAAAAAACATTCAGAGATTATTTTGGCGACCGCCCAAAATTTTGATTTGTTCGTGTTGGTTTTATCCGACAGGGCCATGAGTGCAAAAAGAAATATATTTAAACCATGAGTTTGTTTATTTATTTTTAATCAATATAACATTTTAAGATCCCAACGAAGATCGATCTCTATATGCAAAAACTCGACGAACAACAGAAGCTAGAGATCATGATGGGCAAGGTACTATAGATTCTTGGCACTAGAAGATAAGACTAAATATATTTATGTACACTACAAAACGTGAGACAACACAGAGACATGTTTGCTTGCAAGTTGCAGTGGCACACCAATTGACCCTATGGACACATTTGAGTGCGCATCACCGGCCATACATGAGGAGCAAACATCTGAGTGCGCACCATTGGGTCATGAGTGAAAAAAAAATAAAAAATTAAACTATGTGTTTATTTATTTATTTATAATCAATATAACCTTTTAAAATAATAAAATAGTCAATTTATGTCGGTTATAACTGTCAGAATACTAAAATAATAACCGGCAGAAACTAAAATAATAAAATAACCAATTTCTGTCAGTTATAACCGCCGCCATTAACTTAAAAACCGTCGAAATCTGTTAAAAATATTTTTAAAAAAATTCAAAAATACCAGCAGTTATAATAATTTTATGGTAGTTGCATCCGACACTAAATATCCTCCAGGAATTTATGTCGGATATAACCGACAAGATTTCATAATTATCCGACACTAACTGAATGATGTGTAGGATATTTTTTATCCGACATAATGGCTTATTAAACCGCAATCATCATCCAACACCTAGTGCTAATATTGTAGTAGTGTTTCTGGTTTGGGGAATGATAATTACTTGTACTATTTCCTTTCTCGTCAAAGGCAGCTAGCCCTGCCAAATTTACTTTCACGTATATCTCTAGGAAAAAGTTTCAAACTGTAACCTAAATTTCGTACCCTTTTTTTCTTACACAGAAAACATGACAAGCTCGTCAAGTGATTTAGTGAAGCTGTAGCTCGTCATAAAGAAACTTATATATAATTACACAGTTACAATGACGTTTCGTCCGAATGATACAAAGCATATCAATGTGTACAAATGCTTATTCATATCTTTGTATTATTGACACAGGACGCCTCAATAACAATATACCCATGCTATGAAAGTCGTGCTCCGTAATTAGACACAATACATGGTCCATAAATATATCATAGTATCTTTGCCATTACATTATTTATAATTCATGACCCGTAAATATTTTAGTCCACCGTCCATCGTTTTTTAATGTAACCAGCTGGATTTTTATTCACTGCAGGGTGTGAGGACGGTAGTACTTTACCACATTACATTCTCAGTAAATTCTATTGGCCACATACGGTGAAGTCAGGATTTCTCGGGAGGAGGGGGTACGAACTTAAAAGAGTGTAAGATTAAAGAAAAAAAGGCAACAACTAAATATTTTTATATAGTAACGTCTAAGTGCAGGGTCTGCAAGAAGATTAGCCAATGTTTCATCCAACTCAGTGGCCTCACTTTGTTGTGACCTACTCAGAATATTCAAAGGAAGACTCTTGGAATATTTGAAGGAGGAGGAGAACTATTTGCAATATTTGAAGGAGAATGACTACCCGAAATGTTTGAAGGACGATTTAAGCATTGTTTCTTATAGTAACGTTCCATTACATAACTGTAAAATGGAAAGAAAAAAAAATTCTTACTCTTAATCCTAGAGTAGACCATACTATTGTATGCATAATAACTAATCCAATCAACAATTCAATTAATCAATATCAATAAACTTACAAATTATTTAATAAATAAAAATTCAATTCAACTAATCATATGAATAATTGTATACATAATACATTATGTAATAATTCAATGAATTAATCAATAATCGAGAATTCAACTTTTAATTTTTACCCTAAAAAAAAATTCTTACTCTTAATCCTAGAGTAGACCATACTATTGTATGCATAATAACTAATCCAATCAACAATTCAATTAATCAATATCAATAAACTTACAAATTATTTAATAAATAAAAATTCAATTCAACTAATCATATGAATAATTGTATACATAATACATTATGTAATAATTCAATGAATTAATCAATAATCGAGAATTCAACTTTTAATTTTTACCCTAAAAAATAATTTCATAATTTCATATCAATAATCATAAAATCATATCAATAACCAATAACCATATTAGCAGTGGCTAAGCCACGTGGGAGCGAGGAGTGGCGGCTGCCACTCCCCTCACTGGAAAAGAAAGACTGGAGAGTTGGTTTTGCCCCTCCCCTCGCCGGAAAATCCACTGGTTCTGCTACTGCTCTTCGTCTCCAGTCTATTCGGTTCTGCTCTGCGCGTATCAGAGCTTTCATTTATTTTAAACAACCAGGCCAAAACGACGTCGTTTTGGTCCTGGTAAAAAAAATTAAAAAAAAAAAAGTCGAAACGGCTCTGTTTCGATAAGTTGGAATATATATATACACACTGGGGGGGACCACGTGTACCCCATTCAATTCAGTCTCTCAGCCTCTCAGTCTTCGTATCGTTTTCCCCTTTTCAACCTCCAATCAAAATAGCAAAAGGTGCAGCCCTGCTCCCCAATTCGAAGCAGAAAACACAACGGAAATTCCCAGTCATCAACCACCCACCGTTTGGCGCTCTAGGCGCTAGCCACTACAGGGCACCCACTCTCCACTCCAGCCGTCAGCTTCCAACCTTCGAAGCCACTCTTTAGGTAAATTTTTTAATTCCTAAATTTATAACCCCTAACCCTAATTAATTATTTAAAACGAATTTTGTTTAATTGGTATAAAATCATATGATAATGCACTCAATGCACTAATATGGTTATTGGTTATTAATATGATTCTATGATTATTGATATGAAATTATGAAATTATTTTTTAGGGTAAAAATTAAAATTTGAATTCTCGATTATTGATTAATTAATTGAATTATTACATAATGTATTATGTATACAATTATTCAAATGATTAGTTGAATTGAATTTTTATTCATCGAATAATTTGTATGTTTATTGGTATTGATTAATTGAATTGTTTGTTGGATTAGTTATTATGCATACTATAGTATAGTCTACTCTAGGATTAAGAGTCTAAGATTATTTTTTTCTTTCCATTTTACAGTTATGTAATGGAACGATACTGTAAGAAATAATGCTTAAATCTTCCTTTAAACATTTCGGGTAGTCATTCTCCTTCAAATATTCCGAGTAGTCCTCCTCCTCCTTCAAATATTCCAAGAAGTCTTCCTTAGAATATTTCGAGTAGGTCACAACAAAGTGAGGTCACTGAGTTGATGAAATATTGGCTAATCTTCTTACAGACTCTGCAAACGTTACTATATAAAAAGATTAAGTTCTCCCCTCCCCCCGAGAAATCCTGGCTTCGCCACTGCATATTAGTGCATTGAGTGCATTACCATATGATTTTATACCAATTAAACAAAATTCGTTTTAAATAATTAATTAGGGTTAGGGATTATAAATTTAGGAATTAAAAAATTTACCTAAAGAGTGGCTTTGAAGGTTGGAAGCTGGCGGATGGAGTGGAGAGTGGCTGCCCTGTAGTGGCTGGCGCCATGAGCGCCAAATGGTGGGTGGGTGGGTGGTGACTGGGAATTTCCCTTCCATTTTCTGCTTCGAATTGGGGAGCAGGGCTGCACCTTTTGCTGTTCTGATTAGAGGTTGGAAAGGGGAAAACAACACTGAGATTGAGAGGCTGAGAGACTGAATGGAATGGGGGACACACGGTCCCCTTATATATATTTATTTATTTATTCCAACTTATCGAAATGGCGCCATTTTAGCTTTTTATTTTTTAAATTTTTTTACCAGAATCAGAACGACGTCGTTTTGGCCTGGTTGTTGTTTTTTTTTTTTTTTTAAAAATGAAAGCTCTGCTATGCGCGGAGCAGAACCAGATAGACCGGTGACGAAGAGCAACAGCAGAACTAGTGGGTTTTCCGGCGAGGGGTGAGGCAAAACCACCTCTCCAGTCTTGTTTTTCCAGCAACGGGAGTCGCAGCCGTCACTCCTCACTCCGACGTGGCTTCTGTGTGTGTGTGTGTGTGTAACGTCGCTATAACGGAATCTCTATGTATTATGTACGTTCTTTGCATGGATAAATAGTAAAAGTAATTGTGAATTTGAATTGTTTTAGGTTGCTGGCATTGCCGACCCTTGGAGAAGGCTGGCACAATAACCACCATGCTTTTGACTACTCAGCTCAGCAAGGCCTGGAATGGTGGCCAGGTTGATATTACATGGTATTTAATAAGATTTCTTCAAGTTGCTGGTTTGGCCACCGACGTGAAAACCCCAACTGAAACTCACAAGAAAAGGAAAGCTTTACACAAACAAATCATTGAGAGAAACAATTAAGACAAAAATGGATATCTTCCAAACCGCGAATATTATTGCGTTTGTTTTTTTTTTTTTTTTTTTTGCTTATTTATTTATTTATTTATTATCCACAAATTAACGTTTGGCAAAAATAAAGGAGCGACTAGTATAATATTCTTATTATATATGGAGAGTTTTAAGCACATTACATGTCGTATGATATTCCCATAGTTGAATATCAGAATGTGCAAAGAACAAGACTACAAAAAAAAAAAAATATATTACTAAACAAACGAGAATGCCGAAACGGCTATAAAATCCCAAGATGCTACATCGTGACTAAATTATTCTGGACTGAATAAGTAGTATGCTATTTATAATAAACTAGCCCTAACCCTAAATGGTAAGAAACAAAACCCTAATGCTAACGGGCTAAGCCTTGAAAACCAAACATTAAAGTAAACCTAAATACTAATATTTTCCAACACCCCCGTCAAACTCATGGCAGTATACGATATAACGCAAACAAGCAAATGCGGATTGGCTCCATTAGGCAAACTAGCGAACTTGACTTGACTGGCGAACTGCTGATGAATTGGCGAACTTCACTTGACTTGATTTGATTGGCGAACTGCTGATCTGATACAGACTGGCTTTGAGAGTATGGAGAGAAAGCGTACGAGTGCTCCTCGTCACTAAACGGATGAGATTTCCATATCCCAAAACGAGAACCAAAAAACTACAATCACTTAAATGATCACAAGTTCAAGCACTCGAGTAACAGATGCAACACTCATCCGTGTGGGCCTCAAACACAAAAAAATGAGCAAACAAGCCATTTCCTTTTCTTTTCTCGTGTGGGCGTCAAAACCTCCAAACAATTTTTTTATTTTTCCTTCTTTTTTTCTCTCCTTTTTTCTCTCTTATTCCTTTTTCTTCTTCTTTCTTCTCTTTTGTGCGAACGAGTGCAGCAATCAGCCATGGAAGTACAGTGCAATTGTTGGATCAACAAAAGGACAGCAAGAACAAGGTTTTCAATCAGGTAACAGATATGGCAGGGTTGTAGTGGTTCGATAGATCCAACTTATAGGAGTCGGTACGAGTACGAGGATATGGCAAAGTGCAGGGCAAAGACGAACTCGATCCGAGTTTGGGTTCTCGAATCTGGGTTTCATCAAAACAAATGGTGGATAGTGAGGAAGACATTGATGGATCGAGGTTAAGGGTGGGTTCAAGCGGCAGCAGATGGTGGTGTGACTCCGTGTTTGCAGGCGCGACTTGGTGGTGATCTGATGCGGGAAACGGCGAAGCACGACAAAGCTTCATCAATTTTTTCTTTTCTAATACTTACTAAACCCAAACGACAACAGAATAGAAGCAACAGACGATGACGTAAATGATAACAACCAAAGTAGATCAAATCCCGAAGGATTGAACCTGCTTTAATACCAAGTTGAATATCAAAGTGCGACGAACAAATATACAAAATAATAAGAATATTATTAAACAAACGAGAATGCCGAAACGGCTTCAAAATTCCAAGAGGCTACATGGTGACTAACTTATTCTCGACTGAATAACAAGTATGTTATTTATAATAAACTAGCCCTAACATTAAAAGGTAAGAAACGAAACCCTAATGCTAAAGGGTTAAACCCAAAAAACCAAACATTAAAGCAAACCTAAATACTAATATTTTCCAACACCCATTCGGATCCCGAGTTCTATGTAGTCTCCCATTCTTCATATTCATTGTCCGAAAAAAAATTAATATTTATCCTAACTTTCAAGTGATGGTGATGCTCACGACTCTATTGATCACCGTTGCATAAATTTAAATTTTGAGATCGTGTAGTGGATAGATACAAATCTCAAAAGTTAAACTCATCTAACGATAATAAGTAGGGTGGTGAGCATAACCACCACTTGAAGGCAGTGAACAAAAATTGCTGGAGGAAAAAAATAATCACATCCATTTATCTTTCGAAGAGCTCCTATATATGAGGCATTTGTGAGAAGAAAATGATACTGGTGTAAGTAAAGGGTAATGCTAGGGAGACCAAATTTTAAACAAATTTTGTAAACCAAATGATATGGTTGTTGATGATTGGATTGTTATTTAAGTGTTGATTAATGTGCTATTTCTTATTAATGACACATCCTTTGGTTTGTAAATTTAGTTTAGAAATTTGGTTTCTCTAACATTATCCTTAAGTAAATTATTCATCGGAGTTTGAAGTTACTCGGTATTTGTGTTGCCCTAACTCCCGCCAAGGAGTTTAATTACATTGGGTTCTCCAACACGTGTCAAAAGGTGTTATTCTCTGCTCTTTTTAGGAGGCCAAGGGCAAGGCAAGGGAAAGGGCGATGAAATTATCTTTACTATTCACTCTCAATAGTAGTTGCCCTTGTGCCTGTTTAAGAAGAGCATAAGGACAATGGTGACTATTATTCACAATATATTTTTCTTTTGTTATGCCTTGTAAGTGTGTACTTAGAAAATTTATCTTTGAAAATAAAACTTCATATTTAACTCCAAAAATTTAGTTTTAAATACAAAGCAAAGCATAGCATTACAAACAAGCATAACTAATTAAAAATAAACGCAAATGAATATGGTTGAACATTTTAAGTTTCTTTAAGTGTGTCTAATTTTAAGTGTGTTGCTAAAAAACATTTTGTATTTTCTTACAATTTTTTGTATTATTTTGGTATTTTCAATTTTTTAAACATTGGAAATCCAACGGTCCAGATGAAATGACCATTGGAAATCCAAAGTTTTGCAAGGCGTTGGGTTATGTTGATGGAGGCTGGGCGGTCACGTGGGTGGGGCCCTTCCTCTCCCTCCTGTTTATTCAAAGGGAGCAAGCCCGTGCAACAATTGACATGGCAACCTTCTTGCCTTTTGCCTAGTCAGTCGCCTTTTTTTTCCACCACTAGAGCATCAAAGTTCGGTCCAATGGCAATTGAACCCAATTGCAAGGGCAACTGGGCATCCGCTGGTGTGAAGTCAAGACTTTTAGGTTTGGCTTTCCTTGTCAAATATTGCAATTGAACATCACACATGTTCAATCTATCTTTAGGCTATACTCTGATTAGGGGTTGTTGCTGCTGGAGTAAATGTTCAAGATGTGGCACACTTCACCTTAAAAAGTTTGTTCATTCATGTGCATCATATTATTTGTGTTGCATTCTGTCTAGTCAGTTTTTTGCGCTGACTTCCAGCTGTCTAGGCACACAAATTAAGATAGCCCACATGAGTGGACTGACACTTTTTTGCTGGTGGTCAGTTTTTCGCCATTAATCTGCCTAGATCTCTTTTGCAGCCAACAAGTGTCCTTGGCACAAGTTGGCTGATGGAAAATCATATATCCTTGGGTATATTTGTTCCCTAGGGTTTCAGTTTGTGTTTTAATGGGTTTAGAATTTATTTTAGAGTGAGAGGTATAATTGTTTAGTATTGGTTTTGGTAAACTAACAAATCTGATCTTTGTTGACTGGTGACACTAACTAGTCAATCAAGCATAATTGAATTTTAAATTATAGGATATTCCGCCTAATACCAATTTCAATTAGTATCAGAGCTTTGCTCTAGATATAAATAGAGTGATCTCTAAGAGTGACTGGTATTAGGTGGAATCTCACCATAGATCGTGAACATGTTGCTGTCTCTTACAATTCTCCTCCGTACTTTGGCAGAGCTAATTATGTTGTATGTAGTGAAAAGTTTCAAATCTTTTTGGAAGCTCAAGACTTAGTTGCAGTTGACTATCTTACCCTGGAATGAAGGGCACTGTCAAGAAATGTTAATGGTGAATCTGTGGCTAAGCCCAAGGGTGAATGGACTTAAAGAGAAATTAATTTTTCCATGGCAAATGAAAAAGCAAGAAATGCTATTATTTCTGTCATTTCGTCTAATCAGTTTGCTTATGTTCGTTATTGCACAACTGACAAGCAAGCTTGGGACAAGCTCAGAATACTTCATGAAGGTGACAAACAAGTGAAAATCTAAGGCTCTAGATGGCCTTTTCAAAATTTGAGGATTTAAGAATGCTCGAGTCTGAGACTTTCTCGGTCTTCTACAAGAAAGTTGAAATGTTAACAAATGAAGCCTTGGGGTTAGGGAAGCCTATTGATGAAACAACTGTTTAAAACGATCTTGAGATGCTTGCCTAAGAGATTTCAAGCAAAGAAGGCTGTCAGAAGAGTTTCAAGACCTAAATGAGATCAAGCTTGGAAAATTGGTTGGGAAACTCATCACCTATGAGATGGAGCTTGGCCTAGATGAAAGTGACTCCAAGAAGAGAAAAGAAGTGGCTCTTCAAAGTGTTGAGAACTATGAGGTTGTTGGTGATGTGTGTCGACATGCCTCTAAAGATGATCTTGCCCTATTCGTCATACAATTCAGAAGAATTCTAAATGATTCGGGGAGTCATCAAACAGTAGGGAGAAACAATCTACCGGAGTGAAGCACATAGGGTTCGCTAGAAAATGAAACAATCTAATGAATTGAACGAGGTAAATGATAAAGTTATTCATCTTACCATTGGAGCTGAAAAAATTAACAAGATGCTTAAGTGTTCGAAAACCACATGGTGACAAATGTGGTCTTGGATATGTAGAAGGTGCCTCAAGCTCAATGACCACAAAATTGAAGTTTATGAAAGAATCTATTCATGTGATATCTAAAGTCAATTCAAGTTCGAATACTAGATTTACTCTCACATGTCATCATTGGTGAATTGGGCCACATTCGACCGAAGTGCACTAAACTCTACTCTGGGAAGAATGACACGTTGAAGAATCAGGTGGACTGACTGGTCACTGAAGTCAACAGAATCGCACAACTTGTGTAGTCATCCAGTTTGGGAAGTAAGAAGCCTTGCTCCAAATGGACTTAGAAAGTCTTCAATCGATGTTTGGTTGTTCTTAATGCACTCTCTGATACCAAACCAAATATGTAGTATCTTGACAGTGGGTGTTCTCGTCACATGTCCGGGGACAAGGATGCCTTTCTATCTTTTTCACCTTTCAATGGTGTTGGTGTTGTTTTGGGTAGTGGAGATAAGTCCCAAATCACTGCAAAGAGGGTTGTTGATATTTCTGGTATACCTCAGCTTAAGAATGTTAGTTATGTGGAAGGTTTGAAGTTAAGTCTCATTAGCATTAGCCAACTATGTGATGAAGTGGCGGATGAAGTTTGCTTCTCCAAGAAAAGCTGTCAAATTATTGATAAACATGGAAATAATATTATGGTTCTTCCAAGATCTGGTGACAATTATTACCTTCTTGATGCTTCACATGTTGGTGATTCCTTAAAGTGCAACAAAGCAATTGATGATACTAATGTGCTGTGGCATAGAAGATTTGGTCATGTTAACTTTAAAGATCTTCAAAAGTTATCTATTCGTGAAGCTATTAGAGGTTTACCTCATCTTTTAGTGTCTGATTCCTATGTTTGTGGACCTTGTCAGTTGGGAAAGCAGACAAAAGTGCCTCACAAAAGGTTGAATGATATTGCAACCTCCAAGACTCTACAATTGGTGCATATGGACCTTGTTGGCCCGATCCAGACATTATCTATATGAGGGAAGAAGTATATTTTTGTAATCGTGGATGACTTTTCTAGGTATACTTTGGTGTGTTTCTTAAGGGAAAAATCAGATGCTTTTCAACAGTTCCTCACCGTGTATAAAGTAATGATGGAAGAATCTATGTCCAGTCATCTCTTTCTTGTTAGAATTAGAAATGATCATGGTACTAAATTTAAGAATGCTCAATTTATGAATTCTGTTCTACTTATGGTATCAAACATGAATTTTCTGCTCATATCACTCCTAAAAAAATGGGATTGTTGAAATGAAAAATCGTGTTCTAATTGAGATGACTAGGGTGATGTTGAATAGCAAGAATCTAGCAAAGCACTTTTGGGCAGGAGCTATGAGCATTGCATGCTACATCTCTAACCGTGTGTTTCTTAGGTCAAGAACTAATGTGACTCCCTATGAACTCTGTAAAGGTAAAAAGTCAATAGTGAAGTACTTTAAAGTTTTTGGTAGTGATTGTTATACTTTAAGACATCGAGAACACCTAGCCAAGTTTGACACAAAGAGTGGTGAAGGAATCTTTCTAGGCTACAGAGTGGTGAAGGAATCTTTCTGGGGTACACTAACACAAGCCACGCCTACAGAGTTTACAATCTTCGAACAAATAGCATCATGAAATCCGTAAATGTCAAAGTTGATGACTCCATTGTTCCTCCTACTCCTGATGTTGAAAATGTTGATTTGTTCTATCCTCCCTTGAGGGATAAAGGTGATGCTTTTGTTGAGTCAGATAAGTTGTTAGAAAGTGACATTGAAAGTGAATCTAGTATTGACCAAGATTCCCATGCCATGTTCAAGGACAAGCCAAAATGGGCCAGAAGTCATCGAGAAAATTAAATAGTGGGTCATGTTGACAAAGGTGTTAGAACTCGAAGGCAAGTTTTTGTTGAAGTTGCCAATATGTGCCATTTGTCCCAGATTGAGCCTAAAAATGTTAAAGATGCCTTAACTAATGAGGAATGGATTTTGGCCAAGCAAGAAAAGCTGAATTTGTATAAAATGAATGAAGTCTGGTCCCTTGTTGATGGTCCATCAAATACTAATGTTATTGGCATTAAATGGGTCTACAAGAACAAGTCTGATGAGTCAGGAAATGTGATAAAAAATAAGGCTAGACTTGTTGCTTAAGGATACTCTTAACTTGAAGGTGTTGATTTTGATGAAACCTTCGCTCATGTTGCTCATCTTTAATTTGTTAGACTTCTTTGTACTATTGCATGCCATTTAAAGTTCAAACTATTTCAAATGGATGTCAAAACTGCATTTCTTAATGGATATCTTTAATGAAGAAGTTTATGTGGAACAACCAAAGGGCTTCAGGGATCCTCACAAGCCAGATGGGGTGTATAAACTGGGGAAGGCTCTTTATGGTCTTAAACAAGCTGCACGCGCTTGGTATGAGAGATTACCCTCTCATCTTCTCACTCAAGGCTATACATATGACTCTGTTGATAAGACACTGTTTGTGAAGAAAATGAAGTCTCACGTTGTGATTGCTCAAGTATATGTGGACGATATTGTTGTTGGATCCACCTCTGATTCTCTTATGAAGCAGTTCATTGATATGATGACCAATGAGTTTAAAGCGCCTTATTAGTGAACTAAACTACTTTCTTGGACTTCAAGTCAAACAAGAAAAAGATGGGATTTTCATCTCTCAAGCCAAGTATGCCAAGAATTTAGTGAAGAACTTTGGTCTTGATGGATCAAAAGTTGTTGGGTCACCAATGAGTACATGTGCCAAATTCACAAGGACTCGAGTGGCAAGGATGTTGACCAAACCTTGTATAGAAGCATGATACAAGAAGCATGATTGGAAAGCCTACTCTATTTGACTGCAAGTAGAACGGATATTGCCTTTGCAGTTGGGGTGTGAGCTCGGTTTCAAAGTTATCATAAGGAGTCTCACCTATTGGTAGTTAAGAGGATTATCAAATATGTGGGTGGACTACTGAATTTAGGTTATAATATATGCATGACACCAACACTAACTTGGTTGGATACAGTGATGTCGATTAGGTTAGGTGCATTGATGATCGAAAGAAAACCTTTAGGGGAGCTTTCTATGTTGGGAACAATCTGGTTGCTTGGCACAACAAGAAACATAATTGTGTATCCTTGTCTATAGATGAGGCTGAATATGTTGATGTTGGAAGCTATTGCACTCAGTTATTGTGGATGAAGCAAATACTCAGCGAATATGGTATCTTTCAATCCACTTTTCTTGTTTATTGTGATAACATGAGTGCTATTGATATTTCTAAGAACCCTAATCAGCATTCAAGAGCAAAACATATAGATATAAGATACCATTTCATTAGAGATCTTGTGGAAAGTAACATTCTTACCTTGACCTTTGTGCCAACTAAAAAACAGCTAGCTGACATCTTCACTAAAGCCTTAGATAATAGAAGGTACGAAGATATTCGACGGTCTATTGATCTTTGTGACATGAAATGAATAGGTTGAATTGCCTTACTTCCAAGAGTTGAATGTTTTGTCTAGTCTTTGTGCACGTTTTTGTGTAGACATTTATCTCATCAAATCATTTTACTTTTGCTCTTTGTATGCATCTCTTAACTATCATACATTGTTTGTAATATGTGGATTAGCCTTGGATAATCATTCACTGTGATGTCAAAGGTTCTCCCTATTCTCTCAGATGGCCTCTGCAAAATCATTTTTCTACTCATCCAAATCTTGTGGTGTTTTTGAATTTAATGTTGCTTTGGTTCTAATTGAGTGGTAGTGACTTTACTTACTCTATAATCTGAACCAAGTGTCAATTCTCATCTTTTTTTTGTCCTTTCCCCAAATTAAAATATATTCAATTGGGAGAGTGTTGCTAGAAAGGGGTGTCTTCAAAAGAAATAGTATATCATCAAAAAAGGAAAAAATCCCTTCATTTTGACCTTCCATGCAATATCATGTGTAGTGCTTCAAGATCCCCTCAGCAAGTCATATTTCCAAACGTCTGAAAAATCAAATGGTGATTCATTAAAATTTCACATTCATTCATATGACCTTAGCATTTCTCAACTTGGTACCTCACTCAAAGCTCTTGACCAAAGTTATATTTTCTTCCAAGGTTTGTGCCTTGCTTTTTGCGAGTCTTGTCCTATTCATATTATGTAGGAAGTGTTGTTTCTTCAAGTAAATGGATTATAAAAAGCTTGGTTAACTTTGAAAATGCTTTTAAGATTAAGTGCTTGGTTCTATGATTTCAAAATGGCTATCACCAATCCTATTTTCTTACCTTCGTACATCACAGTTGCATCATAAGCAAGTGTTCATCTGTGTATTACTATCTTTGTATGCCCTTGAAGAATTGTCTTTTGAGAACTGCATTACATATCATTTTGCCAAACACTTTTCTTATCAATATATCTTGGGAGCATTGATATTCAAACTTTTTTTTTCATTGTTCTCTTTGTGGCTTATTGTGGAGTCTTATAATTTCTAAATTTTATACACATTCTTCTAGATGTGCTTATATGATTAAAATTTTAGACTTCTCTTTCTTTCAATATTTTTTAGTCTTGCATAAATGAGAACATTTTTATTGAGCACATATTTAAATAGAAAGTTGATTAGGTTAACTAAGGATGGGTTGAAATTATTAGACTACAAACCATATACAATTTATATTTAATCCATTTGGAATAGGAAAAATCCAATTTGACTTTACACTTCTTTAGTTTATTTAGATATATTGTTAAAATCCAATAAGGCATTGTAGATTTTACTATTTTGAATGTCATAGGATGAAAGTGTATTTTGTTTCGAGCTCAAGAAAATTTTCGGTTTACATTTCGGAGTCTATATGAATTTAGAATTTACAGTTGGAGTAGGGAATTGATGACAAATGGCATCCATTGAGTGGCTAAGTTTGCCATGTGGTGTTTACCCACCATGCCAACCTAAGGACACTAATCATATTATTAGCATGTTTGGTGGAAAGTTTGTAGGTTATGTGTCACCACTTGGTGTTTTTAGAGTGCTTAGTAAGCACTTTAGTGAGATGACTATTGAAACATCATCATAGAAGAATGTGATGACTAATGAAGGCTATGAGGATGACTAATGAACATCATCATTAGTCATCATCATAGCCTTCATTAGTCATCACAATCCATAATGAAGGCTTATTGTGGAGTCTTATAATTTCTAAATTTTATATACATTCTTCTATGATGATGTTTTTAGAGTGATGATGCTTAGCACTTTAGTGTGATGACTATTGAAGGCTATGATGATTGTGCATGCAAATTTTCTCCTCCTTGATCTTGGACAATATTGCACCTACAAAACAATTAACACCTAAGGTCAAGGCCAAGAGCCTCACGCGCCCACGATGAATGGGGGGGGCTTTGCCCGAAGAACCTCCGATGCCAAAGTTAGAATTTAGAGAGAAAGAGTGTTTAGAGAATTTTGGGATTTTTGCCAAAGTGTTGGAATTGGTTTTTTGGTGAGAATGGGATCCCATTTATAGGGATCCAAGGTGGCCGGCCACTAGCTATGGTTTTTGGCTTCATTTTGGCTTAATTAGCCAATTCAATGGATATTAATTGGCTAATAAAACCAATGGGGAATGTTTTGGAGGTTACATATTTATTTAGAATAAATTGATAATTAGGTTATGAAAAGGTTATAAAGAATAATTAAATAATTAGCTAAAAAGGGGAGAAAAGGGTAAGGAAAGGTAGGAAATAGGATGGATCCCTTTTTAGATGGGGATGGCCGGCCCTTTGGGGTCTTTTTGGTGTGTAATGGGTGATTTAATTGGTGATTAATGGATTAATTAGGAGTTAATCCATTAATTAGCCAATGAATCTCCATTTGTATGAAATAATTTGTAGGTTATGAAGTAGTTACCTAGGATGAGGATGGATGAGATAACTTTGAATTTGTTCACCTCTTTTGGAGCATTTTTGACTTTGTTGAAAAACGATTGTCTGCTGCTTGCGCGTAGAAATCCCGGTGTACCTCAGGGGTAGTTTGGTCCTTCTTTACCCAAAAATCCACGTGTCGCCTTGTGATTATTTTTGGCTCCACAAATGCCCCCACACCTGTTGGGCTGCTCGCAGGAAAGGGCAACAGGTGTAGAGATTTTCTCGCTTTAGGAAACTCTGAATTGCTTCCTATTTTGTTGTTGATTCTCTCTTTTAATAGGAAATTAGATCATTCTAGGAAAGGGAAATAAATTTCTCTCAAAGCCTATTTAAGTCCACCTTAAGTGGGTTATTAAATCAACTTTGGAGAGCGACTTATTCTACCCTACAAGAGAGAGAGAGCTTAGAGGATATTTGTTCCCCCTCCTCTAGCAATCTTCTACGTCTTGCCCCGTTGATTTCTTCGTCTTCTTCGTGCCGCATCGATATAAGAAAATTTTAATTTTTCTTCCTTTTGGATAGTGCTGTCGCGGGGCAGCCGTCGGGATGGTGCAACACGTCGGCTGGCAGGGGCCAGGAGTCGATTCGGCATAGGCCGAGGAGGTGTTGTGACAAGGGCCACTGCTTGGGTTGCTTGGCTTGGCTAGAACCAAGGACTACTTGAGCGGCTGGGGCCACGAACTGAGGCGCTGGGGTGCAGTGCTAGGGTAGTCGCATGGCTCATATCCTTTAGGCTCTTGGACCTGATGCGGGCCAAGCTGGCGATTGAGATAAATGAGAAGGTTGCGGGCTTCATGGGCTGCTGGAATGCTGGGCATGCAGACCTCCTGCCTGCTAGAATGCTGGGTTGAGCTCCTCTGCTGAGTATCGTGAATGACGTTAGCTGCTTAGTCTTCTTTGTAAGGAGAAAAGAAGGCTGCTCCTTAGAGATGAGGTAAAGATGATCAAGGCGGATGCATTGGCTTGTCTGAATGCTGTTGTGTAGCCTATTATGAATGAAGGTGGAAAGAAGAGATCTTCCCGCCTGCTCAAGAGATGCCGGTTGGGAAAAACTGAAGACTTCATCCGCTGTTTGTGAGGGTCCGCCTGCTGCCGAGAGGTCTGTGATTGACATGACTTCTTCCAATGGGAAGAGAAATGAGGCTGCTAGATCTCAGCATGTGGCGCTGGCAATGTCGAGAATGGCTTGTACGATTGCTGATAGAATTGCTCAATGTAAAGGTCCTTTCATGCCCCCCAGTGCCGAAGTTTGTACCAAGACATCCGTTGAGAGCCAAGTTTGGTTCACATTTGGAGAAACTTGTTATTATAAAGAACAATGAGATGGACTCTGTTGCTAAGGTGGCGCCAAGCCCCACTTCCTCTGCTACTGAGACTGATTCGCCTGCTGGGAAGGAAGAGACTGCTTGCGTGGGCAGCTGTGAGAAATCCACTAAGCCTGCTTCTAGGGAAGCTGATGAGATCTGTGTGCTCTTGAAACCAGATATGCTTGAAGACATGGAAGCTTGTGCCAAGTTTGTTGATAGCGCTAGAAAGGTTAGCTTGCCCAAGTTCCTTTGTGAAGCATACGGCACAATATAGAATGACTGATCTGCTTGCTATGAAGCATATATAGCAAGGCTGCCAAGGAGGTTGATGTGAAAATTACTTAACAAGCACATTAAACCCTATTTTTGACAATTGTAGTATATGATGCAAGTAGGGATCGTTCTAGGCCGGGGATTAACTAGGGATGCTAATCAACACAAATTAGACTTAAAAACACTAATTTAGACTCAATAGACTCAAAACAAACTTAAAACACTCAAAACAGCAATAAACAATAAAAAAGACTCAATTTAAAACCCAAGAAGTGATTTTGACGAAAATAAACTTAAACTTGACTCAAAAGACTAAAAGAAAACAGATTTTGACTCAAATAACAAGACTTAATGAAAAAGGGATTGTTTTGGACGAAATTAAACTTTAAAATAGAAACTTTGTTTAAAACACTTAAGAAAAACGATTTTGATGAATTGAATGAATGATGGACTAGCTAGGGAACCCTTCTCCACACATGATACATATGCAACACAAATCAACTTCCAGTTATTATCTTTCTAAATTATGAATGACAACGCTCCAGATTAACCGTGAATTGCACTAATTAACCTTCAGATTTTCCTAAGTTCATTGAATTAGACGGAATACACATCCAACCAAATTATCCTTATTGATGACAGCATACTCAAAGGTCATTAAGTTTGTTGAAAACCATAAGCATTGACGAGGAAAATATGACAGCATATATGTTTTCCCAGAATTTAACTTAACATGATTGTGACTAGCAACCTTTACTACTCATGAATACAAGTTCATTATATGCAATTCCCTTATATTCTAGCATCAAATTCATGCATGCAAACTAAGTGTGCACCCTTAACCCACATACAAGAATACGTTTTGAATCAAACAGTTAAGCAAATTACATTCATAACTTATGAAATAATAACTGGATAATCAATTCATGTCACATATATAATCATGGCTTTGAAATCGCCCCTAGCTTAAAACGAGTTTAGCCTCTCATGTTCACAATTACATACAAGAAAATTGAATTAAACATTGAAGTATAAGGATAGAAAACACCTAGAATAGAGCTCCACTAGGCACGGCAACAGGTTCTTCTTTTCCTTGCAATTTCGGCACAATGAGCAGATTGGTGTGAATGTATTGTGATGAGAGAGTGGTGAGGGGTGGTTGAATTGTGGTGCATATGGCTGTATATATAGGGCTGAGAAGAGGCATGGTTCCAAGGTAGTTTTGGAGAGGGATTCAGGACTCCAAATCCACAAAGAACAAGGTTAAATTCGAGCACAATCCAAGGGGGAAAAGGATGGTTCCTTGCAGCAGGTATTTGGGCTTCTAGAAGATGATATGTGTGGCACCTTTGTAGGAATAGGATGAGGATTCTAGAAATCTGATTTCTAGGTGTTTAAATGTAATTAGGAGTCCTCTTTGTAGCTGGTTTTAAGGTAGAATAGGATTAGGATAAGGTTAGGATAAGATGAGGTAGTTTGGATAAGATAAGATAAGGTTTTGGATAATGTTCCATATTTCTTGCTAACTTCTTATCTTCTTATCTTGACTATATTTTCTCCATCTCTTTAGCTGATTCCTAGCCTCTTTTGATCTTCAAATTCGTCCATCCACCTTGCTTCCTTCATAAGCTATCCATTCCAAGCCCAAAACTGCTCTAAAATGCTCCAAATTGCCTCTTTTTGCTATCTTTGCCATTTGAACCTGAAAATGCACGAAAATGACTTAAAACACTCTAATAAGTAATAACTAACTACGTAAATGCAAGAAAACAAGCTAACTAAGTCGCATAAATATGCTCCTATCAAATTCCCCCACACTTAGCTTTTGCTAGTCCTTGAGCAAAACAAACAAACAAAACATAACCTAGACCTTCCAACATTTGCCTCAGGGATTTCCAATGCAACATAACATATTAAAGATCACCACTCCCATAGATTTTTGTCATCCCTACCCTCGAGCACATACTTAATCACAGTCGCCACTTACTAGTTCGCATTTAATCAATTAAAACAATGATTTGAATGTAGTAACATGCCTTAGAGAATTCACCCAATTCCTTACAAGATACACTCTATTTTCACACAGATTTTCTGACTACACACCCTACACTAGTTATATGTGAGAAGATTGATGTAAATATGTAGACTAGTACTCACATATGTTATAACAAAGAAAGCATTTTCTGGAATGTTTAATGCATGTGTATAGATATGATCTCAAGAATGGAATGCTACTACTTAGACGCGAGAACCAGGGACACCATATGCTCATACCAATTCCAAACTCCACATATTGAAACACACAACACTCAAGATAGAAGTATAGGGTTGTAACGGGGGTAGAGGTATTGGCTAATAAAGAAAGGATATGGAAAACAAACGTTCTTAAAGCAATAGTAAGCAAAGTAATGAAATAAGCACTTAGAATTCACTTTTGAATGCAAAAATCAACTTTAAACACAAGGGGATGATTCATGCAACAATTAGGGCCAGATTTCAACTTTTTGGACCATTTCTTCAACAATCAACACTTAGAGCTCATTTTCACTTCTTTTCAAAACTTTTTCTTTCTTTTCTTCACACCTTTCTTTTTCTTTTCTCTTTTTCCATGAATTTTTCTTTTTTTTTTCTTTTCTTTTGAGCTCCTTTCTTTGGTACACAATTCAAACTTTGAAAACCCTTCCCCCACACTCATTTTCTGCACTATGGTGATCAAAAGGAATCCCTCTAAGTCTTGCTTACTATTCCTTAAGAACAAGGGTAAGGATTGTCCTATTCTAGGCTAGGTATGGATAACATAGGCTAACAACAAAATAGGCTAAATAAGGCCCAACGGGGTTAAACCTACAAAACAAATGCAAAGGGTTCGGCTATTTGGCTCTAGTTTTAACTAACAACTTCATCTTGTTCATGTGTTATGCTAATCAATTTTATGCTTTGAATGAAACGGACATGAGTTCTAGTATTTGGAACTATAATGATGAAACGCCTTCTAAGTAGCAACCAAGCAAAGAATAATGAGATCATGGAACGATTTTAGAAAACAACAAATGCACAGATTTTTAACTCTCCAAAGAACGTTTTAGGCTCAAGTCTCTCAGGGTTGTAGCGTTAGTTTGAGTTCCTTCCTTCAAGCATGTTACAAAAACTGATTTTTTTTCTTTGTGATTAAACATGAATTCATAAGTTACAACTACAACTAAGCATAAACCAAAGATATATCAAAGTTCCATCCATGTTTGTAACTTTCTTTAACAGTTATGTAATTAAAAACCAAATCCTCATCATTGTGTTGGAAGGTACCCTAAGACACAAACAATCAAATAAAAACGACTCGAAAACAACTCTTTTTTGGGTTTATCAAATATTTTTCGATATTTTCAAAAAATTTCGGATTTTTTCTTAATGACACATAAAAACACTTCAAAACACACTAAAAACAGTGAAAACAACTTTAGAAGTGATAGGTGATAAAATCCCACGAATTTGCATGAAAAACACTTTATTTACCAATTCCCCCACACTTAAACCAAACATTGTCCTCAATGTTTCAAGCATAGACTCACACACAAGCAAACAAACAAACAACTAACAAACATGACAATTATGGCAAAGTGAAAGAAATAAAGAGTAGAGTTTAGGAACGCAAACACTTGTTTTTAGTGCCGGAGCTTCCGAGGTCTTCTTTATTCGAACGCATGGGTTGCCTCCTAAGAAGCGCTTGCTTTAACGTCTTCCAGCCGGACGATACCTCCTTTATCTTTGAATGGAAGATGATAGTTGAAATGATCCGATAACGGTTTAAATTCAAGAGTAGGTGCCTGAATCATTAACAACATGTTAGTATTAAACGAAATTGAAATTCGGGGAGGTGGCTTACCTGTGTGATCCAACAAGAACTCAAGAATAAACACAACTTCAAAAGTTTTAGGAAGCACATCCTTGCTGCACCATGGAGAAATTGAGGGACTATTGCATTTGGCCAGATTTATTATGATGGTTGTGACTTGTCCCGTGTCATAGAATCTAACTTCTTCCGGAATTGTTGTCTCAAGTACATCCTTTTTGACGAATTCTAGACATTCCCCAGCCATTTCTTTCTCGTGAATGTTTGGAAAGGTTTCGAAGATGCCTTCCTCACCCTCTTCTTCTTTGGATTGCATGAACCTGCAAGGAATAGGGACATTTGGTGGAATAGGGTCAGAAAGAATTGAATTTGGAACAACCTTACTTGAATTGGATGGAGTAGGGCTCTTAGGGGGCTGTGGCAATGGTGGTGGACCAAGGATAAGCTACGGCAAGGCTTCTTCCAAGCTTGCCGTGGCCTTGTCATCCTCCTCTTCCTCGAATAGCAACTTTTCATCCATGTATGAGCTTGGTTTGGACGTTTTGGGTTCATCTCCAACCTCCATGCCATTTTCCAAGGTGATAGTTTGAGCGATTTCAAAATCTTTCGCTGAATTTTCAATACTAGAGTTGGAGAGTTCACTTTGTTCTTGAATTTGTCCCATTAATTCTGCGATCTCTCCCATTTGACTCTTTAATTCGCCCAATTCTTTGGCTCGATTTTGTAATCCCTGTTCCATAGAGGTTAGTACATCAAGAATTTGATCATAATCTATTGACGAACCTGAGTTTGGTTGGATTTGTTGCGGGGGAGGCTGCGTAGGGTTAGAATAGAACTCCTCATATGGCTGCCAATATGCTTCGTGTTGAACTTGTTGGGGTTCCCACCACATAGAATTTGAATGATCACTCCAATCTGAATTGTACGAGTTGGAAAACAAGTTGTTCCTTGATTGATTATGATCTTGGTAACCCCATGTATTGACACTTTCCCAACCTTGTTGATTAACTGGACATCCTTGCATATAGGACGCACCAAATGTAGGGACACTTTGCATTGTGGTCCTTTCGATGTGCTGTGACAATTGAGACGTAAGATTCGCTATTTGAGCTTGAAGGTTAGCAATTGCCATGTCTTACTTCTCTAGTACCTGAAATCAAAGAAAGAAAACTAAATCAAATATCAAAAACAAAAGAAAACTAAATCAAATATCAAAAACAAAACAAAACAAAATCAGAAACTAAAAACAAAAGACATGAAAAGAAACAAAGAGGGATTAGCAATTTTGCTAATCCCCGGCAACGGCGCCAAAATTTGATGTGAAAATTACTTCACACGCAAATTAAACCCTATTTTTGACAATTGTAGTATATGATGCAAGTAGGGATCGTTCTAGGCCGGGGATTAACTAGGGATGCTAATCAACACAAATTAGACTTAAAAACACTAATTTAGACTCAATATACTCAAAACAAACTTAAAACACTCAAAACAGCAATAAACAATCAAAAAGACTCAATTTAAGACCCAAGAAGTGATTTTGACGAAAATAAACTTAAACTTGACTCAAAAGACTAAAAGAAAACAGATTTTGACTCAAATAACAAGACTTAATGAAAAGAGGATTGTTTTGGACGAAATTAAACTTTAAAACAGAAACTTTGTTTAAAACACTTAAGAAAAACGATTTTGATGAATTGAATGAATGATGGACTAGCTAGGGAACCCTTCTCCACACTTGATACATATGCAACACAAATCAACTTCCAGTTATTATCTTTCTAAATTATGAATGACAACGCCCCAGATTAACCGTGAATTGCACTAATTAACCTTCAGATTTTCCTAAGTTCATTGAACCAAATTATCCTTATTGATGACAGCATACTCAAAGGTCATTAAGTTCGTTGAAAACCATAAGCATTGACGAGGAAAATATGACAGCATATATGTTTTCCCAGAATTTAACTTAACATGATTGTGACTAGCAACCTTTACTACTCATGAATACAAGTTCATTATATGCAATTCCCTTATATTCTAGCATCAAATTCATGCGTGCAAACTAAGTGTGCACCCTTAACCCACATACAAGAATAAGTTTTGAATCAAACAGTTAAGCAAATTACATTCATAACTTATGAAATAATAACTGGATAATCAATTCATGTCACATATATAATCATGGCTTTGAAATCGCCCCTAGCTTAAAACGAGTTTAGCCTCTCATGTTCACAATTACACACAAGAAAATTGAATTAAACATTGAAGTATAAGGATAGAAAACACCTAGAATAGAGCTCCACTAGGCACGGCAACAGGTTCTTCTTTTCCTTGCAATTTCGGCACAATGGGCAGATTGGTGTGAATGTATTGTGATGAGAGAGTGGTGAGGGGTGGTTGAATTGTGGTGCATATAGCTGTATATATAGGGCTGAGAAGAGGCACGGTTCCAAGGTAGTTTTGGAGAGGGATTTAGGACTCCAAATCCACAAAGAACAAGGTTAAATTCGAGCACAATCCAAGGGGGAAAAGGATGGTTCCTTGCAGCAGGTATTTGGGCTTCTAGAAGATGATATGTGTGGCACCTTTGTAGGAATAGGATGAGGATTCTAGAAATCTGATTTCTAGGTGTTTAAATGTAATTAGGAGTCCTCTTTGTAGCTAGTTTTAAGGTAGAATAGGATTAGGATAAGGTTAGGATAAGATGAGGTAGTTTGGATAAGATAAGATAAGGTTTTGGATAATGTTCCATATTTCTTGCTAACTTCTTATCTTCTTATCTTGACTATATTTTCTCCATCTCTTTAGCTGATTCCTAGCCTCTTTTGATCTTCAAATTCGTCCATCCACCTTGCTTCCTTCATAAGCTATCCATTCCTAGCCTCTTGTGCCTCAGGAAGCGTGCCCTCTTCTCCAATTCTGTAGGTTGCGTAGCAAGTATCACAACACTTTAGGACTTGGTGCAAGTCGTTCCGCGCTTGGCAGAGGTGAAACTTATCGACTACGTAGCATGTCAGCAGTGGATAAAACTTCGTATATGCATGCTAGCTTGTTTAATCTTTCACAAGAATGTGCGGTTGTATAAGTCTAACGTGGTTTTACTGCTTGAAGGGCAAGCTGTCGGCAGTCTTCTGGAAACCGTAGGCTACCTTAGTGCACTCGGTAGCAGCTTTAGGGTTCCAGGGCAGCCGTCCATCAGATGTACTGCGTAATGTGCCCCCTCCGTCTCTAGGGCCCAGTTCCCCGTAGATTAGGCCAAGAGACCCAAAATCCTTCAATTAGCTAGGCCTTGAAAAAGACCATTGTGGCTACTTCTAGGAATCCTGGCGCAAGCCATCGTGCATCTAGTTATACTAGGGCAGCCAGGCTCATCCACGTCTGGATATTCGGAGTGTAGAGTTTATCCTCCCGTTTTAGAGAGTAGACCCATGTGGGTGTCGGGGAATTAGTTTATCCTCTCGCACTGGAGAGCATGGTTAGTCCCTCGGGGGGTGCAATTCCTGCGATGAGTCCCTAAGAAGGGCGTGGTCTTCTTTTGAAGTGCAGGAGTGATCAGTTGTTGTAAACATGCAGCCAAGCCAAGTTGTGATTACTTCTGAATTCCTCATTAAAAAATGAGTGAAACGAACGAGAGCTTAGCTATATGGTAGGAACTGCATAACAACTAGATAGTCCTCAACTTTTGAGGTGGAGCCCGTTGAGCTGCTTAAGTCTTCGGGCTTTGATGTAGCGGGAGATCACACATGGTACTTCCTCAGATTGTAGGCGTTCCACTGCTTTTCGATCTTTTTGTCGTTTCATGGTGGCGAGGGTGTAATTACTCTTGCTTCCTACTCTGCTGATCTTGTACGGACTTTCCTAGATGGGATCCATCTTTTTGGAGCCTTCTCTGTGGGCAGTGATGAAGGTTTTTTTTTTTTTTTTTTTTTTTTGGACAAGATCTCCGGGCTGGAACTGCCGGATCTTGGCCCTTTTGTTGTAGCTGGAGAGGAGCTGTTATTCGTAGGCTGCGATGCGGGTGATAATTTGCTCGCGCTTCTCCTCTGCCAAATCTAAGCTTGTGGCCATCACCTTATTGTTATGCTCAATGCTTGGTAGTAGAGCGATGATACTTAGATTGATGACATTAAGATGAATGATTGCTTCTGAGCCAAATGCCAAAGGGAAAGGAGTTTCACAGGATGCTCATCTTTTGGTGGTGAGATATGCCCATAGACATCCGGGGAATTCGTCTGGCCATTTTCCCTTCTTGTTGGTGAGGGATTTCTTAAGGCAATTGAGGATCGTCTTGTTGGATGCTTCGACCTGCCTATTGCCTCGAGGATACCTCGACGTGGACATGTGCTGCTTGATGCCATATCTTTAAAAGAAGTTCGCCAAATCTCTGCCCATGAATTGCGGGCCGTTTGTTGGTGACGATGAACTGAGGGATGCGAAATCAGCAAATGATGTTCCTCCATACGAAGCGCTCTATGTCCGTCTGAGTCGTGGTCGTCATGGGCTCTGCTTCTACCCATTTGGTGAAGTAGTCGGTTGCCATGATCATCATGCCTCTGCCCCCAGTAGTAGACGACATAGGTCTTTCCAGGTCGATTGCCCACTGCATGAATGGTCAAGGACTCGTCTATGGGTGTAGCTCGCTTGTAAGCAGTGCTGGTGCTAGCTTGTAGCGTTGGCAGTGGTCGTAGCAGTCGTACTTTTGTACTAACTCCTTAGCATCTTGGTGCATGGTAGGCTAGTAGTAGCCTGCGTTAAGAGCTTTCTGTGCTAAAGATCGACCTCCGGAGTGGTTTCCACAAATGCATTCATGGATTGAGCTTAAAACCTTCAAGCCATCGGGAGGCGTTAGGCAGCAGAGATGTGGTCCGGTGTAAGATCTTCGGATGAGAATGTCATTCCACATGTAGTAGCGTGCTGCCCTTATTTGGAGTTTTCTAGACTCTAATATGTGACGCTTCGACTGCTGGCTAGCACATTTGCGTGGGCGTTGTCTGCCCGCAAAACTTGAGTGAGAGTGTAGGTCTGGAATGCCTCAAATTGCTTGCGTACCTTCTCTAGGTATTGTGTCATCCTTGGATGTTTTGCCATGTACTCCCTAGTAGTTTGGCTGGTGATTAGCTAGGAATCGGAATGAATTGCAAGCTTCTTTACCGCCAAGTCTTTTGTCATTCAGAGGCTTGCTAGTAGAGCCTTGTACTCTGCTTCAATGTTAGATGCTTTGAAGCCTAAGGTGATCGCCTGCTCGAGCATTGAACTATCTAGGGCGACAAGGACAACACCTGCTTCCAATCCTTTGTAGTTGGATGCGTTGTCGACATGCAAATGCCAGAAATCTCCATTGAGGGAGCAGGTGAGGCTAAGGTGTGCTCGGATGCCTCCAGGGGCGTCGTTTGGCCTCTTTGTTGCATTGCCTAGGCTAGGCGTTGAGGCGTAGTAGGGAGCCGTGGAGCTGGTGCCATGTTACACGTAGCAGGAAATGCTCAACTGCCGGTATTGGGCCACTCTAGAGTTGAATTATGGAGCAAATGTCGGTTGGGGCCGTGTGACACATAGCAGGAGGTAGTGCTCAACTGCTGGTACATGCTGCTCCTATGTAGAACCTTTTGGAGCGACGAGGAGAAAACTTGCTTCTGAGTCCTTCTAGTGTTCGTTTGCCCTTGGCGTGCCTTTTGAGTTGAGTTGTTGCGTTCGTCAAAAAACTTTGCACTGCCAGTGTTTGCGTCTTTATCATCTCGCGTCTGGATTGGGCGGAATAAGGTGTCATGAGGATGATTAAGTGCATTTGAAGGTAAAACTTGAGCTTCCAGGTTGCAACAACTATCGCCAAAGTTGGCTTTTTGAATTTCTGGTAGCATCGAGAAGAGCTTTTGATCTGTGGAATACAGGTAGTCGGGCCCCCAGCTTTTCTCTTATGATGGTAGAGCTTATTGCTGCTTCAGATACGGTCAAACATGCGAATAGGTCCTCCGTTGCTTCCGGTTTGGATAGTTGGTAGGTGGTGTCGGGTACTCCTTCCGCTCCTTGAATCTGGATCAACGAGCCTCGTCCTAAAGTGCATGCTTTTCTACTAGAGCGAAAGAGTCTGCCAGAGTCAGATCTTCTTTCATGATCAATTTTCTGAACAGCGGGTGGTCTGCTGGAAGTCCTTTTTGGAAGGCTGCTCTAGCTATCGAGTCGTTACATCCGACTATCTTTGCCTTCTCTACTTTGAACCTCTTCACATAGTTACGGAACGACTCATTTGGGTTCTTCTTGACGTTGAACAAGTGGTCGGACTTCTTCTTGATCGAGCGATAGGATGAATATTCCTTGGTGAAAACCAAAGAAAGTTCGTCAAAACTCCGGATAGATTGGGCGGCAGGGTGTAGAACCAATCTTACGCCTCGCCTTGTAGAGTGGTAGCGAATATCTTGCACATGAGATCGTCGTTGTTTTGATAGAGGATCATTACGCTTCGGTAGTGCTTCAAGTGTCTCTCTAGGTCTCCATCTCCTTTGAAGGATGTGAAATGTGGCATGCTAAACTCATGTAGAGGCTCTGCCTGCTCGATCTCGTCCGTGAATGGTGACCTGCTTATGTTGGTCATATCCCGTCGTAGTGCCTTGTCGGTGACCTCGTTGCGTTGGAAATCGTGCAATCGCTTGGTCAAGATTCTCTCTACTTCTTCCTGAATTTGCCTTTGTTGGGGTAGTGGAGCTCTCGGCTGCCCCCAGTTTTGACATGTTGGTCTAGGCTGCTCTTCTACGTGCTCGGCTCGTCTATGCCGCGGTAGCGGTGCATGTGGTCCGTTCTTAGCAGGCGAGGGAATTCTTCGCAGGCTACCGGTTGAACTTGAGCCGGATTGAGTGGCTGCTTCTGTCCGTCCGTCGTGCTGCCTACTCCAATATGAGGTGGAGGATGCTCCTTGCGGGCTTAACCGCGAATGAACACTTCGCCTGGAAGGTTGCTTATGTTGACTATCGGAGTGTGGTCTCAACTGTGAGGGTATGCTTGTCTGTGGGCCTAACCGAGAGTGCACGCTCCTCCGCGCGCTAAGAAGGGAGTATACGCTATCTCGGGGGCCTAGTCGGGAGTGTACTCTGCCGAAACGCTTGGTTATTGGCTGGTCGAATGGCTACTTACTGGGACGCTGCTGGAGAGGTTCTTCGTTTGCCCTTGTCCTACTTTGGGACACCTTGTTTGGGGCACGTTGCATCTCGGTGCGCTGTAAAAGCTGATTCACCAAGGTTGTTTGTTGTGCAAGGGCGCTTGTCAACTTTATGACTTGTCGGGACAAGTGTTGTTCACCATTTGGATTGGAAGAGCTTGGAAGGAATGTGCCTCCTTGAGCAGTGGAAGAGTGGTAGACTCCGGGCGCGAGATTTGAGTTGGGAAATGTCAAATCCGCAAAGAAATATGGTGAGATGCCCCCAGCTCGGTGGTAGGTCCGAATGGTTGAGATAATCTTGGGCCGACTTGAACTGCTTGAAAGGCCACGAGGGTAGGATGGGCCACGAGAGTGGGCTGCTCGGCGGGAGCAGGCTGGACCACGAGGATGGGCTGCTCGGCGGGAGCAGGCTGGGCCACGGGAGTGGGCTGCTCGGCGGGAGCAGGCTGGACCACGAATGTGGGCTGCTCGGAGGGAGCAGGCTGGACCACAAATGTGGGCTGCTCGGGGAAGCAGGCTGGGCCACGGGAGTGGGCTGCTTAGCTTGTGGCACACGTGGGTGCGAGGCTTGGGCTTGGCTGGGCAACGCATTGGGCTCGCGTTGGGCTTGGAATAACATGGCTTGGGCCGTGGCCTTGGATGGCACGGTTCGGGCCGTGGTGATGGCGCCATGGACCTCGCCGTGGGTGGCTACCGTGGTAGCCACCGCGGTGGTTCCCGTGGTGGAAACTCGTGGTGGTGGTCCCGCCTTACTTAGGATCACATTTAATCTTGTGGATCGCCGCGGTCCCATTTCTTGAATATTTGAATTTTCACTCGTGGAATTTTCTAAATTTCTAGCCATTGTATTTTTTTTTCTTTTTTGTACGTTTTATCAAAGAACCTTTGCAAATAAAAAATTCTAATAATAAGAACGTATGAAAAAATACAAGTGGACTAGAAAATAGAGAAAAAACCTTTTTATGCGAGAGTCTTCTACGAGTGTGGATTTCTTTCTCTCAATGAAAGCACCAATTTGTGGATGCAAATTTTCTCCTCCTTGATCTTGGACAATATTGCACCTACAAAACAATTAACACCTAAGGTCAAGGCCAAGAGCCTCACGCGCCCACGATGAATGGGGGGGGCTTTGCCCGAAGAACCTCCGATGCCAAAGTTAGAATTTAGAGAGAAAGAGTGTTTAGAGAATTTTGGGATTTTTGCCAAAGTGTTGGAATTGGTTTTTTGGTGAGAATGGGATCCCATTTATAGGGATCCAAGGTGACCGGCCACTAGCTATGGGTTTTGGCTTCATTTTGGCTTAATTAGCCAATTCAATGGATATTAATTGGCTAATAAAACCAATGGGGAATGTTTTGGAGGTTACATATTTATTTAGAATAAATTGATAATTAGGTTATGAAAGGTTATAAAGAATAACAAAATAATTAGCTAAAAAGGGGAGAAAAGGGTAAGGAAAGGTAGGAAATAGGATGGATCCCTTTTTAGATGGGGATGGCCGGCCCTTTGGGGTCTTTTTGGTGTGTAATGGGTGATTTAATTGGTGATTAATGGATTAATTAGGAGTTAATCCATTAATTAGCCAATGAATCTCCATTTGTATGAAATAATTTGTAGGTTATGAAGTAGTTACCTAGGATGAGAATGGATGAGATAACTTTGAATTTGTTCACCTCTTTTGGAGCATTTTTTACTTTGTTGAAAAACGATTGTCTGCTGCTCGCGCGTAGAAATCCCGGTGTACCTCAGGGGTAGTTTGGTCATTCTTTACCCAAAAATCCACGTGTCGCCTTGTGATTATTTTTGGCTCCACAATGATGACTAATGAACCCTATAGTTAACGTGGAATGGTGTTTTAGCATAAGGAGTTGATTGTAGAGAGACCAATCTCTAGCAAGCCAAATAAACCAATGAGAACAACTAGTTTTACTGCCTTATTTATAGTATAAATAGGAGCAATGCTTTATCTTTACTCTTTTTTTTCCAACATGCAATACATACCCTACGTAGAAAGTGAGTAAGAAAGTGATGAAGGAGCTGGCATGATCATTATCATTTGTCAACGAAGTAAAGGAGTTACTTAGGTTGTGGGAAAATGTGGAAATTAGCTTTTGTGTAGTTGAATCTATTCATTGTGAAAGCAGTTACAGGCGAGTCTGGTGTGCACATTAGAATAGGGTTATGGCCGAAAAAAATTGTCAATGTGGGTGATTTGGGCTAGAGATCAATGAATTAGGTAAGATGACTAGCAAAAGGGGTTTATGAACTTGGGATATTTTATGGGGTTATTTTATATAATAAAGCACTCGGGACCACAATGGTAACATGCATGGTATGGGACATATAGGTCTGTTTGTTTTAATTTATAAATTAATGGGTTGGGTAGAAAAGAAGTATGTTCTTGCATTACATTACTCATAAAACATTAATAATATTAATCATTGAAGACATTGGGCCCCTACTGAGCTTTTAGCTCGCCCTTGTTAATTGTGTTACAGGAGCTGAGACAGAAATCTAGTGATTGACTTGGAAGAAAGAGACTACTTGTAAATAGTTTTAAACTTTTTCATGAGTTGTTGTCGTTTCTTTATGTGTAATGACTTTGTTTAATGAAATGTTTTAGCTCAACATAGTCACCTGTTATTACATTTAAGTTACCCTTTTTATTCATGCTCTAAAAAAAATAAAAAAAATTTAGGGCGTGACAAATTGGTGTCAGAGCATTAGGTTTACAATCCTTCTATTAAGAATTGCCTGTTTAAGTATTCTTACCAATAAGAAGGAAGTTTTGTTTTTGTTACAAATTTGACAATCTATTATACAATTATTGTATTCTAGATGTCTTATTTCTTTATGGCCTTGACAGATACAAAGGAGTCAAATATAAGTGATGGATCGTGCGGAGAATTCCATCTCTCCTATCATGGGTGTATTCCAACCAATCTTGGTCGATATAATAACCTTATTCGAAGTTCCACCAGAGATCTTATTAAGGAGATAATTAAACATACCGCAATTAGAAGGCGCAACTACTCTTTTCGAGCCCAAAAGCATTTTGTAAAGCATAGCATTAGAACGAGAAGGCAAGTTGTTGAAGTTGCTGATGATGGAATCAATAATGATAATGTTTACAATTCTGTAGTAGTGGAACTTATAGAAGAGAATGGAAATATGTGGCCTCCAGTAGATATCCAAAATCTATTGGCTAGAGACCCACCTAATAAGCCAGTACAAGAAGAAAACAAAGAAGAAGAAGAAGATTCGAGTGAAAATTCAATTACAAGCGTTACACCACCACGACGTACACCACTAGAAGTGATCATCATCCATTCGGATGAGGAAGATTAAAAAGGATGAATGAGGTGGTAGTTGTATAAATATTAATCGTTGTACAAAAGCTCTAGTAAGTCTTACAAACTAACTACTAGCCTTTGGATGTAAAATAGTGTAAGACAGTGGGAGGTAGGTTATAAGACTTTTTGTTGTATCATAGTGTAAGATAGTCGAAGTAGTATGTACAACTTTTTTCTGTAAAATAGTGTAAATGTTATTAAATATATGTTTTCTTAATTGTCTTTGTATTATCATATACTTTATATTATTATTATTTCTTTCTTTTATCTTGAGATTTTGATTCGAGATGGTGAACAATCAAAACGAGTTCAACAAAAATGTCGAAGTAATTTTAGCTATTCAGTATATGGCCACAACAATCAGAGAAAGTAATAACCAAGACCGACATCATGAAACTGAAGAAAATCGAGTTATGAGGATACAAGGAGAATTCCGCAAGACAAAACCAACTATATTTAGTGGTGAGCCAAACCCTATAGCTGTAGAAGAATGGTTGAGGTAGATGAAGAGAAAAATTGATAACCAAAAGGTTCCAGAAGACGTTTGAGTGATTATTGCTTGTACTTATTTAGAAGGACAATGTATTTCCCAATTATTTTGAGGAGTATGAAAGCAAGAGAGTTTGTTAATCTCGTACAAGGAGACTTAACTATCTATGAATATGAGGCTAAATTTGAAGAGCTTATGCGTTTTGCATCTTATATGATTCCTGATGATGCCGCAAAAGCGAGGAAATTTGAAGAAGGGTTGAGACAACCAATCGTGGAAAAGGTGGAAATTCTAAAGTTCAGCAAGTATGTTGATGTAAAGGAAATGGCATACATAACGGAACAGTCTGAAAGTACGAGAATTTTGGATTATAAAAACTTTAGCAGTGGACATACCAATAAGCGGACAAGATTTAATCCTCTTCCGTATCAACCACAGGAAAGCCAAGAACCCCAAACATGTTATCACTGTCAGCAAATCAGAAATATTAAGAAGAATTGTCCAAGGCAACAAAGGAATCAAGGACCTCAAGTGCAATATTATGCCCCCAAGTACAATTTTATACTCCACAAACACAATTTTGTGCACCACCACCTCAGAACTATGTCCCTTATCAAACTCAAGGAAATTGGCCAAGACCACAAGTTCTTCAACCGTCACAACATCTAAGAGGACAATTTTCACAAGCCAGACCAAGAGCTCCTCCAAATACAAAGAAATCTGGACAACTCACAGATGGACAAGTTTATACTATAGAAACTGTGACAAGTCAAGCTGAGCATGAACTAGTGGAATGAACGTTTCTAGTTTTCAACTCTTCGGTTAGAGTGTTATTTGATGGTGGTGCTACACACTCGTTTATATTGAAATGTTTTGCATCTGCTCTTGGGTTAGAAACTCAAAACATGGAATTTTCTTTGTTAGTTGGATCTCCTTAGAGTGGTAGCAAAGAGGTTACTAAAGTGTGTAAATCTTGCAAGATTGAAATGTCAAACCATAGAATTCCTTTTGATTTAAAGATATTAGATATGTTGGAGTATGATATTATCTTAGGGGTGGACTGGCTTAAAAAATATGAAGTTATAGTTGATTACAGCACAAAGAAAATTACAACAAATATTCATGAGGGAGAAACTTTCAGTTTCTATGGGGATAAGCAAGTTCAAAAAGTGCATAAAAGAAAATTTGATTATTTGAGCTTGTTAGCTAGCATTATAACCGAAGCAGTTAGTGGGTCACAGGAAGAATTAATTCCTATAATAAAGGAATTCATTGATGTTTTCCCTGAAGAGTTATCTGGATTGCCACCAAAGCGGGAAGTGGAGTTTGTGATAGAATTATACCTAGGTACAACGCCTATTTGTATACCTCCTCATCGAATGGCACCAGCAGAACTGAAGGAACTCAAAAAGCAACTTCAAGAACTTTAAGAGAAAGGATTTATTCGGCCAAGTATTTGACTTTGGGGTGCTCCTGCATTATTTGTGAGGAAAAGTTATACAACCCTTAGATTGTGCATTGATTATCGGTTACTAAATAGAATCACAATAAAGAATAAGTACCCTCTACCTAGGATTGATGATTTATTTGATCAGCTGAAAGGTGCTCTACATTTTTCAAAGATTGGTCTCCGATCAGGTTATCATCAACTTCCAGTCAAAATAGAAGATATACCTAAAACACCTTTCAGGACTCGTTATATGCATTATGAATTTCTAGTTATGCCTTTTGTATTGACAAATGCACCAGTAGCATTTATGGATATGATGAATCAAATCCTTCAACATTGTTTGGATCAACTTGTGATCGTATTCATCGATGACATTTTGGTCTATTCTAGAACCAAAGAAGAGCATGAAGATCATTTGCGAACCATTTTACAAATATTAAGAGAAAATAAATTGTATGCCAAGTTGAGTAAATGTGAATTTTGGATGACAGAAGTAAAGTTTTTAGAACATATAATTTCTAGTGAGGGCATTGTAGTTGATTCTTCTAAAATGGAAGCAGTATTGAGCAACCAACCAAAGAATGTATCGGAAATACGAAGTTTTCTTGGATTGGCTGGATATTATAGAAGGTTTATAAAGGATTTTTCTCGAATAGCTGCACCAATGACCAAGTTGACACAAAAATGAGTGAAGTTTATATGGAATGAGGAATGTGAAGAGTCATTTCAAGAATTAAAAACTTGCTTGACAACAACGTCAATATTAATTATACCAGAAGGAGGCATAAATTATGTAGTTTATACTGATGCATCTTTAATGCAACTGATAGAGTAGTAGTTTATGTTTCTCGCCAATTGAAAACACATGAAAGGAATTATCTAACATATGACTTAGAGTTAGCTGCAATTGTGCATGCTTTGAAGACCTGGAGACATTACCTTTATGGTGAGCGATTTGAGCTTGACTTTGATCACAAGAGTTTGAAAGATCTTTTTACTCAGAAAGAGCTCAACTTAAGACAACGACGTTGGATGGATATTTCGAAGATTTTGACTTTGGTTTACATTATCACCCTAGAGAAGCCAATGTCGTAGCGGATGCCTTAAGTAGAAAATCGCATGGATTTGTAGCATGGTTACAAATCCAGAAGTGGAAAATGATTGAGTCTATTTTGAACTATGATTTACATGTGAACATACATGAAAATAAGGCATGTCTTTATAATTTGATTACAAGACCTACTTTGTTGGGAAAAGTAGTTAAAAACCAACAAGATGATGCCTTTTTCTAAGTCAATTCTAGAGAAAATTTTAGCTGGAGATAAGCCTGAAGGATGGACTCTTTATGATGATGATAGTCTAAAATACTTAGGCAAATTATATGTACCAGATGTCCAAGAATTGTTAGATGACATTCTTCATGAAGCACATTACTCGTCATACACTATTCATCCAGGTAGTACAAAAATGTATCATGATTTGCGTCGTCTGTTTTGGTGGAGTGGTATAAAAAAGCTATAGCGGTACTTGTATCCAAGTGTTGGACTTGTCAGCAATTAAAAGCCGAACAACAAAAACCGGTTGGATCTCTTCAATCTTTACTTGTTGTAGAATGGAAGTGGGATCATATAACTATGGATTTCGTTACAGATTTACCGTATTTACCTAAAAAGAAAGATGTTGTTTGGGTCATTGTAGATCGTTTGACTAAATCTGCGCATTTCATACCAGTGAAAACGACAGATTCCACAAAAATCCTTGGCAAGATTTACATTCAAAAGATAGTTAAATTACATGGGATTCCATTGTAAATTGTTTCGGATAGAGATTCGAAATTCACTTCTCGATTTTGGGATAGTTTGCAACAAGCTTTAGGGACTGAATTGAATTTTAGTAGTGCATTTCATCCCCAAAGTGATGGTCAATCAGAGATAACTATTCAAATTTTAGAAAATATGCTACGAGCTTGTGTCTTGAATTTTCATGGACGCTGGGAAGATCATCTTTCTTTAGCATAATTTGCTTATAACAATAGTTTTCAATCAAGTATAGGGATGGCACCCTATGAAGCACTTTATGAGAGGCCATGTCGATCACCTTTGTGTTGGGCGGAAGTAGGTGAAAATATTTTACTAGGACCAGATATGGTACAAGAAGCTACAAAGAAGATCAAGGTTATAAAACAACGTTTACTTACTGCTCAAGGTCGACAAAAGAATTACGTTGATAAAAGAACAAGGCCATTGGAGTTTAACATTGGCGATCATGTCTTTCTTAAGATTTCACCAGGAAAAGGAGTTAAAAGATTTGGAAAATCTGGAAAATTGGCTCCAAGATCAAAATATGAGAACGAATTGGAGAAGTGGCTTACAAGTTAGCATTACCACCTCAACTTTCGAATGTACATAACATGTTTCATGTCTCAATGCTTCAGAAGTATCAGCTAGATACAACACATGTTCTAAACTGGGGAGAACTCAACGTCGATGAGAAATTATCATTCAAAGAGAGACCAATACAGATATTAGATCATAAAGATCAAATGTTATGTACAAAGACTATTTCGTCAGTCAAAGTTCTTTGGCTACATGGGAATGTAGAGGAAGCTACATGAGAATTAGAAGCTGAAATGAGAGAAAAGTACCCATAATTATTTTTTGACACCAATAAGTTTTAAGTTTCGATGATGAAATTTATTTAAGGAGGGTAGATTGTGGAGTCTTATCATTTCTAAATTTTATACACATTCTTCCGAACACACTTATATGATTAAAATTTTAGACTTCTCTTACTTTTACCTCTCTTACTTTTATTATTTTTAGTCTTGCATAAATGGGAACATTTTTATTGAGCACATATTTAAATAGAAAGTTGATTAGGTTAACTAAGGATGGGTTGAAATTATTAGACTACAAACCATATAAAATTTATATTTAATCCTTTTAGATAGAGTAGGAAAAATCCAATTTGACTTTACTCTTCTTTAGTTTATTTAGATAGAATATTACTCCTAAATTTTTAAAGTGCTTAAAAGGCGTTGTAGATTTTACTATTTTGAATGTCATAGGATGAAAGAGTATTTCATTTCGAGCTCAAAACAATTTTCAGTTTACATTTTGGAGTTTATATGAATTTAGAATTTACAGTTGGACTAGGGAATTGGTGACAAATGGCATCCATTGAGTGGCTAAGTTTGCCACGTGGTGTTTACCCACCATGCCAACCTAAGGACACTAATCATATTATTAGCATGTTTGATGGAAAGTTTGTAGGTTATGTGTCATCACTTGGTGTTTTTAGAGTGCTTAGTAAGCACTTTAGTGTGATGACTATTGAAAGCTATGATGATGACTAATGAACCCTATAGTTAACGTGGAATGGTGTTTTAGCATGAGGAGTTGATTGTAGCGAAACCAATCTCTAGCAAGCCAAATAAACCAATGGGAACAACTAGTTTTGCTGCCTTATTTATAGTATAAATAGGAGCAATGCTTTATCTTTACTCTTTTTTTTTTTTTTTGCAACATGCAATACATACCCTACGTAGAAAGTGAGTAAGAGGGTGATGAAGGAGATAAGCAAAAGAAGTACTCGTGGAGTAAGAAGTGAGGTGCTTTGCTCGTGTAGTGCATAGCTTTGGATTAGAGGTAGGAGAATTTGGGGAATTAATTAATTACATGTGTTATTTGTATTACATGAAATGTTGATATGTGAACGTGCTATATATTTAACTGTTGGCTTAGATGTGATATATTATAAATGTGGTATATTATATATTGGCATGCTCATTATCATTTGTCAACGAAGTAAAGGAGTTACTTAGGTTGTGGGAAAATGTGGAAATTAGCTTTTGTGTACTTGAATTGATTCATTGTGAAAGCAGTTCCAAGCGAGCCCGGTGTGCACATTAGAATAAGGTATTGGTGGGAAAAATCTTCAATGTGCGTGATTTGGGCTGGAGATCAATGAATTAGATAAGATGACTAGTAAAAGGTGTTTATGAACTTGGGATATTTTATGGGTGTTATTTTATATATTAAAGCACTTGGGACCACAGTGGTAAAATGCATGGTATAGGAAATGTAGGTCTGTTTGTTTTAATATATAAATTAACGGGTTGGGTAGAAAAGAAGTACGTTCTTGCATTACATTACTCATAAAACATTAATAACATTAATAATATTAATCATTGAAGACATTGGGCCCCTACTGAGCTTTTAGCTCACCCCTTATTAATTGTGTTACAGGAGTTGAGACAAAAATCTAATGGCTGACTTGGAAGAAAGTGACTGCTTGTAAATAGTTTTAAACTTTTTAAGGAGTTGTTGTCATTTCTTTTATGTGTAATGACTTTGTTTAATGAAATGTTTTAGCTCAACACAGTCACATGTTATTGCATTTAAGTTACCCTTTTTATTCATGCTCTAAAAAAAAAATTTAGGGCGCGACACTTATGGTTTAGCTATCTTTTATTGCTGCAAAGATTTTATCTATCATCTTGATCTCTATCATTTTAATATTTTGTTTTCCGTTGTTTGGGACTATTGTGTCTTGTTTTTGCTCAAAACTGCTTCCTAATGGGCATCTTTCTTTTCTACTGAGTCTTTGTTCCTCATCTGAAAAGTGCAAACGTTTAAGGGTTTGCCTGTTATGCTACTCCTGCCTTATGTTATTTGTTGCCTCTGTGATATTTCGCCTTGTCTTTGTCTTACCATGACAAAATGGGGGAGTAAAATTTGTGTTTCTTACCTTTGCAGGCCTTTTACCCATGATAAATGTCACTTGTTCTTGTCAAGAGTTGCTCTTTTCCAGGACTTGTTACTTGGCCTCCTTCTGTTGATTGATGTTTTCTTAAGTGTGGGTTTTGAGTGAAATTAGTTTTAGGTTCCGATTCGAGCGAGAGCCCGAACGGGGGAGGCGAGAACATCTTGATCGAAAGCTCTACTGTTCTAAATAATGAGAAAGACTTTAAATAATTCGATTAAACCGATCGAGAATCTCATCATCTGTTAGGTGGGCGACCGACTGAATTGGGCTGAGCTTTATTACAGGTAGTCATTCCTCCAGTTCCTTTAGTCTTTTCAATGGTACTTGAATCTTAAGTCGCGGTCATGTCTTGCCTCTCAGTATAGTGACCGGTTCCATGTTTCCAGGCTTAAGGTATTTTGTCAAGGAAAGCCAAATGGGGAGATTGTGAAGTCAAGACTTTTAGATTTGGCTTTCCTTGTCAAATATTGTAATTGAACTTCACACATGCTCAGGCTATACTCTGATTATGGGATGTTGCTGTTGGAGTAAATGTTCAAGATGTGGCACATTCACCTCAAAATGTTTGTTCATGCATATGCACTTCATATTATTTGTGTTGCATTCTGTCTAGTTTGATTGTCTAGTTAGTTTTGCGCGCTAACTTCCAGCTGTCTAGGCACACAAATTAAGACAGCATACATTGGCTGACTGACATCTTTTTACTTGTGGTCAGTTTCTGGCCATTGATCTGCCTAGATCTCTTTTGCAACTGACAAGTGTCCTTGGAATAAGTTGCTTGATGGCAATCAGATTTCCTTGGGTATATTTGTCCCCTAGGATTTCAGTTTGTGTTTTTATGGGTTTAGAATTTATTTTTGAGTGAGAGAGTTGCATTGAAAGCTTTGAGCTTGCCTCTTCTCCATTGATGAAATCCCTTCTGTCAAACCTTCTTTATACATTAGACACCAATCATTAGGAAGTAGGTTTGCATTGTTTTCATGGTCTTGCAATAAGTTTCAAATCTTTATATAGACCTGTTTTTAGGATTTTCATCAGTTTCTTCCTTCAAATGTTCAACTGGAGAAACCAACTGGTCATTAAATCCATATTTCACATAACCATAGTTGTCATATCATTTGCACTGGTTGTGTTGGTTCTCGGTGCCATAAGGTGATGAGACTCAGGAGGAGCTGCCACTTTATGAAGACCGAAGAAGTTCATCTCGTGTAAGGTAAGGTTGCACAAAGGTAAAGCTGCTCTGTAGATGGGGATCTAGGAATTGAGCTTGTGTGGTATTTGTATGAACCTTGTTTACACTAGTGGATTGGACTCAATGGTGAGTCCTTGGCTTTTTTAACTCAGAGGTGGGTTTTTTTTTGCCAAAAAGATTATTGTTATTCTTGCTCACATATCCTGTTAATTTGCTTGTAACTTATTGACTCTAGGGTTTGCAAATAGATTTGTTCTTTCAAATAAGTTTAAGTTTAAATGTGCACTAAATCGGACCTTTGTTAACTAGGGTTAAGTTAGTAAACCGGGTATAATTTTTTATTCTTGGTTTTGGTAAACTAACAAATGTGATCTTAGTTGACTGATGACGCTGATTAGTCAGTCAAGCATATATTGAATTTTCAATTACAGGATATTTCGCCTTGTACCAATTTCAGTTGGAGATGCTTTTATTGAATTAACTCACCTCATATTAACATGCTTTAGAGCATCTCCAATAGAAAGATGTAAATTTAAGATGTAAAAGTCACATTTGCATTTTATTTTATATTTCTACGAAAATGTTAGTTCTTCTCCGATGAGAGAGATGCAAGTTTGGAATGTTATTTATTGTTCTCTCTTTGATTGTCGTGGCCACATCCTAAAAATGTAATTAAAAAAGATGTAAATTTACATTTTTATATACATGTTTTGGAAAAAATGGATATTTTATATCTCATCATTGAAGTGGTTTTCGGCCAACCAAAAATATAAAATGTCAATGTCAAGGCATTTTTCATCTTCCATTGGAGATGCTACTAAAAATGCAAACTACGTTTCACATCCTTTGTATTTGTGTGAGTTAGAAAATATGTCATGAAGTTTTAATTTTCTCATTTTACACTATAAAATATAGCATGAAATTAAGAATAGAATAATTGAATTAAAAAAAATCCATTTAATGACTGTAGTCTATTCAGTATATCAAGATAACAGTCGTTGCGATCTAATGATAATTTTCTTTCTTTGTAATAATGTTATTAAGAAAAAAATATAATAATTGTGAACTTATTACATTTGATATGGTTAATAAACAAAAAAGAGATTACATCGTCGAATGGTCTATAATTTTAATTTTATAATTGATTGATATCTATAAGAAAATGGCAAGTGTCGAACAAATAATATAATTATGGCTTAATTATCAAAATGCTTCTTGTGTTATAGTCATTTGCCAATTTAGTCCTCTTATTTACCTCCGTCCGCTAATTAAGAACATTTCATCTAATCTATGTTAAAAAATCCATGAATTATGTAAATTTATTTATAAAATTATATATTTAATTTAAAATAATTAAAAGTGAAATAAATTTAAAAATTAATAGAAAAATACTCTTCTCCCAAATTCCCGCACCCTTAGTGTACACTATCGTTTGTTAAAAAAAAGTGTAATTTCTCATTTATATGCATTTTTATGTGAATTTAAATTTAAATACAGAGAAAGAGTAATATATGGTTGTCTCAATTGCGATATGTTCCTCGATTACCCAATCGAAGGCAAGGTGGTCGTGGTTAATTTTCTTGGGACGATGATAGGGTCGAGGTAAATCTAGAGATGTGTTCTTCAAGTTGCAAGCGCATGTGGCTAAGGTTGGGGTTTGAGTCAAGAACAAGGTGGAAAGGGTGGGCTTTAAAAAAAAAAAACAAAATCATTTTTCATTTTATTTCTTCCTAGTTTAATTGAAAACATATTTTTCTATAGGTCGTAATATTTTTATAAAAAATTTAACAGAGATTAAATGAAAATTTATTAATTAGCTAACAGAGATAAACAAGAGGACTAAGTTGATCAATTTAAAAACACAAAACTAAATTGGCCAAATGTAGGTCTGGCAAGCGGCTCGTGTGTTGCTGTGTTCGTGTCGTTTTCGTGTAACACATGTTATCTTAATGGGTCGTGTCGTGTCACACCCATTATCTTAACGGGTTCTTAATAGTTCAGGTTGCTTGACCCAACAGGTAAAATGACCCGTTAAGAAAAATATTTTTTTTATCTAAATTTACACATACCACATTACCACATAAATATTACTTCAAAGCATAAAAACACATTTGTCATGAGTACTACATCTACATACTCCAAATAAGAGCCTAATAAAAAAAGCATCAATACACTACTAGTCTACTACAAAATATCAAATGTACATATCCAATGTGCAAGGATATGCAAAATGAAGGAGTTTTTCATTTAAAGGTATTGAAGCCTTTCTTAGAAGTTAAAACAAAATACATTTAGAAAAAATAGCAACAAAAGGAAAAAGGTTACCGCAAGCTCGGATATCAAGGTAGATTCAGTATCATGTAGAAGTTGAGGAAGTCAACTCGTCGACACTGATTCTGGGAACAAGCTATTCTCAATAAGGTAGAAACTTGCATAAGGAAGTAAGTCTTACAAAAAACCTATGGTTATGGCAAAAACCCAAGTAGGGACAAAATCCATAGTCTAAGGAAAAATACGTGAGTAATGCAAAGTCAAATGAAACGTCTACGGGATGTCATCAGTGATATGATCAGTCCAAGGTGGGTGCCTCGTTAAAACCTCGCTAGGTAGCAAAACTCCAGTAGGAAAAATGCTCCTAATCGTAGGAAAAAGAGTACATTAAGATCAAGCAAGTATACTTCAGGATACTCCCCCTGAGTTTGACACAATTCCAAAAAGTTTACGCATACCAATTCCATGAACAAGCTTCTGAAACATCGCCTTTGGTAGTGATTTGGTGAAGAGGTCGGCCAGAATGTCTTGTAAATGGATTTGCGTGACTTCAATCTTCTGATGCTGTTGTTTTTTATGTGAGAAGAAGAACTTCGACGTAATGTGCTTGGTGTTGTCTCCTTTGATGTAACCCTTCTTAAACTGTTCGATGCATGTTGCGTTGTCTTCATAGATCGTCGTCGGGACATCAACGACGGGGTAAAGATAACAGAAGCTTCGAATATGGCCCACAACTGCTCTCAACCAAAAGCATTCCTGAGTTGCTTCGTGTAAGGAGAGAATTTCAGCATGGTTAGACGAAGTGGCAACTAAGGTCTGTTTAGTTGACCTCCAAGAGATTGCGGTGCCTCCAACGGTAAAGACATAACATGTTTGAGAACGAACCTTGTACGGATCAGATAAGTATCTTGCGTTGGCATAACCAATAAGGCGAGAAGTGACTCGAGATAAGGGGGTGCGGCATCACTCAAGGATCCATAAGGATAGAACAAGCCCAAATTCGTAGTACCTTTAAGGTAACAGAAAATGTCTTTAACACCACTCCAGTGTCTGCGTGTTGCTGCATTACTGTATCTTGCCAAAAGATTAACAGCGAAGGAGATATCGGGTCTAGTGCATTGAGCTAAGTACAATAAAGCGCCTATCGCACTTAGATAAGGAACTTCCGGCTCCAAAATCTATTTATCATCATCATTTAGACAGAAAGGGTCTCGTTTTGCATCTAACAGTCGAACGACCATAGGAGTACTCGAAGGCTTCGCTTTATCCTCGTTAAAGCGGCACAACACCTCCTGGGTGTAGTTGGATTGATGTACTAAGATTTCATCTGAATGGTGCTCTATCTCGAGACCGAGACATTATCAAGTCTTTCCTAGATCTTTCATCTTAAATTCTGACTTCAGGTGCGCGGCAGTTTTCGCGAGCCCTTCAAGAGTTCCGATAAAGTTCATCTCATCGACATATACTGCAACTATCGCAAAACCGGAATGTGATTTCTTAATGAACACAAAAGGGCATAGTTTGTTGTTCACATATCCCTGACTAGTCAAATACTCACTCAGACGGTAATATCACATTCTTCTAGGTTGCTTCAAACGGTAGAGTGAACACCTCAACCGAATTGAGAGCGTTTGATGTGATATAAATTAAGCACACAATTAAACCCTCTTTTTGACAATTGTAGTATATGTATAAGTAGGGATCGTTCTAGGCCGGAGATTAGGAGGGATTGCTAATCTACTCTAAACTGACTCAAAAACACAAAAACAAACTTAAAAACACTTAACTAGATCTAAAGACTCAAAACAAACTTAAAAGACTCAAAACAGCTTAAAACAACCAAATAGACTCAAACTAGACACTAAAGGGTGATTTGGACGAAAATTGATTTTAACTTGACTCAAAACACTTAAAAACTCAAGTTTAGACAGATTCTAACCTAATTGACACAATAAAGTAAAGGGGATTGGGTTTTGGACGAATTTAAAGTAAAACAAGTAAACTCAAGACTTAAACAGATTTTGACACAAAATTGGAGTGAACTATGGATGATGGGCTAGCTAGAGGGTCCTTCTCCACACATGACACACTTTCACACAAATCGATTTCCAGTTGCTTTTTCGATAAACCATGAACCTCAATGCCCCAGATTAACCGTGAACTGCACTAATTAACCCTCAGATTTTCCTTAAGTCATTGAATTGAACGGACAACGCATCGACAACCAAATTATTCTTCACAAGTTCCCTACATGAACTGCATAATAGAGATACAAGCAAAGATCATTAAGCTTCATGAAAATCATAAGCATTGACAAAGCACTTGTAACTATGAACTGCGTGATACTTATGCCAGGAATTTACTTAACGCGATTGTGACTAGCAACCTCCACTACTTGCGAATATAAGTTCATAACGATTAGGTGAAACTCCCTTATATTCTAGCATTAGATTCAAGCATGCAAACTAAGTAGGCCTCCTTAATCAACATACAAGAATAAGTTATCAATCAAACAGTTAAGTAAATTGCATTCATGATTTATGAAATCACAACTAGAAGTAATCAATTCATATTGCAAATATAATTATGGTTTCAAAGTCTCCTCTAGCTAAAACGAGTTTAGCTCCTCATGTTCGCAAAACAAAGACAATTAAATTTAAACATTGAAAACAAAGGATGGATTACACCTAGAAACGCTCCAACAATCCAAAGCTTGAATGGCAGCACGTCCAAGGGTCTCTTTCCTTCTCCTTTGCTGCGGCACAAGGTTATTTGTGTGAGGAATGGTCTGAATTATGGTGGTGGATGGATGTAGGTGAGTTATGGTGAAGGATGGGTTGGTGGGTGGTCCAGAATGGTGCGGCAAAAGGTGTTTTTTATAGGGGAAGGAAGGGGCACGACCTACATTTATTTTGTGACAGATTTTATCTCCAAATCCACAAGGAAAAGGCAATGTAAAGTCAAAATCCCAAAGGGAAAGAGAAAAATGGTGCGGCAGGTTTGGGAGAAGGGGAAAGGAGGATCCTTGCGCGGCAAGGAACAGAAAGAGGAATGTGAGGTGCGGCATCCTTTTGTGCATGGGATTAGGTCTTCTAGAACCTATATTTAAGTGTCCTAAATTATTTAGGACTCCCCTTTGCAGCTGGAACCTTGGTAAATTAGGATTAAGAAAGGTAAGGACAAAATAAGGTAAGTTTGACTAGTCATTCCTTCTTCTTGCTGGATTCCTTGTCCTCCCTTGACTTGAATTTATTTTCTTCCTCTCTTTGGCACATTCCTAGCTTGCTTTGGTCTTCAATTTCGTCCATCCATTTAGCTCCAAGCATGTGCTATCCATTCCATGCCCAAAACTGCTCCAAAAGGCACCAAAATGCTTTTTCTTGTCACTTTAACCCTTTGGACCTACAAACACACGAAAATAGCTTAAAATACTAAATTAACTAGGAACTAACAACATAAATGCATGAAAACAAGCTAACTAAGTCGCATCAATATGCTCCTATCAAATTCCCCCACACTTAGCTTTTGGTAGTCCTCGAGCAAAACAAAACAAACAAAACAAACAAAACACAACCTAGACCTTCCAACATTTGCCTTAGGGATTTCCAATGGAACATGACATGTTAAAAATCATTACTCACATAGATTTTAGTCATCCTTACCCTCGAGCACATACTTAATCACAGTCACCACTTACTAGCTCGCATTTAATCAATTTAAACAATGTTTTGAATGTAGTAACATGCCTTAGAGAATTCACTCAATTCCTTACAAGATACTCTCTATTTTCACACAGATTTTCTGACTACACACCCTACACTAGGTATATGTGAGAAGATTGATGTAAACATGTAGACTACCACTCACATATGGTTATAACAAAGAAAGCTTTTTCGGAAATTATTAATCTAACATTTATATGATCTTATGAACGGAATGCTACTACTTAGACGCAAGAACCAGGGACACCATATGCTCATACCAATGCCAAACTCCACATATTGAAACACACAACACCCAAGATAGAAGTCTAAGGGTTGTAACGGGGCTAGGGGTATTGGATAACAAAGAAAGGTAAGGATAATCAAAAGTTCTTAAAGCAATAGTAAGCAAAGCATTGAAATCAAAACTTAGAATTCACTTTTCAACTTTAAACACAAGGGAAGATTCATGCAACATTTAGGGCCGGATTCAAACTTTTGGACCCTTTCTTCAACAACCAATACTTTAGAGCTCATTTTCACTTATTTTTCAACTTTTTTTCTTTCTTTTCACAACTATTCTTTTTTTTCTTTTCTTTTTCTTTTCTAATCGTGCCCCTTTTGAGCTTTGGCACACACACACATAAATCCCTTCCCCCACACTTGTTTTTCTCAATAATGTTCATCAAAAGGAATTCCCTCTAAGTTATGCTCCACTATGCCTCAAGAACAAGGGTATGGATTGTCCTATTCTAGGCTAGGCAAGGATAATGCGGGTTAACAAAGAACATAGGCTAAACAAGGCTCAATGGGGTTAAACCTACACACATATGCACGGGGATGGCTTTTTGGCTCTAGCTCACTAAACAACTTCATCTTGTTTGTGTGTTATGCAAATCAATGTCATGTTTTGAATGAAACGGGCATGAGTTCTAGTATTTGGAACTAAATGATGGAACGCAACGCCTTCTAAGTAGCAACCAAGTAAGGAATAATGAGATCATGCAACGACTTTAGAAAACAAGAAATCACAGATTAATAACTCTCCAAATAACATTTTAGGCTCAAGTCTCTTTATTTTGAGTTCCTTCCTTCAAGCATGTTACAAAAACTGATTTTTTTTCCTTTGTGATTACATGTGAATTCGTAAACGACAACTACAACCAAGCATAAACCAAAGAGCATATCAAACTTCCATCCACGTTTGTAACTTTCTTTAACAGTCATGCAATTAAAAACCAAATCCTCATCATTGTGTTGGAAGGTACCCTAAGACACAAACAAACACACAAAAACAACTCTTTATGGGTTTTTTTCAAAACATTTTTCGATTTTTTTTATCAAATTTTCGTATTTTGCTTTCAAAACACATTGAAACCCTTCAAAACACACTAAAAATACTTAAAACAGTGATAAACAACATTAGAAGTGATAGGTGATAAAATCCCACGAAAATTCGTGCAAAAACAGCTTGTTTACCCCCCCCCCCCCCACACTTAAACCAAACATTGTCCTCAATGTTTCAAACATAGACTCACACATAAGCAAACAAACAAACAACAAACAATCATGATAAACAAGGCAGAATAAAAACAATAAAGAGAAGGGTTTAGGAACGCAAATCTGGATGTAGAGCGAGTCCTAGGTCTTCCTTTGTTGAGTGCATGGGTTGCCTCCCAAGAAGCTCTTGCTTTAACGTCTTCCAGCCGGACGATACCTCATTTATCTTTGAATGGAAGATGATAGTTGAAATGATCCGGTAACGGTTTAAATTCAAGAGTAGGTGCCTGAAGCATTAACAACATGTTAGTATTAAACGAAATTGAAATTCGGGGAGGTGGCTTACCTTTGTGCTTCGACACAAACTCAAGGACAAACACCACTTCAAAAGATTTAGGATTAGAGAGTTCGGCCAGATGATGCTATAAAAGTTAAGCACTCAAATTAAACCCTCTTGTTGTAGAATGTAGTATAGATGCAAGTAGGGATCGTTCTGGACCAGGGATTAGGAGGGCTTGCTAAAACCTCTAAACTGACTTAAAAACACAAAAACAAAGTCAAAAACGTTTGAAAAGACTCAAGAGACTCAAAACTGCCTAAAAACACTAATTGGGCAGTTTCTTACTCTAAACACACTTTAGACGAAAATAGGGTTTTGGTTTGACTCAAAACACTTGAAAACACAAAGAAAACAGATTTTAGACACTTAAAACAAGAAAGTAAAAGGGGGGTTTTGATTTGGACGAATTTAAAAGAAAACAAACAGATTGTAAAACTAGGCAGATTTTAGAGAAAACAATGTTGAAAACGTTTTAGAACTCAGATGGTTGACGGATTAGCTAGAGGTCCATTCTCCACACATGACACACTTGTACATGAATCGATTTCCAATTGCTTTTCAATGAATTATGAAGCCCAACACCCCAGATTAACCGTGATGCACAAATTAACCCTCAGATTTTCCTTTACTCATTGAATTGGATGAATGCATGCGACAACCCAAATCATTCTCCAAAAGTCCCCTACATGAATGCATAATAGAGATACAATCAGAGATCATTACGCTCAATGAAAATCATAAGTGTTGACGAGACATTTGTAACTATGAATGCATGATACGTTTGTCAAGAATTCAATTAACGCGATTGTTTATAAGCAACCTCCACTACTTGTGAATATAAACTTGTAACGATTAGGTGAAACTCATTCATATTCTAGCATCAAATCTGTGCATGAAAACTAAGTATGCATCCTTAATCAACATACACAAATAAGCTATCAATCAAATAGTTAATTGAATTGCATTCACGATTCATCAAATCACAACTGAAAGCAATCGATTTATTTCACAAGCATGTTCATGGCTTCAAACTTCCCCCTAGCTAACTAGGGGTTTAGCCACTCATAACTACAACAAAATCAGAGAATAAAGAAGTAGACATTGAAAACAAGAAGGAATTACACCTAGAAGTCTCCAATCTGCAACCTTGGAACACCAAAGTCTTCTTCTCCTCCACCTTGCTGCGGCACAAGGTACTAAGAGTAAGGATGGATGTGTTTGAGTGAGGGGATGGTAGTTTAGGTGGTGAATGGGCTGCGGCAAGGAGTGGGAAGGCTGAATGGATTGTGTATGAATGGTGAATGAGTGATGTAGGTTGCGGCTGAATGTGATGGGTGAATGGGGTGGTGGATGGCTGCGGCAAGGAAGGAGAATATATATATATGAGGGCTTCAAAACCCTAAGTTATTAAGACTTAGGTTTTCTAACTCAATTCCTGAATTAAAAAGGCCAAATAAATCAGAAAAGGGACATAAGGGTGCGGCAAGGAAGGACAACAAAAGGGAAAGGTCTTCCTTGCTGATTTTGGGTGAAAACTAGAAAGGGAATGTGGACTTTGGTGCGGCAAGGGTGTCTATGTGAAGGGGAAGGTGCGGCACCCTACTTAGGGTGGGAATTAGGTGTCCAAAAGTGTCTAAGAATCCCCTTTGTGGCTGGAACTTAAGGAGATTTTGGTTTAGGAAAGGTCAAACAAAAGTAGGAAACCTAGGCTTAACTTTCCTATTCCAAGTAGGAATCCTTGTGCAACTAGGAATCCTTGTCCTTCTAGGAATCCTCATTTGAGTAGGAATCATCTTTCAACTAGGAATCCTATTTCAATTAGGAATCCTTCTTCATTTAGGAATCCTTCTTCATTTAGGAATCCTTTCGTCTTCAAGTCTTCAATTTCGTCCATTCCTTTTGCTCCATACATAGTCCTTCATTCCAAGCTCCATAATGCTCCAAAAGACTCCAAAATGCACTTTATTTTCATTTAGGAATCCTTTCGTCTTCAAGTCTTCAATTTCGTCCATTCCTTTTGCTCCATACATATGTCCTCCATTCCAAGCTCCATAATGCTCCAAAAGACTCCAAAATGCACTTTATTGCTTCATAGGCCCTTTAAACCTACAAACACACGAAACTAACTCAAAATACTAAAATAACTAAGAATTAACAACGCAAATGCACGAAAACAAGCATACTAAGTCGCATAAATATGCTCCTATCACCAGATTGGATGTTTTTAGGGCAGTGACTTGTCCCGTGTCATAAAATATAACTTCTTCGGGAATTGTTGTCTCAAGTACATCCTCTTTGACGAATTCTAGACGTTCCCCAGCCACTTCTTTCTCTTGAATGTTTGGAAAGGTTTCGAAGATGCCTTTCTCACCCTCTTTTTCATTGGATTGCATGAACCTACAAGGAATAGGGACATTTGGTGGAACGGGGTCAGAAATAATTGAATTTGGAACTACCTTACCTGAATTGGATGGCGTAGGAGCCTTAGAGGGCTGCGGCAAAGGTGGTGGGGTAAGGGTAGGCTGCGGCAAGGCTTCTTCCAAGCTTGTTGTGGCCTTGTCTTCCTCCTTTTCTTCATGCAACAACTGTTCTTCCTCCTCTTGGCTTGGTTTGGATGTTTTTGGGCTTGTTCCAGCCTCCATACTACTTCCCAAGGTGATAGCTTCAGCGAATTCAAAATCTCTCGTTGAATTCGAGTTGGAGAGTTCACTTTGTTCTTGAATTTGCCCTATGAATTTTGCGATCTCTCCCATTTGATTCTTTAATTCGCCCAACTCCTTGGCTTGATTTTGTAATCCCTGCCCCATAGAGGTTAGTACATTAAGAATTTCATCATAATTCATTGACGAACCTGAATTTGTTTGGAATTGTTGCAGGGAAGGCTATGGTGGCTGCATAGGCTTTGCATAGAATTCCTCATATGGCTGCCAATATCCTTCTTGTTGAGCCTCCTTGGCTTGATTTTGTGGGCCCTGCGTCAAAGAAATTAGTTCATCAAGAATTTGATCACAAACCGTTGACGAACCTGAATTTGGTTGAAATTGTTACAGGGGAGGCATAGGCTCTGAATAGAACTCCTCATATGGCTACCAATATGCTTCATGTTGAACTTGTTGAGGTTCCCACCACATAGAATTTGAATGATTGGTCCAATCTTGTTGACCAGCTTGATATCTTCGCGTATAGGACACATCAAATGTTGGGGCTCCTTGCATTGTGGTTCTTTCAATATATTGCGTCAACTGAGAAGTAAGATTCGCCATGTCTTGCTTCGCTAGTACCTGAAATCAAAGAAAGAAAACTAAATCAAATATCAAAAGTAAAATAAACAAAACAAAACAGAAACTAAAAACAAAAGACACGAAAAGAAACAAAGGGGGATTAGCAATTTTGCTAATACCCGACAACGGCGCCAAAAAGTTGATGTGATATAAATTAAGCACACAAATTAAACCCTCTTTTTGACAATTGTAGTATATGTATAAGTAGGGATCGTTCTAGGCCGAGGATTAGGAGGGATTGCTAATCTACTCTAAACTGACTCAAAAACACAAAAACAAACTTAAAAATACTTAACTAGACTCTAAAGACTCAAAACAAACTTAAAAGACTCAAACAACTTAAAACAACCAAATAGACTCAAACTAGACACTAAAGGGTGATTTGGACGAAAATTGATTTTAACTTGACTCAAAACACTTAAAAACACAAGTTTAGACAGATTCTAACCTAATTGACACAATAAAGTAAAGGGGATTGGGTTTTGGACGAATTTAAAGTAAAACAAGTAAACTCAAGACTTAAATAGATTTTGAAACGAAATTGGGGTGAACTATGGATGATGGGCTAGCTAGAAGGTCCTTCTCCACACATGACACACTTGCACACAAATCGATTTCCAGTTGCTTTTTCGATAAACCATGAACCTCAATGCCCCAGATTAACCGTGAACTGCACTAATTAACCCTCAGATTTTCCTTAAGTCATTAAATTGAAAGGACAACGCATCGACAACCAAATTATTCGTCACAAGTTCCCTACATGAACTGCATAATAGAGATACAAGCAAAGATCATTAAGCTTCATGAAAATCATAAGCATTGACAAAGCACTCGTAACTATGAACTGAATGATACTTATGCCAAGAATTTACTTAACGCGATTGTGACTAGCAACCTCCACTACTTGCGAATATAAGTTCATAACGATTAGGTGAAACTCCCTTATATTCTAGCATTAGATTCAAGCATGCAAACTAAGTAGGCCTCCTTAATCAACATACAAGAATAAGTTATCAATCAAACAGTTAAGTAAATTGCATTCACGATTTATGAAATCACAACTGGAAGTAATCAATTCATATTGCAAATATAATCATGGTTTCAAAGTCTCCTCTAGCTAAAATGAGTTTAGCTCCTCATGTTCGCAAAACAAAGACAATTAAATTTAAACATTGAAAACAAAGGATGGATTACACCTAGAAACACTCCAACAATCCAAAGCTTGAATGGCAGCACATCCAAGGGTCTCCTTCCTTCTCATTTGCTACGGCACAAGGTTATTTGTGTGAGGAATGGTCTGAATTATTGTGGTGGATGGATGTAGGTGAGCTATGGTGAAGGATGGGTTGGTGGGTGGTCCAGAATGGTGCGGCAAAAGGTGTTTTTTATAGGGGAAGGAAGGGGCACGATCTATATTTATTTTGGGACAGATTTTATCTCCAAATCCACAAGGAAAAGGCAATGTAAAGTCAAAATCCCAAAGGGAAAGGGAAACATGGTGCGGCAGGTTTGGGAGAAGGGGAAAGGAGGATCCTTGCGTGGCAAGGAAGGGAAAGAGGAATGTGAGGTGCGACATCCTTTTGTGGCTGGGATTAAGAAAGGTAAGGACAAAATAAGGTAAGTTTGACTAGTCATTCCTTCTTCTTGCTGGATTCCTTGTCCTCCCTTGACTTGAATTTATTTTCTTCCTCTCTTTGGCACATTCCTAGCTTGCTTTGGTCTTCAATTTCGTCCATCCATTTAGCTCCAAGCATGTGTTATCCATTCCATGCCCAAAACTGCTCCAAAAGGCACCAAAATGCATTTTCTTGTCACTTTAACCCTTTGGACCTACAAACACACTAAAATAGCTTAAAATACTAAATTAACTAGGAACTAACAACATAAATGCACGAAAACAAGCTAACTAAGTCGCATAAATATGCTCCTATCAGCGTTTTTCGGAGTTTGGAAATATTTGATCCAGTCAATGTAAGTCCTTCAGGAACTTTCATATAAATTTCTGTATCAAGATCCCCATAGAGATACGCAGATACCACATCCATCAACTGCATACTCAGTTTTTCAGAAACTACCAAACTGATAAGGTATCGAAAAGTAATCACATCCATAACGGGTGAATAAGTTTCGTCATAGTCAATCACGGGGCATTGTGAGAAGCCTTGCACAACAAAACGAGCTTTGTAACGCACAATTTCGTTCTTCTCATTACGCTTCCGAACGAAAGCCCACGTGTAGCCAACTGGTTTCACATGTAGAGGAGTATGAGCTACAGGTCCAAACAACTTACGTTTCACAAGTGAATCGAGTTCAACTTGGATTGCTTGTTTCCAGTTTGACTAATTGGTTCTACGTCGACATTCATCAACGGAACGGGTTCAATGTCATCGCTCAACATGATCTCAGTAGCTATTGCATATGCTAATGCACCATTGACGATCATCTCATTTCTACACCACACATCATCTAAGCTAGTATAATAGACCGAAATTTCACGATTCTCGGGAGGTGGATTCGTCTCTTCAATGACGCTTCCGTAATCTAGAATTTCCTCACGAGTTGGATAGAATGAGTAAGCGACAGTCGGATTCACGATAGGCTCTTCAGGTGCCTAGGTTGTGGGTTTCCTCTTCTGGGGGTGTGAATCCTTTGAACCAAGGGGTATGTCATGTTTTTGGATCTGTCATGCTTTTGTGTAGGGGCAGAGGATTGGCTAGCCGCTAATGTACGTGGATCACCAAAGTTGGCTTCTCGGGCCTCCAGGAGGGAAGTCCGTCGTACATTTGGTACATCCATCTTTGTAGGCACATTTGCAACTGGAATATGTGATCTTGTCACTCGCGCTAGATTGGTGAAAGCATATGGCATGCTCTGAGCTATGCTCTAGAGATGTAATATGCGTTGCACTTCAGTTTCAAACTAAACGGTGCGGGGATCTAAATAAGACAAAGTGGGAGTCATCCACGATAATTCACGTCATTCATCAGGAATATTGACGTTCTTATCTCCCCTTAGCAAAGGGAAAACTGTCTCATATAAGTGACTATCCGCAAAACGAGCGGTGAACAGATCATCTGTCAAAGGTTCTAAGTAACGAATGATCGAAGGAGAATCATATCCGACATAGATTCCCATCATTCGCTGAGGCCCCATTTTTGTACGTAAGGGCGGCGAAATCAGCACATAGATCGCACAACCAAAAACGCACAGATGCGATATGTCAGGTTCATATCTGGTAACCTACTGAAGGGCACTATATGGTTAGGTCGTAACAGGCCTCAGGCAGACCAACATGGCTATGTGCAATATTGCATGGCCCCAAGCAGGGATCGGGAGCTGGGTACGTATGACTAACGTTTGAGCAATCATTTGTAAGAACTTAATGAATGCCTCTGCCAGGCTGTTTTGGGTGTGAACATGGGGTACTGGATGTTAAACTTCAACCCCAACCGACATGCTATAGTCATCAAAAGTTTTTAGATGTGAATTCTCCAGCATTATCCAATCGAATAGATTTGATCGGATAATCAGTCTGGTAAGCCCTAAGCTTGATAACCTAAGCCAACAATTTGGAGAATGCAGTGTTCCTTGTGGATAACAAGCACACGTTTGATCAACTTGTGGAAGCGTCAACCAAACCATAAAATATCTAAATGGTCCGCATGGAGGGTGAATCGGTCCACAAATGTCCCCCTTAATCCTTTGTAGAAAAATAGGATGATTCTATCATAAGAAGGCTTAATAATAAGTTTTCCCATGGAGCAGGTTTGACATACAATTTCTTGAATCAAACCTAAGCTTCGAGTTATTGGATACCCACGTGATGATTTGAAGATATAGCGCATCGCTGTTCATCCAGGGTGTCAAAAACAATCATGCCAAAGTGTAATTTCGTGCGCGGTCTCAAAGATAGGGCCGACCACATAGTGGCTCTCCATGGGGCGTATAGTCGTAGTATGCAGACCACTCAGGATACACTTCATCTTCTCTAGAATATGCTTCTAGCCATATTCGTGGGAAGTTATGCACATAAATTCAACTCTATTTTCTACATAGGTTTCAGCATGGTAATTATTATCTCTAATGTCCTTTAAACTCAACAACATTTTTCCGGAACGTGGAGAATAAAGTGCCTCATCAATGGTCAAAATTGTACCATTTGACAACATTATACGTGCCTTACCGTATCCTTCGATCAAGTTGGATGGGCCTGAGAGGGTTGTCAGAGGTGCATTCTTAGGTATGAAGTTAGCGAAATATATGCGTTAACACAAAACAGTGTGCATGGTTGCACTATTTGCCAGACAACTAACTTCCCCACTAGTCATACCTAGAATGAAAATTAATTTGAATTGGTCACACGCATAAAAGTTCTAAAAACAAATATCCATTCAAAATAATTTTTAAGTATTCAAGGATGGTATTTAATTAAAAACTTAATATCCAAAAACAAATCACCAACAAATAATCCAAACATAAAGGAAAATTGTTCAAAATTAACCAAAAACATAAGGGGGCCAACCACTAGGTGGAATTCGGCCCCAATGTCTAAATTTCAACTAGAAAAATAGTTTATGTCTAAGATTCTAATCTTCCATAGGGGTAGTATCCTCTTGAAAGTTAGAAACCTCCATCTTGGTACTCTCCAGTTCGTCCACTTATACAAAATTTGATTCAAACTTCTTACGACGAGAATGATATTCAGCTACAACCTTCTGAGGAGCTTGGCAAACACATGACCAATGGTCCTTTGAATCACAGCAATAGCACATATCCGCATCCATGGTTTCAAGCGCTTTGCCCTTATTCTTGAAGTTTGGGGCATTAGGAACGAGGTTAAGGCGCTTATGGGCTTTGTTTCCTCTTTTAGATGGGCCTTGGCTCTATTGACCTTGACGGGGGCTTTTGGCCAGAAACCGCCCCTACCACACCAATTTTAGCGTTTTGGGCATTGGTTCGTGCTATAGTGTGCTTCAGGAATAACAGCCGCCCCAATACGTCAAGCTTGATGATTTTTCATCAATAGTTGATTCTGCTTTTCAACAAGAAGTAAAATAGAGATCACATCCGAGAACTTAGTGAACTTCTAAGCTCTATATTGTTGCTATAGGACAATAGTAATAACAGAGAAGGTCGACTAGGTCTTCTTCAAAAGATCTTCTTCGGTCAAAGTCTCATTACAAAACTTGAGAAGTGATCGGATTCAACAAACTTCAGAATTATATTCATTCACAGACTTAATGCTACTAGTCATGTCTTGCTCCAGGCAAAAAGATGTCATTTTGGTGATCAAAGCGATCAGCCAAAGCGACCCATAGTGCTTGTGGATCCTCCTCAACAAGGTACTCAGTTTGCAGTGCGTCATGAATATGTCTTTGGATGAAGATCATGGTAGTGGCTTTCTCAGCTTTGCCAACCAGGTTGTCCGTCTCATCTTCAATGGCGGAACGCAAATTATTTGCAGTGAGGTAGAGCTTCACATCTTCGACCCACTTAAGGTAGTTCCTTCCAGAGACCTTTAAAGCGATGAAGTCGAGTTTGTTCAAATTCGACATGTTCTTATCACAAAATAAAATATTCAGGTTCTAATAGGCATGTATGGGTTAAAATTTGCATGAAAAAGCTTCGGGTTTTCATGGGTAATGTTATTAAGGAAAACTTCAGGTTTTCAAACAAGGCATGTTTTGAGAAACTTCAGGTTCATATGTTCCTGCAGACAAACGCAAATAATTATGAACTTTAGGTTCATATGTTCCTGCAGACAAACGTAAATATGTATACAGAAATATACAACAAGAAAATATGCAAATAGAACTTCAGATCTATAATTATAATTCAATTAATTATTTGGACTTCGAGCCAAATTTAAAGTGCGTGTGAAAAAATATAAAACCCATTGGGCCTAAAATAATTAGGCAATTAAACTCGGGGCCCAAAAACTTGGACCAAAGCCTATGGGTAGGCTAGGTAAAGTGTGTCATGAGGTTCAGGCCCAGGAACTGGGCTAGGTTTGGCATGGGCCTAATATCATAGAAAACGTTTGGTTGCAGACGCAAGCCCAAAGCAGAAGCCCAAGAAGGGTTCTCATCAGGTGTGACGTGTACACAGGGAAGGGGGAGGGGGACGCAATCTTGTGCCTCGCGGTACATGGGAGCCATAACAGCCACACGGGCTATGATCCTCTGCGGTGCGAGACAAGGGAACACCGTGGCCTAGGAAAGCCGGTGTTTTGGGCCGATGAGAGCTCTAAAACCCAGCGGCCTGGTGCTCATCGAGAACTGGCCAAGCTCACATAGGCTTGGGTTTCAAACCAGACACCCCAGCGTGCCCTGGGGGTGAACTGCGCAGAAGAAGACGACCGGCGCCATCACTTCAAGCAGTCGTGTCTAGGTGCAAAAATCACGGCAAAGAACCGTGGGTTCTACGGCGACCCTATAAAAGTAAACGGAGAGTGGGGACTCTCAACGCTTGTGCTAGAAACCCTAGGAAAATTAATCGGAATTTCGAAGAAAAACCAATGAGATTCAAAACGAATCTCAGCCAAAAAACTCGTCTCGCGGGGGGGGGGGGGAGGGGGCGGAAGACGATTTGCAGGTCGTCTGGACGAGGACCCAAGATCAAGATTGGGCTGCAGGCCCATCTACGAGGGAAAGAGATGCCATGGATGGGGTCGGTTGTGTTCTGGGTTTCAAACCGAAAGCCCATGGCTCCGACATATGGTATCGCGGCTCGACTACACAGGCTGCATGCCTAGGCAAGCGACTTGAGTTACGGCTCAAGGTCATGGGTTCGAAGAACCCTAGTGTTTTCTGATTTCTGTTTTTTTTTTTCTTTGTTTTTTCATTTAATTCAAAGCATATATAATTTGAATGAATGAACATATATTTGATGCAATTCATGGCATATCAAATTTACATAATTCAACAATTATGAATATAAGGTAAAATGTTCCATCTATCATTTTTTCAATCTTTCTAATAACTTCCAACAAAATACTAAAATTAACATAAACTCACCTGCATAATATAAGGTAAAATGTACAAAAACATAATACAATTAGTATGTGATATGGATTTATTATAAGAAAAAGTTATGAATCGGGTTTAAAGCATGTAGAAGAAGAAATAATAATCCTCAACTCATGGATCAGACCTATTTCAATAAAATGAGTTATTCTTAATAAGGAGTTGAAAATTATGAATTATGTCACATCCCGGCCCGGGCCCCCACCACATCCCGGGATCGACTCCGTCGTAGCACGATATTGTCTGCTTTGGGCCCCGACCTCGCCTTCACGGTTTTGTTTCTAGGAACTCATGCAAGCAGAACTTCCCAGTAGGTCACCCATCCTGGGAATGCTCTGACCCATTCTCGCTTAACTTCAGAGTTCTTATGGGATCCGGAGCCAGTGAGTTCCCAAAACGCGTCTTGCAATGGGAGGTGAGCATGTACATATAAGGCCAGGGACCAACCATCACCCCGCCGATCTCACAAATTGACTAACCATTTTTGCACTAAAGCTCGACTCTCCGCAATTTACTTGAACCTATGTTTCACTTTTATAAAGAAAAATGTTTTCACATACAAAAATTTACACATCAATCATTTTCGTTATCACTTTTGTATAGTCAAAAATTAAATTAAATTACTCCATGCTGATTTATTATGACTAATAATACTATCTATGATAAATTGTAAAACTCTAAATTTTAATCTATTTGTAATAGGATAAAGATATAGGAAAATGATTAACATACATCTTATTTAGTTTCTTACACACTTGTTTAATTATGACCAAATTAAAAAATTAACAGTAGGGTGCAAATTGACTAATTATGAGAGTTGAGGGGGGGGAATTGGCCAAATTAAAGTTGAGGGGGGAAATGGACTAATTATGAGAGTTGAGAGGGGAAATTGGCCAAAATTAAAGTTGAGGGGGGAAATTGGCCAATGACCACAAGTTCAGGGGGGAAATTGATGAATACCTCTATCATGTAATGGGTTATCCATGTGTATACTTGAACCCAGTGGCGAAGCCAGGATTTGCCGAGGGGAGGGGCGAACTTCAAAAGAGTGCAAGCTTCAATCGAAACGGTTGTTTTTACATTGGAGAGTGCAAATTTTCGAATCAATATTCATAACAGAAAATAGTCTATCCACCAAAGCGGGTGTAAGCGGTAAGATCAAAGCCATGTAAGAAGCTTAAATTGGTAAGGATTAGATTCTAAAAAAACGTTAGGCGCTAGTCAGGCAGCGGACTGGGGCCTTGCAATTAGGCGCCTAGACGAGATTTAGGCAGGAGCCTAGAGGGATTTAAATGAATTTCTTTTATTGTAAAATAAGCATTAAACGATATTTACATTATTTTTTAAAAATTTATACAAACAAACCACAAAAAAATGTGGGGTCAGAAGAGAAAAAAAAAGGACAATACTTGGATACTAAACTGATTGTTTAGTACCCAAAACACTGACCCAATGATATGGCCCAGAGGTGAGATTATTGACTTTCGTTGACCATTAGTTTGTAACGTGCATGGGCTATTACTTTATCTTGTTCTCGAAGTACTCGATGGTACGAACGCGTAGGCGCAAGCAGAATCGAAATCGGAATTACAATTAAAGCAATTGGTAAATTAATGTTTGGAGATACTTTTTGCATTGTTTTGTGAGACACGTGGGGCCCACACCCCATTCCTACCCAATCCCATGTCTTCACTCTCCTAATATCTCGGTTTATCGCTCTAATTATTTTCTGATTTCAAACACTTCCTTCTTTCCCAGACGTACCCCTACCTCTTTCCGTCAATCTTATCCTGCAAACCCCTCCTCCGCCCATCGCAACCACATCCCCTCCCCCGTGGATTCCACTCCCATCGCAACCACATCCCCTCCCCCGTGGATCCCAAACACACGTCTGCGCGCAGTAGAACAGACTGCCCAGCAAAAACAGAGGATGGGTCCCCTATTTTTTCCGGCGAGGCGCGAGGGGAGTGGCGAACCCAGCTCTCCAGTGGTGTTTCCCGGCGAGGGGAGTGGCGGCCGCCACTCCTCGCCCTCACGTGGCTTCACCACTGCTTGAACCAACCCGTTATCTTAACATATGCTTATCGGGCTATCCTATAACGACCCGATTCGTTATTGTGTCAACTCAAAAACCTGTTTCGTGTCGGGTTAACGGTCGTATTAAAAATTGACAAGCCTATATCCAAATAGCTATAAGGGGTGTGCTATCCACACACCTTTTTTTACTTCTCACACACCATTTTAATTTTCGGCTTAATTTTCGGCCGTTGGATCGGATGAATTGAAAAATATCAAATGACAGAAATTAATTAGGAGTGTGAGAAATTAAAAAATTTGTATGGATAACACATCCCTGACTATAATACATGGACCATTTTGACGCTTAAGCCTATCATTATTATAAACACTTGTTTTGATATTCACCTTTTTCTGTTCAACACGTGTTTCGATTTAAGTGGTCTTCAAATGGAGATGCCGTTCCCCAAATGAATTAGGCAGATAAATTATATAAATTGATGAATTTGATAAGCCATTTAAAAGTGGTACAGAAGAGAAAATTGGAGAAGGCAAATTGATTAGCTCTGGTTAACACCGTAGCTGTCCGTCCCCACATCCCCCCAAACGGGAAAAACGAGCATATTCACAAAGGTGTGCCAACGAGGATGATTTCCCAGAGCGTTTGACCGGTTGTATGATCCCATGAGGAAATTAAGGAAATTTTCAGAAAAAGAGACAAAGATTCGACATGGGTTTCTCCAAAGACAATCTTAAAGGGGTTCTTCTGGCTTTGCTTTCAAGTGGCTTCATCGGGGCAAGCTTTATTATCAAGAAGAAAGGCCTCAGAAAAGCCGCAGCTGCTTCTGGAGTCAGAGCTGGTGATTTATTTATTTCGATTTTTCCTTCAAATTTCGGTTTTTCTTTCACGGATTTTGATTTTCTGAAATGGATGTTCATTGATTTTTGTAGGGTATGGCGGGTATTCTTACCTCTTGGAGCCTCTTTGGTGGGTGGGATTTATTACCAGTAAGTTTTCATGTCTGTTTTTTCATTTTTTATTCTATATTTTGATCTTTCAGAAGCCAACGTATTCTTTGCAAATTGTTGTCATATGAAACTTTATGGTCATTGTTCTATGATTGTTTGGTCTTTTATCATCATCCACGTTTCATTTTGCAATTGAGTTCAAGTGCTTTTCAATGGCAATAATTCTCCTTCACCGTCGAAGTTTCGTTTCTGTTTGATTTTAGCTATTGATGGTATCCAGTGTCACTATGTCAGCGCTTTGAGATTCGCTTTGTTCATTTAAATTGCACTGATGGCTCACAGAATCCGTCTTGATTTATGATTTTTGATATAGTGATCGTTGGAGAGATTGCAAACTTCGTTGCATATGCATTTGCTCCAGCTGTTCTTGTTACCCCTCTCGGTGCGTTAAGTATAATTGTCAGGTAACTGTTTATATATTTGTTTTGTCCGTGCTTTGTTACTCCTATATACTTTTATCATGTCCTATGGCTATGGTGATGTTAAGAATTACTAATAATGTTTTAAATTTTTTGAATGGGATGATGTAGTGCTGTGCTTGCACATTTTATCTTGAAGGAGAGGCTGCACCGCCTTGGAGTTTTGGGCTGTGTAATGTGCATTTCCGGGTCAGTCATAATTGTTATCCATGCACCACAGGAACATTCTATCACTTCAGTTCTTGAAATATGGAGCATGGCAACTCAACCAGGTTTGATTTAGGCTCATTCACTTTATTTTAATTTCTTTATCTCTTTGTTCTTTTGAATTATATGATCGTTCAATGAAAATTAACAATGTATACTTTCTATTTCAGCTTTCTTGCTGTATGTGGGATCAGTGATTGTTCTGGTTTTCATACTGGTCTTCCATTTTGTGCCACAATGTGGGCACACGAATGTGCTAGTTTTCACGGGCATTTGTTCATTGATGGGTTCTCTCTCGGTACAACGTTTGAATTACTGATAGTCATAGTTCTTTTCTGCCTTACTGTATTGAGTGCCTCTCATATCAAACTGTGGTGTTCTACACCAAAAAGGAAAAAAGAAACTAATTATTGCACTGAGCTCCTCTTATTCCTGTCTTACTGTACTTAAACAACCATGGTTGATAGGGATGTAAGCGTTTAAAATTTTAAAATTTAGGCCCAAAGTTCACACGTGGCATGCGTTTAAATTGTTTTAATATTAATATGTAATATCTTCATGCTCATATTCATCCTAAAGGGAACAGATGTTTATATAAAAAACCATGCAGGTGGAGCCTGGGTGGGTTATTGATACATAATGATACTGGTCAATCTGATTCCTTGGTTTGATGAAGATGAATGTCTGTTAGCACTTCATTCTTGAGTCCCTCTGCACCCGAGTCTGCTTTTATTGAATTCTTGTAATGCAATTATTTCCTTTCAGTTTTCATTATATCTGCATCTCATGTAATACATACTTATTACTTTTCATGATTTTGCAGGTGATGAGTGTTAAAGCCCTAGGAACTGCTCTGAAGTTAACTTTTGAGGGGAAAAATCAGTTAATCTATCCAGAGACGTGGTTTTTTATGTTGGTTGTAGCTACATGTGTCATCACCCAAATGAATTATCTGAATAAGGTTAGAAATTCTATTACATTGCGAATATGTTAGATATGGGCAATCGTAGTCTGATCTATGGGAGTCTTCTATTTAGAAGAATTACAGGCAGCTTTGTCTTTGTATTTTATACTTAACAACTCAACTCTGGATTTTCAGGCACTTGACACATTCAACACTGCAGTTGTGTCCCCTATTTATTACGTCATGTTTACCACGCTGGCAATCATTGCCAGTGTCATAATGTTTAAGGTATTGTTAAGTGATGGTGTTATACCTCTTTGCCAAGTCTATAGCATCAGTTCCAAGTTGTATTGTTGTTAATATGATTGATGTTTAACAGAAGGCATGAATCGGGAATGTGACTTCAAAGCATACTCTGAAAAGTAGCTCAAGCTCAGCCTTGAGTGGAGTAATAATATTTCAACCGGAGTCAAGCAAAGATTGCCACCCCAATTAACAAACCCATGCTTTTTGTGAACCTAAGACAAGTTCATTATGTTAGTTGACATGAAAAAAATGTTGTTTTTTGAATGGATTGGGATCGGCAAGGGACTTAATAGAAAACCTGCTAAAGAGTACAACAGCAGTGCGCTACTGTCTATACTTCAAAATACCCTATTAGAATTTTTAGAACTTAGGCTTCCGGTACTCTTGATCTTAATTCTAGGGCCCTGACATTTATGGCGGGGATATTTCTATAAAATACAATTTATATCAGAATTCTAATTTAGATACTCAGTTTTTACTGCTGAACTGTGACTCATATCTACACTGAATAAAAAAGAAACAGTCTAGCAGAATACTATTTGTTCTTCTAAAACAACAGGTTATTAATTGCAGATTTAGTTGACGATTGTAATTACATGCTACAATTTATGATCTTAGGATTGGGATGACCAAGGTGGGGCAGCCATCATATCAGAAATATGTGGATTTATTGTTGTATTATGTGGAACCATCATATTGCATTCGACGAGAGAGTTTGATAGAAGCTCGTCTTTTCGAGGTATGAGACCAAACTGCTACTTATTTTTATTTTTTCTGTTATCTAGTATCAAATATTTCCTAACCACTTTACTCTCTTAAACACAGGTAGTTATATGCCAGTGTCGCCTTCATTATCCGCGCGACTTTGTAATGGGAACGGAGAATTATTGAAGCATGAAGAAGAAAACGGCTCACCTTCTGAGGAAATTTGCTTAAGAAGACCAGAATTGTACTAGATCGTATCTCCTAGGATGACACCATCCCATTCCATCACGGGCAAGGAAGAAGAAAATTAAACCATTCTTTCACCATTGTCCATTAGATAGATCTAAACTTGCCCCGTTCTGGTCAAGTCCAGATATAAAATGGCACAAGTAGCAGAAGTTGTTCAGGCGGTGGACGTTTCTCAACTGCCAGTGGTTTTGCTGTGTAGACTAGAGGGAGGAAGAATGGAATGACAATTGATGCTGACTTTCGCCAGGGCTTCATAGACAGTTTGTCCAAGATTCCTGGCTTTAATGGGTGGTTTGTTCACTCTATGAAATAAGGAAATATAGCTTTAAAATCAGATGAAGCACCAACAGACACCTGGATTTTATAAGGCTGGACATTGTCCTTACCAAGATTATGAGCTGCGGTGAAAACTGATTTACGGAGCCCAGGTCAGTTGAGATGTTGAGGTTCCTGGAAATAGATTATGGTAGCTTTCGCTTGATTCTTTTTTTCTTTTGGAAGAGGGTGTGGTGGTACTTTCTTTGTTTTATGTCTTTATGTCTTTATTCTTTTAGTTATTGCAGGACACGTCTATGTAGAGTTGTTATCAGATTTTGATTGTACCTTTTGAAGATTGACCGAGTTGGATCCTGAAATCTAATTAGGGATACAATATAACTTGATGTTTGTGGGGGCCAAAATATTTGGTACTTGTAAGAACGGTGTTGTAATATGGGATTAGGATAGGGTTAGTTTACGAGAAGATTTAACCACCACGCGGTGCCCTAGTAATTAGAAACGAATTTCAAGCTTGTATTCCACACGTCACGTTTTGGGTTTGGTCAGGGAGAGATCAAAATGTCTTTGAGTTCTTTAGATACCCAAAAAGGTAGACTGCAGTGGCGAAGTCACCGGCTAGTTTCTTTTTTTTTTTTTGTTTTTTTTTTTTTGGTTATAGTAACCAAACTACCCACCCAATGCATGTTGTACATAAAGAGCAACCATTTCACCCACTCGTCACTCGTGCATGTTGCGCACAAGTAGTGATTTTTGCAAGTACTCCCCCCCCCCCTTTACAAGAAGTTTCGAAACGCGTTTGGAGTTCGTTCCACGAAATGTGTCGACTTATGTGGTTGTATTTCATCATGATAAAAAAAATAAAAACAAAAATAAAATAAAAATAAATAAATAAATAAATGTCAAACACACAAACCTAGATGCATAAGGAAGAACCAAATGAAAAGAAGACAATGATCTTTTTTTTTTTTTTTTTAAGTATAATGTTAGAGAATCTAAATTTTTAAACTAAATTATGTGTTACAATAAAAAAAAAATACTTTAATCAACACTCAACACTTAAGTAATAATCTCAAAAAAGAATCATTAGTCTTTTGAGCATTACCCTTCTTTTTAATATTGGTAATGCGGGGGAGATCAAATTTGCAAACCAAATGACGGAGATATTTACTTAAGTATTGATTAACGTGTTTATTTTCTATTGGTGACACATCATTTGTTTTGCAAATGGGAACTTTTATTAATACTTCAAAAATCTCATTTTGCACTTCTCACAAGTGTATTTTTCTTTTTAAATATAGAAAGATTGGAATGACAAATGAGAATTTTATAGTGCCAGTAATAATTTCCTTACAAATTTGGTTTTAAATTTTGATATTCCTAGCATCATTCTTTTAGGGGTGTGCTATCCACACACCCCTTTTTTCTTCTCACACACCCTTTGTTAATTTATGTCCGTTGATCTTCTTCAATTCATCCGATCCGATGGCTGAAAACTAAAAATGTGTGGGAGAAGTAAAAAGGCGTGTGTGGATATCACATCTCTTCTTTTAATAATATACTTAGTTTTATCATTAGTTTATAAATTCTTTAAAAATGATTTTTATGGTTAGTGGCCCAATATGATTGGATTAGTCAGATCTACACATGTGCTAGGAAAATTAGTAATAAAATTTTTGACAGAAATTGGACGGTAGAAATATGCTCAATCAAACTTTAAATTCACATTTCAAGACCAAAATGAGGAGGATGAATTTGAAGGAACAAATTAGAAATGATACTTTGTCTGTATATATTTTTGCAGGGGTACGTGAAGGGAACTTGAATCTGGTGTCTATTATCTTTGTTCGAAGTTTGGCTTTCTTCAAGAATGTGATGGCGGTGGCAGTCCGGTTTATGCTGCTTGGGACTATGGTTTTTTTGTTTTTTTGTTATCACAGCCTACAAGCCTAAGCTTGTCAGGGTCTCCCGTTGTATCTTAGATTGCAACTCTCACTTTACTTGGGCATTTTACTTTTTCTGCTGTTATTTATTAGGTTTCTTTTAAGCCTTGTACTAGTTTTTAATATAATGAAAGCTCTGTTGACAAAAATAAAAAATAAAAACAAAACAATAAAGAAAAGACTTGGCCCTGAAGTAATTAAATAGATAAAATATCTCTATATATCAAACTCAAAGGAGTCCCTACCAAAATGAAAGCGAAATAAAAATAGGGAAAGCTCAACTGTGACTTTTGTGGGTTTTAGTCGCCTTTCTGATCCTCAATCAAAAACCCAACAACGCAGACGAAACGAGAATGGCAGATAACGTTGGGAAGTTCTTCGACTCGGTTAGCAATTTCTTCTCCGGTGGCGATCAGATCCCATGGTGCGACCGCGACCTCATCGCTGTAAGCACTTTCCCTTCTATTTTTGTATATGTATTAATATTTGGTGTTTAATTTTTGGCATACATGTGATTTGAAATGGGATTGCAGCTTTAGGGTTTCAGAATTCGATCATTTTGTTTTCTCTCAGTGGCTTGCGAGGGTCGTGATTTTTTATTTATTATTCTATTAAGATTTGAAGTTCTGTTAATACAATTCTTTGGTTATTTCTTTGAATTATTTGAAGAGTGGAAGAATAATAATCAGTTGGGGATTAAATCAGATAAATATATTATTAATATTACAAAATCCCCTCTTACTGTTAGGCATCTTTGTGGGATAGATCTATTAGAGTTAAATTCATTTGAAAGGAACTTTCAGCAGCTGATTTGCCTAACAGCACTGTTCTGAAAATCTCCGCCTAGGCGCTAGGCGTCTTGCCACTACCCCGATTAATGCCTAGGCATTTGAAAACCAAGAAAGGCGCTCTCCTTAGTCGTCCGCCTAGCCCACCTGGCGCCTGCCTAGACCCGCTTAGGTCGCAACTCTTATTTAGACAGAAAATCGATTACTTTGGTTTTACATTTTACTTTGGTTTTACATTTTATTTTTGTTCAGTGAATTGTAGGAGACTTTTTTTCATACTTTGATGAACACTCATTATATGTTCTTTCTCCATATTTCCAATATGTTATAGTACTTTAATCTATATGTCATTTTATTTTGAGATTTAGCATCTCAATACAATTATATATTTTTTTAAGTATAAATGGGTACTTATTTTATACGATATAGAATAAATTTAATTAAATCCACCTAGGAGCCTGCCTAGGCCTCGCCTAGCCACCCAGGCGCTAGGCCCCAGCCCACCGTCTAACTAGCGCCTAGCGTCTTTTAGAACCTTGCCTAATAGCGAGCAATTTAGGGTCCAAACAGCTTCTACAGAAAACGCTATCTTTTGCAGGCGTAATACAAGTGTACAACTTGTGGTACATGATAGCTTCAAATTACTTTACTACTAATAACAGCAATGCCTTTCTTTATGTCTGAAGTGTGACGATTACTGTAAGCATCTGAATGTTGTTACAATTTTAATGCTTAAGTAACTACTTCTACCGGTCCATGACTCCTTTAGCCATTGAAGAGTAGTGACTGTTTCTTAACGAGTGGTATGAGCCAAATCCCATGTCTAGGGTTGAAGTTGGTATTATATACTAGGATAGTGCTGAGTGGTTGCATACTAGTACATGAGTGAAGCTACTGGTGTAGATGGCTTCCACCTTACCAATGGTAGAGCAGCCAACGGGAAACATCAGGATTTAAAATCATAGTGGAATTTTACAATATTAAAGGTTGAGTATTGGATGGTTCATAATAGAGCCATGATCCGGTCAGATGGGGAAGTAAATAAATGACTAAGAAACATCCTAGAAAGGAAAACGATTTGTTGATAATGTTGATGAGTTGATGAGATGGCAGGAATGGTCATGCTGCATACCACACTTAGCAGATGTTTGCATGTGATTTATGTTTTTGAATGCATGCTATGACAGGGTATTGAAAAAGAGGTTGCTGATGCTCAGAATGGTTCCCCTGATCACATTTTCAAAGAATGTCTCATGCGATTATCATGGGCTCTTGTTCATTCAAGGAATCCAGAAGATGTGCAACGTGGCATAGCAATGCTTGAAGGTTCTATGTCTCTCTCTCTCTCTCTCTCTCTCTCTCTCTCTCTCTCTCTCTCTCTCTCTCTCTCTCTCTCTCTCTCTCTCTTACACACCTATACGCCCTCACTCCCACTAACGTACAATACATACACAAACACTTTTTCCCTTAGGTCTTTTTAGATAAGCCAATGTGCTTACCGTGACTCTTTGGACCATATGATGTCTTTTCCTAAGCACTTAATACTGCAACCTCCTTCGTGCTGTTCAATTTATTGCTTTTTGTTACTTTTTATTTTTCTGACTTGATATATTGCAGAGGTTATGAGGGATCCAACTAAAGACCCACTGGAAGCAAGAGAGCCGCTATATCTTCTTGCTGTTGGGTATTACAGAAGTGGTGACCATACCAGGTGCAGGGAACTAGTGGAACAGAGTTTGATGGTATGATTTTGTTTAGATTTGATTAAGCAAACATATCAGAACTTAATGCATGACTATGTACTTTGAATCAATAGTCAATATTAGAAGGAGATGTAGAGCAGCTCCTCAGGAGCTATGGGTGGAAAACTCTCGGTTATTATCTTCTGTTTACTGTCTCTTTCTATATAGTAGTCCAGATTGCATTAATTATCTTGACGCCAGTACTTATGCTTAAGGAAGTGTTAGTTTTTTCTTTATCTCTTATCCTCGAATGTGCTTGTATGGTCTGCACTAGATTTACCATGATAAGGTTCTTTTGTAGATTGCACCTGATTGGAGACAGGCGCTGAACCTTAAGAAAATGAACGAAGCCCGGATCAAAAGAGGTAGAAATCAATCATTTCTCTCTCTTTCCTCTCTCACTCTCTGAAAATGTAACTGAAACTGTCAATACTCTCCCTTCTTTGAATGCAGATGGTGCGATTGGCATAGGAATTGCAGCGACTGCTGTTGGACTGCTTGCTGGTGGAATTGCAGCGGCTGTGGCTCGGAAGAAGTGATCCAGTATGCATGACCTGTGACTTTCCTGTTCATATAAATTTTACATTAGATGTAAAATTAATACAAGTGTTCGCTTAAACAAATTATCCTGAAGAAAAACCAGGAGTCAGATCATCATTGTTTTTCTCTCTTTAAGGAAGTTTACATCTTTTTTTTTTTTAATTTTTTTTTAACAAACGATATTATTTGTTAGTAACAGCCCAAAATTTGTAGTGGATGAATATGTGACACGGGATAGATGTGGGACTTGGATCCTCTATGGATCCTTAACAAGAAGCCAAACGCGCCTTTCCTGCTCGTTCACGTTAGCGAACTTGTGCCTCCCCTATTCACCGACCTCCCGGATCTCCAGCAAGAAGAAGAAACAGTCTCAGCCTCCGTCAATCGGGGAAACAGTAGCAAGTAGCAATGGGAAATAGGCTAGGGGATAGTCTGGTATGGGAAATCAAGTGCAGAGTGGGCGACTGGATAGGTTGATTAATTAAAATGGATTGTAGTGTCAAAATAAGAGATGGACAGGACTGGATATGATGTGTTATGGATCCACAATAAAGTGGGTCATTAAACTTATCCTTATACATGGGGTACAAGTCATTGCCAATCCAATCCTAATGCTATTGCCCAATTCCATCCAGTTAACCAAACAAGCCCTTAATTTTTTTCTTTCTTAAACAAATGATATTATCTATACTAAAATCATTTCCAATGGTTGGGATAAAGCTTTAAAGCCCTCAAAACATCTCTAATCATTGGGCTAAAATAAGCTTGGCTTAAATCATTATGGATCCACCAAACTGTCATATTTCATTTTTTACTTATAATCCAACGAGTGTAATTAAATGAGATCAAATATAACAGTATAAAAAAAGATCAAAGGCCCAAAATTAAATCTAATATCTAATAATTTTAAAATTTTATTTAAATCAAATTTCACTCAATACCTATGTATTTGTGTGATTTTTCAGTATTTAAATATTTTTAGGTTAAAATGTTTATAAAAATAATTAGGATAATCCAAATAAATTTTAGTTTTAAAAAAGTTACCGAAAATAAAAAAGTTAGGCTAAAATCATTATTTAATCATTTCAGGCTAAAATTACATAAGCATTGGAGGAGAAAAGCAGTTTCTCAGTTATGACGTAAAATTTTCTGGTTTAAATTTTAAGCTTTATCCCTGACCATTGGAGTTGGTCTAATGGAGTAGGGAAGTGGGCTAAGCCTCACAATGGGCTAGCAATAATGTGGTTCAAATTCTTTTTTGGCGAGAATCAAACATAAGACCTTCAAGTGAGAGGAATACCACTAGACCGTAAGAGTGCGCACAGTTCGGTTTGGTGCGTTTTTTAGTGAAACCACAACTAAAACCGAAACTTTTTGTGGTTTGCTTCAGTGCGGTTTTGAAGCCAAAACCGAAATGAAACCAAACCGTTTGGTTTGGTTAGGTGTGGTTTCAAACAGTTTCGGTTCGATTTTTGAGAAAAAAAAATGTACAGTTTAAAAATTTACACCTATCTACGCATAAGACGGTCCCATTTTCCACACAATACATTAATTTCTATTGTCTCATCCTACGGCTTCTCAGGGAGTCACCCGTAGAGGAGTGAACAATCCCACTATAGTTATTGGATTCTTCAAATCTTGACTGAAACAAAATATGAAATGCTCATTATCTGAAGCTACTTTACAGGAATGCAATCAACAAAGAACAACTTTTTTTTTTGAAGTAAGATCAACTTCTTTTTCTTTCTTTTTTAAGATTATACTAAGCGGTCATATTTCAATTTTTTTGTCACATCCCAACCCGGGGTCCACCACATCCCGGGTCCGCTCCACCACCGTAGCACGATATTGTCCGCTTTGGGCCCTGACTACGCCCTCACGGTTTTGTTTCTGGGAACTCACACGAGAACTTCCCAGTGGGTCACCCATCATGGGAGTGCTCTCGTGCGCTACTCGCTTAACTTCGGAGTTCCCATGGAACCCGAAGCCAGTGAGCTCCCAAAAGGCCTCGCACTAGGTAGGGATGAGAATATACATATAAGGATCACTCCCCTGGGCGATGTGGGATCTCACAATCCACCCCCCTTAGAGGCCCGACCTCCTCGTCGGCACACCACGGCCATGGTTAGGCTCTGATACCAAATTGTCACATCCCGATCCGGGGTCCACAACATCCCGGGTCCGCTCCACCACCGTAGCACGATATTGTCCGCTTTGGGCCCCGACTACGGCCCTCACGGTTTTGTTTCTGGGAACTCACACGAGAACTTCCCAGTGGGTCACCCATCATGGGAGTGCTCTCGCTCGCTACTCGCTTAACTTCGGAGTTCCCATGGAACCCGAAGCCAGTGAGCTCCCAAAAGGCCTCGCGCTAGGTAGGGATGAGAATATACATATAAGGATCACTCCCCTGGGCGATGTGGGATCTCACATTTTTACTTATAATCCACCGACTGTGATCAAATGAGATCAAATCTAACAGTATTAAAAAACAACAAAGGCTCAAAATTAATCTAACATCTAAATAATTTTAAAAATTTACTTAAATCAAATTTCACTCAATACCTATGTGTTTGTGTGATTTTTCATTCTTTATTGGAATTTAAATATTTTTAACTTAAAATGTTCATAAAAATATGTTAGGATATTCCACATAAATTTTAGTTTTAAAAAAGTTACCAAAAAAGAAGTTAGGCTAAAATCATTATTTAATAATCTCAGGCTAAAATTTTATGCATAAGCATTGGAGGAGAAAAGCAGTTTCTAAGTTGTGGATTAAAATTTTCTAACTCAAATTTTAAGCTTTATCCCCGGCAATTGAAGTTGGTCTAATGGAGTGGGGGAGTGGGCTAATCCTCACAATGGGCTAGGGGTGCAACTCGGGCGAGTTGGGCGGGTTGAAAGGTCAGCCCGATCCTAACCCAACTTTTACAATTCGGGTTCCGGTTCGGGTTGGGTTTTAATCGGGTTCATTCGAGTTCGGGTTTAATCGGGTTCGGGTTTACTTGGGTTGGGTTCGGGTTGCCCAACTTTTTCTTTTAACAGATTTTGGTTAAGGACCGCAAGGAGTCAGGGACCAGGGTTCAAGAAGTACTCAGCTGCAGTCCACAAGTTCCTTGAAGAGTTCGCTAAAATTGGTATGTAAATTATTTAAATCATATTCAATGATTTTTGGGTTTAATTCTTCAAAAATTCTTGCGTTTTTAATTATTTAATTAGTTGGGTTGAATCTATATTTGCATGAACAGAATTCCCGGGATCCAAAATAGTATCAGAAGCCTCTTCAAAATATGGGTCAGCCTATGTTTCAGGTCTAGTCTTCTTTGTGTTCGAGAAGGTCTCAACATTCAATGTGACTGAGGAAACGGTAGAGCCGTTGCCACCACCAGCAGAAGCAGCAAAAACTGAGGAGGAAACAAGTGGTGTTGTAAAAGAAAAGGAGATAGTAATCGGGTTGGGGTCGGGTTGGAATGGAAGGGCAAATGATCAATCCAACCCAACACAATCAATGAATGGGTTGAAATCGGGTTGGGTTTGGGCGGGTTATAACTAAAAAATAACCCGCTTGTTCAGGTTTAAAATCGGGTTGAACATGGGCGGGTACGGATTGGCCCAATCCAAATTGCACCCCTACAATGGGCTAGCAATAATGTAGTTCAAATTCTCCTTTGGTGGCGAGAATTAAACCTAAGATTTCTCAAGTGAGACGAATACCACTAGACTGTGGGTGTGCACACGGTTCAGCTCGATGCGGTTTTGAGTGAAACTAGAACCGAAACCGAAACTTTTGTGGTTCGGTTTAGTGCGGTTTTGAAGCCAAAACCGAAGGGAAACCAAACCATTTGGTTCGATTCGGTGTGGTTTCAAACAATTTCGATTCAATTTTTGAGAAAAAATGTACAGTTTAAAATTTACACCTATCTATGCATAAGACGGTCTGATTTTCCACATAATACATCAATTTCTATTGCCTCTTCCTCCGGCTTCTTAAGGAGTCACCCATAGAAGATTGAGCAATCCCACTATCCTTGACACACCCAGACCGAGATCGAGGCATGCTGGCCGTCACGTGAGTGTGACGTAGCCATGTGCACAGTGCGGAAGCAATAATATAGAAAGAATTACGAATGAATAAAAACCAAACTTCAAGGAGTGCTAGAAAAGCTAAGGTGCAAGAACGGAAATAAGTCTGAATACAGAATCAGAGCATAAATAGCCTAAGTGCAGTCAAGCATAAGAAGTACTAATTTAAATAACATCCAAAGGTGGTCCTACATATGTGATGGTTTGTCAGAACCTCCGCCGTATCCTCGTAAGCCACCAACAAACGATACCTAAAACCTGGAGGGACACAAAACAGAAAACGTGAGTGGGCCAAAAACAAAGCTTTTTGAAAATTATTTCATTAACAACAGTTATATCCCCTCGCCGTAAAACCTGTATATTTTCCCAAAAATAGTATATACATATACTAAATCTCAACTGATCTCATCTTCATAAAAAATCCGTAAACAAATCATGAATATGCCATGCCACATAAATCAAATCACCAGGTAAGTAAACCAAATGCAATAATAATTGCAATATCACATCAACTGAACTCTAGCTCATAAATATGCCTGCACACGAGTCGAACCCACTTATAGTGGTCTATACGACAGGACTGGGTGTAAAACAATACACTCTAGTGCTACAATCACGTGAAGACTGTGCGAATAATCGCGGGTCACCTACGAGTCGAACCCACTGAAAGTGGTCTATACGACAAGACTGTGCACCTAACTTGGATCCAAGATGAGCGTGTGGTGCGGGAGGTGAACATCACGTGAAAGACTGTGCCCCTAACCATGGGCGGGAGCACTAACACCGGGGTGCAGGTTAATGAGCTCTCAATGCATCTCATCATAATCATTATAACACAACTCCTCATCATCAACACATAAACTTACCTGGAACTTACCTGAGCGTCCGCAGCGTCAACAACCATGTATATACAATTCATAATGCATATTCAATAGTATAAATATATTGGCCTGGCAATTCATTGCTAAAGTCATTTAAAATGCATTTTTGGGAAAAAAATACTTAGCATATAGGTATATACGGAAAACCAAAAGCCCACTCACTAATAAGTAGACGGATCGTAACCTCCGTGCCTAGCCTGGCTACGCTCGTCCTCCAGATAGGTCTCGCCTATGTGAGAAACAACTATAATAACGTTATTTTAAAGCACATGAACGAAACTAGGAAATAACTTCTCATACATTGCTCAATTGGGGTGTTTGAATATACCAAAGTGATCTATAGAACCTCAGGAACATCCCCATATTTTTAGAAATATTTTTCGACCACCCACGCGCCGGCCAAGGAACGGCCAGACGCGCCACCCACTCGCAGGCACGTGCCTGGCACACTGACTGCGGCAGTTAACGCCGTTAGGAATATTTCGTTAAAAATTAGAATATGCCTTTAAAGATACCTGACGCCGTTAGGTTCCGTTAAGAATATTCCGTCAACTTGACGGAATATTCCCCTTTCTTCCCCGGCGATCCTCCGGTACCGTCGCCGTTGCCGAAAAACTTGGAAATTTTTAAAATCTTATAACTCGTCCATTTGTCAACCAAATTTCATGAAACTCGGACCAAATGAAAGCTTACAACGAGAGGAGCAAAGTCTTCACAATTTGAAGCTCCAAAAACTACGGAATCTTGCCGGAGATCCCTCAATAATCCGGCCAAAACTTAGAACTCTTCATTCTCACTATTCCGACGTCCAAATTCTTCCAACGAAGTACTCCGAGCTTCGTGAAGACCTCCTAAAGCTCCCAGTGAGCTTGAAATTCAAAGAAACCTACACATTTAAAAGTTGGTGAATAGTGACCAACTCAGAGGTTCGATTTTCCGGGGTTTCTTTACGTTAAAACTCAACCAAAATGTTCCAAAACACTTAGGAGGAAGATGAGGTACATTTCTGAGCCTTAAAACAGTGTGAAACTTCGACGATCGACTCGATGGTACTGTGTCCTCGACGGAGCCCTCGGGTTCTCGGGGTTTTCAAAAGTTTTAAAACCAACCAAGGGTATGGTTGTGTTCAGTAGCTTGCAAGGATCACAATGATGATCTTTAGAAGCTAGATCTGTGAAGAAATGGTTCGGTTTGAGTGCTGTCCGTACGAGTGTACGGAAATGGTAGAAAAAAACCGAGAGGGAGGAGAGAGAAAGGGTCAACGGGAGAGAGAGTATGGGTGTGTGTGGTCCTAATTTGGTCACCAACTAAACAAAAGAAAAACAACTTAAGTCCTTATTGATTCCAAAACTTAGGAGAAATGGAAATTGAACCACAACCTAAAACACAACACACACCACACCAATAAACGTCCAAGGGTAAAATCGTACTTTCACAATTCCGAGGAATAACACATATGCATAAATCGGGACGGGCTGTCACAATCTACCCCCCTTAAGAAAATTTCATCCTCGAAATTTCAAACAATAACAACAAATACAAAACCACTGTTAACAACCATAAAACAAACGTGGGTACAAATCTTTCATATGGTCCTCTGTCTCCCACGTAGCTTCTTCCACTAAATGGTTCCTCCACAAGACTTTCACCAATCGAACTGTATTATTTCTCAGGACCTTATCTTTCCAATCCAATATTGTCACTGGTTCTTCATCACAAGTCAAGTCCGGATTAATTTCCAAAGGCTGAACGGGGATCACATGCGACGGATCTGCTACAAAGTGACGAAGCATCGAAACATGAAATACATTATGCACCTTACATAACTTAGAAGGCAACTCAAGCCTATAAGCAACCTCACCAACTCGCTCGATGATCTGGTAAGGTTCGATGTACCTAGGGCTCAATTTACCCTTTTTCCCGAACCTTACAACTCCTTTCCAAGGCGATAACTTCAAGAATACCCAATCACCGACCTTATGCACTCTGTTAGTGGCATGTCTATCAGGAAGACTCTTTTGTCGATCCTGGGCTGCTTTCAGATTAGCTTTAATCACTTGAACATTCTGAGTAGTCTCCTCTACTATCTCAGGGTCCACCAAAACTCTTTCGCCAACCTCTGACCAACACAAAGGTGTACGGCAAGATTTACCATATAGTGCCTCAAACGGTGCCATCCCGATGCTAGAATGGTAGCTGTTATTATAGGCAAATTCCATCAAATCCAACTTTGCATGCCAATCATCACCAAACTGAAGTACTGAAGATCTTAGCATATCTTCCAAAGTCTGAATCATCCTCTCCGACTGTCCATCTGTCTGGGGATGATATGCCATACTATAAAGTAATCTTGTGCCAAGAGCCTCCTGAAAAGCTACCCAGAACTTAGAAGTAAACCTAGGATCCCGATCTGAAATAATATTAACTGGAACCCCATGATACTTCACAATCTTCGTGATGAACAATTCAGCTAATTTGTTCAAAGAATATTTTTCCCTCACTGGAATGAAGTGTGTTGTCTTGGTAAGTCGATCTACAATCACCCAAACACCATCATAACCATTCCGTGTACGAGGAAGCTTGTACACAAAATCCGTAGTGAAATTTTCCCATTTCCACTGTGGAACGGGAAGTGGTTGCATCAAACCAAATGGCTTCTTCCTTTCAGCTTTGACCTGCTGACAAACTGCACACCTATTAACATACTCTGCAATTTCTCTTTTCATACCTGGCCAATAGTAAAATGGTCTAATGGTATGATACATTTTAGTGCCTCCTGAATGCATGGCATATGCTGAAATGTGTGCCTCATCAAAAATTTCTTTCTTTAATTCCTCAATATTTGGCACGTACATCCGTTTATCTTGCATAAGCATGCCATCGGTTTCACGGACTCTGAGATCCTTTTTCTTCCCTTGAGAAATTGCAAAAGTTAAATCCTGAACTTCCTCATCATTTCCTTGAGCTTCGAGTATACGATCAAAATGGGCCTAACTTGGAAACTAGCAAATAAGGCTTCCTCTCGTGCTTCCACCAAGGCTTCTTCTTTTTCTTCTAGTCCCAATTTCACTCCAGTGGACCTCAAATCTGCAAGAAGAGGAACACAAGATGCGTACAATGCATTAACTCGACCTTGGGACTTTCTACTCAGTGCATCAGCCACTACATTTGCACGACCTGGGTGATAATCAATCGTGCAATCATGGTCACTCAACATTTCTACCCACCTTCGTTGACGAAGATTAAGATCTCTCTGAGTGAAAATGTACTGAAGGCTTTTGTGGTCCGTAAAGATCTTACATTTCTCCCCATAAAAGTAATGCCTCCAAATCTTCAAAGCGAAGATAATAGCAGCTAACTCAAGGTCATGCATAGGATAATTCATCTCATGCGGTTTCGAATGCCTCGAAGCATAAGCAATTACCTTACCATGCTGCATTAAAACACATCCCAGGCCATTCAAAGAAGCATCGCTATAAATCTCAAAGTTACCACTTTCATCAGGAAGTGATAAAACAGGTGCATGAGTGAGACAATACTTCAGTTGCTGAAAACTTTGCTCACAATTACCATCCCACTCAAATTTAACTTCCTTCCTAGTAAACCTTGTAAGTGGTAAGGCAATCACTGAGAAATCATTAACAAACCGTCTGTAATAGCCAGCTAGGCCAAGAAAACTTCTCACTTCAGTGATCGTTCGTGGTTGCTCCCAATTCTCCACAGCTGCTACTTTTTGAGGATCTACCTGAATGCCCTGAGCTGAAATGACATGTCCCAAAAATGCCACTTCATTTAACCAAAATTGGCATTTACTGAACTTAGCATAAAAGCGATGTTCCCTCAATTTCTTTAATACCAAAGAGAGATGTCGCACATGCTCTTCTTTAGTTCTAGAGTATACCAGTATATCTTCGACAAAGACAATGACGAACCTGTCAAGATATTGCTGGAATACTTTGTTCATCAAGCCCATAAAAGCTGCTGGTGCATTTGTTAATCCGAATGGCATCACAAGGAACTCATAATGACCATAACGAGTCCTAAAAGCCGTTTTAGGGACCTCATCACTCCTAATCTTCAGCTGATAGTAGCCAGACCTGAAGTCAATCTTTGAAAACACACAGGCACCTCGAAGTTGGTCAAATAGATCATCTATACGTGGCAATGGATAACGGTTTTTAATCGTTACTCGATTCAATTGCCGATAATCAATGCATAACCTCAAGGTCCCATCTTTCTTCCGAACAAACAACACTGGGGCTCCCCAGGGTGAAACACTAGGCTGAATGAAACCTTTATCCACTAATTCCTACAACTGGGTTTTTAATTTTCTTAACTCAGCAGGAGCCATTCTATATGGAGTTAAAGATATAGGGTCTGTACCTGGAAGTAAATCGATGGTAAACTCCACATCTCTATCAGGCGGTAATCCAGGCAAATCATCAGGAAAGACATCCGGAAAATGCCTAACCACTCGAACTTCCTCCACACTACTTGGAGTAGTATCATTCAGCACAACGTGAGCTAAGTATCCCTGGCACCCTTTATTCAACAACTTCTTTGCCCTCAAGGCAGAAATAACACCATGCCTCACTCCACTATGTTCACCTACGAACGTAACTCCGGGTAAACCTGGGCGACGGAAAGTCACCGTCTTTTCGTGACAGTGGATGTCGACATAGTTATAGTGTAACCAGTCTGCTTCCAAAATCACATCAAAGTCCACAAGATCTAATCGAAGAAGGTTAGCTGGCATTACTACATCCTCTATCAACACAGGACAACCCGGGTAGACACAGCTAACAGAACACTTTTCTCCTCTAGGCATAGAAAACTCTAACTCATAACCCAGAGGTGTAGAATAAGGTTGAGTCAACTGAGCAAAAGTATGATAAATGACGGAATGGGTAGCTCCACAGTCAATTAAGACTCTAGCAAAATGACCAAGAACATTTAATGTACCCATTATTAAATCAGGATGGTTCTGGGCGTCCTGCAAAGTAATGTTGTTGATACGCCCCTAGCCTGCTGTCGTCCTCCTCGACCTCTACTGGCGTGAAGACCTCGGCCCTGCGTATTACGCCCCTGACCTGACTGACTATGCTGCCTCGACGATCCAGCACTACTGGTAGCAACATCAACCTGTTGGGGTTGTCTTCCAGACTGCCATTGTGACCCGCCGGCTGAATACTGACCTAAGCCACTCTGCTGATACGACATGTATCCTTCCGAGTACTGGCCATAACCACTCTGCTGATAGAGATCCTGAGGGTACTGATACTGCCCTAGATCATAAGGAATGGGATCCCCTGGTAATGGTATGCACCACCACGACCTGTTACAACATAACCACTAGGTCCTGAAAACTGCTAGGTCTGAACTGGCGGTGGTAAAGAAGGTTGATGTGGCTGCTGAGGTCTCTGCTGATTCTGAGGATAATTCTTAGCCAGATGCCCCCATCTGATCACATGTATAATACCCGCTGCTACCTCGACGACACTCTCCAAAATGTCGATTATTGCACCTACGGCATAAAGGAGCGCCTGTACCACCCGACTCTCTTGGCTTCTGAAAGAGAGATCCTCTAGTGAACCTACCACCTCTCATCTGACCCGTGGCACTAAAACCTCCGCTGGAAGAACTAGAACTAGTTCCACTTTTCTTAAAACTCTGAGCCTGTCGAGGTCTCTGAGATGACTGCCCTTTGCCTTTATCGTACTTCTTCTGATTACTACCTTTTTCTTCCTCTTCTTCACTCTCACTAGGCATGTTTTCAGAATCTTCAATCCTCAACAAAATCTCATAGAACTCCTGATAAGTAGCACAGCGTGTGATAGTTGTCATAGAGCGCCACTTCTTCTTAGTACCCAATTTAAAGCTGCGTAGCATCTCAACTGGATTAGCAGCAATTTCCTGATCATAGCGAGACAAATCAGTGAACTTCCTGTAATACTCGTTAGCGGACAACTTCCCCTGTTTCAGGTTAGTGAACTCCTGTTTCTTCTGATCAAGATACGCTGGAGGAATGAATCTCTTATAGAACGACTGTCTAAAATTCTCCCAGTTTGCTTTTTCCTCAGGCGACCACCCATAAGTTTCCTGATCCCACCAGGATGCAGGCTCTCTACCAAAAAACCAAGTAGTTGTCTCGACCCACCTTTCAGCAGGGAGGTTGCCTTGACTCTGCATAACCCCGATAAGTCTTCTCTACATGCTCGAGCCAACGCTCGGCCCCTTCATGTCCCTTATTACCCATAAAAGTAGGCAACTTCAGATTATACACCGTCTCTAACGGAGTCCTTTGGGGAGGGTGAAGTGAAGCATGAATGGCTTTAGCTATAGCTTCCCCTAACTGAGCAATATCAGGGAAACTAGGCTAAACTGAAGGACGTGGATCTCTACGAGGCGGCATAATTCTGACAGAAGACATCACAATGATTAGATTACTCACCAATATGCAGGACTGCGAAACCTAGGCTTTGATACCAAACTGACACACCCCGACCGAGATCGAGGCATGCTGGTCGTCACGTGAGTGTGACGTAGCCATGTGCACAAAAGCAATAATATAGAAAGAATTACGAATGAATAAAAACCAAACTTCAAGGAGTGCTAGAAAAGCTAAGGTGCAAGAATAGAAATAAGTGTGAATACACAATCAGAGCATAAATAACCTAAGTGCAGTTAAGCATAAGAAGTACTAATTTAAATAACACCCAAAGGTGGTCCTACATATGTGATGGTTTGTCAGAACCTCCGCCGTATCCTCGTAAGCCACCAACAAAAGCTACCTAAAACCTGGAGGGGCGCAAAACAGAAAACGTGAGTGGGTCAAAAACAAAGCTTTTCGAAAATCATTTCATTAACAACAGTTATATCCCCTCGCCGTAAAACCTGTATATTTTCCCAAAAATAGTATATACATATACTAAATCTCAACTGATCTCATCTTCATCAAAAATCCGTAAACAAATCATGAATATGTCATGCCACATAAATCAAATCACCAGGTAAGTAAACCAAAAGCAATAATAATTGCAATATCACATCAACTGAACTCTGGCTCATAAATCAGGAGTGTTACAATCACGTGAAGACTGTGCGAATAATCACAGGTCACCTACGAGTCGAACCCACTGAAAGTGGTCTATACGACAAGACTGTGCACCTAACTTGGATCCAAGATGAGCGTGTGGTGCGGGAGGTGAACATCACGTGAAAGACTGTGCCCCTAACCATGGGCGGGAGCACTAACACCGGGGTGCAGGTTAATGAGCTCTCAATGCATCTCATCATAATCATTATAACACAACTCCTCATCATCAACACATAAACTTACCTGGAACTTACCTGAGCGCTGGTAGCGTCAACAACCATGTATATACAATTCATAATGCATATTCAATAGTATAAATATATTGGCATGGCAATTCATTGCTAAAGTCATTTAAAATGCATTTATGGGAAAAAATACTTAGCATATAGGTATATACGGAAAACCAAAAGCCCACTCACTAATAAGTAGACGGGTCGTAACCTCCGTGCCTAGCCTGGCTAAGCTCGTCCTCCGGATAGGTCTCGCCTATGTGAGAAACAACTATAATAACGTTATTTTAAAGCACATGAACGAAACTAGGAAATAACTTCTCATACATTGCTCAATTGGGGTGTTTGAATATACCAAAGTGATCTACACAACCTCAGGAACATCCCCATATTTTTAGAAATATTTTTCGACCACCCACGCGCCGGCCAAGGCACGACCAGACGCGCCACCCACGCGTAGGCACGTGCCTAGCACATTGACGGCGGCAGTTAACGCTGTTAGGAATATTCCGTTAAAAATTAGAATATGCCGTTAAAGATACCTGACGCCGTTAGGTTCCATTAAGAATATTCCGTCAACTTGACGGAATATTCCCCTTTCTTCCCCGGCGATCCTCCGGTACCGTCGCCGTTGTCGGAAAACTGGGAAATTTTTAAAATCTTATAACTCGTCCATTTCTCAACCAAATTTCATGAAACTTGGACCAAATAAAAGCTTACAACGAGAGGAACAAAGTCTTACCAATTTGAAGCTCCAAAAACTACGGAATCTTGCTGGGGATCCCTCGATAATCCGGCCAAAACTTAGAACTCTTCGTTCTCACTATTCCGACGTCCAAATTCTTCCAACGAAGTACTCCGAGCTTCGTGAGGACCTCCTAAATCTCCATGTGAGCTTGAAATTCAAAGAAACCTACACATTTAAAAGTTGGTGAATAGTGACCAACTCAGAGGTTCGATTTTCCAGGGTTTCTTTACGTTAAAACTCAACCAAAACGTTCCAAAACACTTTGGAGGAAGAGGAGGTACCTTTCTGAGCCTTAAAATGGCGTGAAACTTCGACGATCGACTCGGTGGTACTGTGTCCTCGACGGAGCCCTCGGGTTCTCAGGGTTTTCGAAGGTTTTAAAACCAACCAAGGGTATGGTTGTGTTCATTAGCTTGCAAGGATCACAATGATGATCTTTAGAAGCTCGATCTGTGGAGAAATGGTCAACGGGAGAGAGAGTATGGGTGTGTGGGTTTGTGTGGTCCTAATTTGGTCACCAACCAAACAAAAGAAAAACAACTTAAGTCCTTATTGGTTCCAAAACTTAGGAGAAATGGAAATTGAACCACAACCTAAAACACAACACACACCACACCAATAAACGTCCAAGGGTAAAATCGTACTTTCACAATTCCGAGGAATAACACATATGCATAAATCGGGACGGGCTGTCACAATGCTTGTTGGATTCTTCAAATCTTGACTGAAACAAAATACGAAATGTTAATTATCTGAAGCTACTTTACTGGAATGCAATGAACAAAGAACAACTTTTCACTACTACAAAAGGGGATATCACTAGCGGTGTAAAATCAACAAGAAACATCAATTAATGTCGGATTTTTGGTCAAAATCCGGCATTAAATCGTGCAATGTCGAATAGAGGAACCGACACCAATACTACCGTCACCAAAAGGATAATGACGTCGCTTAGCCCCCTTAATCCACCACCAAGAAGCAAAGTAATATAAAATAAAAAATAGCAACAATGTCGGTAAAAAGTGACATCTAAACTTACGTCGGTTAGAAGCGACGTTGAATTCTGACATGATGGCGGTCCTAACCAACATCAAGCAACAATTAAAGAATTAAAATATCAAACCTGCTGTCGTCCATAAGCGACACCAAATATATTAATAATATAAAGAAAAATCTGTGTCAGTTTTTAATTAGTAATAATTAAAAAATAATTATATAAAAATAATTCCCACCATATGTCAATGAAAAAACAAACAATTTTAAGCAAACTTAATATTAAAAATAAAATTTCTACCAACTATATATTAAATTTAAAATTACCTACAATTCTTAAAAATGTACAACCCATACAAATTTTTTCGAACTCTTGCAAAAGATTTTGAACCGATTGTGTGGTTCATAGTTTTCAACTACCGGTTATGCTTATTTTTTTAAGCAATCTCCTGGAAAATAAAAGAATTTATTAGACAAATTTCAAAGTATAATAAAAGAAATCATGAAACGCACTAGAATTATCACTAATGCATTTTCCGGACGAATCAAATGAACAAGGCTGTTCTTTCCAATTTGGAATTGAGGGTCCGCATCTCCGTTGAGTTGATCTTTATAAATATAGAAAAAAAAAAACAATTAAAAACCAAGAAGCAAAAATAAATTTTCAATTTAAGCATAAAACAAGTTAGAATACAAAACAGAAACTAAAATTAATAATCATAATAATTTAAAAATGAACCACCTTCGAACTCTTCCTCTTCGAATTGGAGTTCTTCAGAATGTTGATCTTCAAAATGGTGATCCATAGAAAATGGGGAAGGAGAAGAGGAAAAACTAAAACGAAGGAAGAAAGGGACGCACGGATGAAATGGGGAAGGAGAAGAAGAAAGATTGAAATTGGAGGAGAAATGAAAGAACGGATGAAATGGGAAAGAAAGGGGTTTAAATATGGGTACTTAGTTTACGTAGGTTTAAACCGACATTGATTGACTGACGTCGAATTAAAAATACATGGCGTCGAATTAAATGTACATAGCGTCGGTTAAAACCGACGGCCAACCTGACACACTTTCTGACACTCTTTATTGAAAATACGGTGTCGGTTTAAATTAATGTTGGTGTCGGTTAAAACGGACGCCAACCTGACACACTTTCTTACATTTTAATTGAAAATACGGCGTCGGTTTAAATTAATCCGGGTGTCGGTCTTAACCGACACCAATTCTGACACACTTTTTGAAATTCACATAACGTCGATTTAATGAAACTCGTGTCAAATTAAAAGATGATAGCATTAGTTAAAACCGACACTAAGTGTCTCCATCCATTTCCTCGTGCAAAACAAGCGGGAAATTTTCCGCCTAATATTTCAATTTATCCGACCAATGTTGTCGGCTAAAACCGACAGCAGACTAGTTTAAACAAAAAATATGTTTAACCCAAAGAAAAAAAATAACCAGCTCTTTGTTTTTGTGTTATCACATATAACATTTTTAGATTTTAATAAATAAAATTTAACTTGAATAAAATGTAATAGAAAACATAAATATAATTTTATTATAAAATATCATCACATACTAATTGAAAGGGTAAATTACACAGAATTACCTCAACTATTGGGTCTGAACATTTTCATACCTCGTCTTTAAAAATTTTCAATGTCATACCTTATCTTCGAATTTGTTTCAATTTCATACCTTCCGTCAGCTTTCCGTCAGTTCCTCCGTTAAAATGCTGACGTGGCAAGTGTCGGGACCCATTTTATATTAAAAAATTAATAAAAAATTAAAAAATATTTTTTTTCTTCTCTCTCCTACTCCCTTTTTTTTTTTTTTTTTCTTCTTCTTCCTCTCTCTCTTCCTCTCTCTCCTTCTTCTTCTCTTTCTCCTTCTTCTTCTTCTTCTTCTTCTTCTTCTGGGCGCCGAAACCCCTTTTTTTTTTTTTTCTCTCTCTTCCTCTCTCTCCTTCTTCTTCTCTTTCTCCTTCTTCTTCTTCTTCTTCTTCTCTTTCTTCTTCTTCTGGGCGCCGAAACCCCTTTTTTTTTTTTTCTCTCTCTTCCTCTCTCTTCTTCTTCTTCTCCTTCTCCTTCTCCTTCTCCTTCTGGGCGCCGAAACCCTTTTTTTTTTCTTTTTTTTTTTCTCTTTCTTCTTCTTCTTCTTCTTCTTCTTCTTCTTCTTCTTCTTCTTCTTCTCTTTCTGGGCAGGGCCGAACCCCTACTTTTTTTTTTTTTTTTTTTTTTTCTTTCTTCCTCTCTCTTCTTCTTCTCCTTCTCTTCTCTTCTTCTTCTTCTTTTTCTTCTCCTTCTGGGCAGGGCCGAACCCCCCCCCCCCTTTTTTTTTTCCTTTTTTTTTTTTCTTTCTTCCTCTCTCTTCTTCTTCTCCTTCTCCTTCTCTTTCTTCTTCTTCTTCTTCTTCTACTTCTCTTTCTCCTTCTTCTCCTTCTCTTTCTGGGCAGGGCCGAACCCCCCCCCCCCCCTTTTTTTTTTTTTTTTTTTTCTTTCTTCCTCTCTCTTCTTCTTCTCCTTCTCTCTCTTCTTCTCCTTCTTCTTCTCTTTCTCCTTCTTCTGCTTCTCTTTCTGGGCAGGGCCGAACCTTTTTTTTTTCTTGCTCTTCTCTCCTCCTCTTCTTCTCCTCCTCTTCTTCTTCTTCTTCTCCTCTCCTTCTCTTTCTCCTTCTCCTTCTTCTTCTCGGCAGGGCCGAAATACTTTGTTTGTTTTTTTTTTCTTCTTTTTCTTCTTTTTCTTCTTTTTCTTCTTCTTCTTCTCTGTGGGCAGGAAGAAGAACAGAGCACAGAAAAAAAAAAAAAAAAAAAAAAAAAAAAAACCCAGTTCTGCGGAAGAAGAAGAAGAAGAAGTGAGAGAGAAAAAAAAAATATTTAATTAACATTTAAAATATTTTTTTAAGTTTTTATAATATTTTATTAATTTTTTAATATAAAATGTGCCACGTCAGCATTTAACAGAAAATTTGACAGACAAGTGACGGGAGGTATGAAATTGAAACAAATTCGAAGATTAGGTATGACATTGAAACTTTTTTTTGACGAGGTATGAAACTGTTAATGACCCAATAGTTGAGGGGGTTCTGTGTAATTTACCCTAATTGAAACATAGTCTAATTAATACTTAAAATGTCACATCCCGGCCCAGGCCCCCACCACATCCCGGGCTCGACTCCGCCGTAGCACGATATTGTCCACTTTGGGCCCCGACCACACCCTCACGGTTTTGTTTCTGGGAACTCACACGAGAACTTCCCAGTGAGTCACCCATCATGGGATTGCTCTCGCGGGCTACTCGCTTAACTTCGGAGTTCCTACAGAACCCGAAGCCAGTGAGCTCCCAAAAGGCCTCGTGCTAGGTAGAGATGGGAATATACATATAAGGCTAACAGGATCCACACTCCTGGGCGATGTGGGATCTTACATAAAATAATTAATATATTTATTCCAAGTCATCATTTGTTAGGTCATCGTCGGTATTGGCATAATTAACGAACTCAGTAGGCAACGGTAATGATTCATGAAAAGGAGTCTCTTCCACGCCAACCCTTGTATGGAAAATTTCATTAACAAGAATTCGATCATCCAAAATATTAATTTTATAATTTTATAATCCTAAAAATTATTATAATAATTATATATATATATATATATATATTAATTCAACAATTTTATACCCCTAAAAATTATAATAATTATATATATATATATATATTAAATTAAATTTTAAAAATTGGTGACCATTTAATCGGCTTAAATATACATACCATTCAATTTCTTAAGTGTTATACGTACAAAATAAATAAATTTAAATCTACTTAATAAATATATGTATCATTGAACTTGATGGGATACAAATTCTACGAAACTAATTTCAATGATCCAACCATCAAACTTGTTTGTATATGCTTCGAGATCGTATCAGCAAAAAAATCGCAAAAAAAAAAACATTCAGAGATCAAATAAAGGGACAAAACTTTTCGACGGTTATAAAACGAAAAAATCACAATTTAACGGTTATTTTAACTCCGATTTTTATTATTTTTTAAAGCTACACTCCTTAATCCTATATAGACCCGGCAGTTTCTTACACGACACGAAAATAACGGGTTCTTAACGGGTATACACGCGGGTAACACGTGGGTAACCCGTTTCGACCCGTTAAGAAAAATAAATTATAATTTTAAAGTTTAATTACTAAAAAAATTATTATAAAATACAATAGCCATATTGTATATATTGGTATATTCTATATTAAATATATATTTTTGTATTATTATTCTATAAAAAATTAATTTTTATTAATTTATTTATTTTTATTACGAGAGTTTCTTATTATTATTAATAGGATAATTTTACTTAACATGTTGTCCAAAATTAAAATCAACTAGTATAATATTAGTATAGGCAATAAGACATCCTTACAAGAATGAAAAATATGAAAGAATATATAAACACTCGTGATTCATCATTCCTCCACGAGTAGACAATGGTTACATTTACATTATCATTTAGATTTTTAAAACCCTCCAAACCGTCATGAATAGTGTTTTTTATTTGAGTGTAAAAGTAATAAAATTAATAATAATTATTGTAGAAGTGTAAGAAATGTAAAAAAAAAAAAAAAAAAAAAAAAGAGTATACAATCACTCGTAGTGACAAGCTTTACAACTTTCATGTAGAGGTCAACTTCGAAATCTGACACTATAATCCATAAACCTTAAATTTGTATTGAATCGTTTATTGTAGTTTAGGCTTTATTCTTTATATTGAAGTTTATTTTTAAAATTTTATTTTTTGAAAACATGATCTTTTGGGGGATGTAGGAAGATGAACAGTTCGGATCTTTGATATCACATCCCGATATTTACGGTTAATTGAAATATGAATCAATGTTATATAGTTTGTAGAGACTTTATGAACACCAAGCAATATTTTCACTAACGGTAAAACTCTGAACATAATATCAACGATCCGAACCGTTCATCTTCCTTTATCCTCTAATAGATCATGTTTTCAAAAAAGAAAATCTGAAAGAACAAAATTTGGTGAGAAAAATGAAGCATAAATGTAAACAATAATCGACAGTTGAATTTTGATCTATGATTTATATGATTAAGTTGGCACATTTCAAAATTAAGCCCTTTACAAAAGTTGTAAAGCTTATTATCACTACATTATTTAAAAAACTATTAAAGACTTTACTTAAACAATAGCCATAGGATAAATGAGAAGAGAGTACTAATGTAGAAAGCCTCACTGAAAATATCATCAATATAACTCTTGAAGACAATATATCAAGCCAAAATTTCAATACCGTTTCCCATGGTGATTGATGAAAATTGAAGAGTTTGATTGTAAGAAAATGTGCAAGGTTCCAAACCTTGAAACATAACTCCTTTAATTTTGCAAATCTTTTGAACATTTGATATTTTGTAATGTTCTAATGTTTTTTTATTTTTTATTATGCTCTTATTTTGGGTATGTAAATATGTAATATTTGAAAAACAATGCGTTTTTATGTTTGAATGTGATAATATGGTATGTATATACTTATTCAGTATTATGTTTTTCATTTGATTATTTATTGGTTTAAAATATATTTTCCTTAACGGGTAACGGGTCGGGTCATATTACCTGTTAATATTATCGGGTCGATTTCGGATCGGGTCATTTTACCCGTTTATTTTAACAGGTGTTACACGACACGACCCGTTAAGATATCGGGTATGACACGAACACGGGAAACACGACATGAACGCCAGGTCTAATCCTATATGAATACAATGAATGAATTTGATCTTCAATTTAAAATATTTACACTAGTGGATACCACAAAATCTTATGTTATACTTAATGAAAGTATAAATAAACTCTAAGTGTTAGTGAATCTATCGTTTTGATGGGATATGCATCCTACGAAACTAATATCAATGATCTAACCGTCAAACTTGTTTATATATGCTTCAAGATCGCATACGCCAAAAATCGCAAAAAACAAACATTCAGAGATCAAGTAAAGGGGCAAAAAATTTTGACGGTTATAAACAAAAAATCTCGATTTAACGGTTATTTTAACTCCAATTTTGATTATTTTTTATGGCTACACTCCTTGATCCTATATGAATACAATGAATAAATTTGATCTTCAATTTAAAATATTTACATTAGTGGATACCACAAAAACTTTGTTATACTTAATGAAAGTATAAATAAACTCCAAGTGTTAGTATCGTTTTGATGGGATACGCATCCTACAAAACTAATTTCAACGATCCAACCATCAAACTTGTTTTTATATGCTTCGAGATCGCATACGCCAAAAATCGCAAAAAACAAACATTCAGAGATCAAGTAACGGGACAAAACTTTTCGATGGTTATAAAAGAAAATTCACGATTTAATAGTTATTTTAACTCCAATTTTGATGATTTTTTACAACTACACTCCTTAACCCTATATGAATACAATGAATGAATTCGATCTTCAATTTAAAATATTTACACTAGTGGATACAACAAAATATTATGTTATACTTAATGAAAATATAAGGGTAAATTACACAAAACTACCTCAACTATGGGTGTCACGACACTTTCATACCTGATCTTTTAAAAATGACAATGTCATACATCATCTTAAGAATTTGTGTTAATGTCATACCTCCGTTAGTTTTTCTGTTAATTTCTCTGTTAAGTGCTGACGTGGCTAGAGGCGGGGCCCATTCACTAATCCAACTGGATTAAAAAAATTATTAAATATATTTTTAATAATTAAAAATTATTATTTTTATATTAAATCTCTCTCTCTCTCCTCTCCTCTCTCTCCCTCTCTTTCGCCTCTCTTTCTTCTCTGCATCCTAGAACCCCTTCCCATCTCCCCCCCCACCCCGACCCCTTCCCGTTCCCCTTCCGTACAACCCTCCACCCTTCCCCACCCATGCCAACATCTGTCTCTCTCTCAGCTCACTCACTCTTTCTCCCCCTCTCTCTCGCACAGACTATACCTCTCTCCCCGATCTACACTCACGCACCCATTTACACACCCACACCCACCGACGACGGTACCAAAACCATCACTGGCATCAACCTTCTCTCCTTTCGTCTCTGTGACGCTCCGGGGCACCTTGAGGACACCTAACCCAGGTCCGGCGAGCCATGGGTGTGCGATCCCAAGTCTCGGGAGGGGACGAACTGGGTTTTGATTTTTAGTTTTTTTTTTTTTTTCGTTTTGTTTCTGGGCAGCAGGGGAAGAAGATGGGGTAGAAGGGGGAGGGGTGGGGTGGGGATGAATTGGGTTTTGAATTTTTTTTTTTTTTTTTTCGTTTCGTTTCTGGGCAGCAAGGGTCTGATGGGGGAGGAGGGAGAGGGGGTGGGGTGGGGACGAATTGGGTTTTGAATTTTTTTTTTTTTTTTTTTTTTTTTCGTTTCGTTTCTGGGCAGGAGGGGAAGAAGATGGGGGAGGAGGGAGAGGGGGTAGAGTGGGGACGAATTGGGTTTTGAATTTTATTTTTTTTTATTTTTTTTCGTTTCGTTTCTGGGCAGCAGGGGAAGATGGGGGAGGAGGGAGAGAGGGTGGGGGTGGGGACGAATTGGGTTTTGAATTTTTTTTTTTTTTTTTTTTTTTTTTGTTGTTTCGTTTCTGGGCAGCAGGGGAAGAAGATGGGGGAGTAGGGGAAGGGGGTGGGGTGGGGACGAATTGGGTTTTGAAATTTTTTTTTTTTTTTTCACTTTTCTTTGTTATTTTAATATTAAATGATTTTTTAAATTTTTTAATAGAAAGTGGGGTCTGGACCAAGCCACGTCAGCATTTAACTGACAAATTAACGATCAGGCTAACGGAAGGTATAAAATTGACCAAATTCTAAAGATGAGGTATGCCATTGTCAATTTTAAAAGATGAGGTATGAAAGTGTCATGAGACTAATAGTTGAGGTAGTTTTGTGTAATTTACCAAAAATATAAATAAACTAGTGTTAGTGAATCTATCGTTTTGATGGGATACGCACTCTACGAAACTAATTTCAACGATCCAACCGTCAAACTTGTTTATATATGCTTCGAGATCACATACGCCAAAAATAGAAAAAAATAAACATTTAGAGATCAAGTAACGGGACAAAACTTTTCGACGGTTATCAACGAAAAATCACGATTTAACGGTGATTTTAACTCTGATTTTGATGATTTTTTACAACTACATTCCTTGCCCCTATATGAATACAATGAATGAACTCGATCTTCAATTTAAAATATTTACACTAGTGGATACCACAAATTTTTATGTTATACTTAATGCAAGTATAAATAAACTCCAACTGTTAGTGAATCTATCGTTTTGATGGGATATGCATTCTACGAAACTAATTTCAACGATCCAACCGTCAAACTTGTTTATATATGCTTCGAGATCGCATACGCCAAAAATTGAAAAAAAAAAACATTCAGAGATCAAGTAACGAGACAAAACTTTTTGATGGTTATAAACGAAAAATCACGATTTAACGGTTATTTTAACTCCGATTTTGATGATTTTTTACAGCTACACTCCTTGATCCTATATGAATACAATGAATTAATTTGATCGTCAACGTAAAATATTTACAGAAGTGGATACCACATGTCATGATGATCGATGAAAATTGAGGATTTTGTAAAAGGAATAACATGCCAGCTTTGAGTTCCATTGGCAAGGTTTAAACTTTTGAGAAAGGCTTCACAACCTTGAAAACAAAAACTCTCTCATTTTGCATATCCTTACACATTTAACATTTTGTACTAGACTAGTAGCGTATGGATGATTGTTTATTAGGCTCTTATTTTCAAGTGTAGATGTAGTACTTAAACGACAAATGTGTTTTAATGTTTGAAGTAATATTTATGTGGCAATGTGTGGTATGTGCGAATTTAAGAAAAAAAATATAGTTTTCTTAACGGGTAAAGTGACCCGATCTGTTAAGGACCCGTTAAGATAATGGGTGAGACACGACACGACCCGTTAAGATAACAGGTGTTACACGAAAACGACAGACACGACTCGTTTGCCAGGCCTAGTTGCGTGCCACCTCATAAACTCATCCTTAAGAAAGATGCACGAGAGGAAGAAGAAAACACAGGGGACAGTATGTAAAGACCATCAATCTGTCGCTTACAACCGACACCGGGTTTCAAAATATTAAAAAAACTAAAATCTATCTCGCTCAGAACTGACGCAGGCTTTAAAATATTTAAAAACAATAATTAATGTCGACTAGAAGCGACACCAATACTTTATGTCGCTTAAAAGCGACACTATTTTTTTAAAGCGACACCATTATTTAAAAATTATTAAAATGTATGTCAGTTATAAGAGACATTAAATGTATGTCGTCCATCAATTCTTTATGTACTCAACCAGCTCAAATAAATTTCCTATAAAAATTAAACATAAGACGAGAAAATAAAAATATTAGAAGCAAGAAAAACTTACTGTGGTGAAGAAGGAATTAATCAAGTTAGAAGAACAAATAAGAAAGATGAGAGAGGAACAAGAAAACACAGGGGGAGGGTTTATAAATAGGAAGAACAAATAAGAAAGATGAGGCAGAGGAAAATGAAAACACAGGGAGAGTATGTAAAGGAAATCAATCTGTCGCCTCCAACCGACAGTGTATTTCAAAATATTTTAAAAAAATTAAAATCTATGTCGGTCAGAACCGACGCAGGCTTTAAAATATTTAAAAACAGTAATTAGTGTCGCCTAGAAGTGACATATATACCGACACCAATTTTATGTCGCTTAAAAGTGACACCAGTATTTAAAAATTATTAAAATACATGTCGGTTATAAGCGACATTAACGGTTTACATCGGTTATAAGCGACATAGACAGTTTATGACGCTTACAACTGACAATAAATCCGACGTCATGTTCAGTAGGTGTCGCAAATGTCTTATCAGCTACTATATTATATTAAATCGACATCACCCAGTGACACAATAAGTCCATTTTGTAGTAGTGTTTTTTTATTATTTAAAAGTAAGAACAACTTTTTTAAAGATTATACTAAGCTGGTTTACCGATACAAAATGAATCAAGAATCAAAAGCTAATACAAAATGAATCAAAAGCCAAGATTATACTTGATAGTGTGAATCTTTCCTCTCCAAATATTAATTCAAGTTCCAACTGGAATTGATACATAAGTCGTTGTAGTTGTTCTCTTCCAAGGTCCAACTGGTACTCACTCCCTCCCTCCCTCCCTCCCTCTCTCTCTCTCTCTCTCTCTCTCTCTCTCTCTCTCTCTCTCTCAATAAACGAATCAGCTTTCTAGTTTCAGAGTTTCTGCTGAGACCAAGAGGAAAGCGAGCAGCAAGAACACTGAGGTTGTCGAAGAGATTAGGTGAGTCCTCAGATGAGTTTTGAGAGACAGATATTCTATCAAATAGGGGTGGAAAGGGATGACATTCTAATGTGTTTAAGTCCATACTAACAAACAACCAATTAAAACATGACATCTAATTTGAGGTGCGATTTTGGTTTCGGTGCGGTTTTCAAATGCCAAAACCGAAACCAAACCGTTTCTCTCACTGCGATTCGGTTTTAAAACCGTAAAATCAAGCAGTTCAATGATATCCGATTTGATTTATGTTGCGGTTTCGATTTTCGATTTTTGGTTTTCAATTTCAAGTGCTCACCCCTACTAGACTGTAATCTTTTAATGATAAATAACAATTCTCTGGTATTAAAATTATTACCTTGGAGCTAAGATTCTAACAAATAAAAATGAAAATCTACTACAAGATTCGGTCCTTATAGCCTAGTCATTGGAGGCTTTGGATGGATTGGAGATTGAAATTCAAAGTGAGGATTGTATATTTGACGGCCGATTCTACACTCGAGTTGCGGTGGTGCGGTGAAGGGTGAATAGAGACAGGGCGACGAACGTTGAACAGAAGAAATGGGTGATGCTACATCATTTCCCGTAAAAGAGACTATTGATTCCTGCGATTCGTGTGAACGGTCATTAAAGGATTGCGTATGGATCTAAAGAGGGTTTTTGTTATTAGAGCATCTTCGAGAGAAGCTGTAAAATTACTAAAACTCTATTTTAAAGAGTCAAATGAAAAAAACCCATCTCGACTTTATAAAGGACTTTATATAAGAGGAAAGTGAATAATTACTTTTTAAATTTATATAGTCATTGTTCATATGTTGAATATTAAAAAATTAATAAAACTCAATGGTGGACTCGTGAACTAAGGAGAAAAGGAAGAGAAAATGTGGTTTTAGAAATTACGCGGATTGGATTTTTCTCCTTTTGGAATGTTCATATTCAAATTTTATTAAAATAGAAAGCCTTGTTAAAGATAAAAAGATAAAAAGTTAAAAAGACTAGCTAAAATAATTTTTAAACACTGTTCACCCGCTAAACTAACAAAAAATTGACAAAATTGTTGAAGGTGCTTTTTGACGTTAGTGACTTCCAATCACTTTTTTTTTTTTTGGTATGATATTATCTATATAAAGAGGTAGGGGAGTAAGCTAAGCCTCACAATGGGCTAGTAATAATGTGGTTTTAATTCGTTTTTGGGGAAATTCGAATATAAGACCTCTCACTTACAAGTGAAGTAGAGCACTACTAGACCTTAATACTAAGTAGCAACTTCCAATTACTAATTAGAAATGGCTGATACAATGCGTAACTCATAAATGCAATTTTTATCTGTTTCCATTAGGGGTACCACCAAACAATTTCATGGCTATTCTACAAACATTTGAATTTTATTATTTGAGTTCGATCCACTCTGAAATAATGTGTATCTCTTCGTTACGATTCTTATAAAAAAAATGAGTGCAGCTAATGTCCCCCACTAGTCCTATATTCCCACTCGCCACTAAAATTGGAAAATATAAGTGCTATTTTCTCACCCACCTTAACTCCTAAAATAACCTTGATGTATTTTTTCTTTAATATGAAACAAATAAAATAAAAGTTCAAGTCCTAAATAATGGGCAGGAGGAATTTGGTGCACGATTGCGGTTTTACTTGGGCAATTGGATATTTCTTGGTGTCATCGAGTGTTCTTTTGTCTCTTTGCCAACAAAAATGGTTGGATGGGTGGCTAGTTAAGAACTCTCTTTTATCACTTTTCAACTTTTAGAACCTTGTTTTATTTAGGTCTTCAAGGTCATTTTGCATGAGGTTAAATTTGCCAATAAAATTTTCATATTAAAGTGAATGGGGAAATAATACAATGAGGTGGGCATTGCACCACTCTGAAAAATTACAAGAGAAACCCTTTAATTAAAATTAAGATAGAAACGAGGGGTGGGTGGGGGTTGGTTTGGCCAAAATTGCAAACCCAAACCTACTAAGCTAGGTCTAAAACCGATCAAGTTGGTTAACCGAATGTAACAAGTTGGTTTGGATTGGTTCTCGGTTTGTGTGAAGATGAAAATACATAATAAATTTCTCTTTCAAAAGCTACAAAACATAGCACCAATATGAGTGATTGTTCAAAGAAAAGCACAAATGAAGCAGCCCATGGATAACACCAAAGCAACAGATGATGCGTTCTCCAAATGGTGCCCATGTTCTTCTCGAAAGGGACTCTTAAACTAATCATATTTTGTTTGCATGTGGTGGAAATACGGTAACTCGTAAATAACTAATCATTTATATTACTACACGTATTAATTATGATTAAAAAATAAAATTAAATATATGCGGGTCGGTTCAATTAACCGCACTGTAAGAATTTTAGGAACCGATTGAGGTCGGTGCAATTCGGTTTAACCATCGAAAATTAAAAAAAAACAAATAAAATAAAATAAAATAAACCAAACCAAACCAAACTGTTGGTGCGGTTCAGACGGTTCAATCATTTTTTTTTAAATGCCCAACCCTGATAGAAACTTTGTAGAAGGTGTAGGAGTGCTTTGCCCCACTGATGTACGGGATTCGAACCCACGCCTTCATGCAAGTGTTTTTCCTCAGGGGTTATTATTTTGTCCTTCTGCATCATCACTTTGATTCCTCTTGCATGTAATGCAATGTGAAAGACCATATGTAGTAAATGAACTTGCAATGTCGTGGACACAACAAATCAATAGGGAATAATAGTGAAGAAAGTTGAGGTTTTACCTCTAACGATCAATAGAAAATTGGGAAGTAACCCAACTCTTTATAAGTCTGTGCAAAGTTTATTACTATCACATGGATCACAGCATATTCATTGCACACGTGTTACAGCGAATACAAGGATTTAGGGGAAGCTGTTGCTCAGGCAAACACATTGTGAGAGATGAGGCGGCCACATTTTCGTGCAAGCACACTCCTTACATGACTGGATGCATTCCGGATACGGAATCAGACGCCTTTTCTTTCCGCTGCTCAGTTTTGCATCTACTAGTACTGTATCTTAATGCACAACATGTATCAACAAACCAAAACCAAGCCATATTTTAAAAACTCAAACAAGTAAAACAAGATAGTTATTGAAGAAAGTTGAGGTTTCACCATAAAACCAATTGGCATTATGGGGAGTAGCCCACTACTTATAAGCACAAGCAAAGTCCCTCTTCTCATCAATGTGGGATTCATTCTTAACACGCCCCATCACCTGTGTCGAATTTTCAAGCCTAACACGTTCACAACACAACTCGGGTAACATGGAGCACATGTAGCCGTTGGGCTTCACACGTGTGACAATCTGACACCATGAAGAAAGTTGAGGTTCCACCATAAAACCAATTGGCAATATGGGGAATAACCCAACTACTTATAAGCCCACGCAAGGTCCCTCCTCTCAATAATGTAGGACTCCTTCTCAACAATTATTGAACGATCGCTTAACCTTTTTAATACTAGATTTGTATTGTAAGATTTCAAGTAGGTAGGGTTAGTTACCAGAATTTTGAGTTGTCAAGTTATCCAGACAAATGCACTTGGATAATCCAGGTGGGTAATCGAGCGTGCAAGCGCATGTTTCACAAGATTGCATGCATTCTTTATATGGAATGGCCCCTGATTTTTCTTGTTCTTCTTCTGTAAAATATCAAGATATTAGTCGATAATGACGTTGATTGCGATGACCAGAAATCTAAAACGTATGTGTACAACGAACAATCTGTACGTACAAAACATACATATGACAGGTAATATTATTGTTACCGTCTTCCTGGGTGTAGTCGAGGCAAATACACCTTGATAATTCAGGTGGATAAACAAGTGTACAGGCGCAGCTTTCACAGGAATTAATGCAATCATTATACGGAATTGCTACTGATTTTTCTTCGGAGTTGTTAAGCATAAATTTCCTATTAAACATGTTTAAGTCATGAGCATCAGTGAATGCTGCCGCAGCAGCTACCATCAGCACCAAGGTAACCTTCAAAACCACCACCATCTTCTTTTTCTTCTTCTTCTTCTTCTTCTTCTTCTCCAAAACTCTCACTCTCTCTCTCTCTCTGTGAAATATATGTTAGATTTTGCAAATTGGAGGTTTATATATATGAAAATTAATTTGGCACTCTTTCAGACTTGGTGCAGATGATTTATATACGTGTTGATATGAGATGGATTGGGGCAGTATATGCAGACTAGGTGGTCATGGTTCAAATAGACACGTTAAAGTACGTATATTATGAAGTGCATGCATGCACGGGATGGGATGGGAATATGTAGCTTCACGGGCACTGTTTGTGGAATTTGCCTTTCTGATCAATCATCATTCACGAGATGCCTTCTACTGAAAAGAAATTGACAATCGTTTTGAAACAAGTGTGGACCATATGTGCCTGGACCACACTTGCATTTAATAAAGGAGTGACCTCGATAACTTGCCTAGTAGAGTTATTAGGCTGCAAATGCTTAGCAAAATCCAAATACCCTCTCAAATCTGATAAGTGGATTAGCCCAACAAGGCAGAATAATGAATGATCTCGCATGATAATCATAAGCCATGATTTGCAATATGGTTAAGAGTGACGCCGGTTTTCACGTTTCCCCCAAGTCAAACGGCTAATTGACTTGATGGGCAGGATAACGGGTCTAAGACCCTCCAATCATGGTACGCCATGCATATCCTAATGAATTTTCTTCCAACTCAACCGTCTTGAACCTTCGATATTGGGAGGTAACTCTTCATCTACTAAGAAACCTTGAGCTGATTCCTTGGCTCACACCACACCAGTCTGACACGTCTAACGTGTCTGCTCTTTTCTTGGTTGCAGAGGCGGTTTAGTAATTATACGCTTGTGTCGAATTCTATTCGCCCGCAATTACGTTTTTATGTACTGCTACCTAATACAAAAGCCATCTTTATGTCTGCAGAAAAACTTTCATAGCTGCTATAAAAACCTATTTCATTTAGTGAGCTAATACCAAAATTTTGATTTTCAAAGAGGCCTAATTGTACACACTTTACTACGAAGAAAGATTCAAAACAAAACACAAACAGTAGATTGTACTCGAATTGAATCATATATATGAACATTCAAAGGACCATGTATTAAGTAGGTAATTTTGTTAGCCTCAAAAGAGTGCAAGAGGAGGAACAAAATGCATTATTTACAGAGCATCCTGAAAGAAAATGAATTACACAGATAAACTGTGAATCAAATCCTGGAAGGGATCAGAGGGGTATTGTTCTGGAAGTACGCACTGGCAGCTGCAACTCCGCTTCCGAGCTTAACAGGGTATCCGACATCCTTAAGCACCATCTCCACACCAGCAAGACAACCCAACAGTTGCAACTGGAAACAGAATAATTATCAGATATCAAAAACTGAGAAAGTTACTACGTAAACGTTGTACTTCATTATAACCGTTTCATTTTACTTGCATTGTAAGCTTTACCAATGATGTTCACATGTATCGTTAATTTTAACTTTTGCCCCATTCTCTTTACCCAAACAAAAATGAAAAACATATGGTTTATAGCACAACTTCGAGGATGATAAATAAATGAATTGGGTGCTATAAACAAGCCTCATTGAAGTGATGTTATAATTTGTAGATTTTTGTGTTCTCCCATTTTCGTATAGAGCGTAACTGACAGAGGGAGGTCAAAAGGCTAGTTTCTACCGACTCTATTACATGATATCCAGTTTAAGCCGAAAAGAAGTCCACTTCCTTTTGTCCTTCCATTCCAACTGATGTCGAATAGTGCTTGAAACATGTAATTAATGTAAGATGCAAAGGATTGACATTACCTCATTCAGGTTGCCAAGATGCCCTATTCTGAAAACCTTGCCGGCTATTTTGTTCAGGCCTAGGCCTAAGCTCAAATTGTACCTTTTCCATGCCCTTTTCACAATTTCGGTACTGTCAATGTATGGAGGAACAAGAACAGCAGTCACTGTGTCACTCACCCATTCCTCGCTTTGGGTGCAGTTCTTCAACCCCCATGCCTCCACAGCAAGCCTGCACTTCCAAGTTGTAGGCAACGTTCAAATACCCCGTGTAATGCAATACAACAGTAAAAAATTGGGAGACGAATAGTCGTAACCAGAAGCTATACCTTGTTGCTTTGCCCAAACGGCTATGTCTTGCAATCACATTGTCAAGTCCTTCCTCAAAAAGAAGATCGAGTGCTGTACGCAGCCCATACAGCAACTGGATGGAAGGGGTGTATGGCCAGTATGTTCCCAACTTATAGAACTTCAAGTAATCATTCCAGTCGAAGAACACCCTCACGGATTTTGCAGTTTTAGATGCCTCCAGAGCTTTGGGGCTTGCACACACAATCCCAATTCCAGTGGGGAGGGAAAGAGCTTTCTGAGAGCCAGTTAAAGCCACATCTACCCCCCACTCGTCCATACGGAAATCAAGAGCACATATGGAAGACACTCCATCGACAAGGAAGAGAGCCGGATGCATGTAGTTATCTGAGAGTTCAATGAAAAAAGCATGAGAAGCATTCCATGAAGGTAACTGACAAGGAAGAAAAGTAAGTATCCAGAGAAAGGAAGAAAATGTGACTAAGATTAACTATGTCTGCAAGTACTCTGTGGCTCTGCCTCGGATAGATAATTGAGAGCCACATACATAAGCATATAGACAACCATTTTAGAACTGATAATAGAACATGTACACAAGCAGATTAATGATATAAAATGAAAGCTAAATCAGGCATAGAAGAAGACAAGCCTACCAAGTATTTTTCTAACTTTAGCCAAGTTGTTGGTGACTCCGGTGGCTGTTTCATTGTGAACAATGCATATTGCCTTTATAGTGTGCGCGGTATCTTCTGCAATTTTTGATTCCAGAACGTCAAGGTTGGCACCTTGGCCCCATTCACTTTCTACAACATCCACATTGAACTTAAGGCGCTGCTGCTGATCGATCCACAGCAAACTGAATTGGCCAATCAGGAAAGACACAATCCGGTCTCCGGGAGATAATGTGTTTGTGAGTGCACTCTCCCATGCACCAGTGCCTAAAAAATTTTAGAGTAACGTTATAAAGAACTTAGCCATTCACACTCAATTCACCTAATTATGAACGTAAGATCGCTTCTAGTTGTTCAAACCATGTATAATACTGAGACACTACAAACAACTTTTCACAAGATGTGATAAAAGAAAAAACTAATCTGAAAAGTACATTACAACTGAATGGAAAAAACGGAGACCATAATTGTTATTGAGATACCTGTGGTAGGGATCATAAATGGAGTTCCAGATGTAGTCTTGAAAATCTTCTTCACATCCTCGAGCAGAGTTTTTGTCATTGCTGGGACAGCGGGAGAACGGTAATCCTCATTGTTCCTGTTCATGGCCCGAAGGACTGGCTCCGGAATATTGACCGGGCCTGGAACAAAGAGGTGGTTCCTTCCTGGTCCATAAACGTAGTCCATTTTCTCCTCCCTGCAGGCTCACAAATTGAGCCGAACCTCAGCTGCAAACCAACTTAAAGAATTTAACCTCAGCCACACCGAAAAAAAAGCAGTCTCCATCTGTGCAGGTTTCTAGTTTGAAGTTTGAACTTAGCCTCAGACAAACAAAAAGAACTATTATGTTTTCACACACACACACACACACACACCTATGCACGGAAATACTATGTACCTATCGAGGAATACATTTCATATGCATTTTCCACAATCGTAAAATACACAAAATCATTTGGGCTAAGTAGCAGTACGAGGGTTATAGTCCGTCGACTGTCGATGCTGTGAAAATGACACTGACAGTGTTTCGGAAAATATAGCAGAGAGGGTTAAATCTTCCATTCTTTTTCTGCAGTGCAGGCTAATGACCTTGATTCTTTTCTCCCCACCAGCCAAATTTAAGCCTTTTAATTTCCTTAATTTCCTCTAGTATTTCAATAAAAGTAATATCGGCTATGTGTGTTCTTGGGGACAACTATCTGGCCTAAAACCAGAAAATATTACTGCTAATGACCTCTTGATCTTCATTTTCTCAACTATTTTCGTAAAAGTAGTATCGATATTGAGCCTGCAATAAGAGGTTGCACAGAGAGTAGAGCGAGAATCAACATACCTGTGTTATTTACTAGACATACATACACGTCGATAATTTAAGTTTTATACAAAAAACAGTAAAAAAAAGTTCAACTGAAGTAAAAAATAAAAAATAAAAAAACCTCGTCCATCCACTTTTTATGTTCTAATTGATGCTTAATTGTGAAAATCGTTTGAGCCCGTATCCCATTACAAAGTCAGCTGGTTTTTTGTTTTTTTTCTGAAGTATTGAATTTGATTTGAAAAGCTTTATAGAAATACAAATGATACATATATCAGTGCAAACATCTGTATTATTTGTTTACTATGAAGAGAAACATATCTGTATTAGTAAATAAAGAGAGTTATCCATTACAATCTAATCCTAGACACCAATTCCTTACATATCTGAACCATACTGAAATCTGAACCATACTGAAATTGAACTAAGAACACCTTTCACATAAAAACTAAAAAACTGAATTAGGAGTATTAATCTGTTTATATTTTGAATGAAAACAAAAGCTAATATAAAACTATTTAAATTTGGGGTCAAACAAAAAACACAAACTCACACACACTAAATTACACACACACACACATATATATATATATATATATGTGTGTGTGTGTCAGGGCCGGTCCAAAGATTTTTGAGGCCCGGGGCGATACCAAAAAATGTGCCCTAACTTTATTTAAGAAAATTATTTATTTTCTCATGTAAGATATCGATAAAATTACACTTAGAAAAGCAGTTCAAACTCAATAATTTGGAAACACAGAAAGACTAATTTATTTGTATCCAGAGAATGAAATCAAAAAACTCCGAGCTTCCATGTAGATAGATGATGAGTTTTGTTTTCCATATGAATTTTTAAAGTGTTTTTGTATAAATCGTGAGGTGTTTTTTCTTATTTACTAACCTTGTCAATATGAGACTCAAAAAATAATGATGTTTGAGTCTTTAAATATGTATAAGTAATGAATGGGTACTAAATTAAACATTTTGATGACACGTCATATGATTTGCAAATTTGCTCTAAAAATTTGGTCTACATATTACTCTTTGTAGAAGATTAGACTTGAATTCAAACGAATATTTAAAAATAGCGACCCACATAACTACTAGCTAGTAACTAAAAATAAATTAACAACCAAATAAATATTCGTAAAAATTGAAAAGAATAAACACGCATATAGCATTTCGAACTTATATAGCATTTCGAACTTAGGAAATCTTGTTAATTTTAAACAAGAAAAACCATTGCTTCTATTTAAACTTTTTGATCATTTAACCAAATTTTATAAATTTATACTCCTATGAAAAAAAAAAATTGTAAAAATTAATTTATACTCTTATGAAAAAAATTTGGAAAGTAAATAAGCACATGTAGTGTTTTGAACCCAAGACCTCTTCATTATTTTCAAATGAAGAAACCACCACTTCTAGCTCAATTTCTTTGTAATCTAACCAAATTTTATAAATTTATACTCTTATGAAAACATATATAAATATACTACCGTAATAATTTTGGTGCCCCGAATTTTTTTGGGCCCTGGACGATCGCCCTGCCAGCACTGGGCTTGGGCCGGGCCTGGTGTGTGTGTGTGATAGGTGCATTATTTATCATATTTTCATGTTAATTATCCCTAGGTTTTATAAGGAATTGATTGTAAAAGAGCCTTATTGCTTTTCTTTCCTTAATTTCAGTCAATTTGCGCACTTAGAATGTTTTTGGTGATAAATCAACTTTGCAGAGAAGTTTTCATGCAACGCCAATTGGAGAAGGAAGCTATGAAGCTGAAGATCAATATATGTCTTGTATTTGATTAAGAGACAAAAGTGATGTAGATGAGATTAGAGGTAAAAGCATGATAAAAAGCAGAAAATTCAGAAAAAAGATATATAGTATAAACGCCAACTAATCATCAGAAACATGTCGATATACAGATACATATATATATGTATATGTGTGTGTGTGTGTGTGTGTGTGTGTGTGTATGTATATAATGAATGAAAAGAGAAGAGAGGAAGGAGATGAGTTTTTACGTACCCAAAGGCAACGAGTGGAAGAGAAAACAGAATTCTCTTCTGGGTGTTGATGGCAAAGCAAGGCACAAGACAAGTGCCTGCTCTCCTCTTTAAGCTTATTTTTTTATATTTCTACGATAGGAGGTGGGCGGGATGTTGACGCGGACCCACTTTTCTCACAACGTGGCAGATAAGAGCCACACCAATGAACCCTCTCTCATTTCATTTAAAATAATAATTATGAGTTAAGGTTTATTTTAATTTCTCCACTGTCATCGCAGTCCAATGGTATATCTCACTTCATTTGCATTGTGTTCAACTTTCATAAATGATAAATGACGAGTTCGAAATTAAATTATTGCTTTTATTATGTACCTTAGCCTAATTCCATGTCCAAATGTTGTTGTATAAAGATAAAGTTTATTTCAATTCGGTTTTTTAGTTGAGCAATATTCTAATCTAAACGACATGGGGTCCTTAGCATTATGGTTTACTGGTATTAATTTTGTGAGAGAAGTTTTATACAACCAACAAAAAGTGAGAAGTTTTATGTTCGACTTTCGTGGATCACCAATTTGGGACCAAATTACTATAATTGACTCATTTTATGACTTACCTTAAATCCTTATTTCTTTATTTTAATATAATATAATATAAATATAGAGAGCTTAAAACTTGAGTACAAAAAAGAGTACATTCTGCAAACAACTTTTTTTGTGTGTAGAGTGATAGCGTTAGTTGGTTAGATAGTTAGTTGTCAGGAAGGGAGGAGAGTCGGTGGGATCAAACCCGCAAAGGCATAAGTGATTTCCGTCACTAGGTTAAAGTAGCATCTACTTGTACAATCAACTTAAATGAAAATGAAAATAATAATAATAATAATAATAAATTAAAAACCAAGGAATGTAAGCCAAACAAGAAACTAGGATAATGTAGGAATAAAAAATGTAGTTATAAAAAATGTTTAAAAAATGTATGGACATGAATTACTAGAATAATTCAATGAAATTAAAATTTTGGATGATAAAATGAAGGTTGAGGTTGAGAAAAGAAAGTGAAAGATAAAGCGATAAAGCGATAAAAGGAAGCTGCAGACCACACCTACTTGGTAGGAAGCAACACCACACACGCCTTTTTCATTTGTTTTCTTCCTATGTTTCTGTTTTCTTCCATATTTCATGTCTCTCAAACTCTAACTCTCTGGGCCATTTCTTTTTTGTAATCTTAATTTTTTTTTTTTTTTTGAGTTAAACTATATTTTTGCTCTTCACTTGTAAGTAAGAGATCTTATATTCGATTATAGTTTCTTTGAGTTAAACTACATTGTTAACGGACTTCACCACAAGGGCATGATTAATAGTTTTTTCAACATAGGGATCAATTCAAAATTAGTGCCTCACCACAAGGACCTCGTGAAAAAAATTATAATACAACCACATGTGCAATTTCAATACCTCACAATGCAATGTGAGAAAGTTAGAACCTCGTAACCCGTTTCAAAAATCACTTCAAACTAGATTTTATTTTTTTGGGAGAAAAATGTTGCCTCTTCTAATGATTTCCATTCCACAAGACATGGGGCGTGATGTGTGTAGTTTGCTTTGGTTCAATTAGGTTCCTCTGCATCACGTCATAAGAAAAGGAAACAAAAATTGCCAAGAAAAATGAAAACGAAGGAAACCCAGAAGCGGATGCGAGACCAAACCGCAACCAAGCAGTCTGAGAAACGTCTCTTAAAACCGGCCACACGAAAGCATTTTATTTCGAGGGCCCGATAACTGTCGCTACAGGGACGGCAGAGGAATCTAATGGGTCGATAAGATTTTAAACAATAGTGAAGGTGAAGGTCCTTCAACGTCGTGTTCAAATGCAATTGAGCACGCATTTGAACACACATTGACTACAAAGGAATTGCCAGTTCGGATGGTAAAAGGGGAAAACAGAGCGAAAGAGATCGATTACCATGTCCAGAAGATGGTTCTTCGGCAGATTTTGCAATCTTAATCTTGCTATAGAACCAATGAACCGTAGACATAGACATTGGAAAGTATAACTATCAACAATTCAATATATAAAATAATAAATAATAATCTCCAGAACTGGGGAACAGGAGAATACCAAAAACTACTTCAAAATTGATAATGTACACTTTCTGAAGGCGTTAATACATTCTCCTTCTGTATGTATACATTCGATGAATGCGAAAACCGTTAACTGGCCCTATTTACGTCAACACAGTACCCACCTAACTCATCAGAAGAAAAATAAAATGTTGAAAAATTCCACCAGCCTTGGGTCGTCAGCTCAGTGGCTCAGCCACGTCTTGCTCAATGGTGCGAATCCCACTTTGCCGTTAACCTGTTCCGATCATCTCAGAAACCCAAGTAGGATCTCCAAAAATTTATTCCCATGGTTGAAAAAAAAAATCCAGAGAATATATATGTATGGGCTGAAGTCGTAAATGCCCCCAAGTAAGCGAAAACCAGCCACTTTCCTACCTATTTGTATGCAGAACTACTTAATACCTGATGTGAAACCTTGTTTTGTTGGTAAACCTGCCTGTCGCGTCCTATAAGGCCTTTCATTCACAGCGCGTTTATTTTCAGATGGTCCTGCACCAAGAATCCCTAATGAGCTTGGATCAGTTAACCGGGTACCATTATTCATATTTCTTTGAGATGGAGCCTGAACTTGGACATTGCTATCAGCTTCCCCTCTCCTCCTCCGTTTCCATGCTTCAAACTTCGCTGTGTCATGACCTCTTTGACTGTCCGAATGGAAGGAGAAGGGAGAAGGGTCACTGTCTCTGCCAAAGGGACCAGAAGCTGAGCCATTCATGTGGGAAGGGCCAGCCTCCACATCCTGGTGCTGTTTAAGTTTTGAATAGATTTGATGAAGTCTCTCCCCAGACAGATTTGAAAAGGTAGAAACATAGTTCCACAAGCGCATGGTCATCCCTGTAGAGGCGCACTTTGTTAATCTCTATGACCTACATTGACTCCAATTTAAAACATGCCCCGTGAAAAGGAAAAACGAATTTGTCACCTATGCAGTCCTAGAGCTTGCCTAATGTAGGATCAACTATTCACTTATGATATTAATCTAATCAATTAAACTTGAAATATCCAACAATAGTAAATACGGAAGCAATCAGGAATGACAAAAATAAAGCATACAAGGATGAAGCACATACTATTTTGGTCATACGGTTCCTCCTCATTTTCTAAAACAATTTGATCTATCGTTCGTCCAAGAAGCTGTAAATAACTTCGAATCTTGGAAAGCACCTGGCAAAAAAAAAAAAAAAAAAAAACATGAAAAACAATACCAGCATGAAATTTATGATCTAACAGTGGCAGAAATACAAATTTATGATCTAAGACGCACCTTTTCCTTTGGAAGATTGGCACTAATCGTCTGCAACCGTTCAAGACTATTTAAGGTTTTAGTTTCATCCTTCATCATCTCTTCACACCATTCCATCCATTTCTCCTCCTTGAACTTCTCATACACTTCATCATCGTCTGACATTTCACCCTCCTCTTTCACTAAAGGTTCAACTTTCTGGGGTTTCAGTGGTCTGTCCTTGTTCGTTGGAAAATTAACTCTAGAAGAACCGGTTTTTCCTTTCTTTGGCCCACTGCGAGCTAAAGAAACATTGCGAGTAGCTTCCCTCTCCTTTGAAGCCTTACGACCCACTTTAACATTTGCATTCTTTCCACTAAGAGCTGTAATTTCCTGGTTACAGATGTTTTATTCATCAACTCATGCCATATAGGAGCCAAATCATTTACTCACATTATTCAAGAAAATCAATCACATTCAGAATGGAGCCAAAACACACAAACTAAAACACAGGAAAACAAACAGTTAACAAGAATTATAAGTATCAGGAAGGATCAGCTTTTGACCATGGAGGGGTTAATCTTAGACCTAGCATTAAGTTTGACAAATTCACATGTTCTTAAAACAACAATCATCTCGGCACACTCATAAGGTATCTGCTAAATTACACACAAACGGGTCAAGAAAGTACCATTTTCTTTTCCAATCCTACTTCAGAAATTATAAGCACGATCATAAGTTTATTGCATACCATTTCCAAAAGAGCATTAGCACGATCTCTCAAATTTGGAGCACGGGGTAAAAATGTTTCATGGTGTTGAAGTTCCACCGGAGCAATTTTCTTTGTAAGGCCAAGCCTTTCATCTAAACGTATCTTTTCCCAATTTCCAAAGCCATGGTAGTATATTCCAATAAGCAATCTTGCATCATCAACTATCAACAAGGCAAATATCAGCAAAAAGTAACCAAACTACTGTCTTTCTAGATGGAAAAAGGGAAAAAAAAATTATAAGAAAATATGTAATACATACTTTGATTCCAGCCACAACCTTTCGACCAATTTGAAGGTTTGAGGTACATCAAGACACGAAACTGAGCAATGGGATCGTCATATCGACTAATGCGTTTTGCCAGGTGTTGAAGTTCACGAACACGATTGAGCAGATCACCAGCTTTGACAGGGACACCATAAAAATCCAGCAATGGCCCCTAATAAGTACCACAAATTTGTAAAATTCATCAGCCAGCAAGTACTCTCCCCCACCACCCACCCCCCCCCCCCCCCCCCGGGAACTAGAAGAAAAATTATTAAACATAGGCATTCAAAAAATTCAAAACAAATATGAAATAGACATTATCCAAAACAACCTTCGGGTCCAGACTCCCCACTTCCACTGCTTCTGTGCAGCCATCAATCAATGCATTGAAAAGCTCAACCTGTGCATCAGTTGAAGCTGCTGCAACTGCACCACCGACCTCCTCAACTACCAAGGCAATTTGGCTCTCATTCCCAAATTTCATAACCTAATTTAATAAGGAGCAGTGCTAAGATAATGAAGCATAAAAACATGAAGCATAAATTTATAAAGTAGCAGTTGACCAAATCTATATAAAGTTGCACAATTAACATTTTTTTAGCAGAACCTTTTTTTAATGGATTATCATCGCATGGTGAGACTGCTGTTCTTGTCTAGCCATTCGATTTTTTTTTTTTGGCTTTGTGCTGTTAATGGTTTGTAAGTTTTTTTCCTACTTTTTTAGTTGGTAACTTCATGCTGCTTGTATCTTTGATACTTATGCCTTCCTTCATTGTGAGATGGCTGTACTCTGGCCTTCTGGCTTTGGTAAATGAATTACTTACAAATAAGTAATTAGACCATTATAAACAATATTTGAGAAATGTTTGATAATTTATTCTCTGTAGTAAACAGTTCTTGAGTAAATATATACGTTAAGAGACTTGTGACACACTATCAACAACAAACCACAAAGCAAAAGTAGAAGAGAATGCACTTATTTCCTTGTCAAAATATATATTATTCACAAGTTGCATTTTTCTTCCAAAATTTCCAATGTTTGCCTCTTACACTGATACTTCAGTTGATATTTCTGAGTTTCCAGACCTTTAATATTTCAGGTCATACTTCTTTTTACAACACCTAATTGATGAACACAACTACTCCTGCCCCCTTATTTTACTCTACAGAGAAAGACAAGCCCAACCCAACTATTATTAAGTCTAAAAATGTTCCAAAACAACTCAAAATCAGAAGGCAAGAACAAAAAAAGGTTCATCATATATTACTCCAGCCTGAAAAGTTAGCAATGAAATATCAAATTATTTATTTGCTATCTGAAAGGAAAGGCTAAAACCATATAAAATGCCAAACAATAGTTCTCAAAGGAAGTGGACTTTGATCATAGAATCAGCAAGAATACATCGACATAAAACCAGGGTACGTTGTCTTGCCACTTCAATTCTGAAATACAAGTATCTCGGAAACAGAACAATCTATAGATATCTATAATTACGTAAGGGAAATATATTATAACAATGAGATGCACCTTAAATAAATAACTGAGAACAATAAAACCATTTGCGAGAAGGTGTCCACTCAGATCAAGTCTAAAAAATTTCTGTCATTTGATAAATCATAACATAAAGTTTAAAAAAAAAAAAAAAAACAAACAAACAAACAAACAAACATCCAGGAGGCACAGATTAGTGTTGTAAAAAGTACCTAGCCATATCAATCCAAAAGTGATATGCTCCCCCCTACCCCAGTGTATTTTCTTTTCCATTTTTAAAGCAGGTAAGAGTAGGTGAGTTCCTTTTCTGTTATATACATTTGGTTGCTACACGTAGAAATATTATGAGCTTTCTCTACACAAGCAAATATGTGGTTATGGGTGGTTTGGATGGAGAGAAGAAAGAAGGATTTTCTACAGTTACTGCTAGGTTATGACTAAGGGCTCGTTTGGAAGTGCTTTTAAATAACTGAAACCGCTTTTAGAGAATGTTTTTGAGTTCCAAAAGTATTTGAAGTGCTTTCTGCTAGAAGCACCTTAACTTGCATTTTTACTAAGGATTGGTTTCAATAACACTCTCTTAAAAGAGCTTTTAGTCATTTAAAAGTACTTCCTAAATGAGCCCTAATACAACTATGCACAACATAGCTGAAACATATAAGTAGGAGCTTACAGCACGAGAAAATCGCAATGCGTCTCTCTTAGATAAGTTCCCAGAAGACCATCCCCTAACTTGAGCAGATGCTCCGTCAATCATTGGCACTGAGGTGAGACTATAATCTGCTTTCCGTCTTTTCTGGACTCTTTCCTGAGGCTCAGATTCTTTCTTTTTTCTTTTATTACTTCTATCAGGCTGATCAGCTTCTGCATAGCTCTTAGTATTCCTAGTGGCACGAGGAACAAGAGCTTCCTAAAAGGAAATAACAAATTGATCATTTTATCCGACTGAAAGACCAGTCCAATACTACTATGGTACGACAGTATATAACAGAAGAGATTCGTACTTCAGCTTGGGATACTGCTTCAGGCTTTATCCAACGACTCCAAAAACTACCATCATCTTCAGCAGTACCAAAATTTGCAACCTGGACATAAATGTACCAAGGAGTAGAAGGTTTATTAACAAAACAAAGATGAATAAGCTTTAAAGTGAAAGCAGTAGCAACTATACAGCATCCCTCCACCACCATCTTTACCCAGAATTACCCCCAACCCGAGAAGTCCTGTGCTTTTGATTTTAGGCCACAGTGACATTGTGTTAAAAGAAAAAAAAACAACCAACAAAAAGGGAAAATTCTTCTGTAGGAAGGGCTCAATCAAAGTAAGGGAACAAAGAACAATGGAAAAAACATGCCTTAAAAGCACTCAACAATTCATTCCCTTCCTCTGCAGTTTCCTTCTCTTCAACCTTTTCTGCTCTCTCAAGAATCTCATCAATATCCATACTTAAGAGTCTTTTCTTGCTTTCTTCATCATTTTTGTCTTCCTTGAAAAGTTCCTCAGCCCCAAATCGTAGAATAGAAGACAGCTCATTCTGCAATTACAAAAATCAAAAAATCAGATATATTAGTTATGCTCGGAGAAAGAGAACAATTGGCATACGATAAAACTATATTTGTGTGTGTATTATATAATTATATGTACTGTCCCCTTCTATTATGGGATATATATGTAGAAAGAGATCCATCTATAAGTGGAAAACCACACATAATCTTCAAATCTTTCTGCTTCCATTTTCCCCCACATTTAGAAGTCCTCATGTAACCCAACTGAATTCAGCATGATAAACAAATAACTAAAGTCCTTACTTTGTCAAATAAAGTCCCTTTCTTAGATTCTTTCTTCTCCAACCTACCCTCTGCATTTAATTTTTGAATCACCAAATGGTCAAGCACCTATGGAACACATTGGAAAAAACAAAACATATTAGATTGAATAATAGAACTCAAGCGAAAAATTATATGCATAATGCGTATGCAGATACTATATGGACAAACTGCACAGTTCACATTTATAAATCATATCTCAAGATAATGTTATGTAATATACCATCTTTTTCTTAGCTCTCTCTAGGATATCTTCCTCGACACTTTTGCTTGTGACAAATCTATAGATGTTAACAACTTCTTGTTGCCCTATTCTGTGAGCTCTGCTCATTGCCTGATTCATAATCATAGAGAAGCGGAGGTTCAAAGTCGGGTCTTCAGTGTGAACACTAGTTACACTAACATGTAAAACAATGCCCACTGGTAAGGTTAAGAAAAAAAAGTCTTTTAAGTAGACCTGCAGGTCGTTTTGGGGATTCCAATCTGAGTCGAATATTATAACCGTATCTGCTGTGGCAAGGTTGATACCAAGGCCACCTGCTCGAGTTGAAAGGAGGAAGCAAAAGTCTTCACTACCAGGCGCATTAAAATGTTCCATTGCTTGGTGGCGTAAATCGGCCTTTGTACTTCCATCAAGCCGCTGAAATTGAAAACCTCTAATTGACATATACTCCGCCAGTATGTCCAACATTCTTACCATCTGTAAAAAATTATTTCAATAACTTAGTAGGCATATTATCTCTGTATCAACCAATAACCCCAGTATCTAAGCTGCCTGGGTAACTTTGTAGTCGCTAACTATTTAACACATGCAATATTCCAGCATGTGGCCAACTGCTACAGAAACAAATCGACATAAAATACTGACAGACACAAGTCATGTTACCACATGAACAGCGACACTCACCAAATCAAAGACCAAGACACTAGTGTAACTATAAACAAATAGACCATTGTCCTACTCAATAGAGATTTAGAAAGTGGTAATTCTAGAAACTGTAAAAGCATGGCAAGAAAGAAGGCCAGAAGTGTTATATCCTCAAACAACCAACAGATGATATTGCCCTACACATAGCAACAGATATGGATTCCAATACTGAATAGAAATGGAGTAAAGAAAACTGTGAAGTTAGAAAGTGCATCGAAAACAACTCAACAAGATGAAAGTATGTGCAAACATTAAATCCAACTAAATAGTAAATAAACCTGCGAAAATATGAGAACACGGTGCTTTGTTTCATGCAATTTCATAAGAAGCTTATCAAGTATAACCAACTTTCCACTGCTTAAAATAGTCCTCTCCAATTTACTGCCATCTTTACTACTTGAGTCCCCACCATAACCATGGTCAGCACTTTCAAACAGAAAGGGATGATTACAACATTTTTTCAATTCTACCACAATATTCAACAATGAAACCTGCAAAGAAAAAAGAAAGAATAAAACTAAACCCTATTTTTAAACAATCGTCGCACAAAGAAGAAAGGGATGGTAAAGGTAAAGCAGGTTTTCTTCAACTGATTACATTTTTATCAGCTGTAAGCATAGTCCAAATTATTGATATCATTGCCCAAAAGTCGCCTATAATTTCATGTTCTTTTATATGGCAATATTTTGGCAACTTAATTCATATTTATCATAATTTTTATATGTTTACTGCCAATTTTCAAAGACGGAATTTCTGTCCTAAGTTTTCTGTAGTATCAAGTTTCAAAGGAAGGGGTTGTTGTGAAATTTTCAACCCCAAGTTTGGTGCGGAATTTGTTGCTGTATTTAACTAAACTGAAGAGGTTTCAGTAATTAGCGGACCTCAGAAGAAACTGAAGGCCGGCCTTCAAATGTTGTGAGTCAAGAGACAAGTGAAAATGTAATATGTGACATTTCAGTCTTTTGACTCTTTTCAGAGAAGTGGAAGAAATATTACTGGGTGAACATAAAAAGGCTGTATCAAAGTAAATAAAATTTGACACAGAGAAGATAATTTCTTCAAACAATCTTTAGCTCCAATGATGTTTGGAAAATAACCATCCCTATTTAATGAGAGAAACTATCTTCAATTTTCACCACAACAGTTCGTTTCATGCAAATGATTGAGTTATTTTAAGGTTGAAAGATAAAACAAAAACACAGATCGAGTCCAATTTTCAGTTTCAATGCCAAATTTTTGTTTTTTTTTGACATATGCTAATTGCAACCATACAGTTACAATAAATTCTACTGTTCTACACAAGGCATACACAAACAGAGTCAAATTTTTAGTTAGAATACCAAAAAAAATATTGACTGGTATGCTGATTGCAAGCCGTACAGTTACAATTAATTCTACACACGGCAGAGGAAAGGGAAAAAAAACCTGATTCCCACGAACTCCTTTGTTCAAGTTATGAAAGTTGCGTTCCAAAATCCACTTATAATACCTAAATTAAATAATCCCGAACCAAAAGAGCAGAATGTCAAATCACTGAAAAGAGTTAAAACAAGGCCACTTCATTACAAGTTCAATCACGTACTGTTTCTGAAGAGGAGACATTTCAACCCTAAGAATTCGTTCAATTTTAGGAGGTAAAGACTTTTCCACATCCTTGATAACTCTTCGAAGAATGTGAGGCCTCAATTCCATATGCAGATTAGCAAGCTAAACATAAACCCAAAGCAAACATATAGACATAACAATAGTTATCAAAACAAAGGTGAACATGAAAAATCCAAGGTGCAGAGAGAATGTAAAAAAGAAGTTCAATGGACAATACCTCAATCTCATTGAATGAACTGAGATTTTTGTAATTCTGAACAAAATCATCTTTATTCTTGAATTTATCAGGGTCGAGGAAGTGAAGCAGAGCCCTGAACAATATTTAAAATTTACAGAAAAGAACAAAGAAAAAGATATGGAAGGCATTGGAAAGCTAATGCATGACCCATGGCATCAGTGCTAGACTGCTAGTCAATCGACTCTTTCAGAAGAAGATAGGAAAAAGAAAAAACAACTCAATGAAAACAATGAATTAATCAGTATACCATTTATTTCGTTGTAAGATTATTCAAAAAACCTTTACCCTTGCCAGAAAGCAATTCAAGAAACAATTATATTAAGGTCAACGGAAACAACAAAGAGGTTGGTCGAGAAGACCAAACCAGAAAACAGAAAACAAACACAACCTAGAAAACTAAAACAAGAAAACACACAGCACAGACACTAGAAGCCATTCGAGAACAAATGCTTTCCACTCTTGCCTACAGAGAGAGAGAGAGAGAGAGAGAGAGAGAACTCAATCTGAAAGCTCCGCGAAACCAGCTCCCTCAAAATCCCTAAAGACCCTTCCCAGATTAAAACATATTCAATATTTATTCATATAGGAAGAAAATTATCTCTATCCTCTATTTTCTCCCATCCCCTCCATTTCGTCATCACCCAACCCCTCCAGCTTCTTGGTCTCCACATTCTCTACCTCCAAATAATCGGAAACCAGCATCTCCCCTCTACTCATTTTCTATTCTCCTTCTCCAGCACCGAATCCAAGGGATGGCCGAACACCTCGGATCAGGGCCGCTCAAGGCACCAATTGAATATGATCAAGAGGAAGAGAAGAAAGAGAGGAAGAGAAGAAAGAAAGGAAGAGAGGAGAAAGAAAGGAGAATAAGAGTAACTTTTGGGAGATAATATGCAATGGTTAGGGTAAGTGATGCAAGCCGAGAGAAAACCGCTAGCAATCATGTTCAGGAAGATCCCATATGATATGAACATGTGCACACATTAATGCAATGCCCAAACCCCCACCCCTCTTAACACATACATAGGGGTATAGAGTCACTTTTGGACCCAAACGCTTGAGCAAGCGCACACATGAACCCAGGCACTTTAACGAAAACAGAACTAATGCATGCACAAGCAGAAATATGAGGATAAGAAAACAAATCAATTACCATAACTCCTCTACGCTGTTCTGCAAGGGAGTACCAGTTATAAGCAACTTGTTCTTCGTGCTAAATTCCTGTCAAACCGGGATGGCAGCATTTAAAGTAAGACGAGATTAAACTTGATAAAGGTGTGATAGAATTGATTGGCTGACTGCATACCAAGAGGGTTGTGTACAACTGTGCCTCACTGTTCTTTAATCTATGAGCTTCATCAACCATTAGATAATTCCACTTGATCTTGGAAAGAACAGCCTTATCCTTTAAAACCACCTCATACGTCGTCAATAGTGCATTGAATTTAATAGGCCGGCCAACTATTTTATCATTATTAAATTCATACTGCTGACAAACCTACAATCAAAGAAAATAACAAACAGATAAATAATTGATATATGAACCTCATACACGTGTACCAAAAAGCATGTCTTACCTCTCGGCTTGCACGAGTACCAACATACACGATAATATTCATATCAGGGAGCCACTTCCTAAATTCTTTGGCCCAGTTAGACAACGTGGATAATGGTACAACAACAAGAAATGGCCCGTGGATCTGTTGAGCATTCTGCAAGAATGCAAAAATAAAAAACAATAAATAAAATGGTTAATATTTCATGTAAATTACAATCTCACATTCGTTTAAAATTACGTTAAATAATATAACACTTTACAAGCTAGTCGGCAAAGAGTGGATTTCATCTTCACCTGTAAAAAACCAAGCATTGAAACTGATTGAACTGTTTTACCAAGACCCATTTCATCAGCTAAAATGACATTGGTATCATTCCTCCAACTGCCACACGCAAGAGCTACTGATTAGAAACTTTCCAAGGATGGCATATTAAGGTATCTGTTTTCCAACGATAAATGTGAGTTAGAAGTAATAAACAAGCCATGCCTATTAACAAGAAAATTCAAACCCTCAAGCTGATAATCACGAAGCTTTCCTCCCTTCAACCATTCAGGCTGTTCCTCGAGCTTCCTTAAACTTCCTAAACATCATTAACAACAATTTTAAAATAAAAGAAAAATGATGACAATATGTCAAGAAGAGCAACAAAAACAAAACAAAGCAAGAAAATGAAAGGGACGAAAAGGGAAAGAGCAAAAAATTCACTGCTGATATATATCTTTATAATACTACAAAAATATTATATACCGTTATATATACAAATATAAGAAGAAGAAAAAAATACTTCAATAGCATATCCATTTCATTATTACTCAGAAGAATAACAAAACAAGAGGAAATGGGTTAGTGCCTAGTGGATAGGTTGCAGTACTGTGCCTGGCCAAGGAGATCCTTATGGAAGGTCAGATGACTCAGAATATACTTTAGGGTAGCCTTCAGTATCTGTGAACATCGGGTCTCCAGATAAGGTCGAGGAGTTGGTTCTGTAGTCCTAAGTGGTATGTGAGTGATATGTTTATTATTTGTTAGGTTCGTCAAAGAAACGTAAATGGGGGCTAAATGACTAGGAGTATCAACAATGTCGATACTTCTACCAAGGATAAGAGTTGAGAGATGTCACGCTGATTGAGGTTGTGTGGCCCTAGCCCTATACTAATAGCATTAGCACCAAAGTCTTTATAGATAAAACCCCACACATGGATGGCCCATTGGAGCTAACCCTGCTCATTGGGGACAATATCGGCTGGACCAGATTTAGTGGCTGGACCACGCTGGTGTTGGTGTTGGCTCAATACAAGCTATGATGGATGTAAAGAGAGTCCCACATCGGAGATGTACAACAATAATCTAAGGTTTAAATATAGGTGTTCCACTTCTAATTGCACCAAGGCCTTTTGATACCAGCCAGGGGATTCGGCCTAGGTGGTTAAGTGGGACAATATCAGTGCAAGGCAGCCTTAGGAGTGGACACTTACGGAGCCCGTGACATAACTGGTCATTGACAAAGCTTGGGACTCCCATTGATGGTAACTCATGGACACTAAGCACCTGGGAGCCAGTTATGGAAAAGGTGAGTGAAAAATAGATGGGCAGAAGGAGGTGCTTGCCTATAGCTGGAGGAGTCACTTCAGTAATATCTGTTCAGAGTAGCCTTCCAGTTTCTTTCACACCTTGTTTTAGATTTTCAGTTAGGATTTCAAAGAAGGTTGAAAAACTAAAGAGGGAATTCTTGTTTGAAGCCTGTGCAAGGGTAGGAAGGCTCATATATTAAATTGGGATTTAGTTATTCTAGTCCACCTCACCCTTTGTGCACGTTTTTCTTCTTAATAAAGAAAAGTAACCAAAAAAAATAATCCAAAATAAAGGGGAAGGTTTAACAATAGTGACTTATAGGTTAAGAAATAGAGATTCAATGACGAAATGTTGGTGGAGGTATCCCGTTGAACAGAACTCCCTGCAGTTACTACTAATAGGAGTCATATGGGTTCAGCATTATATATATAAAAATTAAAAATTAAAAAATAAACAGTAATATGGGTCGCATTTTTTTTTTTTTTTTGAGAAGAAACGAAAGAAGTTTATATAAAAGAGAGAATTTACATAAGTGGAAAAGAGTTCAACCTAGAACCGGGAATAAGTAGGAAGGACCTTTAAAGTAATGCTAATTAAACAATGGTAAGGCTAAACTGTATCATTTAACGGCTGCTAACAAATCCCTTAGTATAGAAGAGAGGGTAATCTCTAAACTCAACTGAAACTGAAGCCCAAAGAGCTGCCCAGTGTCTTACTCTATCCCAACTCCCTTGTAATCCTCAAAAACTCTTTTATTACGCTCAAACCAAATATTCCAGAAATTTGCCAACAGCAGAGTGCCCCACAAGGCTTTGGCTTTCCTCCCTTTTCCTAGGGCGTCTAATTTAGTACTTAGAAGCTCGAAACAACCCTTTGGAGTGACCCAACACGCTCCAACTTCCTTGTGCATTTTCCACCACAATTGTATGCTATACGAACAGTGAATGAAGACATGATTAACGCTCTCCTCCTCAGACATACACAAAACACACCAGTGTGGGGAGAAGCAAGTAAAAGGCATTCTCCTTTGGACTTGATCGCGCCACTAGCCACACAAGAATTTTGACTTTTGAAGGCACTTTTGCTTTCCAGATCTGAGAGAAAGGAGGAAAGTGTTGCACATCTTCATTGTTGCATAGGAAAGAGTTATAGGATTTGCATGTGAACAGGCCTGATCCTTCTAAATTCCATCTTCTTATATCTTCTCTAGATTGACTCAGCCGCACGGACTCCAACTTATGTAGTAAACCAGCTGCCTCTGCTATCTCCATCTCACTGAGATTTCTTCTAAAATCAAAATTCCAGCTGACCGTCTGAAGAGATGAAACCACAAAACTGGAAATGCTTTGGTTTTTTGTCCTTGATAACAAAAATAATCTTGGGAATCGCTCTTTCAACGGTCCACCCTCCAACCAACCATCCTCCCAAAACCTCAACCTCTCCCCGTTGCCAACCGCAAATTTGCAAGAGTGAAGAAAAGAAGGAAGACCAGCCAAGATATCTGACCAAGGACTTCGACACGAGCCCCGACTCGGGGAATTAGCATCCCATCCATTTGCCTCCAAACCGTACTTGCTCCTTATCACCTTATGCCAAAGAGAGTTTGATTCCAGTGGGAATCTCCACAACCTAGTAAGGCTGCATTCCGATTTCTCAAGTTTCCCAGACCTAAGCCTCCTTCCTCCTTACTTTTGCTTATTACCTCCCACTTGACTAGGTGATTCTTCTTTCCTTCCTCTACCCCTTCCCAAGAACCCTTTCATCTGAGATTCCCTAGATGGTGGATTGTGGTACTATCCTCATGGAAATACATCTCTTGTGGTTACTCCGCGCTTTTAGTTTTCTTCCAAGCTCATTGTGGGGAATGGGCCAAGAAACGAATTTTATCAATTGGCAATAAAATTACACAGGTGGACATGAGTAAAAACATAAAGCATAAAGCAAAACAATACACAAAATCCCCCTAAACTTTAAACTATGAAAACTCCATAAAGATAATTGATTGCAGCTTTCCAATCAACAAACTACCCAAAGCCTATAACAAACTTCATCATAGTTCCTCTCCTCTTTTCTGCTGCCTTCAAAATTCTCAAAAATCATGAAATTCCTTTTAAATCAGATTACCCATAAGACATCCAAAACTAATCATCCACATAAAATCTTCGATTTCTACCCCTTTGGTTTGTCATCCTATCAAATATTGAATCATCATCAATACAGGTATTCCTTGAACCACAATGCAGTCATAACTTCCTCAGTTTCCTTTTCATCAACTCACGCGGACTCTATTCGACTTTTAAGAGGAATTTAGCCATAAAGAATCGGAAAGATTTTCTGATATATTGTCCCTCCTTAGTGATTCTCTCTTGCCTTCTGATGATCCTGACTAGAGTTCGGTGTGTCTCAGGGTGATGGTACTTTTCTGGCAACTCACTGCTTTTGTTGCTTGGGAACCCTAATCCTCCTATCTTAGGTCCCTTTAGATAGCTTGCCTTTGGAATGCTAGGGTGCTAACCAAAATTCAGTTTCTTGCTTGGTATGGGATTAATGGGAACACTAATACTTGAGAACGCCTTAAACATAATGCCTTACACTTCACTATCACCTCATGGGTGTACTAAGAATAGCTGCAAGTGATGTTTCAGTCATATTTTCTTTGTTGCTTATTCACACCCTTCATCTGGAGTCTATTTCTTAAAAAATTTGATATCAACTGGGCAGCTACGAGAAACAGTTACTCTTTGTTGAATGGTTTCTTTAAGGGTCAGGAACAAAGCTCCAAACTAAGGATGAAAATATCAAGTATTTGAGACACTGATATGAAATAGAGCAAGGGAGGGGCATTTCCTTCCCGGGAAATCCATGTATTATAGTCAGCATACCATATATCCTAAATCTGTATAGAATCAGAAGACAATGAAGACATTTAAGATGATAATATATCAAAAGGTATTTCCCCAAAATGAATTAGAGGAAGAAGAAAAACAAATGTCAAACCCAAAGAGTAGGAGTCGAAATACAAAAAACTTTGACCAAGACAACAAATGCGTAACTATGAAATTTCTAAGACAAGAAAGAGAATAATCCCTGAACTCATTTGAAACTGATGGCCAGTATCTAACTCTACCCTATAGTTCATCCACTCCCACTCCCTTATAATCCTCAAAATTCTTATACTACACACAAACCAAATGTTTCAAAAAACTGCCAACACCAAACAGCCCCACAAAGCTCTAGCTTTTTCCCCCTTCCTAGAAATCAAAAATTTCTAAGCCAAGCAATTATCCACAACAATCATATATATTGATGAGGGGAATCAAAATAGCACTAATGTGTCAAATATGTATTTTAAGATGATTTTTATTTTTTATAAACCACTTAAACTTTATACCAAATCTAAAACAAAAACAGTAGCACTTAAGTAATAAGGCCAATAAGATTTAGGGTCAATGATCCATTCACTGATAAGACGCAACAAAAAAAAAAAAGTAAACACTTCCTTAAGAATTTTAAGGTCATCGCCTCATATAATTGATATTGAATAAAGGGAAGTTATGAATTAACTGCAATGTTTTTCCAGCCTTTTCTGGTTGTATGCTTAAAATTTGATTTTCCTATCAAAAAAAGAGAATGCAATGACTACCTTGCTAGCAAAAAAGAAAATCAAAAAAATGACATGACCCAGGCAGTGAGAATTAAAGGGGAAAAAAATGCAAAGAGAAGATATAAGCAAGTTCAAAAACTAAAGCCCAGACCTTTGCTCCTCTTGCGCTGGAGATCCACCATTTTCCCTTGTACAGCCATTGCAGCTTCACGAGCCTGCTCATAATAATGATCCACAACCAAGATTACACGCAAAAGAAAAATCTAATCACGTGCAACTGTGTACACTCATAAAAAAAAATCACCAGAAGCAGAATTATCATATCATTATTCTTAAAGGGAAACAAGAATAAGAAGACCCCAAAGAGCTTGACGAGGAAAGGAAACCCAATGATGCGGCAAAAAGGAAGATATAATTTCAAAGAATATTTTCGTGATTCCTAAAATATGTCTAGTCATAAACAAATAACTACCAAGTACCTTACAAAGAGTACTTTCAGTATTTCACCATGTCTGTATATGATAACTCCAAAATAACCATTAATCTCTTTCCTAATTAGATTACATATAATGTTATATCATTCATCACAATGATCAACATATCATATTGGGTAATCATACCAGATATTTAATGCCGACATCATGATCATATTAGGGCAATCATACCATATAGTCACAGCTAAGCATATATTCTCATATTTCAACCTAGCACATAGCAGTAGCTGCACATCTTATCCATCACACTAGGACTATACAACAGACAAGTACTAAAAGAAATAACTACCAATGTTCAGGTGACCTTCAAATGCAAGAAAACTAAAAACATGAAGATTTAAGATAGCACACTACCTTGAACTCATCAATAGCATCTTGTGCAAACGCAATATCTACATCCTTCTCCCTATCATCAGATACCATTGACAAATATAAGCATTCATTATTGCAATTAAAACTGAAGAAAAACCAAAAGCACCAAAGAGTCAAACAGTATTTAAGATAAAGCACTGGAAACTTGTACAATTAATTTAGCATGAAGAGTGCAACTTATAACATCCTAAGCATATATGAAAGAGATAGGAATGAGAAACAAAAAGAGCAAATAATCTGCATTACTCTCACCATGTTGCTTCAGCATAAGACAATCCTTGCCACTTGACTAGATATTCCGCACCCACATCACCAGAGCTATCTTGCCTGATGCGGTCTGCAATTATTCTCTCCACCTGAGAATCAATTACAAACAATTGTAAGCAAAAGAGCTAAATGTACATTCAGGAAAGTAAACCAAAAATTGTGAAATGCATGAAAGCAAACCTGACTATTCTGCTTGATGAGATCTAAGTCCATTTCCTTGCTCACATCATGAACCTCAATCTAGCAAGCATATACATCATCCCAAAAAAAATTAGATAAATGAGCTACTTCACATGTAAATAAAACAATTAAAAATAATAACAAAAACCATAAAATCTTTTGCGATCTATGATCCCACTTTAAAAATAAAAAACACAAAACAAAATGGAAAAGGAAAAGGAAGAAATAGTGACATGTTCACTGTCATGTTTTGTTTCCATCTACTGGTATTACTCATGCTATTTCTTTCTCGAGAATATCCCCAATAATTGCCTTCATTAAACAATCACCATTTGTCAACTACTGCGCTCTATTAAAAACTACATAAAATTTGACGATAAAATAAATAATTCCCCTACAGTGACATAAAAAGTCTACCTACCAAATCTCAACATGAAAAATCCTCTATATTTAAAACTGGGATCCCCTGCAAGAATTACACAAACCAACCACTACTAGACAAGTTTCGTGTTCTCTATTTTGTTTGGCTTTTATTGTGCGCAGATTATGCAAACCCTGCATCCGCATAACTGTCCTAGTTTTACAATTTGTTAATGAGAAAACGAAACCGTATTATTATAGCTTAAAAAAATAGAAGTCATACGTTATTTTATTGAAATAACATATCATACAATGCAGATGAATCTTTTTATTGATATATGATCACTTCGGAAATAAAATCCATGTTGAAAAATGAAAAACAAAGTACCTCCTCACGTGATATTGTGTTCCTGTACCTAGCATCTTCCATCACCTTTTTAGTGTAATTTAAAACCTTCTTAAAACCACTAAGCTGCAAAGTACAGAAACCAAAAACATAGAGCATCTTGAACAACAGATTGCAGGAAAAATCCACAAGATAATGTTAGAACACCAATTACATTTGACAGAATGTTTCTACTAAATTAACTCAATCCAGTGCTTGTGCATAACCAAGAAGAAATTATATAAAGCAGTACATTTTGTAGCTCGGAAATTGATTTCCACTGACAGTGCAAATGGGATTGCCCTTTCCATTTTATCAAGAACTCCATATGATTCCAATCTGGTTCAGAATCAAACAAGTGACTTAATAGCACAGGATCCGTTGATCTATTGTTCCTCAGAGCATATTCAGCCATGCCCTTAGGCTGATGCCAAAGCACCTTTTCAATATAGTCACCATCCTCTTCTTCAATCTCCTCCTAAAAGAAGAGATTACTACATTAAATGAATAAATTAAGCATAAGAAATAACAGAACAAAAATTTTAACGTACAATCAATGAGGGATAACCCAAACTAAAGCAGTTTGACACTAATAACTACAGAAATAAAAAGATACACTCATGAAGCATCAAGTGCAAGAGTTCCCTGCCCCATTACATGTTCTTGATGGTCTGGAGCATTTCATTTTGTAGATATAGAAATGACTCACACACGCATTTCTGCTCAGACACATACATAGTAGAGGTAGCACCATTAATCAGATGGAAATCAGGAGATCTTGAATAATTATTACAAGGGATGATCAAGCTAAAGAACAAAAACCAGTAAAAAAATCATTCAACTGAGGCAGAGCTGTTTTCTTTTACTCCTGACATGACTGAAAAATATAAGAGTAGAGAAAGATGAGTTACAGAGGTCCGTCTCAGCATAACAGACTACTATAGCATTACAAGAATTAAATTACCTTCAAGTTAGCACTCCTATCCACTCAATATGAATTATAAATTCACAATCAAGGGAATATCCTATTCAACCCCATTATCGTATATACTTGTATTTATTCTAAACGGTCCGCTAAAAGCTGAAACTGGAGATCACCAATGGGTAAAATCTTCCTCATGGCCCCAGAACCCAATAGATCCTTGACCAGCAAAAAGACCAAACTTTCATGGCCAAGCACCACTAAGTACAAATTTGCAATGTGGAGGAGGAAGGCCAACACGCTTGACAGCATATTTGGACAAATACACCACATCACGAAGACACTAATGGTCTTCTTTCTTGCTGAACATTGCAAGTACTAGTTTTCCCATGTGCCACCACATGCGAAAACTTGGACCTTGAAAGTCCTCCAAAGATGATTACTGGACTGTTTTAGCAGAGGATCATTCTAATTTAAAGAAAATAAAATATTACAAAAGCTTCCTGGAAGCATGAACAGTCCAACAACTACTGCTGGACCAACCGATGAAAACTAAATGGAACCCTAACATGCAACCATATTTCAAACTTGTCCAAATTTTTTGACTTAAATACAAAAGCTCTAGTGGAATTTAACCTGAATATCACCAGCTTCACAATTTTAATACGTCCCAATTTTTTATGAGATGGAGAGGACCAATTACATGACCTTGTCCTTCCATTGCTGATTTGATATCCATCAATGCAGCATTAATAATTATCTGCCTAGCAAATTTCTTAAACTTCAATGATACACAAATCACCACCCAATCTCAAACTCGTTCCAAAGGGACCTCTGTTTAGCAAAACAGGCTAAGGAACCAAATTCCACTAAGACTAGCCATTCTAACATTAAACATAATGGGACACTTGAACATGAAGATTCATCATAGAAATCTTTCAGTTCTTTCCCTTCCTTTCCTTTTTTATCTTTTGCAAATGAAACCTTTGTCTAACCTATCTTACAATGTGCACAATTACACATCCATCCAGTACGTTCCTTCGAATGTTCTAGAAACAATCTGCCAATACATATTAGACTATGAGTTTAAACAGTTTTAAACTACATCTCCACTGCACTTTAGAAAACTTAATCAAACCAGCAGTCCACCTTATCGCCAAAAGAAATTCCACATTCATTTGCATTCTAATTTATGTGTTACATTAATTTTTCCAACTACAGCTTTTGACAATAGATGAGTAGCAAAACAAAATATATCATTACATGACAAATCCTAACATAAAAACAAATCTTATGCCACTCATTAGAAAATCTAGGCTTAGTTTCCAGAACACAAGTCGCATAATTTCCAACTTGAGAATCACATATGCAAATGAAAAATGTGATCTTAAATAGAGTATACCAAAATGCATGGATGTAATATCACAGAAGTAAACAGATACCTTCTGGGACTTCTTTTTCTTTCCTTCTTCAACTTCATCACTTCCATCACTTTCAACATATGAAACCTTCCTAACAGACCTAGTAGAAGTTCGTACCTCACCATTTTGTCCAGTAACATTTCTTCGGCCATTACTCTTGCGGGTATGCACACCTTTCCTTTTAATACTTTTCAAATCCTCGTCACTGTCACTTTCAGAGTCCTCTGCTGAGGGCTCATCATCATCAAACGATGACTTCCCTCTTCTTTGCCGACTAGATGAATGATATGATTTGCGCTCCCTTGTAGATTTAGCATTACCACGATGCTTACTCTTAGGTTTCTTTCCATAATAAGAATCATCTTCATCTGAAACATCAAGCTCATCATCACTATCATTATCATCATCAGAATCTTCACCATTCCAATTTTTATCCTGGTGTCATCAAAGAACAACTTCATTAGTGTACAGAAGAAAGAAAAAAACCACTAAATAATTCATCCAACAGAAAAGACAGAGATGGAGAAAGCGACAAATATACATGAAAAATTAAACAAATAGAACATTATTCAAAGTAAGTCAACAAATAATAACTGTTTTTCTTTGAAACTGCTCTCTTGAAAATTATGCACTAAAATTTGCAAAAAGATCTTCAAGGTTAACCATACGGGTGCATGTAAAGCTCTGTCTTTTATCAGTTAAGCACTTAAAAGTAAAAACTTCAAAATTGGAATTGGGAAAATAAAGTGAAAAAGGCAGTTACAAGAAATGAGGCTCTCGCAGAGCATAGAGTCGTGAGAACAATGTTTTGTATACTAACTTCTGAAAACTTCAAGCCAGTAAACTAATACTTCCAATGTAAATTTACTAATCAAACTATGCTTATAACCTTCTGTGCAGTGCGACCACTCCCAACACCAGAATCAGGTTCAAAATCGGCATCATCAGGGTCATCTTCTGCAAGCAAGGAGAACGATGAAGAGAAGTAAAAAATTACTACATCATCAAAATATTAAAATGATGAAAGGTATATAAGAAATGAAGGATCCAAATTCCTGCCCAACAGCAGCAATATTCTAATAAACAAAAAGATTGCAAAGCAAATTACCATCTTCGTCTTCTTCATAATCAGCATCAGCAGCATCAAGATCTTCGTTGGCATCATCACCATCTTCAAAATCTTCAATATCTTCAATATCAATTCTAGAAGTTCTATAGTTGACTGAATTAGGCTTTGATTGTGGCCTAGAATTTGACCCAAAGGATTGATGAAACCCTCTATAGTGCATCGATTCACTCTGTTCTTCCCCATCCTGCTCATAATATTCATCAGATAACATTTCATCTGCAGGGATGTCAGAATGGCCCCATTGTCCCTTGCTTACTTTCGGCCTACCCTCATCTTCAAAATCTATTCCATCTTCCCTGACATCCGAAGAATTATCTTCAGATCCAACAGCATTTCTGTAGTCCAACCCACTTTTAGTTTCCTGACCAGAATCAGACCCACCCTGTGAGCGCATAGGTTGACAGTCCTTCCAAAAGGTTGAACCCCACTTTCCAGCCACAGCTGTTCTCCTCCCAGAAGTCGGCAAATTGGAAACTTTTGTACCAATAACCTCATCTTCTGCTGCCTCATCGTGCAACCTACTAGCATCTTCATGTTCGCCTTCGCTTTGATACTGAACATCCATGTTGATATCAAATTCCTTTTCATAAGAATTTACATCCACATCTTCATTCCCTGTGGAGCTGTGAATTCTTTCAACACTTTGTCCTAGGGTCTTTTCTTCCAGGACACTTTGTGAAACCGTGTCGTTAGAATAGTTCCTAAAAAAAGCCATCACTTCTCATGGAAATTCTATGGATTCATATTAATAATGTCTGCACCTGCAACAGGTCAAAGACATATTCATGTCAAACTGGAAACAGTGTATTACCGTCATTGCTCAAATCACAACAAACATATTTCATTAAGCGTAGGCCAAATCAAATTAACATTCTACATGTGAATCTGAGCATCGAAACTGAAAACCCAAATGCCTATTCACAGAACAAGAAAAGCAAAAATTAGAACCCTCCACCAACCTGAGACAACTAAAGAAAACCCAAGAATGAACATCACAAACAGTTATTTAAGAGAAAATGGATAACTGTAATGGGCTAGGACCCAACATAACATCGTGAAGACGCCACATGGAATTACATTTATAGTAAAACGATGGTATACCAATTCGAAATTCCTTTTTCTTTCTTCCCCCCAAATATTCTCAGCATACAGGTTTAGTTTTTCAGTTGAATTACACAGTATTGACTTTAAAAACACAAGGAATCGGTAAATACTTCTGACTCATTTCATAGACATAGAAAACTAGAAGAAAAACAAACTGACTGTATACCGATAGTCATATAGTAGACACAACTAAGCACCTAAACCCCTGCATCCGATGCGAAAACTGATTAAAAATCCTACAAAATCCAACTCGGTAACAAAAAAATTTGTCAATGCCACAAGATCAATCATATAATCAAGCCAAACAAAGCAAGCAATAGATCAATGACCGAATTCGCAGAGTGGAACAGAATCAACCGCCAAAAAGCCCTTTCAAAGTTCCACAAGAAAACCTAAATACGAACGGCGAACCTAAATCCATGCCTAGAAACCCTAATTTCAAGACAAATCACATCGAAATGAGCGAATCCAAACAAAGAAGCCGATGATTGAGAGCTTACAGAGAGAGCCAGACTCACGCAGTAATAGCTCCCCAGGAAACAAGGTCAATACGGGGAGAGCAATATAGAGGTGTGCCGTGTGCGCAGGTTAATGATGGTGCGCACCTTCTCCTACGTGGACTTGCCGGAGAATGACCCGCCGGGAAAAGGATACTGGTTTTTCCGTTTTGGTTCTACGAGTCCAGTTATGGGTCCGATTTTGGGGTGGAAGGAAGCAGCGATGGCGGCGGCGGCGGCGGCTAAGATGCGCCGGAGATGAGGTTACGATTTCTTAAGACGGCGTCGTTTTCGGATTTATCGTCGACGACGATGACGACGGGGGTTGTGGTGGCGGAGGTGGTGAGTTTTTTTTGAGAGTTTTTAGAGACAGAGGGATATTATCAAAATAAATGGTTAAAAGTGACAAAAAATGAAACTTGTTTATTATAGAGAGAGAGGGAGAGAGGGAGAGAGCGTGACCTGCCCCGATTTGTGAAGGAGCACAATAAATCCACCTGGCGTACACTCTGCAGGGGGATTTTTTGTTTTTTGTTAGCGAAGAAAAATTTTCTAGTGTGTACTGGATCAAGTATTATAACATAATTAGTTAGAAATTTTTTTCAAGTTCTTAACTAATTGTGTTATTACATTTGATATACCAGATTGTATTCCTAACATAGTGAAAAATCTCTCTTTGCGCAAAAGAATATGTTTAAAAATAAGAAAAAGCACAAAGCGAGCGGTACCTTCACAACCTTAAACGAATGAGAAAGGAAATTTTATTCTTTCTTCAAGAAAGGAGATAGGAGAGTTAACAAAGGATTGAATAGCACGGGTCATTAATTTACAGTGGTTCCTTGTCTCTGAACTAGTTTTTAACCTTTATTTATTGTTATAATCACAATAGAATTGGACGCTCTGATGTCCCAGGTGCCTGTGGCTTTGGGCGAAGCAGTGATATCGAAGGTGTTTTCGGTGTGTGGTGAACTAAGAAATTCACCAGAGGAATGAAAGAGAAACGAGATCGTGACATCAAATTTTAAGACGATTCAAGGGGCAATGGATGCGGTGTCGAAGAAGAGGGATTGTGATTGGGGTTTATTATGAGAATGTGTTGATTGGGGTTTTTATATGGGCTAATACAACTAACTCCATTAAGGATGTTGGAAATATTGACGATGTGGATGCTACTTCTCCTACAACAAATCACATAAAAATAATATTAGTATTATCACAATATTAGTACCACAATCTATCAAATAAAATAAACCAAATACAATAAAATACTTATCTTTCGTAGGCTGGAAACCGTTTTACATCAATACTTGATGTGTAACCAAAAATAATCAAGAAAATTATGGAGGTAACACGTAAACTTTTGGGTTGAAAATGACAAAATTACTCTCGAGGCACACTGGAATTCCCACGCCCATGCAACGGACAATAACAGTTCAATCAAAAAAGAGTCAAAGGTATCAAAATGGTATTTATTCAAATCTCTCTCATCACTCCTCATCAAATCCTTATTCAAAATGTAACTCCCCAATCACATAATATCTTGCAATTATTCACCCAATCACACCGTATATGGCCGACCACTACTCTCCAAATAGGGTCGGCCACTTCCCTATAAATAGCCTTATTATCCCATTAAAAAAGTAGGCCATTTGTTATCCACAAACTCCTAAACACATTTTCTTCAAAAATCTAACTTTGGCATCAGAGATTCTTCGGCTAAAGCCCCAGATTCATCGTGGGCACGTGAGACTTTTGGCCTTAATCTTAAGTGTTATTATTTTATAGGTGCATTTTCGTCAAAGGACAAGACGGCGAAAATTTGCATCCACAAATTGGTGCTTTCATTTAGAGTTTGATTCACACGCTCGAAGAAGACTCTCGCATTCAAAGTTTCTCATTTCTCGTTCATTCGTAGATTTTTTGTACGTTCTTATTCCTAGAATTTATTATAAAGTTCTTTGAATAAACGTAAAAGAGAAGTACGATGGCAAGAAATTCGAAAACCACAACAAACGGAACTTCCTACGTTCAAGGATTTGGACCAAGTGATGGTGATCGTGATGTAGCCCCACCATGACGATCCATGAGGCTGAACGCGACGACGAGAGGAGCGGCACCACCCTCATGGGGCAACACCGTGGCTATGCCCACACCACAGAAGCAACGCCAAGCCCAGGCCCGCGCCATACAGCAGCAGGGCCAAGCTGCACCGAGGGGAGAAGAGGCCAAACGCATGAGCGCTCTAGCGGCTCAACCCTCTCTAGTGACCTGACTTGCTCCTGCGCTCCAACCCGTGGTCCAGCCCGCTTCTATGGCCCTCCTAACAGCCCAAACCGTCCAAGACCGGTTCAACTATTCCAACTTCAAATTTCTGGACCGACGATTGAACCGAGGGTTTTTTCACCCTATTTCTTTGCATATTTGACATATCCCAACTCAAATCTCGCACCCGAAGTCCATTACACTACTACTACTCAAGGAGACATATATCGTCCAAGCTCTTCCAACCTAAATAGAGAACAACACTTGTCCCAACAAGTCATAGAGTTAACAAGCGCCCTCGCGTAACAGACGACCTTGGTGAATCAGCTTTTGCAGCGCACCGAGATGCAGCGTGCCCCAAACGAGGTGTCCCAAAGTAGGACAAGGGCAGACGACGAACCTCTCAAACAGCGTCCTGACAAACAGCCACTCGATCAGTCACGAACCAAGCATTTTAGCAATGTACACTTCTGACTAAGCCCCCGAGATAGCGTATACTCTCGTCTTAGCGCGCGGATGAGCGTGCACTCTTAGTTAGGCCCGCGAACGAGCATACATTCACAGTTGGGGCACACTCCGATAATCAACATGAGCAACCTTTCAGGCAAAGTGTTCATTCGCGATTAGGCCCGCAAGAAGCATCATCCATCTCATATCAAAGTAGGCAGCACGACAGAGGGAGATAAGCAATCACTTAATCCACGCTCAAGTTCAACCGGCAGCCTGCGAGTAATTCGTTTGCCTACTAGGAACATACCATATGCACCGTGACCGCGACATAGACGAGTCGAATACATGAAAGAGCAGCCTAGATCAGCAGGTCACGATCGGGGGCAATCGAGAACTCCGCTACCTCAGCAAAGGCAAATTTAGGAAGAAGTAGAAAGGCTCATGACCGAATTCAGGCGCTCTGAAGAGACATGACAAACATAAACAAGTCACCATTCATGGACGAGATCAAGCAGACAGAGCCTCCTCACAAGTTCAGCATGCCACATTTCACATCCTTCAAATGAGATGGAGACCCGGAGAGGCACCTAAAGCACTACCGAAACGCAATGATCCTCTATCAAAACAATGACGCTCTTATGTGCAAGATATTCGCCACCACTCTACAAGACGAGGAGCAAGATTGGTTCCACACTCTACGACCACAATCCATCCGAAGTTTCGATGAACTTTCTTTGGTTTTCACTAAAGAGTATTCATTATATTGCTCGATCAAGAAGAAGTCCGACCACTTGTTCAACGTCAAGAGGAACCCTAAGGAGTCGTTTCGCGACTATGTGAAAAGGTACAAAGCAGAGAAGGCAAAGATAGTCGGATGCAACGACTCGATAACTAGTGCAGCATTCCAAAAAGAACTCTCAGCGGATCACCTCTATTCAAAGAATTGATCATGAAAGAAAACTTAACTCTGGCAGAGTCATTCGCTCTGGCAAAGAAGCATGCATTTTGGGACGAGGCTCGGCGAGCAGGCAAAGCAGCCAAGCAGCCTCGAAAAGAACCAGTAGTAGCTCAAAAGAAGAAGGACGGGAAGTAATATAACAACAAAAGCAGGTAGAAGTCCAAGCGTAAGGACCGATCTCCAACTAAATGAGGTCTGACGCCCAAGCACTACTCTAAGTTCTCAATCCCAATCCACCAAATCCTCCGTGACAACAAGAGCGAACCATGGTTCAAGCTGCCAAAGCAATCCAAGGGAGATACCTCCAAGTTGGACCACACCAAGAACTGCGCATTTCATCGAGGTCCCTGTCACACAACTGACGACTGCTACACTTGGAGGAACTACCTAGAAAAACGGGTGAAAGAAGGCAAGGTCAATAGATATCTGGACAAGCCAACTGCACATCTTAGAAGAAACACAGACGTCGACGAAGAACCGTCGACCAAGATAATCCGAATCAATAGCATTTTCACCGAATTCGAGCACTTAGTGGCCACTAACAACTCCAAGAAGAGGAAGATCCAGCAAGCTTTATTAGTCTTTCAGGTCCAGGCAGTTAACACCCAACCTGGACCCATCGTTGACTTCACCGAGCATGATGCTAAAAGTGTCGACTTCCCACATAACGATGTATGTTGGCTTCACCGAGCAGTATACCAAAGGTGTCGACTTCCCACATGACGACGCACTAGTGGTATCTGTCCAACTAGCCCACGCTATAGTCGATATAATGATAGTTGATAATAGAAGTGCGGTCAACCTACTTTAACCCTTAGTAATTCAGAAGATGGGTCTAGAAAACATAATCATACGTCAAGCGAAGGTACTCATCGGATTCAACTGATACACCTTGATTGTTATTGGTAACATTACACTTGACATGAGAACACCGTCAGTTGTCTCAAAGTAGATGTTCACGATAGTAAATAACCCATCTCCCTATAATGGGATTTTAGGGCAACCTTGGATGATAATGCTGGATGCCGTAACCTCCGTCAAGTATCAAAAAATCTTATTCCGTATCCCCAGATGAGGGGTTAGAAAAATCAAGTCTGACCAGTTCACATCTCCACAATGCACTATGCAAGTATTGAAGGAAACAAAATAGAAGTCATTTACCCCCATCGAGGCTACCGAGGTCCAAATGGGCGACGAAGCTACCAAATAGCAATTACAGTAGACAGATTAAGAAGACGACGTCCAAATTAAGGCAACAGCAAACGAGACGAGATGGAAACCAGAAGAAGACGCCGAACACATCATTCTTGATCCCCAGCAGCCGGAGAATACTACTAAAATCAGCTCACGTCTGAGCTCGAAGGAAAAAGAAGAACTCACGGCTTTCTTTAGGGAAAATCGTGATGTTTTGCATGGTTACCTTTCGACATGCCCGACATCGACCCCAAGACAGCTTGCCACAATCTGCACATCAACCCCACTGTCAAATCGATGATCCAAAAAAGAAAACATTTTGCACCCAAACGAGTGACGATCATTAAAGCAGAAATCAACAAGCTATTGGTAGCCAGGTTCATAAAAATGGTAGTACACTCAGCATGGCTTGCCAACGTCATGCTAGTAATGAAGAAAGAGAAAGGCAAATTGAGGGTTTGCGTGGACTACACCAACCTCAACAAAGCATGCCCAAATGATCCTTATTCAGTTTCTCGAATCGATCTACTAGTAGATTCAACTTCTGGGATCCAGCTGCTCAGTTTCTTTGATACATACTCTGGCTACAACCAAATAGCCATGCACGAGCCCGATAAGGAGAAAAGCAAGGCACCTACTGCTACAAAGTCATGCCTTTTAGCCTCAAGAACGCATGAGCTACTTACCAATACTGGTAAACATGATGTTCAAGATGCAAATTGGAGTAACCATGAAGGTTTACATCGATGACATCATGGTGAAGGGTAAGCAGCAATTAGACCACATCGACAACTTGGCATAAACTTTCGACATCCACAAAAAGTACAAGATGAAGCTCAATCCCGCCAAATGCACGTTCGGATTATCTTCAAGCAAATTCTTAGGTACTTAGTAACCCAACGAGAAATCGAAGCACATCTCAAGCAGATCCAAGCAATCCTAGAGATGGAGCCTCAAACTACCTTGAAGAAGATCCAAAGCTTGACCGGACGAGCAGCCGCATTCAACCGCTTCCTCTCGCAGTCCACCGATCGATGCAAGCCTTTTTTCAAAGTAATCAAGAGGGCACAACGAGAAAAATAGGATGATGAATGCAAAAGAGCTTTTCAAGACCTGAAGAAGTATATCACATCGCCTTTCTTACTATCCAAGCTGGAAGTAGCGAAAGACTTATACATCTACTTGGCAGTTTCAAAAGTAGCAGTGAGCTTTGCCCTCATACGAGAAGAGCTGGGGGCCCAACTGCCGGTATTCTACACTTCTAAAGCTTTTTTTGATGTGAAAACCAGATATCCAAAGATCGAGAAATTGATTTTGGCGCTAGTTGTTGCAGCTCGAAAGCTCAAACCATATTTTCAAACTCATACAGTCATCGTCATGACTCAGTATCCTCTACGATCAATCCTACATGGTCCAAATGATTCTCAACGAGTAATGAAATAGGCGTTGGAACTTGACCAATCAAGCTTAGTTTCTCGACCCCGCATGGTGATAAAGGTCTAAGCCTTGGCGGACTTTATAGCAGAGTTCACACTTAGCCTAGGCGACGCAACAAAGTGACCCAACGACACCCCAGAGGTAACCGAGCACGCCCTAGCCACGTCTGCCTCACCCGATGGAGATTTCTAGCATTTGCACGTTAACGACGCATCTAACTACAAGGGCTCGGGAGCAGGCGTAATCCTTATCACCCCAAATGATTCGATGCTTGAGCAGACAATCATTCTAGGCTTCAAAGCATCCAACAATGAAGCAGAGTACGAAGCCCTACTAGCAGGCCTCCGAATGGCAAAAGACTTGGCGATGAAAAGGTTTGCAATTTATTCCAATTCCCAACTAATCATTAGCCAAACTATTGGGGAGTGCATGGCAAAACATCCGAATATAGTGCAATACCTAAAGAAGATACAAAAGCAACTTGAGACGTTTCAGACTTACACTCTCACTCAAGTTTCGCGGGCAGACAACGCCCACGCGAATGCATTCCGGTGGAGTATCTGGACAAACCAAGCATAGAGGCGGAGCCAACAGTCGAGGTGGCATAGGTTAGTACAACTCCAAACTGGCAAGATTCCATTACAAACTACCTAGTCAATAACACACTCCCCACAGAAAGATTGGAGTTTAGAAAACTCCAAATGAAGGCAGCACTACTATATGTAGAACGACATTCTCGTCCAAAGATCCTACACTAGACTACATCTCCGTTGCCTAGCACCTATCGATGACCTAAAGGTTCTAAGTTCATTGTGTCAAGTTTCAACACTCTACTGCCAAACATCGAGCAGAACGGAAAGGAGATTGCCATAAATCTAGATTTGGCAGAGGAGGAATATGAGAAGGTCATCACCCGCATCGCAGCCTACCAGCAACAACTCATCTCCAGCTACAACAAAAAGGCAAACATCTGGCAGTTCTAGCCCGAAAACCTAGTTCTAAGAAAAGCTTCATCACTGCTTGCAGAGAAGGCTCCAAAAAGATGGATCCCATATGGGAAAGTCCGTACAAGATCAGCAGAGTAGGCGATAAGGGTAGTTACACCCTCACAACTATGAACGACAAAGAGATCGAAAAGCAGTGGAATGGCTACAATCTGAGGAAGTACCATACAACATCAAAACCCGAAGACTCAAGCAGCTCGACGGGCACCACCTCGCAAGCTGAGGATCATCCAGTTGTTATGCAGTTCATACCTTACAACTTAGTGTTCATTCGTTTCACTCATTTTTCAATGAGAAATTTAGAAGTTATTCACAACTTGGCTCGGCTACATGCTTATAACAACTGATCACTCCAGTACTTTAAAGAAGATCACGCCCTTCTTAGGGACTTATCGCAGGAATTACACCCTCATTGGGGACCAATCATGCTCTTTAGTGCGAGAGAGTAAACTAATTCCCCGACACCCACATGGGTTTGCTCTCTGATACGAGAGGATAAACTATACACTTCGAATATCCAGACGTGGATGAGACAGGCTACCCTGGTGTAACTAGGTGCACGATGGCTTGTGCCGGGATTCCTAGAAGTAGCCACAATGGCCTTTTTCAAGGCTTAGCTAACTGACTGATTTTTGGTCTCTTGGCCTAATCCGCGGGGAATCGGACCTCAAAGACGGATGAGGCACATTACGCAAAATGCTTTATGGATGGCTACCTTGGAACCCTAAAGCTGCTACCGTGTGCATTAAGGTAGCCTACGGTTTCCAAAAGACTGTCCATGACTTGCTTTTCGAGCAGTAAGCCGCACTAAACATATACAACTGCACATTTGGTTAAACAATTAGCGTGCATATCAAGGTTCTAAAAAACACTAGGCGCTAGTCGGGCGGCGGGCTAGCGCCTAGCGCCTAGGCAGACTCTAGGCGGGCGCCTAGGCGGCCTAGGCGGATTTAGGCAAATTTCTTATATATTTTATGAATTAATTAAATTTACTATATCAAATGTAAATAATTATTGACTAATATGATATTTCTTATATAAGAACATACATATGTGAATGTTTTATGTACATATATGATATGCTTGCTTAGGAAAACAAAAATATTATCTAAATAATTTATAATTTATATAAGATTTGTATGCCCTCTATTTGTTAAAATATTGTTTCTGGTTCCCCATTTTGCAACCCTAAAGATGCCCTCTATTTTCTTTTTCTGGATTGCTCGAGCCTAGAGCACGGCTCTCTCCCCCTTTAATTCAAACCGTTTATCCTTAGCTGCATGGAAACTCATGATGCGCACACGTGTCATGCATCAGGAAAGAGATCTCCTTAGGATTCCAATTGGAAGGCTAGATTTCTCTCATTTTTGAATGCTAGGTAGAACCTAGGTCCCTCTCCCGTCCACCTCACTTGCTCTTTCACATCACATGTCCTCCTTGGTGGGTTTTATAATTAAAAACATCAAGAGTCCACGATTTTCACAGTTAAAACCACCAACTTTTGAAATTGGATTTGAGAACCCAGTCTGAAATGTTTAAGTCTCTTTTTTTCTCTCTCTCTCTGCACTCTCTCCTCTCATCTTCACAAAATTCGCCAGCAACACTTTCGTCCATCATCTTCACAGAGGCGAGCTGCAAATATTCACCAGCAGTCTCTCTCTCTCTACACACTCTATCTTCCATCATCTTCACAAAGACGAGCTATAGAAATTTTTCGGGGCTTTGCTGCTTCGCAAGTTTGGGATTTGTTCAAACCGCCTAGATCGCCGCTAACGTCGCCTAGCCCGCCTCAGCTACCTAGTGAGCGCCTAGGTGGCTGCCTATGTCCTCCCCGCCTAACTGAACGTTTTGCTCTAAATCGGGGCGGAGCTCCGCCGCCCAGCGCCTAGGCGGCCGCCTAGGCCGATTTTTAGAACACTGGTGCATATACGAAGCCCAATCCACTACCGACATGCTACGCAGTCGGTAAGCTTTATCTCTGCCAAGCGAAGAATGATCGTTCAAGATTTACCACTAATTCCTAAATTGTTGTGACACTTGCTACGCAACCCATGAAATTGGTTACATAAAGAGCAATGAGTTCTCTCAGACCTTTGCCTACGAAATTCCATACAACAACATACTTTTGATACGAAAAGTTAGCGAATTTCATGCTCCAGAAATCTTTAGTATGTTGTGATGCAGGCCACACAACACAAGGGATTGAAGAAAGTCAAAGTTAATAGCCAAGTGGTTATGCAAGCTCGTTTGCCTCTGTAAGTAAGGTGTCCGGCTGTCGACCCTAGGGCTAACAACTTTGCAAAAGTTCTACACCAAAACCTACGACTGCATAGGCTACGTAAGCCTGTCTGTTTACAAAAAAGTAGCACGCATGCCTCTAGTCTAAGAGTTAAAGATTAGGCGTTAACAAAAGAAATGAAGATGAAGAAAAGCGAATGAAGCAAGTTTATTAAATTTTCTTGCAAAATTGATAAACAAATAGCAAAGGCCAAAGAAGTTCAAGCAAAGCAAATAGGAACAAAGAAAACAAAGAAAATCCTAAAGGCTACATAGAAGACTACTCTTCAGCAGCTTGGACATCCCACGACTACTCGGTCACCACACCTTCAGCAGTCGCTGCACTCTCAGCAGTGGTATCATCCAATGTTTCACCACTGGCTGCCTCAACCTCAGCACCCACTTATCCGACTACTTCACCAATGGAAGCCTCAAAAGTAAAGGCAAGCAAGTTCACCTTGAGTAAGCCAACACAGACGTGCTGCAGCTCATCTACTTCCTTCTTCAGATTTTCGTTGATCTTCAGCGCACCTTGGAGTTCCAACACTTAGGGTTCAGGCCTATTGACAATCATCTTGAAGTGGATCACTTGATTATAAGTAGCAATCAACTCTTCATCCTTTGCGTAAGCAGCAGAACAAAACTTAGAAACGGTACGCTCAAGATCTTGAATTTGAGGTATGTAATAGCCAATCTCTTTCTCTGCACTTTCATACTTAACTTGGATCGTGTCAAGCCTAGTCTCAACAACAAGAAGAGTAGGCATTGGCGCTATTTTAGCAGCAGGGTCTACCTTATCACTTTTCATAGTAGCAAGCCTCTCCAAAGGTGAATCAAACTTAACTTCCAACGGACGTCTTGGCGTAGACTTCGGCATTGAGGGCACGATGAAACCTCTACGCTGAACAATCATATCAGCGATCGTACTAGCTATCTTGGGCATGGTAAGAGTCATTGTCTCAAATCTAGCAGCCTTATCTTTTTTCCCTTGGAAGAAGTCAAGTCAATCACAAGCCTCTAGGCAGCGGGCGGACCCTCACGAGCAGCAGAGGAAAACTTCGATTTTTTCTCAATCGGCATCTCTTAAGCAGGCGGGGAAGATATCTTATTTCCACCTTTATTCACAGAGGCTCCACGATAGCAATCGAACGAGCCAATCCATCCGCCTTAATCCGTTTTACCTCTTCTCTCGGGGGCAGCCAACCTTTCTCCCAGCGAAGAGGACTAAGCAGCCAAGAAAGACCAAGTAGCCTAAAGAACAAGTAGTATACTTACCAGTGATGAAAATCATCAGAACACGCAATTCAGAGGAAGAATCAAACTTCACTCTCCACTTATCTCCAAAGTTTCATTGGCCCAGTCATGATCTCCCTTACTCGAATGATTGAAGAGCCTATGGCGGGGCACAACTACCCAACTTCATCAATATGGCCTATGTCAAATAAGTCCTAGAATTCGTTGACAGTCAGATCCAAGTCAAAGAATTAGCTTAGATTGAGGAACCTCATCATCACACAGAAGGCATTTGGAGAACATTGAGCGGGGGCACACTTCATGGAGCAAAACACTTCTTGGAAGAAACGGGGCACGCGAAAAGTAAATCCCAACACAAGGTAGTAAGGGTGAAACTTGATAACTCTTCGAGCCCCACTGCATGGTTCACAACTGCTACCATCCTTGACAAGCTTTACACGCACCCCGGACGGAACGACATGCCAATATACTTCAAGGAAATCTTTGAATGAGTCATTGAAATTAATTTTGAAGTAAGCAGACTTGAAGTAGCCCACTTTACTCAAAGACCCGCCTTGATGATACAACGACGCCACACCATCATCACCCTTATGGCTTGAAGAAGACATGCTCGAAGAAATTTCCAAAGACACGCAAAAAAAAAAAAAAACTCATCAGGCCCTATGGCCCCAAGACCAACCGGCCATGGCCCAATATCGTAGGAGCCCAGCAGCCACACCAAGCCCCACAGCCTAGTCCATTTCTCCTCTCGGCCGAAGTCAGCAAGAATGGGGTAGGTACCCCTGCACCTCCCTTAGTCTTTCACTCGCACGGGCCAAACCTAGCAACCCACGAGCCTAAGGCCTATCTTTCATCTCTCTCTGCATATGGCCTGAGCCCAACACAACAGGAAGCCAGCACCTCCTTGACATCACCACACAGGCCTAGGCACAACGGCCTAGACCCAAGCGCCCCAGCGCCCTGGCCCAACCCAACCATGCGCCAAACCCTAGGCTTCCAGCGCCAGCCCTCGGCCCAAATCGAGCCGCCGCCGCACCAAGCCACCTATGGCAACAATTTTGTGGCCTTTCCTAGCCACCTTTTCACATATCCTCGACCCCCGTCGAGCCAAATGTCAAGCCTTGAGGTTCCAAAAAATTGTGAAGACAAGGAAAAATTAATTTTTTTTCTTACCTTGGTGATGCGTGAAGACGAAGAAAGCAACAAAAGACGGTCATTTGCACAGACAAGTGTAGAAGATTGCTAGGGGAGAGGGATCAAATATCCTTTAGCTTTCTCTTTCTTATAGGGTAGAATAAATTACTTTCTAAAGTTAATTTAATCATCTACTTAAGGTAGACTTAAATAGACTTTGGAAGTAATTTATTTTCCTTTCCTAGAAGGATTTATTTCCAATTAACGTGGGAATCCAAATCAAAATAGGAAATAATCTTATGTTTCCTAGAGTAAAGGAATATCTATACATCTGCTGTCCTTTCTTGCGAACAACCCAAAATGTGTGGGGGCATTTATGGAGCCAAAAATAATCAAGAAAATTATGGAGGTGACACGTGAACTTTTGGGTAAAAAAGACAAAATTACCCTTGAAGCACACCGGGATTCCCACGCGCATGCAACAGACAATAACGGCTTAATCAATGAAGAGTTAAAGATGATCAAAATGGTATTTATTCAAATCCCTTTCATCACTCCTCATCAAATCCTTATTCAAAAGGTAACTCTCTAATTTCCTATTTAATTTAGGATTAATTGCCATGTTAATTGCAAGATATTATTTCACATAATATCTTACAATTATTCACCCAATCACACCATATATGGCCGGCCACTACTCTCCAAATAGGGCTGGCCACTCCCATATAAATATCCCTATTATCCCACTAAAAAGGTAGGCCATTTGCTACCCATAAACTCCTAAACACATTCTTTTCAGAATTCTAACTTTGTCATCAGAAATTCTTCGGCCAAGGCCCCCATTCATCGTGGGCGCGTTAGGCTTGTGACCTTAATTTTAGGTGTTATTATTTTGCAGTTGTATTTTCGTCAAAGGAGAAAACGGTAGAAATTTGCATCCACGCTTGATTAGAATAATATTTTAGGTTGAGGCGTGCAATCACTGTCCTTAAGAGTAGATTTCGCCCCTCAAAGACTAGTCACATAGAAGCAAGTTTTGACGCTCTACCCTCCAGGATACAACAACCTATAATCCTTGTAAGCGTACACTCGCAATACTTGGATCGAGTAAACAACTCAATCTTTCCTTTGGTATAGAAGTGAACAACGAAGTAGAAAGATTGAAGACGTGGAGAAGTAAAGAAGACTTCACTAGAACTACCATTCTCCTTTTGCGTTATGCATAGTAATTTATAAGGCTAGTCACATAGAAAAATGTTTGGCCAAATAATGGGAATACAAGTAGCATAGTCAAATAATAACATTATACACCCCCTTTAATGCATCAGTTTTGGTTTTACAAATAAAACTGAAATTAGGACTTTAAAACAAATTGAATAATGTTAAAGTTACTAATGAAGAGTTGTATTTTGAAATACCCAATTAAAATTCCAACAATCCCCCACATATTTCAAAATACAAATCGACTAACAAGAACAAGAGAATTAGAGAAACACAAGTATAATGAGAGGACAAGGAAGTACCAAAAGAAAGTGAGAATCCAACGTATCATAACTGGTGTCTTTTGGACTATGAACCAGCCTTAGGACGAGCTAGACGTAACTCACAGAAATTTGGTGAAAATTAAATTTTCTATGAACCAAGATTTCTTTGCGTGAATCGTAGGACTAACCACCCACATTGAATCCTTGGAATCGAGCTTGTTCTAGCGGGTTGGCGCGAATAGGCCATGCGCCCACCTGGATATTCATGAGTGCTCTAGATAACCTGCCTAAGCTCTCATAGGAAGCGGCCCCACTCCCACACTCAAATAGGTGAATCCATCAAGTGTGCACTGCAGTCAAGCACACCACCTACATATAGGCTATGGTATTGATTAAGAACATAAGTTTAACCTCACACGCTGCAGTAGTTGCACTATCTACACCATAGGGATAGACTCTCAATAAATTTATTGATATAAATTGATAATGCACGCCCAATCAACAAGTGACTTGTTCTTACCCATATGAACCTAGTTCTTGGGATCTCCATTCACATAGGTTGGGTTACCATCACTCTTGATCGATGTTATAGGTATACGTCTCATCCCCCTCGATATCATAATCATCACTAGCATTTAGCTTAGTGGATTTGTCAGAAGATTAGCTAAATCCATTTCTGACCTCTAAATAATTACATCAAACGCAAATGCACAAGTTATTTAGCTTAATGCCTTCATAGCTATGATATCACACACAATAAACCAGCTAGTCTTTTTCATAAATAATGGGATATCTCAAACCAAACAAAGTGGTATCTTCCACAAATAGTAGAGTCACATCCATATAAAATGGGATATAACAAAGAGGTTGTTAAGCCTCAATATCTTTTTCAAAGGCTATTAACTCATGTTCCCATCCAAAATGAACTTGCATATCTATTTAAGATATATGTCTCCAAAATATGATATTAGCACGTATAATATTTACCACAAGCATCATTGTACTATAAACATAATTGAGTGTATCTTAAGTATATTTAGTGCTCAAAATATACCTATACAGTAACCCATGAGAGATTTTTCGAGTACTTCGTTTCCACCAATTAAGTGTTAGTCTCATAAGACAATTGAAATTAAATTTTAGTATCTCCTCATATGCTTATTAGTATTCCACATGGTTTGTATTTGAGTATACTTGATCAATATGGTATCTGAAACATCTTGCAAACACATTAGATCCATAAAAAAGATAGTTCACATGATTGTTAGCACCACATTAAGATTATCACAGAAATACATTAGTGCTCAAGTATGTCCTTTCCTATAGATTTTAATGAACCTTGGTGTTTAAATACCTGCTAAATTTGTCATGCGTCTCTGTATCAAACCTAGCCCTTCTCGATCTTAGTGATCACAATCGTCATCACAAAATGTATAATTTCTTCTTAATTTGTAGCAGCTCTAATGAAAACATCACAAAAACTCAAACACAATTAATTAGCTCCATACAAATTTGGTACTGCTTTCAAGCATTAAATATACATCAAAGTAAAGCCTTATCATTTTAACAACAAGGCTAATATGTAAATCAAAGTAATTTAATTCCATAAATAAATTGAATAAATAACCCCCACAAATTAAAGATATCAAAACATAACTTTCAAGTATTCAACAGATATCTCAAACATATTATAGCACCTGCTCAAGACACCAACTTAGCATACCCCACATTTCCAAATATAATATTCTCAAGGCCAACGGTGACTTTTGCACCAAATTTGAAACCATTTACTTATCCAAAGGATATAAAGCCTTCTTTAGTAGTTCACTTGCCATACTTGCTAATAAAATTATTAGTGCAATCATAAGGAGTTGAGATAATATCCATTAGATATAAACACTATATCATATAATTACCACACATGAACTATCAATAAATTAATATTATTATGCAAAACTTGCTCCTATGACCAACTCCGCAAATTTATGAAAGTCTCAAATAAATACAGGAAATAATCACATACCTTAAAGTAGATGATCATATCACAAAAACATCAATTTCTACAAAACCTTTCATCATAAGGGGGTTTGATGACTTCCGAAAACTAATCTAAGCGTTTTTTAAATCACTTGATGACACACCCCGACCAAAATCGAGGCATGCTGGCCGTCACGATCCCGGGCCCGCTCCACCACCGTAGCACGATATTGTCCGCTTTGGGCCCCGACTACGCCCTCACGGTTTTGTTTCTGGGAACTCACACGAGAACTTCCCAGTGGGTCACCCATCATGGGAGTGCTCTCGCGCGCTACTCGCTTAACTTCGGAGTTCCCATGGGAGTGCTCTCGCGCGCTACTCGCTTAACTTCCCAGTGGGTCACCCATCATGGGAGTCCACCACAAAACTAATTGGCACAATGGGGAGTAGCTCAACCTCTTATAAGCCTTTGCAAAGTTTTTCCTTTCACCGATGTGGGGCTCATTTACATTCATATATTCCCACGCCCCCCTCACGTGTGGTGAATTTTCAAGCCAAACATGTGGACAACACAAATTGAGTGTCATAGAGCATGTGTAGTCGTTGGGCTTTCCACATGGGACAATCTACTCTGATACCATAAAGAGAGTTGGGGTTTCACCATAAAACCAATTAGCAATATGGTGAGTAGCCCAACTTACTTATAGCCCTTGTAAGTTTTCTACTTTCACTGATATGAGACTCTTTAAAATTCACATCTAGCAATTATACATTTGTGAAGGTAAAAGAGTCTCACATCGGTGAAAGGAAAAACCTTGCAAAAGCTTACAAGAGGTTTGGGTGCTCCCTATATTGCCAATTGATTTTATGGTGAAACCTCAACTTTCTTCATAGTATCAAAGCAAGTTGACCCACGTGTGAAGCCAAACAGCGACATGTGCTTCATATCACCCAATTGTGTTGTCCACGTGTTGGGCTTGAAAATTTACCACAAGTGAGGAGGCGTATGAGAATGTGAGGACAAAGTCTCCTATCGGTGAGGGACCAAACCATACAAGGGCTTATAAGAGGTGGGCTATTCCCCATATTACCAATTGGTTTTATGGTGGAACCCCAACTTTCTTCACAAATAACTTTGCCAATAAAATGAATATATGTATAATTATTGATCAATTAAGCATGTAGCCCAATATCCTAATGGATAGGTTGTTAAGTTTCCACCAATGCGTCCAGGGTTCGAAATCTCCATTTTCTAAATTATTGTAATAGTTTTGAACTCTCTTTTCCCTTAATAATAATATTAATGATGATATCAAGATTTGACTTTGTTCCTTTGTTGGTTCACATACTGGAATTGGATCCCATCTAGATCCACTTTGTGGGGATCTTAGGGATCCCCACATCTTTCAGGTAGTTATTAGATTGGTTAAGTTGGCATTGTCTTTTGCTTTCGAGTTTGTTATGTTTTGAGGACCCTTCCAATATAATCCAAGATGCCATCTTCCAGGTTTGTACATTTTTAACGCTCTTATAAAACCGTTACTGTTCCACTTAATATTATGGTCTAGTGGTGTTTCTCTTTACTTGTTAGTGAGAGGTCTTAGGTTCGATTCTTGCCAAAGGCAAATTTGAACCACATTTTTGTTAGCCCATTGATGCTTAGCCCACCCCACTCCCCCTTTAATGTAGATAATATCGTATGTCAAAAAAAAAAAGAATAAAAAAAACCCGCTACAATTGCACCTAACAAAATAATTGATAATTTACTCTACACATTTCATAAATCACTCTCCAAAAAATTATACATCGTGTATGATTAACAAAATTCTCGTAATAAAATATATTGTTTGGCTTCAAACTTATTTATATGACGACGTGTAGTGGCGGATCCAGGAAAAAAATATTCGGAGTGTCACATGTAAAAATTCACAAATATTTCTTGGACATATAACCTTAAAAATTAAACTATGTTTCCATCATTCGTAATTTATACAACAAATAACAATACAAGTACAATTATCCATCATTATCAATGGAAGAAAAAACATTGCTCTCGATATAAACCACTATGCTATCACTCAACCATTGATCTTCCATTCGATAATGCAATGAATTTTTTGCAATATTTATAGAGAAAAATGCTTTCTCCACTGAAGGCTGAAGCAGTAGCAACAAGTATAACCAAAGCCAATGTAATTAGCAAATACACATGATTATAAACTCATACAAACCAACCCCTCACACAAAACTCAACTCATTCAATATTCTAGATAAAAACTTTCATCAATTTATCAACACAAATTGAAATGGAGCTACAAAACATAAAGTCAAGCAACTGAAAAAACATAGTGTATATTATTTGTTGAAATATAATTACAAAGGGATGAATATTATTATTCATTATTATTCTTTCTACATAAAAAAGAGAGTAATTGCACTCATTGTGATGGTAGGATTCTAGACGCAACGGATTATGCCACGTGTCAAAATAATACAAGACGACGTCGTTTACAAGATAGAAAAATAGGGGTTCAGGTTGTCCTCTTCGAATCGCACAAGGCCTCATACTCTGCAAGACTGCAACACAGTAATTGACGACGATCTCAGTGAAATACAAGAGAAATCTTTTCCAAATTTTAAACTTTGGATTCTGTTTTGGCCGATAAATTGCCGATTTTGTTGAATGTGTCAAAAAGGGCAATTCCAATCTTCAAAAGGGAGCACCCAAGTTATCTATGGAGATTCCGTAGAGCTCGGAGGGTCAGCTGACCCTTCTTGCCTCTAAATGCATCTGCCCCTGACTACGTGTCAGCATTTTACTATATATAAACGTTATAATCAGAACTGTTCATTTTTCATCATAATCTAAAGATCTTATTAAAAAGAGCACATTTACTTCGAAACCACTTAATTATCTATATGAGTCAAACACACCGACCGTTCAGTATAAATTTGTTATTTATTTATTTTTTTAAATAACGATAAAAAGAAAGGAAAACTAATGAAAAGTCCAAAAAAACTTCCCTTTTAACGAAAAGCCCTTTTTAATGGTATAGTGAATAGTATCAGGTAAAAGTAAAAATGTGGTTTTTCGTTAAAAGTGAACAGTACCGAAAGTGTTTCGTTAAAACTCCCTAAAAAGAATGATGATTTTGATTTTAAGGTTGGTACAGTAAAATATGTCGAGAAAATTTCGAAGACAAGCACTGTCTACTTTTATATTTTTAGGGTCCGAATGAAGCAAACGTAGGCCTAAAGTAAAGACACAGCATACGAGGTGGGGTCCATGTAGATTTCTGCTCACTACCACTTCTGTATTACCGGATAGAGTTGAACCCAACACACCGACTGAGGAGCACCATCTTTAGCAACACCAGAAAATATAAAAAAAAATAAAAAAAATAAAGGAAAAATCCAAAACCCCATCAGAGAGGGGTTTATTGAATTTTTATGGTTGCTGTTGGTGGTTGATTGCTTCAGTGCAAGTCTCTCTCTCTCTCTCTCTCTCTCTCTCTCTCTCTTCAATGGAGTGTTCTTCTCTATGGTTTTGCATACCCAAAAAACCTTTGCCATCAATCAGCACTGTATTGTTCTCCAGTATTTGCAGCAGCAGCAGCAGCAGGAAGCAGCGGAGACTCATTTCCCAACAACTCTCTGCAGTTTCTTACAAGAAATTCATTCACTTTGCTTTGGAGGAAACCAAACTCCACACCCATCTGGAACCTTCTTCCTTGCAGGTATATGTATTTATACATTTATAAATATACATACATACATACATATATATATATATATATACCTGTATGCATTCTGTTGCCTTTCAGCATACATCTTAGATCTGGTGTGATTTGAAGTTTTGGGCCTTTGGCATTGCAATTCTTGGATGAGGAGATATTTTCTATTATCTTTCAAAGTTATTGAATGCTGGTTTGCTGCACACCTGTTTCTTGAAAATAAAACAAAGAGGTTTGATGGTGGAGTGCCATTTTTGGAGCTTTATAAATGGCTTTTTTCTTTTGGGTGGATTAGTTTGGGAATTAGTTGCTGTCTTCCTTTTTTTATTTGTGCAATTTTAAATGTGTGTTAGCATAAATGGTTTTGTGCATTTGTGGTTAAATAATCACATTACTACATGGATGTTCCTATTGAATGAGAACTTCATCAGTTAGAAAGAAGCAGGGAATAGGAAAATTATGGTATGAAGATCAGTAAATGCACATATGAGGAATCTAACATATGAAAAGCGCTTCGGACTTTTGCTCAACGTAGGTCGCAACAGAGCATATTTGAGCAGCTTTGGCCTCCATAGGTTTCTTGATTCGGCCTCCCTTAATTGGCCCCTAGGGAACTTACAGTTAGTTAGTCGGAGCTTTGTTCCCAATCGTGTGAAGTGCCAAGTCTTTCTTTATAACCATTATCATAGATTATACATCACCAGTATAAGTGCTCGATTTAACTGGAAATTTTTTTACATGGGAGAAAAGGATTACTTGGTGTTGGAATATAAAGTGTCTATTGACTTTCAATTTGTGTGTGGTTAGGAACATGTTCTCCATACTTCCTTTGAGTGTCAAATCACCTTTGTGATGATTCTCCCCCGACGTTTCAGGACCAGTAGGGACTTGGGATCCCAATCCCCAAGCCAGTGCTATCCCGAGCACTAAGGTTGGGCTCGTACTTAGGACTGGAAACTGAGCATTGCAAGTGCTCAACTCAAGATAGAGATCTGATTTGTCTTCGACCAAGGTGCTCAGGCATTGTCCAGATTGCTTGGGTAGGTGGTCAGGTCATCAGGTCCTATACTCGCACCATGTGGCTCATTCAAAATGTGTGGTTTGATACATTTTATTTTTTCTCATAACATTTCCAAAATCACCGAGCCGTTGCTTGGATCCCTATCTTTATTTCTACCCACGGAGATACCAGATAGAAATCTATCTGTGAATGGATCGACTGGTTTTGTAGTTTCTTTGAAAACAATCTTTTTCACATTACAAAAAAAGAATTGTTCTGCTTTGGCATGCGGTCCCATTGGCATGCATCCAGTTGGAATTGAACCTACGAATTCGCCAATTATGAGTTGGGCGCTTTAACCATTCAGCCATGGATGCGTAGCGGGGATCCTCGTACATGGTGAATAACTAAATTCCAATTGAAATGAAATCTTTAGGATAAACCAATGCAATTTAGGACGACTCAATGAAAGGACATCAATTCGGTATGGTTTCAGTAGAGTTAGCTGAAAGCACTGTTGTATTCGACTGCCCAAATTCTATCAAAAATGAAATTGAATCCTCAGAATGTGAGATGTTAACTGATTGATTGCAATTTTAGCAAGGATCGTATCATGTTTGCCAGCAGCACTTCACATTTAATTCCGTTTAATAAGTATTAAATTCATATAGTCTCTAACTAAAGTGTTTTGCTGAAGACAATGAACTTTTGCAGCTTTTTCGTGTGCATTATTTGGAGTAGACCATCTTCACAAAAGTTTTGCAACTTCCACATTGGCCATTTCTTGAACTTTTTCTTTTTCATTTGTGAGACTCTTTTGCTGCTTTGATAGTATCAAATTATCACTACGTCACAATATAACCACCTCTCATAATATTTAACATTCCTTTGTACGTCTTCAGGAAAGATATAATTCCAGGATTTCAATGGATGGTAAAGCAGATATTCAAATGTTATCATTCGAAGCTACTAAAATTAGACATCTACGTAGCTTATGCATTGAGAGCCAAACAATGCAGGTATCATGCTTTAACATGTCTTTTTATTTACTCTATGATGCTCACAAGGCTCCATTTTATTCAATATGTTAGTTTCAGTTTGATTTATCATTGCTATAATCCTGGCTCAATAAGTCAGCTAATAAATTTTCTGCGGTTTGCTATATTTCAAAAATGTATTTCACCAGCATATTCAAATAGTGTGAAATTGATGGACGAAATTTGTTACAGACCAGTTGGAAAATCAACTGTAGGGTGATCTATGTTTTTCGGAATTGTCTACATAAATGGAGATGGTTACATGTCCTCTGTGAAATGTGCTGTAGCCCCACGAATATTAATTTTCTTGACAAAAGGCTTGATCGGTTTTATATCTACAGTAATTTGCTTCCCAACTAGCTTCATGGTTAAGTTTATTCTGTCATGTTAGATCCTTTCCCACTCTTGACGCTATGAAGGGACAATAATAATATAATATCACACAATTTGATTTAGCAATTAGCATTTAGAAGGTGAACCATAAATAAAGCTGAAGCCATATATTGCTGTTGTAGCGGAATTTAATCAGCACAACTTTTCCTTGAAGTAGTGCATGTATTGTATATTCTGTTATGATCTATGGAACTATTCACATTTTCCTTTGCAATGCCAATAACTGCTGTATCATAAACCGTATGCAGATTTTGGATTTTGCTGTCTTCCCAGAACCTGAATTTGATATGCCCATATTTTGTGCCAACTTCTTCACCAATGCAAATATAAACATAATTGTGCTGTAAGCTCTTATTTATCAATGTATTGCTGTTCCTTTGTCAATTATTACTCCGAATCTTAAGCATAAACACAAATACATTTCTTTTTTCTTTATGAAAAGCTAGGGGTGAGTTATAAGAACAAAATTACAAATATATTGGCTCTCTACACAATTTTTGTATTCTAATATTCCTACTTTTTCTTGTATGATTCGTTTGCTTTTCCAGTTTCCCTCCTTTTAGAATTTTATACACAATCTCTTATTGCATTGGATTTGAGTTACCTCTTCATAATCTGACCAGCCCTTATTTAGCACAGTTATTTATAGAAGTCCAACTTTCTGGCTTGATATGTCGTTAAATTATTTGTCTTTTTTAGTTCATGTTGGATGTGGTGATCTAACAACTCCACCATTTACCTCACTTTTGTATCCTCTCAAATTATTAGTTTTAGTGCAACAGAACTGTAATTTTCTTGCTGTTGCGGGTTGGTATCGTTCATATATATTGAAGAGCTTACCCGTGATTAATCATTTGTAGGGACCTCAATCCGTTGCACGATGTAATCAGTCAAAGGCATTACAGAGATAAATACTATAAAAGCCTAATACCTCTTGGTGTTAAATATTCTGAGGTATGTGGAATGATTCGAACTGGCGCACCTAATGTAGGATGTCGATTCAATAGTAATTTCCAATCCTTCTTAAGAGATATTGCATTGCAACTGAACTCAGATTTCATGCAGCTTTTACCCTGGGGAGGAAAGCTTACGAGTGAGTCACTTAAATTCTTTTCACCAATTGTGATATGGACAAAATTTACGTCGAGCCCCAACAGTTATGATGTTTTATATTCTGCATTCATGGATTATTACAAGGTATAGATTTGATGGACTTTATGGCCCCAAATTATAATTTGTGATACTTTCGAAATGCTGTCAAGTGGAATTGGATATCAAACGTTCATATTGTAGGACAATTAATCTGTAGGATTCCAAATTGTAATATACGACAACTTCCTCTTGCTCCTGCAGGCATGGCTTGCACTGATGGACCAAGCAGTAGTGGAGACAAATGCCTCCCAAATTATATGTAATCGTGAAGCGCAACATAGATATCTAACATGGAGAGCAGAGAAGGTGATTTATTATCTTTCCCAAGTTTTTTGTTACACACATTCCGCATCTGTTGTATGAATTCCTTGTGACTTATTATATGATTGTGGAATAGATTTTCTTGTGAAGTCATCGTGCATCCCTTTGGTTTACTCTCAGCGCTTAAAAATTCAGTGTTTTAGGTATGAAACACAAAGATAATTGAAGAAAAGAAACACAGGTATTTCCCCAGCGTGTGGTAGATTTATCGCTGGAAATGTTAGAAGATTATGAAATGAACATTTCCGCCAATGTGCTCGCTTTCATAATATTTATATTTCTTAAAGAACGAGTTATGAAGAATTAGTCGTTGACTGTGATGCCAAAACTTGACAAAAGTTGAGTAGTGAAACCAAGCATTATACGGGTTGAATGATCTCCTAATCTGGTTGACTAAAGTTAGAGTTTAACTTTAATCCCCAATTATCTGTTTTATGTGACTTATTTTGTTGAGGCAACATATGAAAGCAGGATCCCGGACACGCACTACTGAAAAAGTTGATTGGGGAGACGCAAGCTAAGGTATTATTAGACATGAATGAGTTTGATTTTCTTACATCAGTGCAGTGCAGTTTCTTACGTAAAATCTAATCCGTAGGACTTGCTGGTGAACTTGCTCTTTAATGGAATCGATGAACTAGGAAGCAAAACTTTCCTCGATTACTTTCCAGAGTATGGCTGTGAGGATGGGACTGTAAACCAGAGTCGCAGTATGATAGGGAAATCTTTTGAAAGTCGCCCCTGGGACACAAAAGGAGAATTTATTAGTAACAAACACTTTTGAAAGTCAGATTGTAACATTATTATCTTCTATCTGTTCCGTTCGTCTTCACTCTGTGGATTCTTTCCCTTCTTTTTTGTTCTTTCGGAATCCAGATTTGTATATCATAATATAACTTTTTCTAGATGTCTGGTAAGACGGAGTTATTGTTATGCAGTTCAGTTGGGAACTGCTACTCAGTTCAGTTTTGTTTATGCCCCTAGATCATGTAATTTGCCACCTAATGAATAAAATTTTAACTCATTTCGAGTTGAACATCTTGTCGCATTGCCGTTTCAGAAGTGACACAATGGCAAGGACGATATATTTTTGTGATGAGTTCGATACTTGGCTGTGGCTAGTTCCGTTCTGTGCTAGAGTGGTTTTGTTGTGGCAGGTGCATTGTAAAAGTTAATATAAATATTCTATAGTTTGTCCACAAAATAGGAAGATTGCAAGAAAATGGTACCCAGAAACTCACATATAAACCAAGATTCTCTAGTTTCAGTGTGGATGTTTATAACATGAGATCACTTCTAGAGGATGCACGAGCGACTGATAAGCAAACGAAAAGGAACAAAATTTACAGATCTTAATCGAAGTATTACACAGTAGTTATTTACACTATACAGACATTTATATATGTCGTTTCCAAACAGTATCGTCGATATACATGAATGATCCAAATGAAATCCAAGAATATAGTCATTGAGCTCGGGCAGCTTTGAACAATTCCCGCCACTTTTGCTGATCACTTCCTGGGCCTTCTCCCTGCACGGTACAAGATTTTTCCGTAGGAAAGGAATTCCTCAAAGAATCGCAACATGATAGGGTTAATTGGAATCCTTGATATTTCTATCACAGATGCAACAGATCTCTAATAAACACGGCAGCAATATCAAGATTGTTCCAAATCGTGAAGGGTCAAAAGCAGTGTACTCTTATACAACGAGGGGAAAAGATAGAACGGAAACTGATTCCGGTCATCTCCCTCAATTCAAGTTCATTCCCAAAGACTTATTTTGTTGCCTCATTATGTTCTATTCCTTATTCTAACAGCTACTTATTCGGCTTCAGGTGTTACTTTTCCTGACATCCAAACTTGAAGGGACACTTTCAGTATGTAAATCCTGGCGAGCTCGTGGAAATAGGTGGCCTAGAAACCGCGACATCCCCATCCGGATGGAAAATTCACATTCCACTTGGGCTTCCATGTTCATACGGGTTGCTGATAAGCCAAGTAACATCAATTTCAACAAGCCAAAAGGAGTGAAGCTGAGGAACCATGCACGACCAGCCAAACTGGGGAAGCTAATAAGAGTCTACGAAAGCTTTTTGTGGGTCTTATATAAGAGAGGTTCAAATTTCCCTAGAAACAATTAAGCAAGGACACCATTCACCTTTCAACATGCAATGTAGATTATCGAAACCTTAAATTTTCATTTACAAGTATCACAGATCAATTTACAGGCTTCCACTATTAGTTAGGTTAAGTATTAACGCAATTCAGGCACTTTTACTCTTTTGTTGTGGTCAGTAAATCTTCAGATATACGTAAAGACTGACATGAAGTTTGAGTTCAAATGCCAAGGGATGTTTAAAATTGAGACCAGACATGCATTACTATGTGGTGACCCCCTAACTTCTGCAATCATCTTTAGAAAATTACCTCGACCGAGTTGACTTCAAAAATTTGTCCTTCAGTACATTCTATGTCCAACGCCTGTATGCAAGCTTCAGCAACGACATGCCTGCTAACCTCTCCAACTAGCTTATCTCCTGGTTCCCATAAAAAAATATGAACCGATTAAAGACATTCTAGGAAGGAATTAGCAATACTCAATAAAAAAACCATGTACGCAGATGATCATTCTTTCCTGAACTTTAGGACTTGGTGAGGTATGACAGGAATATATTGGAATCTCGCAGAAATTTAAATTTGAGATATTTAAATCACCATATTCAACTCAACACAATTAAGCCTTCCCACAAATGGTTGGTTCAATGTGTGGCTTGATGCAGGATAAGTTACTAGCTACTGAGCAATGTTCCAGACTTGGACTAGGCATCTACTAAGGTGGCATCGGTTGTATTAGGTTGCTAAAAGCCAGGAACAAACAAATATAGACACAGCAGCTGCATTCATGTCAAGGTTTCTGACGTATAAATAATGCCCATCCCTAAGTAATGCAGAAGCAGAGTAAACACACAATGAAATAAGTTATAAGTTAAAACTCGTTTGCATCAAAGCCCCGAAAGGGAATACATTGACAACAACATAATCACATAAGAAAACAATGTAGTACTTTTCATATTTGGTCCATCAGCCCTAGTATAACATTTTAAATAGCAGTTTCCCATATTGAACCCTTCCCCCTCCGACTATCTCTCATCCTAAAGCAAAGTATTCCTTTGACATTCTGCCGAAGCAGCCTTCATTCACTTGACATTTCGTACCCTCTTATTTGATGGTTTTGTGTTCTGCTTTTTGCGGTGCTGCCAATTGATGCTAAATTTTTTATAGAAGACCCATAATTGAGCCTCATGAACTGAACCTCTGATTCATCTATGCAATGCTCGGAGCAAATGAAGTACCTTGACCTAATAGGACTGCACGCCGTTTGCCAGCTGTAGCTTTGAGCAATGTATTAAGATCATATGATGTGTAAGGTCCATCTGTCAATCTACCAGGTCTGAAACGCACCAAGAACGATATAAGCAACCACTGAAAGAATAATCAGCTGCTTTTCTCTAACTTGAAGTCTGCCATATACAGCTGCTTTATAAAAGTTCTATTGTCTCTCAGAGAGTCAGAATTAAAAGACAAGTACATTAACGAGTTTACACAAACCTGATTATTGTAAATGGTAGGCCAGAATTACGAAGCATATCCTCCCCCATCTTTTTATATTTGAGAACGCCAAAAAGGTTCATAATGCTACAAAACAATGTAATTCAATTATTCTATGCGAGAAGAAGATAGAAAAGTGAAACTCACTTCATCTGTTCATCATGAACCAATTGTATGAACATGTTCAGTTCCAAATCGAGTTCATGTCACATCTTCAAAATTTTTAAAGCCATAACAAGAAAAGGTAAAAGAATGCTACATTACTCCCGAAGAACTATATAGCCAATAAATCTCACATCTGCGCTATGAAGAAGAAACCAATCCAAGATTCCGAAACTAGATAACCATACACAAAAATAAGCTGTCATTGGTACAAGTAAACAGTGCGTAAGAAGATTCTTGAATTGCAAGGAGTCTCATTTTGTACAAGGAGAAAAGATATCTTCCTTTAAATGCATCCTGTATGTGATGTAGGACAGGAACAAGAATGTCAAGAAAACAAGGACACAGGCTAATACCGTCAGACATACAGTTGGCTGCATCACACAATCCTATAGACATAAGCTTGCTGGAAAGCTCTGTATATTTATTTGTGCCTCAAATGAAAGGTTCACAAGCCTCATATGGTTTCTATGCCACTGCTTATTAAATGCAATGCATGAGTCCCAGCCATACTACGAAATATTATCGATTCCCTGTCGGGATCTTATTACGAAACTATGAAATTTCAAACGCTACACAAATCTGATGCATTTAAATCCCTAAATGTAGTTCCGAGTAAATTAGTATTACCTCCATGGCAGTTCATTTGACTTGGTTACGCCTACTGATGATACAAGAACAATTCTCTTCAGCGATGAAGGCAGTGCAGATATAAGATTTCTCACACCCTCCCAATCTTCAACACAAAGTTTAAAGTCAAAATCTCGGAAAGCATAGTTCTAGATGAGTTATTCAGTTGTGAGCATACTACCCATGCAAGCATGTCCATGAAGTTGGCACAAAATTTATGAATCTATTCGGTATGCAAGGTTATTCAGCAATCTATTACATCCGAATAGAAGATAAATAATGCACCATGTTGTATGATGGAGATTCTTGCTCACTCGTAAAGAAAAAGTTTCAAAATGGATAATTCTAACCAACTCTTTCTGGTGTATTATCGCCTTCCCACCGCTTTGAAGGAAAGGCAGTAGTTCCCGAGCAGCAAATCACATGGGTGACTCCCTAAAAGATAAGACATTGTAAAACTAATACTTCAGAATCATTAATCATAGACACATTTATATCCGGTAAATGGAAGAAAGGTACAAGCAACTGAACTTAAAGCACCAACCTCAAAAATAGATGGATCCAGATCCTCTGGATTCCGAGTGTCCCCTTTGAATACCTATCAAGTTTCGAATATTTAGAACTTATACCCCTACTCCTCGTGGAAGGATGCAAATTTAAAGCAAGAAATTGCATGCATTTATCCTCAAAAAATAATCTGGGGGAAGAAATTATTAAGGGAATCGGGAAAGCATAGACAATTCATCCACATGTTAAATGTCACCTACCATAATTAATCCAAGTGTTTGGCTCAGTTAAGTCTCAACCTCGTGTCTTAGTAAATAAATCACAGGGTTGGATGCTTTAACTTAACAGAAATATATGCAAAACATTTGAGTGATTGATTGATAGGAATCTCCAGATAAATTACTCACACAGAAATTGGTACCTGCAATGTTTCTTCATCGTGTTCACCAAATAATGTAGTGGCTTTCTCGGGGTCACGCAACAATAGTCGGGACTTGATATTCCGGTCGAGCAATGAAGCCACCACCAGCTGACCTGGAATGAGATTAAGGTTACAAAGTTGCCAAGAAAATCATAAAAGAAGTAAAAATCTTGGGAGTACTTATTTGATACAGATACACACCTACTTCACTAATCACCACAAAACCAATCGCATTTCCACAATCACAAGACTCAATTTCTATAACGTACATGAACCAACATCAATTACAAATACCCGAAAAAAGAATTCCAAACAAAATAAAAGTACTAGTAATATCCACACACACACATACATACATACATACACATATACACACATACATACATAAATCCACACACAAACTGGCAAACACATACATACATACATATACACACATACACGCATATAGACTATGTACATAGTGTTAAAAGATGTCTATACTGTCTAACTCTAGATTAAAATATCGCTTAAATAATAATACATAAATAATAAAAGGGTACCCTTGCAATACTTTAAATTAGATTAGAATATCACTCGAATGGTAAAAAAAAAATAATAATAAAAAGATGGTATATGTAAGCATATGAAGAGCTAGTAAAGCAAAGCAAGACCACTTGGGGAATACCAACGCCGCCGGTGCCGCCGATGACGAGAACGAGCTTGGAAGAGGAAGAAGGCGAAGCTTCTGAATTTCCGGTGCGCTCTGAACTTGGGGACTGGACGAGTTCCTCTTGGACAGCACCAAGTGCTGGTGGCGATGATCGTCCTTTAGAGCGCGAAATGTTTGTTGAATTGAAGGAGGAATTTGCATGGAGATCCAGAGGTGGTGGAAGAGAAAAAAGAGGTATTCTGTGAGGGTGTTTTGGGAGATTTCTAGCTGGGATTGGAAGATTAAGAATCGAAGTAGGTGAGAATCTGGAAGCCATGGCCATGTGAGCAAGAAAGCAGAGGAAGGAAAGAGGAGATGGAAACAGCAGTTTCTGACTTGTGGTCGTTGTATTTATATCAGATTTACCAAAATGTCCCCCAAATATCCATTCCATTTACTGGCAAACAAATTCTTATTTTTTTTTTTGGTTTTTTTTTTTCAAAACTAAACGAAATTGCCACTAGTACAACAGTTAACTAGATTTTTCTTCACTTGTAAGTGAGAGTTTCTTAGATTCTATTCTCTCCAAATGCAAAGTTGAACTACATTATTATGGCAAGCCGTTGGATTTAATTTTTGGTGGTTAGATTTCTAGTTTTTTTTTTAATTGTTTTAACCGTTGGACTTAATTTTTTGTTTTTAGATTTTTTTTATCGTTATATTTGCTTATATTTGATTTCAATCGTTGGATTTAATGTATTTATAAATTATTTATAAAAAAATTGAATCTAGACCTTAGTTGAATCACGTGGGCTATCCAATAAAGAAAATAGTCATTGGTCTTTCTGCAAGTGGCTGACAGCGTCAGCAACTGAGTCGCAACGTTGGGTCTCAGCCACTAACCTCGGCTCATTTTCTTGGCTAAATTTGGCTAAAAAAAAGTTTTAACCCAAAACCCTTTTTTAGGAGAAGTTTTTGGGCGAGTTTAAAACTTAAGTTTGGAGTTTTAACTCAACTATTGGATTTGGTCTTAGAACAACTGGGTGTCCAGAATAATAAATGAAGTCTCATACTTGCCGAGCAGAGCTTCCTTCGAAAGAGAGTGTATCCAAAGTTGATTATCACCAAAATGTGACACAATCAAAACAAAAGCATCAACAATGAAGCATCAACAATGAAGTTAGCCTCACGAAGTACATGACCAAAACTGATGAAAAAAAAACCGACAAGCTAGTTTTTGAATGTTGAAGATGATGGTACGAAGCCTCCATAAGGATCCTAGGCCAACCATTACTTGAGCGATAGTTCTGGCTTCTTTTTTTTTTTTTTTTTTTTTTTTTTGTTAAGCACACAAATTTCTAAAGGATCCATATTGTAATTTTTAAAATCTTTAAGGAAAAAATAGCACACAAAATTGATATCACGTTCCGTATTCTGTAATAGACCTCTGTATTAAAGAGTGTCAGTTATGTGCTTAGTTTTATGAGTTCAAACAACATTGTCATTCAAATATGGGTCAAAGTCAGGCTAAACTCGATTCGATGACCATATTCCTTAGTAGGATGAAAAGTTGTCCTTGATTAAAATGGGCATCAGCCTCTATCAGTGCGATCAAAATGGTCAAACTGCACGAACCTTATCACAGTTGGCAGGGGAGGGAGGGGCTGAGGATAGATTCAATCCTCAACTTATAGAAAAATGGGCTACTGTTATGTTAGAACTATTGGATCATCATTTTGTATTTGTTTTGGGGCCAAAATCAAAGAAATTTGTCTTTTGGATGGAGAAAGTGTCAAATATAGAAAACTTTTGGGGTGATAAAACATGGAACGAAAGAAGTACGTGTGCGCAAACTGCTTTAAAGGGTTGTGTTGAATTGAAATATTCCACATCGACTATATCTGTAAAAAAAAGAAGAATTTAAATATCTTAATTCCACTCCAATTAATACTTTGACATTTTGTGATAAAACACCCCACATGAGATTGTACAATGATAATTATTAAGTTGAGGACAATATCGGTGTATTTGAAAGTGGGCTTTCAGCCCGGCTCTCTGATAATTCTAGAGGTTGTACCAATTATGTCAACAGGTTCAGAAGGACCAATTTTTTGTTCTTTCTTTTATTCGATCATTTACCTGTTATACCTGCCTTGCCGTGTAGATACTCCAGAAGACTCTGCTCAGCTTATAGGCAAGTTACAAAGTCGATTCATCTTTCTTCCTATAAATTATATGTAAAACTTACAGTAATACGCCTTTCTTACACACACACGCACATGCAAATCTGAAACTTGAGCTTGGAGGTGGAATTTTGATTGCGGTGCCAATTCCTAAAGAGCACTCAGCTTCTGGAAGTTTAATTGAGTCTGAAATACAGAAAGCCCTTGAAGAAGCTAGGTAAAACGTCGTGTTCTTGTCAACAATAATCTTCAGTGAAATGTTATATCTTTATATATGCTAATTGAAGTTGTCTTCTCAGGGATAAGAACACAATAGGAAATGATGCAACTCCATTCTTGCTCAAGAGAGTGAAGGAGCTAACTGGAGAAGCTTCACTGGCTTCGAGTATCCTTTATCTATTCTTCTTTGCACAACAATGACAGATTGACAGATTCATCTTCTAACTCCTTACATATGGCGTTGACTCATTCAAGCCTAAGGTATATAGGCGGCTATATTAAGATGAAATTCTCATGAAATTTTATGTAATTTTTTTTCTTATGTTTGATTTATCTGTTGAGAATGAATCCCACATTGATGAGAGAAGGGACCTTGCATGTACTTATAAGAGGTTGGGCTATTCCTCGTATTGCCAATTGGCTTTATAGTGGAACCTCAGATTTCTTCATGGTATTAGGACAGGTTGTCTTCCATGTGAAGCCAAACGGCCACACATGATCCACGTCACCCCATTGTGTTGCTATTGACCCTAAAAACCACTAACCCTACGTGACGTGCAGACCGAGTAATTAATAAGCTAACTACGTCCTTCGGTTGTGTGCGGGGTGTGCCAACTCATATGTCGAGTTCGACCGGGAAGTAAAATATGTTGATGTGGCGTTAGGCGCGCTGCTGACTTCTTGATCTTGTGACTACTGCCGAGGATGGAACACGTCTCGGCCTTTGGGTTTTAGAGCCTGAAGACAAGGCTACTAGTTCTACAAAGTTCACAAATCGTCGGTGCCGGGTTCGGTCTTGGTAATTATATTCGTGAGAATATAAGTACGCCAAACTGGTAACAAACTATATGGACACAAATACTCAAAAGAGATAAATGTCTTGATCATAAATGTGGTTCGGCCGTCGGAGTGCCAAACTCTACAATGTACTTGTGAATATCCAATCTTAAAATAAAACTCGGCTTTCAATGTGCCGAGCCTGATAACTTAGTAACACATCACTTCGTCGAAAAGGCTGATGAGATGACCTCTACCAACAAGAACTCGAAAATCCTCGTCGATCGAGACTTGGATAATAACCAGTCGTCCTCAAAGCAGTGTTGTCTATCCAAACCGAGTGCTCCTCAATTGGCTGGTTCTACGGCTCTAGTGCTGTCTATCCAAATTGAAGATGTCACTGGTTGCCTTCACAGTGTTGTTTACCCAAACTGAAGATGTGTTGGCGAGAAGAAAGAGAAAGAGGATAAAATCTCAAGATTGTTGAGAAGCTTTGCCCAGGGCAATTTGTGTGTTGATTTTGAGGGGCCTTGAATGATGCACTCCCTTCTCTATTTATTGTAGCAAACCCCATTCATGGCCGAACTAGAAATGTATGATGTGGTAGAAACTAACACACAAATTAAACCCTTTTTTAGATAGTTGTAGTATGTGTAAGTAGGGATCGTTCTAGGCCGGGGATTAGGAGGGATGCTAATCTACACTAATTAGACTCTAAAATACTAAACTAGACTCAAAAACAGAAAACTAGATTTAAACTACTCAAAACAAGCACTAAACTGACTCAAAATACAAAACTAAAGGGTGATTTGGACGAAATCTAGACTAACTTGACACAAAACATTAAAAGGGGGATTGGTTTGGACGATTTTAAAGTAAAAACAAACAGTTTAAAGACACTAAATAACTTTGGTACGAAGTTGGGGGAATTAAGCGGTGAAAGGCTAGCTAGAGGGTCATTCTCCACACATGACACATATGCATACAAATCGATTTCCAGTTATTATTCCTATAAACCATGAATGACAATGCCCCAAATTAACTGTGAACTACACAAACTAACCCTCAGATTTTCCTAAATTCATTGAATTGGACTCATTGACGAAACCAAATTATTCTTATCAAGTTCCCTATATGAATTGCATAATAGAGATACATATCAAAGATCATTAAGTTCTATGAAAATCATAAGCATTGAAAAGACATTCGTAACTATAAACTGCATGATACTCCTGCCAGAAATTTACTTAACTCAATCATGACTAGAGACTTCCACTACTTATAAATATAAGTTCATAACTATTAGGTGAAACTCCCTTATATTTTAGCATCAGATTCATGCATGCAAACTAAGTAGGCCTCCTTAATCAACACACAAGAATAAGTTCTGAATCAAACAAATAAGTAAATTGCATTCACGATTTATGAAACAATAACTGGATGTAATCAATTCATATCACATATATGTTCATGGCTTTGAATTCACCTCTAGCTAAAACGAAATTAGTCCTCATGTTCATCATAATTGAAAACCAAATTAAAACAAACATCGAAGTCAAATAAGGATAGAAAACACCCAGAAAAGCTCCCAGCAATGGCAGATTCGGCACTCCTCCTCTTGGTGGCAGATTTGGCTCAAACACCTATTTTCCTCTCTAAAACTCTCTCTAATTCTCTCTCTAAATTCTGATTGAAAGCTGCGGCACATAGGGTTGTATTTATAGGGCAGATGCGCACCAAATTCTGAAGGGAATATGATTTGCACAACATAGTTTAATAGGGAGAAGGATTTGCATTATTTTAGGCTTCTAGAATCAGATATGCAATGTTAAAATATGATAATGACTCCCCTTTGTAGCTGGAATTAAGGTAGGATAAGATTAGGATAGGATAAGATAAGGTTAGTTTGGATAATGTTTGGATAAGATAAGGTTGGATAAGGTTTCCTTGTTTCTTGTTGATTCCTTATCTTCTATGTCTTGAATTAATTTATCCATCTCTTTAGCACATTCCTAGCCTCCTTTGAACTTCAAAAACGTCCATCCACCTTGCTCCATATATATGCTATTTATTCCAAGTCCAAAACTGCTCCAAAATGCTCCAAAATGCCATTTCTTGCAAACTTTGCCATTTGGACCTACAAACATAAGAAAATGGCTTAAAACACTCTAATAAACAGAAACTAACTCACTAAATGCAAAGAAACAAGCTAACTAAGTCGTATAAAATACTCCTATCAAATTCCCCCACACTTAGCTTTTGCTAGTCCTTGAGCAAAACAAAACAAACAAAACATATCCTAGACCTTCCAACGATCGCCTCAGGGATTTCCAGTGAAACATGACATGTTAAAAATCATTACTCCCACAAATTTTAGCCATCCCTACCCTCGAGCTTATACTTAATTGCAGTAACCACTCACTAGCTTGCATTTAATCAATTAAAACAACATTTTGAATGTAGTAACATGCCTTAGAGAATTCACTCAATTCCTCACCGGATATACTCTATATTTTCACACAGATTTTCTGACTACACTCCCTATACTAGTTATATGTGAGAAGATTGATGTAAACTTGTAGACTAGCACTCACATATGTTATAATCAAAGAAGGCACTTTATGGAATTATTAATACATGTATATGATCTCATGAACGGAATGCCACTACTTAGACGCGAGAACCAGGGATACCATATGCTCATACCAATTTCAAACTCCACATATTGAAACACATAACAATCAAGATAGAAGTCTAAGGGTTGTAACAAGGCTAAGGTATTGGCTAACAAAAAATGGTAAAGGATAAACAAAAGTTCTTAAAGTGATAGTAAGCAAAGTAATGAAATCAACACTTAGAATTCAACTTTTGATTGCAGAAACCAACTTTAAACACAAAGGGAAGATTCATACAACTCTTAAGGTCAGGTTCAAACTTTTGGACCCTTTCTTCAACAACCAGTACTTGTGAGCTCATTCTCACTTCTTTTGGACTTCTTTTTCTTTCTTTTCCCCACACTTTTCTTTTTCTTTCCTTCTCTTTTTCACGATTTTTCTTTTTTTTTTTTTCTTTTTGTGCCCTTTCTAAAGCACACAATCTCACAGATTTCAAAACGAAAAACCCTTCCCCCACACTTGTTTTTCTGCATAATGTCGATCAAAAGGAATTCCCTCTAAGTCATGCTCTACTATTCTTTAAGAACAAGGGTATGGATAGTCCTATTCTAGGCTAGGTAGGGAAAATGCAGGCTAACAAAGAAAATAGGCTAACTAAGGCTCAAAGGGGTTAAACCTACAATGCATATGCTAGGGATAAGGCTTTTTGGCTCTGATTTTAACTAAATAACTTCATCTTGTTATTTGTTATGCAATCAATTTTATGCTTTGAATGAAATGGGTATGAGTTATGGTATTTGGGACTAAAATGATGAAAACGCATTCTAAGTAGCAACCAAGCAAAGAAATAATGAGATCATGCAACGACTTTAGAAAATAAGAATGTCACAGATTAATAACTCTCCAAACAAAGAATAGGCTCAAGTCTCTCAGGGTTGTAGCATTAGTTTGAGTTCCTTCCTTCAAGCATGTTACAAAAACTGATTTTTTTCCTTTGTGATTACATGTGAATTCGTAAACGACAACTACAACTAAGCATAAACCAAAGAGTATATCAAACTTCCACCCATGTTTGTAACTTTCTTTAACAGTCATGCAATTAAAAACCAAATCCTCATCATTGTGTTGGAAGGTACCCTAAGACACAAACAAACAAAAACGACTCTAAAAGGACTTTTTTTCGGTTTTTTTCAAACATTTTTCCATTTTTTTTTTTCAAAATTTTCGAAATTTTTCTTAAATGACACATTAAAACACACTTTAAAATAGTGAATGACAACTTTGGACGTGCTAGGTGATGAAACTCAAAGATAAATCATGAAAAGCAATCTATTTACCTCCCCCCCCCCACACTTAAACCAAACATTGTCCTCAATGTTTCAAACAAAGACTCACACACGAAAGCAATCAAAACAACTAGCAAACACGACAATCATGGCAAAGTAAAAGCAATAAAGAGTTGGGTTAAGGAACGCAAATCTGGATTTGGAGTCGGAGATTCCGAGGTCTCTTTCTTCGAACACATGGGTTGCCTCGCAAGAAGCGCTTGCTTTAACGTCTTCCAGCCGGACGATACCTCCATTTAAGCTTGAATAGAGCCCACGGCATGGAATTGATCTTTGAATGGAAGGTGATACTTGAAATGATCTGGTAATGGTTTAAATTCTAGTATGGGTGCCTGAATCATTGAAATCAACAACATGTTAGTAGGAAACGAAATTGAAATTTGAGGAGGTGGCTTACCTGTGTGATGTGACAAGAACTCAAGGACAAACACCACTTTGAAAGTTTCAGGAATGTCGCACTCGGCCAGATTTGGTGTGAGGGTTGTGACTTGTCCCGAGTCATAAAATCCAACTTCTTTGGCGATGGTTGTCTCAAAAACATCTTCTTTGATGAATTCTAGATATTCCCCAGCCACTTCTTTTTCTTGAATCCTTCTTGTTGTACAAAGGTCTTTAAACAATGTAGTACATTCTGGAACTTGATTTATTGTACTAAGAATTGGGATAGTACTTTGCACCTTTGGAAAGGCTTCCAAGATGTCTTTTTCACTCTTTTTTTCCTTGGATTGCATAAACCTACGAGGAAAAGTGACATTTGGTGGAATAGGGGTTAGGAAGAATTGAATTTGGAATAACCTTACCTGAATTGGATGGTGTAGGGTTTTTAGGGGGCTGCGGCAAGGGGTGTTCTTCCCTTGCCATGGCCTTGTCCATCTCTTCTTCTTCTTGCAGCAGCTGTTCATCCACGTTTTGGCTGTGTTTGGACGTTTTTGGGTCAGCTCCAACCTCTATACTACTTCCCAAGGTGATAGCTTCAGCGATTTCAAAATCTCCCGTTGAATTTACAATAGTTAAAGTTGGAGAGTTCACTTTGTTCTTGAATTTGCCCCATGAATTCTGCGATCTCTCCGTTGATTTTTCAACTCGCTTATCTCATTAGCTTGGTTTTGTAAGCCATGCGTCAAAGAAGTTAGTACATCAAGAATTTTATCATTATCCATGGACATTGTGAATTCGATTGGAATTGTTGTGGGGGAGGCTGTGGTGGCTGCATAAGTCTTGAATAGAACTCCTCAGATGGCTACCAATATCCTTCTTGTGGAACTTGTTGAGGTTCCCACCACATAGAATTTGAATGATCATTCCAATCTGAATTGTATGTGTTGGAAAACAAGTTGTTCCTTGATTGATTATGGCCTTGATAACCCCAGGTATTGACACTTTCCCAACCTCTTTATGGACGTTGATTAGCTTTATATCCTTGCCTATAAGACACACCAAATGTAGGGACACTTTGCATTGTGGTCCTTTCGATATACTGTGACAACTGAGAAGTAAGATTCGCCATTTGAGCTTGAAGATTAGCAATTGCCATGTCTTGCTTCTCTAGTACCTAAAATCAAAGAAAGAAAACTAAATCAAATATCAAAAGTAAAATAAATATAAAAAAAAACAGGGTGATTAGCATTTTTACTAGTCCCTGGCAACGACGCCAAAATTTGATGTGGTAGAAACTAACACACAAATTAAACCCTTTTTTAGATAGTTGTAGTATGTGTAAGTAGGGATCGTTCTAGGCCAGGGATTAGGAGGGATGCTAATCTACACTAATTAGACTCTAAAATACTAAACTAGACTCAAAAACAGAAAACTAGACTTAAACTACTCAAAACAAGCACTAAATTGACTCAAAACACAAAACTAAAGGGTGATTTGGACGAAATCTAGACTAATTTGACACAAAACATTAAAAGGGGGATTGGTTTGGATGATTTTAAAGTAAAAACAAACAGTTTAAAGACACTACGAAATTGGGGGAATTAAGGGGTGAAAGGCTAGCTAGAGGATCCTTCTCCACGCATGACACATATGCATACAAATCAATTTCCAATTATTATTCCTATAAACCATGAATGACAATGCCCCAAATTAACCGTGAACTGCACAAATTAACCCTCAGATTTTCCTAAATTCATTGAATTGGACTCAGCACCGCAACCAAATTATTCTTATCAAGTTCCCTATATGAACATCATAATAGAGATACATATCAAAGATCATTAAGTTCTATGAAAATCATAAGCATTAACAAGACATTTGTAACTATGAACTGCATGATACTCCTGCCAGGAATTTACTTAACTCAATCGTGACTAGTGACTTCCACTACTTATAAATATAAGTTCATAACTATTAGGTGAAACTCCCTTATATTTTATCATCAGATTCAAGCATGAAAACTAAGTAGGCCTCCTTAATCAACACACAAGAATAAGTTTTGAATCAAACAGATAAGTAAATTGCATTCATGATTTATGAAACAATAACTGGATGTAATCAATTCATATCACATATATGTTCATGGCTTTGAATTCACCTCTAGCTAAAACGAAATTAGTTCCTCATGTTCATCATAATTGAAAACCAAATTAAAACAAACATCGAAATCAAATAAGGATAGAAAACACCTAGAAAAGCTCCCAGCAATGGCAGATTCGACACTCTTCCTTTTGGTGGCAGATTTGGCTCAAACATCTATTTTCCTCTCTAAAACTCTCTCTAATTCTCTCTCTAAATTTTGATTGAAAGCTGCGGCACATAGGGCAGTATTTATAGGGCAGATGCGCACCAAATTCTGAAGGAAAAAGGATTTGCACGACATAGTTTAATAGGGAGAAGGATTTGCATTATTTTAGGCTTCTAGAATCAGATATGCAATGTTAAAATATGATAAGGACTCCCCCTTGCAGTTGGAATTAAGGTAGGATAAGATTAGGATAGGATAGGATAAGATAAGGTTAGTTTGGATAATGTTTCGATAAGGTTTCCTTGTTTCTTGCTGATTCCTTATCTTCTATGTCTTGAATTAATTTCTCCATCTCTTTAGCACATTCCTAGCCTCTTTTGAACTTCAAAAAGGTCCATCCACCTTGCTCCATATATATGTTATCCATTCCAAATCCAAAACTGCTCCAAATTGCCATTTCTTGCAAACTTTGCCATTTGGACCTACAAACACACAAAAATGGCTTAAAACACTCTAATAAATAGAAACTAGCTCACTAAACGCAAAGAAAGAAGCTAACTAAGTCGCATAAATATGCTCCTATCCATGTACTCGGATTAGAATTCCTCAACCCAATCTGATTAGGTTTTGGCCAATCCTAGTTCTAATGGGACCTTGAACTGAGATCTATAAAGAACCAAATTCATCCCTTAATTCTAAGCATCTTCAGCTTTAAGACTTCCTGTTGCACTAGGGTTCAACTACCTCACCTTTATCTAAACCAATCTTTCTCGTAACAGGATTCTGTCGACCTTGACTAGAGGCCGGCCCATAACAAGATTCTAAACGAATGCTACTGGGCCGAGAATGACTCTAAGCTTGGCCCAAAAAATTATTTTGGGCCCAAACATTGCCCCTTCACTTCTGAGGTCTTCGGCCTACAATCCCTGGTAGAGCCTCGACCTTGAAGAAGTGATTTATTACCAAAGAACAAACCCTTAGCATATTCCTTCTGGTAAACCAGAGAACATTGCGAACCTCGAATATTCCTACCACCCAGACGCATTTATTAAGCAAGATCTCTCATGTCAGGTTTCTTGCCACGTGGCAACTCTTCAATAAGAGTGTAAAATGTTCAAAAATGACGTTCGAGGCATGCAGTCACTGAAACGTCTCTTCGCCATAAACCTTGCCGCCACACGCCATCATGCACCTTCAATTCGCGTGCTTTTCAGTCTCTTCACCTGGATTTTCAAATATCCGTTATGATTACAAAACTCTTTAGTCGGATTTGCCCTCCATCTCTTTAAACAAAACCTTTGATCTTCTTCCCTAATCGCCTATAAATGCTTTACCCAACTTCATTCAAACTTTCACGCTTCCAAACTTCTAGAAATTCATGTCATTTGCTCTCAGCCCAGAAAAGAAACCAAACTTTGAAACCCAGAAAAACCTTCAAACCTTCATCAATGGCTGCCAACACTTTTATCACCAAGCTCATCGAGGAATGCAACAAGTGCCGAGACTTTATTGATCGGAATGCCATCAAAACCCTCCGATCCGAGGATGATTTGAGCACCTCTCATTAAACTCTAGGAATAGTTTTCAAGGACGACGTCCTAAAATCAATCATCGAGATGTTGAAGGACCCTTATTTCAAGGGTACGATTGGTCGAAGTGGAAATCGACCAAACCCCAAGGAGCTTGGCCCTCAACCCAAGCGACCTGGGCTGCTTGGGTCACCTGGATGGAGCCACACTTCGGAGGCGAATGGAAGACTCTCGGCATCTTCGATGCCATTAAGCTTTCGACCATTGAGATCAACATAGATCGAGAACTCCTAATCGCCGCCCTGAGCTTCTGATGTTCGACCACCAACACTGTGGTTTTTCCTCTCGGCCCCATTGGTCCGACCGTGCTGGATGTCACAGCCATACTTGGCACTTCCCCTTGTGGTCTTCCAATTGATATCGTTTTTTCTCGGTATCAATTCAACCTGGATCTGAAGGCGATCTTCGATGAATGTACCATTGAAGCTTTGATGAAGAATGGTCAAGAGCCGTCGAAAGAAGATGTGCACAAGCTGCACAAAAAACTTCTTTAACTTCGCTGGCTCGGAGATGGAAGCTCTCAAAGAGGGGGAACACGAGGCCTTCTTGTTCTACTAGTACAATAAATTTATTTTTTGTACCAAGTCGAACAAGTGCCTGGCCGAGAATTTGCTAGTTGCCGAAGCTCTGGGCAGTGGCCACGTCCTGGCCCTCAACTTGGCCATCCTCACCAACCTTTCCCAGTGCTTAGCCAAGGCTTCCGTCGGGAGAATTGATCCATACCAGAACGGCCCGCTCTGGGTCTTTCAACTATGGATGCAGGTCTACTTCTGCACAATTAGGCCAGAAATCCCAAGCTTCAATTCTTCTGAATCGATGGGCCTTCAACTGGCCTCGCACCCTGTTCCTGACCAAAGACGTCTTCAAGTACTTCTTCGGCCTTGAAAACTTGTCGGACGACGAGTTTCTAGTCTGCCGCCGCCAAAAATATCTGATTTCCATCAAGATCCCTGTATCGACGGGGGAAGAAGCAAAAGACGTCAATCTTCAACAGTCTTGGGGTTCATTTGTCTTAGCTCGTGACCTATCATTCGATTGTGATGCTCGACAGGCCAACTGGGAGGTCTACCATCCTCACTTTGTGGCCCGTCAATTGGGCTATCTCCAAGGCTGTCCTATGCCACTCCTTACCTCTTGCTCGCTCTTGAGCTGAGAACGCCTCTTCTGCTCCTTGGAGAAGAAATGTGATGAAGTTGTGCGGGAATTCCAAGAGAGGTGCACCAAGTTTTGTCTTTGATAGAAAACCTCAAAAACCCATTGTACCAGTACCTTCGTCGATAGGTAGGATGCCTACGTCAAGGATTTCTTCGGTACTTCGACTGAGGAAGTTTCAAAGAAACTTTTTGGCGATCGGCTGAAGAAGACTTTTTCTCCGAAATCCAAAGAAACGGCTAAAGGTATATATCTTTTACTTCTCTTGTTTATCTATTCAATTCGAACTTTGTTCTAACTCTGGTTTAGCTTTTCCAGGTGGCCGTGCAATAAAAAGAGCGGAAGTGGTTGCGATGGTCGTAGCAAAAAAGAAACTCGCTAATCCTCCAAAGAAGACTGCGACCATCGTGCCTCCCTCAGCCAAACCAACTCTAGTAGGGGCCCTTGCTGCGCCGACTTTACTGAGCAAGCAGCCTCGCCTGGAAGCCAAGATAACTGGCAACGTTGCCCGGCCCCAAAAGCACATCAAGAAAAGGGCAAAGAAGAGAGAACGACAGATTCATGTTAGTTCAAAGGTTGAGGTAACAAAGAACTAATAAACAAAGGCCGAGGTTCATCGACCGTTCCAACATTTATTTCATCCAATTGATCTTTGACTTGGGGCCACCTATCTTTGAGCTAGGCTGGGGCAGCTTGGATTTTATCAAGTGATAGGACTGGACCGTTGTCTCATTCGGCAAGGAACTTGACTAAGTTCATGCCATAATTCGGTTGTTTGAAAATAGTATACCAATGGGCCAGTAGGCGTTCCATGATAAATGAATGTGCGGCCCGACGTCTATCTTGTTTGGTAATAGACATCAAGATCGTCAATCATGTTGGCCAACCCGAGTCTCGTCGATTCCTGGTGGACAGTCTCGGGGCCAACCTCGATGGCTTTTGGCCGTCATTCTTCATTAAAACCTTACAGGATGATGTAGTCGATGTGATCATCGTAATATTAAGTCTGAATCACATTAGCTTTGAACGGCTGGATGAACTATGACCGATTTTTCGTCCCAAAAGATGAGGACTTGATATAATGACGAAGGGATACAGCTAGTCTAGTGGATCCCGTCACGACTGAGCAATGCATTATACTCGGTCTTTGAATTGACTATAAAAAAAAGGGTCATGTGATTTCGACCAGCGATATTCACCTCTAAAGGAAGAACTCCCTTAGTATGAGATTTATCGTCGACAAAGCTACTCATGGTTACCCCTGATGGAATGAGTTCGTCATTGGAGCGACGTAGTGTTTTCATGATAGAAACAGGCATGATGTTGACCGTTGTTCCACAGTCGACAAAAATCTTGGAAATCGGGTATCATTCAATGTGGGCCGTGACATACAATGGCTTTAAATGATGAAGATTAACGGATGAAGAATGGGGAAACAGTTCAACAAAAGCCTCTTTAAGTTTATCCTCCTTGCTTACTTGCTCAATCTATTCAGTGGCCACAAAATCGACTTGCATGGCCTCATCGGCAATCATGTCGCTGTCTAAAAAATTTGGTTGGGAAGTGGTTGGTCGGAATTATGCGGGTAAGATGTGGACCATGCTAACTTCCATGTTGTCGAAGACCTAATGGCCCATCGGGTCGTGATCTTCGTCCTCTACATCTTCGGGCTAGATATCTTGCTTATGGACATTACCCGCTTGGTCATCTTCGGCTGCCTCGAGAATACGTTCATGCAGCATGTCCGTCGGAGCTATTTCATTTTGAATGTCGATCTCTGGTTCGCTAGGTATTGGGACTTGGTATTGTGCTTTTTAAAGCCTTGCGAATCCGCTCCTGATATGCGATGCGGGTGTCTCTTGTGTCTAGATAAGCATCTAAACGTGCCACACTCTTTTTTTCATCAGCCGTAAGGCTGAAGAGGGAAAAGACCGAGAAAACTTCAAAATGGTACCGTAAATATTGGAGATCCTCGAGAGAGAAAGAGAGATCGGCAACATCAATGTCAGTATATGGATCTACCTCAAAGCCGAGAACTCGGGCCTCGCGTATTGCTTGAACCTAGCTTTTATTCCTAGATCCGTGGTTTTTTAGATGATCTGCTCGACATCGGGGGAGGTTAACGCATATCAAGAGCCTCTTGGCATGCTTTTGGCAAGCCGTACAAGTCATTCGTCGAATGCTTCTTGTGAAACTCCTGTATGTATTCTGAAACTTCACCAAGAAACAGTGGGTGGAGATTCCTTAGGACTTTAATTAATGGCTTTTGTGGGGGTAGTGAAGGGAGTTTGCTCTCGGCTTTCTTTCGGAAGTGCTCGAGGAGAGCTTTCATCTCCCAGGCCGAATAAGAAGTTTGATTTGCTTCTCAGATTCTTCAATTGTTGTTTCAAAATCGCGGTCGAAGCAGCTCGGCCATGATTACCGAAGGTTGTCAGTCATCTTCTTTACCCACCGTTTCTTTTGGTTGCCATTTGGTAGTTGAGGTGGCATGAGCCGCTAGTTGGCAAGTTATACAGTCTATTATTTGGCGCTGGCATTTCTATGATTTGGACAACATAGTATATACACTGGTAAGGGAGTTGTAGCTATACCAACGCTGGTCGCATGGCTTAGATGGCTTAAAGGTTCGATGGTTCACTGGTGATCCTGAGCTGCTAGAGTTATGTACATAATATTCTTCATTGTAAAGTGGCACGTTCAAATCAAGTCGCTATCTGTCTGAAGACGACTTTCTATTATGTGTTTGAGGGCCGAGCCTGTCGAAAATTTTTTGGCGCTGGTCTGTATCGAGCACTTTTTGAGATGTCGCAGCTGCATGCGTTGGTTGCGATGTTTAAGCCAAACGTGGCTTTTCTTTTGGCTCAGTTAAGATGACGTTTGATTTGCACTGACTACATAAAACCATCGGCCCGTCCGTTTCCTATGTGCTGGAGTCTGACATTGACTCGACATAATCTGGGTTAGAAAAGTATTTAGGTGGCTCGTTGGCAGATAGATCAATTTTCAATCAGGGCCGCCAGTTCCGCTTAAGGATGAACTACGTTAGGATGAACTTGGCCTTTCCTTTTCTCTTGTCCCTGGGTATCTACCATGCTTACCGTCGTGGAAGGGAAAGGGTCGGCGTCAACGATTATTTGTTTTTTCAGTAAACTTAAGTTTACCATTGTCGATCCAGCTCTGGATGGCGTCGTGAAACACGACACAATTGTTTGTCTTATGCTTGTTCGAGTTATGGTACTTACAATACGTATTTCCTTTCAATTCTTTGGCCTTGAGAATATTATGCCCTGGCCGAAGCTTGGTGATTTTTGCAACTAATAACTGGTCGAAGAAAGTGTCGGCCTTGGTGATGTCGAAAGTATAGACCTTTGATGTCTTAACGGTGGCTTCCGCATAGGCCGAGCGGGTTTTGACATCTTTAGAGCTGGCATGAGCTAACGCTTTGTACACGTATGGTTTATCAATGACTATCTCGGCCGTATCTATACTGGCATATTAAGATCTTCTCTTCTCGGTTTATCAATGCATAACTTACCATTGGGTTCTTGTAGATTGTCCCTCAGGTTGGGGACTTCGAGATCTTCTCTTCTTGGAGCAAGTAATCATATTGCTCGACATGTTGAGCCAATTCATACATATATAGGAAGTTTGCCTCGTAGAATTTCTTTTTATAGTCTACATCCAGGCCATTTAGGCAAGCCTAATAAACTTGACTTCAGGGAGGGGTACCTTAGCACCAGTTTCGTGCCGACTTCAATCTCGTAAGATAGTCCATTGGTGGATCATCGGATGATATAGCCATCCTAGCCAAAGAAGAGACTGACATTTCCATCCCTGGCCGATATAATTGCTCATGAAATTTCTCGACTAATTCCTCCCAGTTTTGGATGGAGTTGGGTGAGAGGTTGATGTACCATGCGAATGTTGAGCCGGTCAATGAGAAATTGAACAATCGTATTTTATGAAAGTCACTACTGACATCTCCACATTGAGTGGTGAATCAAGCCACGTGTTCTAATGAGGATAAGGATTGTAAGATCCCACATCGCCCAAGGGTGTGGATCATGTAAGCCTTATATGTATATTCTCATCTCTACCTAGCACGAGGCTTTTTGGGAGCTCACCAGCTTCGGGTTCCGTAGGAACTCCGAAGTTAAGCGAGAATGGGCCAGAGCATTCCCAAGATGGGTGACCCACTGGGAAGTTCTGCTCGCTTGAGTTCCCAAGAACAAAACAGTGAGGGCATGGTCGGGGCCCAAAGCAGACAATATCGTGCTACGGCGGAGTCGAGCCTGGGATGTGGTGGGGGCCCGGGCCGGGATATGACAAGGATGATTCTCCAGCGAAAAGGCTGAAGTCTGGAATCTTGAACCCCTTAGGATACTCGAACTTTTCTACAAAGGTTGGTATGGGTGAATAAACTTTGGAAACTTCGACCCCTTTTTTAAGGCCGAATCAATCATCCTCTGATTCGGTCATGTCAACATATGTTGTTTTTGCTCTTTGGTCAAATTTGTCTGATCTGATGCTTGATCCAACACTTTTCTCTAAGTCAATCATTTTGAGCCGGGCAGATCCTATCTCAGCCTGTATCGCTAGCAGTGGGTTATTCTTTAGAAGAGGCTGCCTGGATTGATCGGTGGGTCTAATGTCATGGACTTTATTAACCAAAACTTTGAGCAATTTATTGTGCACAAGGCTATTATCACGCATTTCTTCAAGTATGCTCGTTACTTCTCGGCTAAACATTTGCTCAAATTGCCGGGATTGCTCTTCAAATTGTCGCCGGAGAAAAGATCTAGATGGTGGATCGAAAGCCCCATCACCTTCCTCATCACAATTCACTGTTAATTTTTTGACAAAAATGCCTTTTGTCATTTTGGTAGGGATTTCGACATCACGGGTCTGACCGCCGAGATTAACTTCATTTTCTCGGCGTGTTGCACTTGTGACATCAAGTGTCATGGCAGCGGAAGGATTCTGTGTCTGTGGTAAACCATCTTATCATGGGGTTTGGACTGTAGGTGGAAGATTAGTCGTTGACTTACCCATGAATGTCTTCTTTTTTATTGACCATGTTTCAATAGTCATGAACTTCGTAGTTTTAGCACTGGGTCCCACTAGGCGTGCCAAAATGTTGATCCTAAAAACTACTAAGCCTACGTGGCGCACATGCTGAGTAATTAATAAGCTAACTACGTCATTCAGTTATATGCGAGGCATGCCAACTCGTCGGCCGAGTTTGGATTTGGAAGTATAATATGTTGATGTGGCGTTGGGCAAGATGCTGACTTCTCGATCTTGTGACTGCTATTAAAGAAGAAACATGTCTCGGCCTTCGGGTTCTAGAGCCTGAAGACAAGACTGCTAGTTCCGCGAAGTTCACAAATCGTCGGCGTCGGGTTCGATCCCGGTAATTATATTCGTGAGAATATAAGTACGCTGAACTGGTACCAGACTATGTGGACACAAATACTCGAAAGAGATAAATGTCTGATCGTAAATATGGTTCGGCTGTCGGAGTGCCAAACTCTAAAATGTACTTGTGAATATCCAAACATAAAATAAAACTCAGCTTTCAATGTGTCGAGCCTGATAACCTGGTAACACCTCACTTTGCCGAAAAGGCTGATGAGATGACCTCTACCAACAAGGACTAAAAAATCCTCGTCGACCGAGACTTGGATAATAACAAGTTGGCCTCAAAGCAGTGTTGTCTATCCAAATTGAGTGCTCCTCGATTGGCTGATTCTACAGCTCTAGTGCTGTCTATCCAAACTGAAGATGTCGCTGGTTGCCTTCACAATGCTGTTTATCCAAACTGAAGATGTGTTGGTGAGAAGAAAGGGAAAGAGGATAAAATCTCAAGATTGTTGAGAAGCTTTGCATAAGGCAATTTTTTATATTGATTTTGAGGGACCTTGAATGATGCACTCCCTTCTCTATTTATTGTAGCGAACCCCCCTTCATGGCCGAACTAGAAATGCACTCGGATTTGAATTCCTCAACACAATCTGATTAGGTTTCAGCTAATCTTAGCTCCAATGGGACTTTGAACTGGGCTCTATAACAAACCAGATTCATCCCCTTATTCCAAGCATCTTCAGCTTTAAGACTCCTTGTTGCACTAGGGTTCTGATGAGTCCATATTATACCATAATTTTACCCTAATCTTAGTATTAATTTATTGGTTATTTTGGTAGAATTTTGATACTTTGTTATGTATTATCAATGTAGGACATTCGTCTTCCTCTGGAGCAAAAAGTGATCAAACGGATGAATTTTGGAGTAATTCCAATTCAAGGATGTTCGTGAGTCTTTTAAGATGATTGTGTCAAAATTTTAGATTTTCCTACTAAGCCATTTGACTGTGGCGATGAAATAAAGGCCCAACGCGCAGCTTTCCCAGATTGATGTTTCTAGACATTTTAGGTATTTTGGAGGTCAAGATGGCATATTTTGAGGAAGATTCCTTCTGAAGATCTTTTGGGACCAAGTCGGAGTTGATTTGGTTGGTCAAAAGACTAATTTTCTGAGAAGTCCGAAATTTAGTTCAAATAGGAAACCTTTTATTTTATGTTTTATTATTTCATTATGTTTCCTAGTTTTATTCTAAGACATTTGAGGGTTTTATTTTGTAGTAGTATAAATAAGGTGTTTTTTAACGCAAGAAATAAGGAGAGGAGGAAACGCACGCACAAGCCTTTGATAATTCAAGTTTATTTTCTAGGTGTTTTCTATCCTTATTCTCAATAATATTTTGTTTTATGATTGTTTGTAACTAGTCCTTTTGCTAGGGCGAAGCCACGAGTCTTAGCATGAATATGTGATTTTATTAATTTGCTTATGAATGGATGCATACTTGCTTTGAATTATTAATTTCCGTGATAAAATATCTAATTGTCTTAGTGATTCGCGACCATTCGGATTTTTAGGCAAGTAATTTGATTCGCGACCATCAGGTTCGACTACCTCACCTTTATCTAAACCAATCCTTCTCGCAATAGGATTCAGCCAACCTTGACTCGACGGCCCATAACAAGATTCTAGATGAATGCTACTGGGCCGAGAATTCGTCACACATGAGGGGGCGTGTTGAGAATGAATCCCACATTAATGAGAGGAGAGACCTTACATGTGCTTATAAGAGGTTGAACTACTCTTCATATTGACAATTAGTTTTATGGTGGCACCCCAGCTTTCTTCATTATCAACTCACTTACTTAACCAAAATTTAGACATTGGACCGGTAAAGAACAATGCACTTGTTGGTGCTAAAGTTGCCGTAGCACTTGCGCAGATTAGAGAACGTGAAAATAAAGGTAGGTAATGTTTTGTTGTTCTGCTATAATAATGCGAAAAAATCCATGTTTTTATTGGAGAAAATATGTTTTAACGTATATAAGCATTGACGAAGAAGGTCGTTTCGGCCTTGTTCCTATAACTGAGATAAAGCACCGGCTTTTGATTCCCTAATGCTTGAGCAGGAACACGATTTGTGCCATCCAAAGGGCAGCACCGTAGTATATTTTTTTGTACTTGAGATCAGTGTGTTCGGAGGAATGTTATCATTTTGTGGAGTTTGTCCTATCATAGTTTGGAATTTTATTGTATACTACGTAATATTGAAATATAGGAAATGAACAACTAAGATTGAAAATAGAAAATTTAAACAGTTGTGGAAATCAATTCTAAAGGCTGAAATACCCATAGCATTACGTAGCATTGAAGCCATACCTATATTTTTTGGTGTAAATGTTTAGAAAGAAGCATTCCGGCTTGGACGTAAAGACTAAACTCTTTATATTTCCATCTCTTACTATTTTCTAGTCTTGGCATTTTTAAGTTATTCCATCATGTGTACTTATCTAGCCATATGCTACAAGCAATGACATCCTCCCGGAAGAGTCTTCAATTTCAAAGACTCGTGAAATAGAGGATAACTGGTTGTTGGTGTTTTCGTTTAAAAGCAGTCAGGCTTGAATTATATGTAAAATTGTACTGAACATTCAAGTTATACATGATTTTAATTATACAGCTATGATGTCTCGTGCTTTCACTTATAAAAGACGGATTTATTTTTTACAGGTGGTGCGGAATCAGCGTTGTAGGGCTCGTAATGTTTTCAACCGGATCTGGAAACCGATCATTTCGACCAGTTGAGTTAATTCTCCTTCACGGCGATATGCGTTTATTACTTTCGCTATGATGATAAAAAATGCGGCAACGTCGAGAAGGCCAGGCGCGAGGTTCTGGTGTACATTACAACCATTAGGGTATCTTACTGCCATAGTACACAAAGTCTCAATACTGCATCTTCCTACTACTCAAAAACAAAAACAGAATAGTAATAATATTAACTGATTTTTGCAAACGATAAGATAATTTACACCAAATCCATTTATGGTTAATTTATGTGCTTATTTTCTTGGGACTCTTTGTCGCGTACGTTTTGTAGGAGATGGAAGCTGTTGAATGAGTGAATAATCTGCTTATTGATCTGTAATAAACTACAAATTTGGGTGAGAAATCAAGTGTCTCCTTTCTAAACACTGCCATTGTTTACTCCTTCTTAAGATTCTAGAATGTTAAGTGTTTCTTTGATATTCATTTTTATTTTTTGTTTCTAGTTTTCATTTTTCGTAATAATAACTAGCATATGGGCACACACTTTGTGTGTATGAAGACATTTTTTTAGAAAATGAGAAGAAGAGAGGGAGAGAGAGAACGTGGGGGAGTGGGAGGTTTTTGGTTTTTGGTTTTTTTTTTTTTTTTTAAAATATTGGAGGTATTTTAACATCACATGTAGGTGAGGCTTCAATAAAAAACTGTAAAATTTGGACCTGTGAAATTACATTATTGCCCATCTTTTTTTTTGTGTGATAGAAGACTAATTTGTCTTTTCACCCTATTTTGGTTGACAAAGAGGGTTTCATTAATTAGTAGAGATAATAATAATAATATAAAATAAAAAAAAAAATAAAAAAAACTTGTTTGGTAGCTCAGAATTGATAATTGTTTGAAAGTTACTATTTTGGAAATTAAGAAATGAACATTTTATTAGGGTCAAATCTTGAATTTGAGGTCATAGAGCGAAAGTGCATGTGAAAAGGTGTTCGAATTGTTTTTCATTGAATGAGTTTAACTGTAGATATTGTGTCGTTGGTCTCGCGGCTGTTATGAAGGTCCCAAGTGCACTATTTACAACAGTTGAGCGGTCGGGTCCAAGGCAAAGGGTCCTAGATATCTGATTTTGATAGTGGAATGCAATGCATGTTTTGTGACGTAGAAATGGTCTGTTGTTTTGGGCAAAAGTTTTCAACGGAAAGTAAATTGAAGGTAATATGAGTAATTACTCGATGATAAAACTGCTTTAGGCACTTCTTATACTTGAATAGGTGTTCTTGAAAGGACTAAACTTTTACACAGGGATTATTATGGCGAATTGGAAATGGTAATACGGTAAATTTTTGGATTGAGAAATTGGCTAAATGTGGTATTTTGCTTCATCATGCTAGCTGCCCGCTCTCAAATGATATGCTGAAGGCTACTATAGCTGATTATTGTTACAATAGTGGGTGGGATATTCGTAAACTATTACTTGCTTTACCAAAGGAGATTGTTGAACAAATTCTTAGCATTCCAATTGGTTTTTATGCTTTGGCTAATAAGTGTATTTGGAGTGGGATAATTTTTTGTTAAATTTACTTAGGGCCTGTTTGGTATCCTATTTGAAATTTTTTATCATTTCTCAAAATATTTCTTAAGAACATTTCTTGAAAACAAATTTCTTTAAGACTCAAAAACTTGATTGGTTTGTGATTTAGAATTTTTAAATCTTACGACTTAAATTTGATTGGATTGGAGTAGAGACAAAAAAAATAAAAAAAAAGAGGAGAAAGAAAGAAGAAAAGAGGGATATATGTTTGGAGTGAGAGGGAAGGAGGGAGAGAAAAGAAATGAGTAAGTTTAAGTTTAAAAACTCTAAAAACTCACTTTTTATGTTTTTAAATAATAGACTATATTTTTGAGTTAGTCTTGAGTTCTGTTTTTGAAAATAGTCATACCAAACAAGTTTTTAAGGCATAAAACTTAAAAACTGTTTTTGAGTTTAAAAAATTGGATTCAAGTACACTACCAAACAGACCCTTATATGTTGGCCATTAATTCTATTGGTTTTCCTAATAGGCAAAATATCATTTGGAAACTTCATATTCCTCCAAAAGTTCAGAGTTTCTTACCGCTGCTATCTCTTGATAAGCATTTAACTAATGAACAAAGGTTGAAAATGGGGTATGACTTGTAACCCTGATTGTCAAAAAATGTACATGTGGCTTTGAATCAGTGGCTCATGTTTTTAAAGATTGTCCTAAAACAAGAGAAATTTGATAAAGGATGTGGATGTATAATCTCACCGACAAACCTACCATATTGGGTTGGGGTGGGTTAGAGTGGAGGTTAGTTTTTTCCGTTGCTTGTTAGATTATTTGGTACTGACATAATAAATTTATCGTTAGTAGGATTTTGCTCACTGCTTATCTCTATTAATTAATGAAATCTTCTTTGTCAATCAAAAAATTATGAAAAGATTACTTAGTCTTCTATCACACAAAAAAATGATGGTCAATAATGTAATTTCACAGGTCCAAATTTTACTGTTTTTTATTGAAACCTCACCTACAGATGTTAAAATACCTCCAATATTAACAAACAAAAAAAAAACAAAAGCCTCCCACTCTCCCACGTTCTCTCTCTCTCTCTCTCTCTCTCTCTCTCTCTCTCTCTCTCTCTCTCTCTCTCTCTCTCTCTCTCTCTCTCTCTCTCTCTCTCTCTCTCTCTCTCTCTCTCTCTCTCTCTCTCTCTATGTGTTCATACGTACAAAATATGAAGGCAAATACTGGTAATAATGAAGAAAATGGAGGCTGTCGTATCCCTAGTTGTTGAAAATAGTAGAGCAATTAAAGGAATCACCAACCTCTCACCTACGCCTTTTACCTTTTAGTGACTGTTTTGATTTTATGGTTGGGATTTTCCCTTTCTCTTTGCATCTCATTTCATCGTTTATCTTTTTCTTTTTATAAAAAAAAATTAATATAAGATGTCGACGTGGTTTAACTGTGACCATTCAAATAGGAGGAAAGGAAAGTGAAGGAAAAAAAAAAAAGGAAAGAGAATCCTTGTCCGGATTTTTCAATCTTTGATGCACCAAAATCACCGTTGATATCTCATCATCTTTGTCTGTATAAACAAAAGTCATAAAAAAACCGATGAAATGCTCGTTGATGTGTATTGTCAACATGGCACTTCGTGGTTGGATCAACTACGTGTATTTTACCAATGGCAAAATTCAACTATATGACGTGGCATGTTCATTCAAAAGGGCTATGATGAAAATTACTTAATTTTTATTGAAAAACAAATTCTAATCAAGATAAAAACAAAGGGTATTTTGATATGGGTCCAAAGTAACTAAAAATTGGACTTATTTTAAAAGTCAAAAGTCACTAAAAATTGGACTTATTTCAAATTTTCCCTAAAAACAATGAGTTAGTCTGTTCTCCAAAAGAAAAAAAAAGAACAATGAGTTAGTCACTAACTTGGTATCAAACTCAACAAAGTATAGTACGTCCTCGTAATTTATGTGAGTTGGATCTGAGGTCTTTTACTTACAAGTAATGAAAATACCACTAAACGATAACATTAATTGTCATACTTTCCTTACTTATTGGAACATAAAGTGTGATGTTGACATATCATTGAAGAAAGTTGAGATTCCATTGTAAAATCAATTGACAATATGAGAAGTAATCTAACCTCTTATAAGTCCATGCAAAGTCCCTCATTTCATCAATGTTGAACTCATTCTCAACAATCATATGAGCTAAATTTTCATATTTTATAAACTTAGGCTAAATATTAGCTGTAATTTTTTATTTTTTATTTTTTGAGATACATTAAGCTATATCCCTATAAAATTTATAAATTACGAAATGAAGATTCAAATTTAAATCCAACGAGGGGCATAATGGTTTAACTAACTTATCTACGCTTAGGTAGTGCATGATAGATTCCAAAAACACAATGTTAATTAATTCAAATATTTCCAAAAGATGTTAAAAAATGAAAGAAGAGAGTGATCCAAATGGGAGTCCAACAAGAAGTAGAGATAAAATGGCATGTACCTTTTGGAGGGTTGCTTAACCTCCTCGTCTATTTGTCTTAATATTAGCAAGGTAATACCAATTGTACAGCCGAGTGGTATTTTTCTTCACTTGTAAGTGAAAGGTAGCTTATTATGAGGCTTAACCTACTATCCACCCCTTTTAATGTAAATAGTATCATTTGTTAAAAAAAAAAAAAAAAAAAAAAAAAAAAAAAAAAAAACTAATTCTACGATCATGTGATGGCCATATCAAAACAAAACAAATTAGAAAACAAGTCCTCTGTTTTGGCATCACCCAAAGAGCTTTGTTGCGACTCCCACACTGGCCCCCTTCCACTACAAAACAAATCCTCTGTTTGTCTTTGTTAGGGCATGTTTGAATTCTTGTAACCTTTGGGAATATTAACAAGTCTTTGGGCGACACCTGATTCCTTATCCACCTTAGGTCAAGACAAAATTCAAATAAAGTAGGTTTCTTTGAGTTTTTGAGGGACAGAATACTCTGTTGTAAAGTTGGCTCATCTTCTCACAAATTCCATGTTCCACTTGGGAACCAAGGACAACAAATCAATAAGGACAAAAGGACTCCCCCACGCATTGTCGACAACGAAGCCATAGCCATGAGCTTCTGTCTCTCCTCAAAAACTCCCAACTTCCAATTTTATTAACATTCAAATCTCATAAAAAAACTCAGAAGAAGAACATCAGCTCTGTGCTCAAAACCCAGAAGGCTGCTTTCCTTGAATTCTCACGGGGTTCTGACTTCTGCTTGGGTTTTTGATCAATTACAAAACCCACCAAGGATTTCCCTCTTCTTTCTTATCTTGGTTAGTTCTTCTGCAACCAGTTTCTTTCTTCAGCTGCTTCTGTTGTTCTACTTGTGATTTCTCAGGCGACTTCTCTCCTGAACTTCATTTGTTTTCTTTGGGAATCTAATCTGATTTTATCATAGGTTTTCTAGCCCATTTAAGCCTTTCTAGTAGACTTCTAATCTGATATTTTTCTTTCTACTGATAAAATCGAAACCCCTTTTTCTGATAGTTTGGCACCTTCTTCGCATATTTGAGATCATACTCTATAAACTCTTAGCCAATTAGGTGCTATTGCTTAGGAGTAAGGCCTGCTTTTGTCCAAAAAGCCCTTTGGTTATAAGTGCTTTTGATTGTTGTTGTTGTGAATGTTTGTTTGAGAGTACACATTTTTCTCAAATTGTGAATTCGTGCAAGTTGGTTCTTGCATGAACACTAGGAATAGGGTACTTGTTTAGAAATCCCCTGAACTATTCGGCCAACTTTGTTATCCAATTAATTACCAAATCATTCTTGTTTGATATACATATGGCACCAATGTTTCAAGACGAAGGGTCATCGTCTGCAACTTCATCTCCTCTCCAATGCTTTTCCATGATTTCGCTTTCACCTAGTTTAGGCTCACCATACCCTTGGCTTAAAGAACTCAAATCCGAGGAGCGCGGTTTGTATTTGATCCACTTGTTGCTCACTTGTGCAAACCATGTTGCCACCGGAAGCCTTGAAAATGCAAATGTCGCCCTTGAGCAAATCTCCCAACTCGCCGCTGCTGACGGTGATACCATGCAGCGGATTGCTGCCTACTTCACTGAGGCTCTTGCTGATCGAATCCTCAAAGCTTGGCCCGGTCTTCACAGGGCCCTGAATTCCACTAAAATATCTTTGGTTTCAGATGACATTCTAGTTCGGAAAGTGTTTTTCGAGATGCTTCCCTTCCTAAAGGTGGCTTTTGTGCTCACAAACCAAGCTATTATGGAAGCCATGGAAGGGGAAAAGATGGTGCATATAATTGATCTTAATGCAGCTGAACCTGTTCAGTGGATTACTCTTCTTCAAGTTTTAAGTGCAAGACCTGAAGGTCCGCCTCATTTGAGAATCACCGGTGTTCATCAACGGAAAGAGGTACTGGATCAAATGGCTCATAGGTTGACTGAGGAAGCCGAAAAATTGGATATCCCATTTCAGTTCTGTCCCATAATCAGCAAATTGGAAAATCTCGATATGGACAAACTTCGTGTCAAAACTGGTGAGGCTCTAGCTATCAGCTCAGTTCTCCAGTTGCACTCCCTTTTGGCGTCGGATGATGGACTCCTGAAAAAGAAGTCCCCATTAGCATCAAAGGGTTCAAATGGAAATCACTTGCCAAGAGCATTGCAAATGAGCCAAGGCACATTGGGTGTGTTGCTAGAGAAAGAGATGGGCAACGGGTATAGCCCGAGTCCTGATTCAACCTCGTCATCACCGCTATCTTTAACTCCTTGGGCGAAATTGGATAGCTTTCTTAATGCATTTTGGGGTTTGACACCGAAGGTTATAATAATAACCGAGCAAGATTCTAACCATAACGGATCCACTCTGATGGAGAGACTATTGGAATCTCTGTACTCGTATGCTGCATTGTTTGATTGCTTGGAGTCTACGATGTCGAGAACCTCATTGGAGAGACTGAAGGTAGAGAAAATGCTGTTTGGGGAAGAGATAAAAAACATTATAGCTTGCGAGGGATCTGAGAGGACCGAAAGACATGAAAAGCTTGAGAAATGGATTCAAAGGCTTGATTTAGCTGGCTTTGGAAATGTGCCTTTGAGCTATTACGGAATGCTGCAGGCAAAGAGGATGTTGCAGAGCTATGGTTGCGACGGGTATAGAATGAGGGAAGAGAACGGTTGTGTGTTGATTTCCTGGCAAGATCGACCGCTGTTTTCGGTGTCAGCTTGGAGGTGCAGGAAGTAAAACATGGAATATTGATACTGATCATCGCATAATGTTCGAGTTTCTCGTCTAATCACGAAGAATTTTGTCCAACTGAATCTGTCTGCATTTCATTTGTTCATGGAGGTTTCTTGTGTGTTCATTTTCTTTTCCTTATGTATCTAATTTATTACAACTAGTGCTGATATTTGAAACAAACACCCTATTAAGTTTTTTTGTTTTAAACATATACAAAACCCCTCAAAGAACCCAATTAGGACGAAAAAATTCATCAGCTAGCCACTTGTCAGGTTCTAATTAATTATTAGTACATGAAGCTTCTTTTCTTACTCTCCTCCATTGAAAAATCCCTTCTTTTTTTTTTTTGGAGTTGAAACCTCGATAAGCTAGAAATGCGTTTTTCTGAAGTATTTGAGTTGAAGTTTTTTGTGACTTTTGTCCCCTCTATATATATCTCTCGTCAGCCAATAGACAGATCTAAGATGTCTTTATGAAGGCTAAAAATCGCGTGACGAGAGATGTAGGAAGATTGTAATACAAAACAAGTTGCAGGGAAGTCCTCCGATATTAGGCCAAACTTTATCATCAACGACCTCATTGTACGCAAGTCCACTCAACAGTAAGACATAAAGCGTTAATTAGTTAATTTTTGAGAACTTTTAACAAAAAGCTTTCGGTACTGTTTATTTCAACGAAAAACCACATTTTTATACTAAAAAGTCAATCATGGTACTATTCATTTTACCCTTTATTTTGCTCTTATCGTTAAAATTCAAAATTTTCAAGTTATTTTCATTAGTTTTCCTTTAATTTTGAGCACACTATCAACTTTTTTATAGTGATCGAGCGATAGAGTTAGTTATTAGGGAGGAGGAAAATCAGTGGAGATCGAACCTGCACCAGGATGCATAGTCACAATTGCTTTCCACTACTCGATAAAGCACCATATGCAGCTCACTGTATACTTTGATCAAAAGATCAAGAGATGATGGGATCATGGTCTCCCTCAATCTTTGCGAGTACTAAACAAGGTTATGAGATTTTATTAATGTAAACTGACATGTACTGATGTACATTAAACATTACTTAGGGAACAAGAAGTACATCAGATGTCCACTAATAACTTTACCACTAGGTAAGAAATGGCATGTTGCAACTGTTCCTGGCTTAATTTTAAGGAGTTGGAAAGCCAAACGCCCAATGTCCATCTTGGTGTATCGGTGTGGCAAACTGCCACAGTTTCTGCTTCAAAGCATTTTTTGCTGATCCCGTTGTCTGTGTTTTTTCCTTCTATCCAGTTCTCTTCACCAACAAGTAGAAGAAGCATTTGAAGAGCTTTATATCCAAATTTATATGCAACTGTCCAAGCCAGGATAACATCAACCATATCCTCTTGAGTGCATATTGTTTGACTGAGGGATTTTTCAAGTAACATGTGATTTAGCTATAGGTTAGGTTACTAAGTAAGAAATGTACAATTATAAAATGTTTTTTTTTTTTTTTGGAAAACCTTTCCGAAGAAAGGAGACAATTTTATTGTAAACACTAGATTACAGAGGCCCACATACATAAAGAACCCGACACACAAATGGACCTCCCAACAGAGCTCAACAAAAAAGCCTAACACTAGAGACAAAGCAAAAGACGATTTTGGACCCCAGCATCCACCGCCTTCAAAGTTATCCCGATCAACCCAGAACCAAGCCGCCAGCCAACACCAAATCCAATCGAGCAACACCGCAGAACCCATCCATGAAAGCTGTCTCGATCGCCCCGATTGCTCTGATCGTCCCGATCTCAGCCAGAAAGTGGAAGAAGTCCGAAGGAACACCTCGAAGGACAGTGCCATCGAAGGCAGACAAAGAGAGGGAGGTGGTGTTGAAAACACCTGAGCCGATGAGTCCACCGGAGCTCTACGCACCCTCTCAAAAGAACGCAAAAATTTACGTTGAAATCCGACTGCAGATTGAATAGAAAGAAGTTGGGGAAGATAGGCCTTGGGTAGAGACACTTTGGTTGAATCGGGAAGAACGGGAGAAAATTAACTTAAAAAACTAAGAAACAGACAGCGAGATGAAAATCTTTCCTCTGACCCTCGCCATAGCAAGGGTTGTCGGCAATGATTTTAGTCGGTGGGAAATCACTCACACACAGAAGGTGGAAAAGACTCTCAAGAAGAGAGAATGAACTCTCACACGGAGAGAAAGGCTTATGGGATGGCAGAACCAACTTGTACAATTATAAAATGTTAAATAGTGGGATTTGAACTCGTAGAGGTAAGATTATCAAAATCGTTGATTTATTCAAATATATACAGATTGATTAAATGATCTCTATTTTAATAGATTCTTTATATATATATATATATATATATATATAAACAACTGATGACAAGTCACGATTATCCACTTCTTCTGGGCCTAGAAAGACTATGGGGAATTTTAGCCTGCATGTGGCCAGGGTCAAGCAGACTCACCAGCTTGAAGCATCGAACCCGGAACCTCCCACATTTTTTTTATATTGGAAAGCTCCAGTCTGCATCCTTACCACTAGATCACTTGATGTGGTTATTTTAATTGTGAAATTCCGTTCCTGGATTTCACTGTTACAATCTATGTATTCGTATTATTGAGATTTTATATTATTTTTCGAGAATTTATATTAATTTATTTGAATTTAGATTTTAATTAAACTAGTTTACGAAGTTTGAAGTTTGGAAATGAATTATTTAAAATCCATAGACCTATTGAGGTCACAATTTATATTTTTGAATAGAGCTCAATCTCACGAACGCGTAGGTGCAAACCGTTCGTGAAACGGAGTTATAACGAAGAAGTTATTAACGTTTGAAGTTAGGGAAATTTTTGTAATTTGGCTCTCAATTGAAGGCTTTAAATTTTCTGGAGCAAAGGAATGGCCACGTGTGTGGCTAAGATGCAAAGAAAATGAGAGAGGAAGGGGAAGAGGGGCCAATCAAAAATAAGAGGAAGGAGGAGGACGAATGGAGGGAGAGATCAAAGAGGGGAAATGAGAGAGGTGAGTGGCACTCAACCAAGAAACTAGTCTCCTTGACCCGTTTTTAAACCCGACCCGGTTGTATCTCTTCTGTCCAACATCCGATTGAGATGATTTTGGTGTCTATGGAAAGCTCTCAGCGAGCCCAGCATCTCTATGGTATTATATTTCCCAATTTCTAACCCAATTTTACAAACCGAAGCCACAAAGTCCACGGTCCTTTGGCGGTTTTCTCATTTTTTCTGTGATTTCGACAACGATTACCGTTGATCCCCACCACCAATAGACTCCCCTCAACCCCAGGAACAAAGCTCAAGCATTGGTTGAGGCGTCGGAGTTCGTTTTGGCGTTGAATCAAGAACACCCATTTCTAGGGTTTCCGGCGGATTTGGATGAAATTGGGACACTTCCTGGCCGAATTGAACTTGTCCACAGGTATGAAAATTGTTCCCCTCACTGAGATTTACTTGCCTGTAAAATTTGGGAATTTTTAAAAATAGTGAAATTTTCCGACGAGTCGGGGCGGCCGACTGTGCGGCGGCGCCTGGCCTGTGGGCCGAAGCTGCCTTTTTCATGCAAATTTTGATGTTTTGAATTCATAGTTGATAACCATTTGATTTGATTCGATTGTGGAGGGTAAAATGGAATTTGGCCGATACTAGAATATAATGGAAAATTGAGAATAGAATGATGGTGAACTACGAATGGCTTGATCCTTATTGAGGGTACGTAGGAAGTCTAATGAGGAGGTTAGATGCAGCCATAAAGTATACGAAAATTTATTATGCAGTTGGTTCTTGAATTATGCTTTGTACGTATCCCTAAGGCGGGATCTGTTAGATATACTGAGACTTGAGGTCGTCACGTGTCAATCTTGGACGTATGTTGGGATCGGGGCGTGACATTAATAGATTTTTTTTAGTGATAATCTATTTTAATCGATTATGATATATATATATATATATATATATATATATATATATATATATATATATATAAGTAAACTTTCATTATTTTCAATTAGGGACACTTGTTAAAGTGTACCCTAAAAGTCATTTGATGTAATCTTGGGAATACGACTTAATTAAGCGTGCAAAGGTATTGTTTATTATTTGTAAATAATGTATCAGTACAAGTTCAAAAGAATATAGGTCAAGGTCATATAACATTGGAGTGCACTCTAATATATTTTGACTGTTGAGACTAATTTCAAATGATTTTTATATTTTAATGTCTGGTCTTATGTCATTGTATGGTGACACTAAAACAAGATACATAGGTAGCTTCAGTTCCCTAAAAGTGATCAAATAGGAACTCTTATGTATGTATACTATAAACACATGTCAACAAGAGTTCAATCGTTAGAATAATGCTAAGTTAAGACTTTTGTCCTGAGGCATCACATAACAGTTATCTTATAGATAATGTAGTAACTTTGTGATACGCATTATACATCTGAGGGTTATCAAGTGCATAGTCTGGTTCAATATGAATATGTTATTTGGTATGGTGGATATATTACATACATTTGAATGACTAAATAATTTCCGGTTAGAATGATTTGTTGTAGTGATGGTCTTCAAATAAAGATTAAAATTTGAACGGTTCTAATTATGAAAATTCTTCAGAAAATATACGTTATTTGCAAATGAGAGAATGAGCGCATCTCCCGAACGGAAATGCAAGTACTATTCATAACATGCAACTAAGCGTCACTCAAAGTCTGCCAGACTTTCGAGAATAATAATAAGAAGGGAATTAGAAGATAGTTTTAAATTCGCATAACGATTAGAGGAGTTTGATCACTTAGAACCTAAGGGTCGCACACCCAAAAATTACATAATGGTGGAATAATTAATATGATTAATTAGAATGAGGCTAGAATTAATTAGATAGCTTAATTAATTATCAAGCCGTTTAAATGCCTTAATTGGGCCTCAAAATGGTTTTGGGATTAATCCGGGCAATCGAGCTCACTTGGAGTTTTTTAGGTCATAAGAGCAACTCCACCCATGGAGCCCTCTCCCTAGCAATCCACTATTCAATTCACCCTATTGAACAGTAACTGCCTTTAATGAATAGTAACTACCATTAATGAACAGTAAATTGCCATTTGCATCTCCATCCTTGGAGCCCTCCCCCTGGCAATAGGCAATAAAATATTAGTTTTTTTTGTTCGTTTAAATAATACAAAATAAAATTATTTGTAATTTCGGATAAGAAGTTTTAAATCATTCTTGTTGCGCCACGTGTCATTTTATCCAAAAAACCAATTATTTAGCGATGGATTTCGATAAGATTTTTATCCAATGTCATCGTGCCACGTGTCGTTATTTTTTCAGAATCTTTGACGATAGATTTCGATCAGATTTTAACTCGTTCGAAATCGCGCCACGTGTCATTATCCGAAAAGATAATAATTGGAGATCGATTTCGATAAGATTTTTATCCAATATGATCGTGCCACGTGTCGTTATCTTTTTAGAATCTTTGAGGATAGATTTCGATCAGATTTTTAACGAATGACGGCATGCCACGTGGCCCTATCTACAGTCCAATCCTTTCTGAATCGTCCATATAATCCACCATTCATCCTCACAAATCTCACACCAATTTTCTCAACATCTCTATCTCATTATTCATAGTTTCTGCTTCTTCTTCACCATCCATCCTTTTACAATGTCTTCTTCTTCATCAAGGATGATGTGGGAACTCGATCAGCAAGAGGAAGAATTGTTTAACCAATTTGAAGGAATGTTCAACCTTCAGATAGCCCAAAATGAGATGGAAGAGGATGAGGAGCGTACAAGGAGAGATGATGAAGCAAGAATGGCCAGAGCCTCACATTCCCGTCGAGTCAACCAGACTTTTGCTCAGATATGCAGGCCCAGCCGTTCCAGAAACCTTGATAGAAGCAGGCAACGACGGGGTGAAGAGCTGTTGGATGATTACTTTGTCCATAACAGTGCATTTCCTGATACGTACTTCAGACGTCGTTTTAGAATGGAACGACATTTGTTCAACAGAATCATGACTGATGTTTGCAACCATGATTCTTACTTTGTGCAAAAGAAGGATTGTTGTGGTGCTATGGGTCTTCTGCCTGAGCAAAAAATCACTGCTGCGTTGCGGATGCTTGTGTATGGAGCATCTGCAGACCAAGTGGATGAGATAACGAGGATGGGGAAATCAACCATTCTTGAGGCCCTGATGAGGTTTTGCGGAGCATTCGAATCTTTGTACACCGCAGAGTACCTCCGAAAACCTACTGACATGGACTTGCAAAGGCTTCTGAAGAAGGGCAAGATGCGAGGTTTTCCTGGGATGATAGGAAGCATCGATTGTATGCACTGGACGTGGAAAAACTGTCCAAGTGCATCGCAAGGCGCATATGGGGACAGAAAAGGAGCAAAATCTATCATTTTGGAGGCGGTGGCATCTTTTGATACATGGATATGGCACGCCTTTTTCGGGGTTCTGGGGGCTCAAAATGATCTCAACGTCCTTGCCCAATCCCCAATGTTCAACGACGTCCTGCAAGGAAAGGCACCAAAAGTCACGTACGTCGTCAACAGACGTAGGTATGACGGGGCATACTACCTAGCTGACGGCATTTACCCACGGTGGGAAACATTTGTCAAAACAGTGCCACGTCCGCGAAGTGCAAAGGAAAAACACTTTGCAAGCTGTCAAGAGGGGTGCAGGAAGGATGTGGAGCGTTGTTTTGGTATCCTCCAAGCTCGTTGAGCGATAGTCAAGGGTGCTGCCAGAATGTTCGATGTAGAGTCACTTCGATCCATCATGATGACGTGCGTCATTCTTCACAACATGATTGTGGAAGATGAGTTCGATTATGATGCGGTTGATGAATATGAGCCAGAGCCAGACACGATGAACAATTCAAGAACACGGATATATTGTGCGCATGATGCCACCGAAGAACTCGTGCAACACGAGCCATTAGAAAGGGATGGACGTTACAATGAAAGGATCATTCAACGATATACTGCACTTCAAAGGTCATCTATGCACAATGCTCGGCAAATTGACTTGATAGAGCACCGGTGGGCATTGAAACAAGCTGAAGATACTTAAGTTTATTTAGTATGTTTGTTTGTATTTGGTGTGTTTATTTAATTTTATTTGGTGTGTTTTTTGTAGTGAGTTTATTTGGTGTGTTTATTTAATTTTATTTGGTGTGTTTATTTAATTTTATTTGGTATGTTTATTTAATTTTATTTGGTATGTTTATGTAATTTTATTTGGTGTGTTTATGTAATTTCATTTGGTGTGTTTTTTAATTCCATTTGGTGTGTTTATGTAATTCCATTTGGTGAGTTTTTTAGTTTTATTTGGTGTGTTTTATAATTTCATTATACGTGAACAATTTGATGAATAAAGATGGGATTATTAGTATAAATATATTACGAAATTAAATAAATGTACTCTCACTTTAAATAAAGTACTAACTTCAATAAATTGGAAACAACATAAATAATAAATTACAACCCAAAGTGATTGGAAAATTATGGGCTCCGATTACAAAAAGTACCCTATTCATCATCACTTAACCAATTTGTGGTGTTAGGATGATCTTGTCTTGTTGTGCTAGGACCATCTCCTCTTGATCTCGCTTCTCTTGCACGCCTCCTTTTCACCACATCCGCTTTCTCCGACTGCCAAAAATATTTAGAATCTGGAGACATCCCTTCTCATAATGTCACAGTCTTGTTGTGCCATTCTTTCTTCTCTAACCAACTCCCTTTCTTGCCTAAGTAGCTCTCTTTCCCTCTGTTCAGCTTGAAATGCTTGTTGAATAGCTGCAGCTTTTGCCTCATCTCTAGCCTTATCAGCCTCATATTTCGCCATTTCCCGTGCCAACGTCAATTCACCCTGACGAGCAAGTTCTTGCATGTACTTTCCATAATCATTCTTGGAAGCACTCCCTTACCTTGAGGCCTAATTGGATAACGGGTCGACCCCGACGCTTGTTCAGGAATCGGCGTTTCGGGAACTTCTTCTCCATCTTCTTCATCAACATGGGAGCCATGATCGGGTGTAGAGTGGAGATGTGTGTTGTGTAGAGGGGTGCTGTTCATGTATACTTCTGGACCAACAGGCACAACTTTGAATTTAGGACAATCTTTAACAATATTCCAACATTCCCACCGGTTGAATGATTTTTGTTTTGCTTTGATTTTGGCAGCATACCATGCTTGTGCTTGAAGTTGCTACAAATGAATAATAATAATGAAATTATTAGGTAACAAATAAATAATACAAACAAATAATAATAATGAAATTATTAGGTAACAAATAAATAATACAAACAAATAATAATAATGAAATTAGGTGACAAATAAATAATACAAACAAATAATAATAATGAAATTAGGTGACAAATAAATAATACAAACAAATAATGATAATGAAATTAGGTAACAAATAAATAATATAAACAAATAATAATAATGAAATTAGGTGACAAATAAATAATACAAATAAATAATAATAATGAAATTAGGTAACAAATAAATAATACAAACAAATAATTATAATATATTCTTACCTCATCCGCATAATTTTCCCCACTTCGAAGATTACTACTAGTTTGTGTCAAGGCGTCTCTCCACGTACTAAAGGAAATGGCTAAGTAATTTCCAACGACTGGACACCGATTCTTTGGTTCTTGTCCCACCCATTTGCTCAAGAAATTTGGTATGTATTAAACTCCACATTTCTCGCAACTGCATCTCATTACCCGTAAGGGAATTATGAGTAACTTCAACCCAGCTAGTGCACAACGCAACATCTTCAAGAAGCGACCAATTCGTACCTGCATCAGTAGTCATTTTGTGGAAAAAAATTGGATTGAAACTTTGAGAGAAAGATAGGAATTTGATTGAAAGTAGTTGAGAAAATATGAAATTGTGGTGTAAGGTAGATGGAGAAGAAGTGGTATTTATAGAAAAGTAAAAAGATTTTTTTACAAATTATTTCAGAATTTTTTGCAGATTTTTTACAATTTTTTTCGGATTTTTTACTTTTTTTTTTAATTTTTATTCAAATAATTAATCTCTGCCGTTGGATTTAAAAAAAATTGAATTCCAACACTCCAGATTGTGCCACGTGTCACAACGGTAACTTTTCTTAATTATTAAACTATTTTTTCTTTTTCTTTTTAATTTGAAATCAGTTGCATCGGACGGCTCCTATTTAAACCCCTTCAGATCGAACGGACCGTGGGAAGCCACGTGGCTTCCCAATGGTCAACTGCCGATTCTCTGCGCGCAGGCCCTGGCACTTGAAATCCGGTCGGGCGACGCGCCCCCACTCGCGAGTGAGGGGCACGCGCCTGACACAAAAAAAATTAAATAATGCCTGGCCCTCAGGCTGCAGGCTAGTGGATTCCCCACGGGCCTTGTGCTCGGGCTCCCACCCTCACTCGGGCTCTCCATGGCTGGAGCACTGTCCACCGAGCCTCGGGCCCTTTCCTCTCCCCTGTCCCCCAAGCAATCCACATGGGTGGAGTTGCTCTAAGTGACTTCAAATGAGGTACGGCCCAAAAGGCCCCATGACCGGTTTTATTGAGAGAGAGTGTGTCGATATGAGTTTATTTTTTTATTTTTTATTTTTTATTTTTTTAGAGTAAATTGTAGCAATTGTCCCCTTAACTAAAAATTCATTATCATTGGTCCCTTAACTCATCAAAATGTGTAGCTATGGTCATTTTCGTCAACTTTGTCAAAATTTTATCAAAATGAGTTATGTTGGAAGGACCATTGCTACAATTGGGATCCCTCAACTCATCAAAACGTGTAGCTATAGTCCTTTTAGTCAACTTCGTCAAAAAAAATTCAAAATGAGTTATGTTGGAAAGACCATTGCTACAATTGGCTTAAAATTAAGGGACCATTGCTCCAATTGGGTTAAAGTTGAGGGACAATTTCTCCAGTTGGATTAAAGTTGAGAGACCAATGGTAATGAATTTTTAGTCGATGGACCATAGTTGCACGTTTTGATGAATTGAGGGAACAAGGGTAATGTATTTTTAGTTGATGGATCATTGCTCAAATTGAGTTAAAATCAATGTATCATAACTACAATTTACTCTCTTTTTTTAACACACAATATTATCTACGCTAAGGGGGACTGATGTGGTAGTCTCACAATGAACTAATAATAATGTGGTTCAAATTCGTATTTGGAGGCAATAGAACCTAAGACCTCTCACTTTACAAGTGAAGATAAATACCACTAGACTGTAGTACTAAGTGACCAATGTAAGTTTTAATTTATTTTTCTTCCCAAGACTTAGAAAATAAAACTCTCTTATTCTTTTTTGTTTTTTTTTGTTTTGGTACAAAGGCAGGTCTACAGCCAGAAACACACAAAAACAATTAAACAAATTTGGGTCTAGCATCCTCCCATAAATCGTCGTGAACTAAATCACCAACATCATTTGGAGGAGCCTTAAAAATATGACAGCTATACTCCATAGAAGCACCAATTTCTGTTAATTTATCCGCAACATAGTTCTTTTTCCTATAAGGGTGCTGAACCCTACATAAGCCAGCATGTATTTAAGATTTATAGAAGCCATCAAGTTAAAGAGAGGGGCAATTGATCACAAGCTAACTCATCAAGCGTATACACTGTAATTTAATTTAGAGTAAGAGGAAACCAATTCTATAGAAAAGCCATTCTTAATTCATATAAAATCGCTCCTAACTCAGCTTGCAACGCACCAAGCAAGAAAATGGCTGAATTGACTGAATAGCTCGTGCAAGCAACACAGAACCACGACCAAAATTAACAGCAAACCCAGCATTCAAATGCCATTGGAGTCTCGTAACATCCCACAAGAACCAATAACTCTCTCTTATTCTCTCTACGCCAAGAAAATGAAGTAGAGATAAAAAGCTTGGTGTGGGGGAGTATTAAAATTCGACATTTACCTATGAAAAGTGAACCTAGTCAGGTGCCAATATCGTGGAAACCACATAATTAAGGGAGATGATTATCACATCCCTTTTTAGTCTTTATAGACTCATCTCAATTTTGTGTCCTTGAATTGAATAAATAAAACAAAAATAAAGAGCATGATTTTTTTTTTTTTTTTTTAAAGGGAAAAAAAAATCATGCTCTTTATTTTTTTGTTTTATTTATTCAATTCAAGGACAAAAAATTGAGATGAGTCTATAAAGAGCATGATTAAACAGTATGTGTAAGAGCAAAAAAGTCTGTTTATTATTATTTTTTCATAATTAACTAGTTAAGAGGTATGCATGTTTAGGATAAATGACAATCTCTTTGAATCAATAATGCATGGTGGATGTGACTTGAATTGGAAAAAGTGGGCAACTTGCACAAGTAAAGACAAAAATGAAATGAGAAGAAAGGGAGGCTTAACACCATAAAATATGGCCTAGTGTTGAAGAATTGTGCTAGAGCTGAGTTCAGCATGATTACCGTATCAAAACCTACCAAACATTTAGCATGATAAAATTTATTACTATTATCATGCAATACTTTCGGTATATCGAATTTTGATATGTCAAATAATTCGATTGACATTGTATGGTGATGATTTTGTCACTTTGTTAGTGGGCAATTCTTTTTGGGCCAAAAGTTGATTTTTTTTAAAGTTAAATTTAAGGGCCAAAATGAAGGAGAAGATGAGATGACCAGCATAGATGAGAGAGAACAGCAACGACACCAAAGGGAGGGAGGGAGGGAGGGAGTCGCCGACATGAGATGAGAGAGACGTTGTGCGAGAAGGTTGAATTTCTTAGTTTCTATCGCGAAAAGAAACAGAGAATTTAATTAATAATAATTACTATATATATAAATGGTAAACATATTATGGAACATTATATGTGAGATCCCACATCGTCCAGGGGAGTGATCCTTATATGTATATTCTCATCCCCACCTAGCGCGAGGCATTTTGGGAGTTCACTGGCTTCGAGTTCCATGGGAACTCCGAAGTTAAGCGAGTAGCGCACGAGAGCACTCCCATGATGGGTGACCCACTGGGAAGTTCTCGTGTGAGTTCCCAGAAACAAAACCGTGAGGGCATAGTCGGGGCCCAAAGCGGACAATATCGTGCTACGGTGGTGGAGCGGGCCCGGGATGTGGTGGACCCTGGGTCAGGATGTGACAATTTGGTATCAGAGCCTAACCCTGGCCGTGATGTGCCGACGAGGACGTCGGGCCCCTAAGGGGGGTGGATTGTGAGATCCCACATCGCCCAGGGGAGTGATCCTTATATGTATATTCTCATCCCTACCTAGCGCGAGGCCTTTTGGGAGCTCACTGGCTTCGGGTTCCATGGGAACTCCGAAGTTAAGCGAGTAGCGCACGAGAGCACTCCCATGATGGGTGACCCACTAGGAAGTTCTCGTGTGAGTTCCCAGAAACAAAACCGTGAGGGCATAGTCGGGGCCCAAAGCGGACAAAATCGTGCTACGGTGGTGGAGCGGGCCCGGGATGTGGTGGACCCCAGGTCGGGATGTGACATTATATAATACTATTTTGGTACTGTATAATATTGGCAATAGTTTTGAATAAAAATACCATACCAAATATGTACGGTTTGATACAAATCTAGCAGCATTACTAATTGACACAAATTTTTAGTACAAATTAGTATGATACAGTTGATAATTTGGTTGGTACAGTAATTTGGTAGAAAGTTTCATCCAAGTTGTGCCATATTCAGAATGACTAGCATCTAACTTATCCAGGTTGATTTTCAAGCCGATCAGATTGAAAATAAAGCTTTTAAGTTCAGTTAAAAAAATAATTCAGAATTAAAATTTCATTTTAGTTTTGGAATATTCAGATTTTATTGAGCCGAGGTCAATTTAGAATTTTGAAATATATGTCGGCATGCATTAATCATTATGTGAAATTCTATGGTACCCTTCAAATGAAAAAAACGGTAGTGATACTCTTGATTATAAAAAAGTTATACTATAATAATTTAGGTTTACACAAGGTTAAGTAATAATGGTTGTTGATGCAAAACATCAGCGAGACTTTAGAACAACGTAAAGTGTCAAGTTTGTGACCTTCGCTCAGTTGCTCTAGTCTGATAATGTGTAAAGAGATGGAGATAGGGAAGCAAACACAAGATGTACGTGGTTCATCCTAAGTTTGGCTATGTCCACAGAGTAGAGGAGTTCTCATTAATAGTCAAGGGTTTACACAAATACATAGGTATGAATTTTTGATAGACAGCTAAGAGTAATGCCCGGTGGCGGCGTGGCCTCTCTAGTCTCCCTTGGCTGGAGAGGGTCGATTGGATTCCGTGATGGAATCCAATGAATTGGGGTGAAGATAGTTGGTTTTCTAGCATACAAAATCAAGGGATCAAGGCCAGAGCGACGATTTTCGGAGTCGTGGGATTCCTGCGGGTACACGACAAGGGCATAAAATTAGGTAATTTTCTACCCAATTCGGCTAATTTACGGGTTAATTAGTTTGATAATCTGGGGTTTGATAATTTCTTTCTGTCATTCTCGTCTTCTCACCGCTACTTCCCACTGTATATTTTTCGATTTCTTTTCGCCGTTTAGGTCTTTATTTTTTGTTTTTGATTTGTTTATCTACAATCTTTGAGGTTGTTTTATAGCCCTTGTTTTGTTTTGTTGGGTTTGTTTGAACTGGATTCAAGTTCTAGGGGTTAGTGTTTTCAAAAATTTGGGGTTTTTCTTGGCTTTGTTAATTTAGGTTGGGGAAATGTTAGTTTGTTATTGTTCAATGAAGTGCATGGTATAGAATTGTACGGGTCTTGGGAGACCTGATTTTAGTAGTAATTTTAATTTTCTGTGTACTTTGATTAAGCTGGACCTTTTCTGCTTGTTTGAAACTAAGATGTCCCTAGACAAGGTCCAAAGCAATTTCTACAGTAGACACTTTGATCAGGTTTTTCACTGCAATCCCACTGGCAGAGCTAGTGGGGTTTGTTTGTTCTGGAACTCATCTTCCATTAATATTATTGTTTTAAGCTCTTCACCTCGTTTTATCCACTGTGTAGTTAAAGATTTGCATAATGATAAGGTGCAATTCATTACCTTTGTTTATGCTTATCCTAAGAAACATTTACAAGCTAATCTCTGGGATCAAATTTTCGCTCATATACCAACAAACCATCCTTGGTGTTTAATTGGAGACTTCAATAATATTGTGGATTCCACTGAAAATCTTGGGGGCTGCTCTAATGCTACTACATATATGAATAACATCATTAATTTTCTAAATAGAGGTTGCTTGATTTCCCTAACTGCCTTCGGTGTTCCCTATACTTGGACCAAATCATAATGACAACACTAGGATTTATGAGAGACTTGATCATGGTGTTGCTAATCCTCAGTGGTTGAGGGAGTTCCATGATTTTTCTTTACATAATTTTCCTATCTTTGGATCGGATCATAGTCTCATCTTACTTATGAATAATGTAAACCTTGTTAGAAAAGGCTCTTATTCCTTTAAGTTTGAAGCTATGTGGTTACGTCATCCTAATTTTAGGAATTTTGTCAAAAGTGCTTGGACTTGTACAAATACTTCAAAGCCACAAGAAAAGGTTGTTCCTTGTGTAGGGACATTCAAGTATTTGGTAAGGAAGTGGAACATAGAGACCTTTGGTAATGTCAAAGATCGTAAAGATAAGCTTTTAACCTCTCTCTGTGATATTCAAAATAAAATTATGAGGGATCAAGATAACTCTATAAGCATGGAGGACGAGGTCAAAATTAGAAGTGAGCTTAACAGAGTTTTACAGGAAGAGGAAATTATGTGGGCTCAAAAAACTAAGGTTAAGTGGCTTCAATTGGGAGATAAAAGTACTAGGCATTTTCAAATGGTGGCTTCTATCTATAAGAAACAAAATGAAATAAAATTTGTTAAAGATAGTAATGGTTTCTGGTGGAATTATGGGGAAGGTCTATAGCAAATTTTTGTGCAAGAATTTAAACTATGTTTTTCTTGTGATAGTTCCCCTTCTCAGGAAACATTGGCTACAATGGTTGATATCATAACTCCTTGCATTGATCATACACATAATATGCAACTACTTGAATGTATTTCAGATGAGGAAGCTTGGGAAGCGGTGAATAGCATTGGTGCGTTAAAAGCACCCGGACCAGATGGTCTTTGTGCTGCTTTTTACCAAGGTTGTTGGGAAAAGGTTAAAGATACTATTATTCCTATGATTAAAGATTTCTTTCAAAATAATTCAAGCCTAAGGTTTATTAATCACACAAATATTGCCTTAATCCTAAAAGTGGATAATCTTGAAATTGTGTCCAATTATAAACCCATTGGTCTTTGTAATGTTAGTTATAAAATTATAACAAAAATTATTATTAAAATGCTTAAGCCTTTGCTTGACCTATGCATTTCTGCTAATCATGGTGCTTTTACTCCGGGGCATTCCATTCATGATAATATCTTAATTGCCCATGAGTTATTTTCCAGCTTCAAGGTAAAGAAAGGCAAGATGGGGACCATGGGTGTTAAACTGGGCTTGGAAAAAGCCTATGACCTTTTAAATTGGCATTACATAAGGTATGTTCTAATTCGCTTTGGTTTTAATGAGAAATGGATCAACTTAATAATGGAATGCATTACATCAACTTCTTTATCCATTTTAATTAATGGCTCTCTGCATTGTTATTTCTATCCTAATCGTGGCATACGACAGGGTGACCCCTTACAACCTTACATTTTCATTTTATGTATGGAACCGCTTATTAGACATTTTAATCGTTTGCCTTCTACTCCTAAATCCCATGTGGGAATCCTATCATCCCCTGGGGGATTTAGAATTTCGAACCTAGTTTTTGCAGAAGGTTATCTACTCTTTGCTCGAGCTATCCCTAAAGGGGCTAGAAATATCCTTCAAATCCTTAAGATGTTTGCATCGGTTGCAGGTCAACAGGTAAATTTTCATAAATCTTCTATTTATTTTTCGAATAATACTATCAACCTCGATAGGAACAATGTTGTGAATATCTTGAGCATTCAACATAAAACCACTATTGGGAAGTACTTAGGGATCCATAATATAGTTTTCTGGAAGGATCCGGTTAATGAGATAGAATTAATTAAACAGGTGAAGCAAAAACTTGTCGGTTGGAAAGGGCAAACCATTTTCCAAGGCCGGGAGACTAACTCTTATTAATTCTAATCTCATTGGGAGGCCAAATCATGTAATGTCTTGTTTTAAGTGCTCCAGTAGGGTAACAACTAAAATTGATAAAAGAAATGCAGAGATTTCTTTTGGGGCAGAAATAATAAACTCATACCAATGGCCTGGAAGAAGGTTTGTTCTCCAATAAAAAATGGTGGTTTAGGAATCAAACGGATTGATCATTTTAACAATGCCTGTTTAGCCAAATTAGGTTGGAAAGTTTTAACTAACAAAGAAAATTGGTGGGTTGAAATAGTCAAAAGTAAATACTTACATAAGTCCCATTTTTTAAATTCGAAGATTTAACAAAACTACTCGCTTGGAAATGCATTCTTTCTAATAGAAACATCATTCATGAGGGAATGAGATGGATTGTGGGTAATGGTGACATACTCTTCTGGACCCATCAATGAGTTTTTCCTTACCCCCTTTTTCATTTAATTCAAGTGAATGATAGGAATAATATTGATTGGAATCTTAAAGTAAGCAGCTTTATAGTTCATGATAGTTGGGATAGCATTAAATTAGCTATTGTAGTTGATGATGACATCATTAGAAAATTTTGTCGCATTCCCCTCCCTCTACAGGAGTCGAAGGACAAGTTAATTTGGGGCTTAACCAATAATGAGAACTTTTCCACTAAGTCTGCTACCTGGCTACAAAATCGGAAGAATCACTCTAGTAATCGCCTTACATTGTTAAAGAAAATATGGAAGCTAACTATTCCTCCTAAGGTTAAAATGTTTGTGTGGCTTATGATTCAGGAAAGATTGCAATCCAGAAAATGCTTAAGTCGTTTTGTTAAAAATATTGATAAATTATGTCCGTTATGTAATACAGCTGAAGAAGATCAATGTCATCCCTTTTGTAATTGTGTTTTTGCTACTAAAGTTTGGAGCTCAACTTTTGGTAGTTTTAATAATGGCAACAAAAGTACTAATGATAAATTTTTTTTATTGGATGGAATCCTTAAGTTCTAATGACAAAGACGTCGTTTCTGATCTTTAGTAAAGTAAGTTTGAACTGCTGGCAAATATGGATGGAAAGAAATAACTTGGTGTTCAGAATAGTGCCCTCGGTCCTAGTGCGTTGTGTTTTTATCACTGGTAGTGTTGGTTCGGCTTTTCTCAAGGCTAATGGGAAGTGTGACCCCAATGAGGCTTTACCTATCTCTTCCTTTATTAAATGGCATCCTCCTGACCGGCATGATGTGATTAAACTCAAATTTGATGGTTCAGTTTCGAACAACTGTGCTGCTGCTGCCTTTGTGCTCTGTAACATAATTCACAAGTGATTGGAGCGGGGGCTCTTAACCTTGATGGCGCCACTATTTTGGTAGCAAAAGCGATGGGTTTGCGTGAAGGGCTCTAGTGTGCTAGGCGCAAAGGTTTCACCAAAGTGATGGTGAAGGGGACTCTAAACTCATCATTGAACTTGTACAGGGTCACTGGGGATTCCTTGGAGAGTTAGCTCTATAATCAATGATATTCGTATCTTGGCTCGGACTTTTAGTCATGTTGATTGGAAGCACATTTTCAGGGAGGAAAACTTTGTTGCAGATGCTTTAGCTCACCTTGGTCTCTCCCTCTCGAATCCTCATTATTGGGATTTTTGTTTACCTGATGTTGCTCTTCCTGCCTTTAATTTTGATTGTGTTGGAAACGGTTGTACTAGAGGTATTGTGCTTTAATGAATTTCTTTGCATAAAAAAAAAACATAGGTTCAAGTATAATCATCATTAGGGGGTTCTAATGACTTGTTTAAGTACAATTGTAACAACTCGTCCCTAATTTTACGATTTTATTAATTTTAAAGAAGTGAATTGATGAAAATGCCCCTAGAGGCAAAGATTTTGATTTACGTTGACCATCATTTAGAGAGACGTATCACTCATTCTTTTAGCGTATTCATGTTGCACTCGACGGTACAGCGCATGGGTGCAACCAGAATTGAATTTTGAGTTATAACGAAGATTTTACTAAACACCGAATATCGAGGGTAAAATGGTAATTTCATATTGGGAAGATATTTTTTGTCTTGTTTTGTGAGGCACGTGGGGCCTACACACCACTCATCCCTTGTCCCGAGTCCCCTTCCAGAAATTTTGGACCACTTTCTTGCTGCCACCTCATTTCCTCTCACTAGTTTTATTATTTTTTTAAAAACACACTCTCTCTCCCTTAGTCTCTCTCACTCTCATCTCCCTCAAATTCTTTCTCTCTCCACTCTCTCGTCCCTCTTATTCCTCTGCAAGCGTAGACATCGAGCCACCGTCACCACCTGGATGAAGCTTCAACGTCCACATCCCATCATCACTACCTGTTTGTACGGCCAGAAACAAAGGGTCAAGCTTGGAGCTGGCTTCTCTCTCTCTGAATAATGACAATCACTGTTCATCATCTTCCCTAACTAATCACGGCGAATTATTGTCATTCCTAACGGAAGTTAAAGTTCTAAACTATTCAAATTGTCTTCCACTCGTCTTTTGATGAAGATTAACTCATTTTGTGAGTGTTTTGGGATGATTAGATGCAGAAAAAGACGCGGGGTTAACAAACCTAGTTTGAGGCGAAAGATGCCGCGAGTTGCAGGTCTTTTCCGACCAACTCCGGCCACGACTGATCTCGTTTATCTTCATTTTGGTAGGTGGAACGTGAGAAATGATTGAGTTTTGGGCTCATTTGGAGCTCTGGTTTGCTGCCCAGATTCAAACGATTGGACCCGCGATAAGGACCGGGTCGACCCGATGCTTCAACCCAACCTAGTTCCGAAATGGGTTTAGAATATTTGGGAATATTCTTTGGAATATTCCTTATGTTGACTTTTTCAGAATTTTCTCGGAAACCCTCTTAGGCTAATTTCGATGCCCCGGGTATGTATTTTACATCCATTTAGTGAAATTCTGAAGATTTATCGTAGTTGACTAGCACGGCGTCTCGGTTGACTTTTTAAGGCTGACCGTTGACTTTTTGCAAAATTTACTCAGGAACCCCCTTAGGGTATTTCGACGCACTGATTTCGAATCCACCGTCAATTTCTCCAAATTCAAACGTTTTAATTGAGTTTTACTAATGGGTCTCTATTATGCTTAGGTACGATTAACATCGGCAATCCATATTTACTCGTCCAAACGGCTACGACTTCACAAGTATCTGTGAATGGGTCTTTTCTTTTATATAGTATATATATTATTTGAGTTTCCATACATAGATTAATAATGCATTTTCTAAGTGATGCCATAATTAAATTGACGTTATGAGAATTGTCGCGATGATGAAAATTCTGAGATTATTATGAATCCTATGGGATGCACATGTATGCATATTATTACGGGATACCTTTGTAAACACGAAATTTCCTGAAACGAAAGAGACAAGAAACAACGTGGTACAAAGTGATATTTTGTGTTTGATGATTTTGTTTTTGGGTTACAATCTCTTTTACAATTTGCCTCTGATTCTATCTTCGTAAGGTGTAGATTTGGTGGTTTGGTTGTTGATCCGAAGGGCCGTCTGGGCTTGATCTTTGGATGAACAGTTCTTCAAGAGCTTTTGGAGGGCTTGATCTTGATGAACGAGGATGTGTGGATTTGTTGATGGGGTGTTGATCCAAAGGGTCGTCGGGGCTTTGATCTTTAGGATGAACAGTGGATGATTTCCTCAAGGGCCGTTGGGGCTTGATCTTGAAGGTTGAGGATGAACGGATCTTCGAAGGGCTTTTGGGCTTGATCTTCGAAGAACGATGAACGATGAACGGATCTTCAAGGGCTTTTGAGGCTTGATCTTGAAGGTGGATGAGCGGATTTTCAAGGGGCTTTTGAGGCTTGATCTTGAAGGTGGATGAACGGATCTTCAAGGGCTTTTGAGGCTTGATCTTGAAGAACGATGAACGATGAACTGTTCTTCAAGGGCTTTTGAGGCTTGATCTTGAAGGTGGATGAGCGGATCTTCAAAGGGCCGTTGGGCTTTGATCTTCGAAGAACGATGAACGATGAACGATGAACTGTTCTTCAAGGGCTTTTGAGGCTTGATCTTAAAGGACGATGAACGATGAACGATGAACGATGAACGGATCTTCAAAGGGCTTTTGGGCTTGATCTTTGAAGATGGATGAACGATGAACGCTTGTTTCAAGGGCCGTCGGGGCTTGATCTTGAAGGTTGATTTGGCGAAGAACGAAGAGAGTTTCCTTGATTCTTCGGGATTTGCTTGAGAGCGTTTGGAGTTTCAGAGCTTCAAGGCTTCAGAGCTTCTTTCGTGCTACCACTTCGGTGAGGATTTCCCGATTTGTTCCGCGTTGAATTCCCGGGTAACGAATTCGGCGACGACGCTACGACGGCTGGGTTAGCAGCAGGTATTTACAGAAGACGCAATGGGTTCGTCAGATCCAGGCTGGGTCGGGTCGTTTTGGTGTATCCTTGCAGCTCTGCATTGGAGACTCCGTTGTTGGTGCAGGAGACGCCGGTCCAGGTATACGGGTCAACGGAGGTGGCGTGCGACGAGGAAGTTGGCCTGGTGGAGTGAGGCAGCGATGCAAGCGGAGCTTGGCGGAAGTTTTGAGGGAATTTGGGCCTGGATGAATGGGCTGTGACCTGTGTTTTGGAGGGCAGGCCCGAGATGTGTGGTGAGCCGCAAGTCGAAGGCATGGAGCTTGTTGCTGGGCCTAGACATATATATATATATGTTTTTTTTTTTTTTTTTTTTTTTTTTTTTGTAATAAAATTGACTCTCTTTAATAAAACATGTATTTTTTATTTTGATGTGACTGAACTCAAAATTGAATGTTCGAGCTGCCTACGTACCCTTCCAAAGAAGAGATCAAGTCAAAACGTAGTTCAAATACATATCTTTTTTTTTTTGGTATATTTTCTTTTTGTGCCGTACGCAGTTTATGCTCGTGCGGGCCAGGAGCGTTTTGGTACCGTATGCAGTTTCAACTCATGCAGGCAAGGAGCATCTTGGTGCCATTTGCAGTTTCAGCTCGTGCAGGCAAGGAGCGTTTATTGTCGCCTTTTACGCTCGTACAGACAAGGAGCTTTGGTGCCATGATGCAGTTTCAGCTCGTGCAGGCAAGAAGCGTTGGTGTCGCCTTTTAGGCTCGTGCGAACGAGGAGCATTTGACTGTTGTGGATTTGTCAACCGATCTGGGAAAGGTGTTCCTCGCAATCTTCATAGCAAGGAGCCTTGACTGAGTAATTGAAGAAGTCTTCGGGGAAGAGGTCGCACATTGTCATAGGGATGGACGATTTTTGTGTCGAAGTTTCACTATCTCCAACACTTTCACATCGCTCTGGAGTTTGGCGAGAGTTGCTTTGCCCCCTTTCCAATTGGTGCTTCGTCTTTGAAGAAATCGAGCTCCGATCGTCGCATCTTTCTGCTAGTCCGTCGAACTGTTCTTCCTCTGGCGTTGTCTTCCTCTTCCTAGAAGGTTTCTTGGTTTCTTCAAGTCTGTCCAAAGCCGACCGTCGCGGAGGAGGGCTAGCTATGCCGCTTTGTTTCTCAGGTTTTGATAACCTTTCGAAGACAGATTTTTGAAGTGTTGGCATGCTAAGCCTCTTGAAGACGGAGGTTTGGTTTGAGCCACCAATGTGATCAAGCGCCGAATTTCTGGGCCTTGAATGATTCATCCTTTTGAAGACTGACCTTCGAGGGGCGGGTTTAGGCTCCTCTCGATTTTGTTTGATGCTATAGTGTGTTGGCAGACCTTCTTCGGGCATGAGGGTTTCTCCTTCCTCAGCGGCGATGGCTTTGCCTTTCGAGGGCCCTTCTATCTCTACTTTGACCATGTGACAGTAGGCGGTAGTGCACTGTCGGAAGAAGTCTTTCGGGAAGAAATCACGCATTGTGATGGCAACGGACGATCTTCGTGTTGCAATTTCATCATCCTCAACACTTTCATGTAGCTTTGGAGGTTGACGAGAGCTGCTTTGCCCCCTTTCCGATTGGCGACCTTGCGGAAGAGATGTATGTTTCTTGTGCAGTTTCTTTGGAATGACATGAGTCCATCCTTCAATTTCACTTGACTTGACTGACATGGTTTTCGAGCATGCCCCCAGCGGTTGAGGTGAATATTTTGAGTCAAAAGAGCCAGAAGTGACGGTGGTATAATTTGATTTCACCACATCTTCAAGATCTAGCTCGATGATTCCTTTCTGAGCCAGCTTCATGATGAGATCTTTCAGCACGAAGCATTTTTCCGTCGGATGACTGATGAAGCGATGGAATTTGCAGTACCTTGGACTGTCGGTACGATTCATCTCTTCTGGTCGTCTACACTCAGGTAAGTCGATCACCTTTTTTTCAAGCAAGTCTTTCAACATGGCAACCACATCAGAGTCGGGGAATGGATAAGTCTTCTCCTCAAGTTCCCTCAAAGTGCGTCTACGCATCTCTTGATCATGAAAAGCTTTGGTTTGAATCGCCTTGCCTCGTGTAGAGACTTTGACGGGAGCTGTGTTGACCATCATTGCTTCCTTGGTGGGTTTCCACGCAGCCTTCTCCTCCTTTGGTCCAAAAACTTTGTCGTTCTTGTGGTCGGTGAATGGTTCTTTCTTCCCATGATGGGCGATGCTTAGCTCCATGTCGTGGGCACGGGTGGCCAGCTCTTCGAAGGAATGTGGTTTGATGCCTTGGAGGATGTAGTGCAAACTCCAATGCATGCCCTGGACGCACATCTCGATTGCCGAAATCTCCGAGAGCCTGTCTTTGCAGTCGAGGCTAAGGTTGCGCCATCGGTTGATGTAGTCCATCACCGGCTCGTCCCTCCACTGCTTTGTGCTCGTCAGCTCCAGCATGCTCACGGTGCGGCGGGTGTTATAGAAGCGGTTGAGGAATTCCTTCTCCAATTGCTCCCAGCTGTTGATGGATTCGGGCTCTAGGTCTGTGTACCACTCGAATGCATTCCCTTTCAGTGAGCGCACAAACTGCTTGGCGAGGTAGTCACCTTCCGTTCCTGCGTTGTTGCAAGTTTCCACGAAATGGGCGATATGTTGCTTCGGGTTGCCTTTGCCATCGAACTGCATGAACTTCGGCGGTTGGTAGCCCCTCGGCATCCTTAAGGCGTCGATCGTTTTGGAGTAAGGCTTTGAGTACAACATGGAGGTATAGGAGCTCCCTTCGTACTGCGCCTTGATGGTGTTGGCGATCATCTCTTGCAGTTGCTGGATAGAAAGAGATCCCAAAAGTGCCGCCGGTTGGTCTGGCTCCTGCTTCTCTACGGCCTTCTCCACCGGAGGCTCATCTTCTTCGTCGGCCTCTTTCTTTATGCCAGAGCCGTCTCCTTCCTCGTGTTGTGCTCCCAATTTGTTGGTCAGTGCGGCGATCTGCAAGTCTTTCTCTTCCACGGTCCGTGTGAGCTTTGCGATCGTTTCGTTCATCTGGGCCAGCTGCTCTTCGACTGAAATCACGCCGATGGTCATGACTTGTGCAACCAACATACGTGGCTTTCCTTCAGCAGCATGCTTAGGTGCCCCTAGCGAGGTCAGGTTGATGACAGGCTCGCGTTTGTGATGTTCACCTTGCTCCCTTGACGGCACAAACTTTGTAGCGGCACGTTGAGGAGTGGTTATGGCGCCAATGGATGCTCCGTTCGCGGCGGAAGTGCTTAGGCTCCTTCCTTTGGTGGTTGTGAGAACAGTGACTTGCAAGTTTTGCTCCTCTGCGGTTTTTGTGAGCCTTGCAATTGTTTCCCTCATTTGAGCCAGCTTTTGTTCAATAGAGGAAGCTTCGATGGTTGTAAGAACGGCTTGGCCTTCCTTTGATGCCATTGCTTTTGGTGTGTGATTTGATTTTCTTGAACGGAGAAAGAGATGAGAGGTAGAGATTGTCCCACTGGGCGTGCCAAATTTGTAAACACGAAAATTTCCTGAAACGAAAGAGACAAGAAACAACGTGGTACATAGTGATATTTTGTGTTTGATGATTTTGTTTTTGGGTTACAATCTCTTTTACAATTTGCCTCTGATTCTATCTTCGTAAGGTGTAGATTTGGTGGTTTGGTTGTTGATCCGAAGGGCCGTCTGGGCTTGATCTTTGGATGAACAGTTCTTCAAGAGCCTTTGGAGGGCTTGATCTTGATGAACGAGGATGTGTGGATTTGTTGATGGGGTGTTGATCCAAAGGGTCGTCGGGGCTTTGATCTTTAGGATGAACAGTGGATGATTTCCTCAAGGGCCGTTGGGGCTTGATCTTGAAGGTTGAGGATGAACGGATCTTCGAAGGGCTTTTGGGCTTGATCTTCGAAGATGGATGAACGATGAACGCTTGTTTCAAGGGCCGTCGGGGCTTGATCTTGAAGGTTGATTCGGCGAAGAACGAAGAGAGTTTCCTTGATTCTTCGGGATTTGCTTGAGAGCGTTTGGAGTTTCAGAGCTTCAAGGCTTTTGTGTAATGTGAATTGGTGAATTGAAATGAATGAAATGGCTTCCTATTTATAGAATTCCAAAACTTGATTTTTGGGTTTTAATAATCAAATGAAATAAATCACTTCTGCTAGGCGTTGACATGTGTCCTGTTTGATGACTTTTCTGAATTATTTCGATTTTTTGTTGATTCACATGCTGCGTATAAAATTTATGTGATACATGAGCGTTGAAATTTAAATTTTTTGTCAACGTTTATTTTCACGAAATTTCGATGTCTACAACCTTATTTATATATATGGCAGTGAATAGTATTTTGTCGACGTAAATTATTAATTTACCACTGTATGATTTTATTTACGTTATTTGCTCATCGTTGCTGCACCGGTGTTGGTACTTCCTCGGGCCAGGACCAGTCTTTCACGTGTATGTTTACATCGCACCGTACGCTCACTTTGGATCCATTGTAGGTGCCAGTCCTGTCCTAGATTGCTATAGGCAATTAGGATTTGTGTGATGCGCATAGCGCCAGTCTTCACGTGATTGTAGTACTAGAGCGTATATCATTATTAAACTCAGTCTTGTTCATGTTAGAATATCTCAGCATGCAATGGCGGATCTAGGATTTCAAGATCGGGGGGTCCCAACATAAAAGTTCCAAAAAAAAACAATATTAGACTAATTTGGTTCCATATCACTATTTTCTATTGAATTTGGTTCATTGAATAAATCAAGATTAATCTCAAAGGTAATAAAACCAATAAATTCTCCTCAATAACATAACGCAATTAATGACTCTACAAGTTAAAATTTGTTAATGTAACATATATATTATTAATTGGGAGTTGGGACTAGAGTCTAGGATTAAAAAACTTACATGAATTTGGAGGAAATAAAATGAGGCAGCTAAAGTGGTAGAACGGCAAATGATGGTGGGGAATAAGGTAACTTGGGTTTAAAGTTGGAAGGTTGTGACAATTGGGGCCGAGAGTTCTTAAATATAATTTGGGGATACTGGAAAAGACCGAAGTTCTTGGGCTCTATAGGGAAAATAGAAATATTTTAGTTTTTAAAATTTTTAGGGTAAATTACAAAAAATTACCTCAACTATTGGGGTCACGACAGTTTCATACCTCATCTTTTAAAATTGACAATGTCATACCTCATCTTTAGAATTTGGTCCAATGTTATACCTTCTGTTAGCTGGCCGTTAATTTGTCAGTTAAATGCTGACGTGGCTTGATCCAGACCCCACTTTCTATTAAAAAATTAATAAAATATTAAAAGAAAATCATTTACTATTTTTTAAATATTAAAATAATAATAAAAAGTAAATATAAAAAAAAATAAAAAAATCCAAAACCTTTTCATCCCTTCCCCCCTCCCCTCCATGTCTCTCTCTCTTCTCCCCATCTTCATCTTCTTCCTTTTCCCCTGCAACCCAGAAGAAAAAAAAAAAAAAAAAAAAAAAACCCAAACTTCCCCTTCCCCTTAATATTATTATTATTACTTTTTTATGGGTTACAGGTTGCATCCCCAAAAAAAACCTAGAAACCCTTCCCACCCGCCCCCCACCCTCTCTCTCTCTCGCCTCTCTTTTCTCTCTCTCACCCTCTCTCAGCTCTCGACTTTCAACTCTCTAGTCCCTGTTCATGTACACACACACAAAAAAAAAAACAAACAAAAACAGTGGTGATCGAAATCTGGGTTTGAAAGGCCACGGGTGCACCGGGGGTTTCTCCTGGTTTTCTGAGCTCTGTCAATCAAAGAATAGGATGAGGGAAGGGAGGTCCTCTGGGGTTGCGGTGGTCCAGCGCCGTCCCGGGGTGTCGTGGTGTGCTTGGGTGTGAGATCAGGGAGGGAGAGATCCGAGAGAGAGGTGAGAGTCGAGCGCTGAGAGAGGGTGAGAGAGAAGAGATAGAGGCGAGAGAGAGAGGAAAGAGAGAGGGCGAGTGGTGGAGGAAGGTTGGGGGGGCGGGTGGGAAGGGTTTCTGGGTTTTTTTGGGGATGCAGGTTGTAGGGAAAGAGAACAGAGAGGCGAGCGAGAGAGAGAGGATGATGGAGGTAGGTTGGGGAACGGGGTGGGTGGGGAAGGATTTGTAAAGGTGGATCGGGGGTGGGGGTGGGGTGGGGAGGGGGGAAGACAAACTGTGGGTGGGGGGCGGGGGGAAGGAAGACAAATTGTTTTTTTTTTTTTTTTTTCCTCTTTTTTTCTAGGTTGTAGGTATGGGGAAGAGAGGAAGAAGATGAAGATGGGGGAGGAGGGAAGGGACAAAAGGTTTTGATTTTTTGATTTTTTTGATTTTTTTGATTTTTGGTTTTTTTTACTTTTCTTTGTTATTCTAATATTTAAAATATATTAAATGATTTTTTTAGTTTTTTTTTTAATATTTTATTAATTTTTTAATAGAAAGTGGGGTCTGGATCAAGCCACGTCAGCATTTAACTGACAAATTAACGGCCAGGCTAACGGAAGGTATAAAATTGACCAAATTCTAAAGATGAGGTATGACATTGTCAATTTTAAAAGATGAGGTATGAAACTGTCGTGACCCCAATAGTTGAGGTAGTTTTTTGTAATTTACCCAAATTTTTATAATGACCTGGCTAAAAAACGTTGTTGTTTTGGCAAGGTCGTTTAAAACAAAAATTAAAAACCTCTTATTCTTCTTTGTTATAAGCATTGTTGCCTGCACATCCATGGAGGCAACAAACCCCACTACTCCTACCCAACGTGTTGGAGGGTCCCGAAGGTCGATCACAAGTGTTTCTTCGGGCTTCCAAAGGGTCCCGGGACCCCCGAGTCCTTATACGGATCCGCCAGTGTCTGCATGAACTCGTGTGTCAGCATATGTCGATGAGCACTTGACATGATATGTTTGTTTATGCGAGATTATGCGATTACCAGACGTTAGATGTTTATTTACGTAATATTGTGATGTATTGAATTCTTGAGATATTGCAGGCTACGGTAAGTATTTTCATACTATACGTAGTATGTATATTTTGGAAACTATACTTGTTTTACAACGATGAGTTATTATGTTTTGAAAAGGTTTTACAAAGCTTTATTTTTAGGCACACTCACCCTTGTTTTTTTCGCCCCTCTAGGGTTTAGTAACATAGCTTTCACGTCGTCAAGGACTTTCTGGCAAAACATTGTTATGGAAATACTCTCAACAGTATAAATCTTATCCTACCTTACTGTACTTTACTTATGCTCTGACATCACGTGTGATATGGGTTCATTCCTGCTTACATGCCCACTCCTACCTTTAGGCACTTTTAGGTTTAAATTTGTTCAAATTTTCCACATCGCTACACATTATGGCTTCGTCACCTTCCGGTGTTGGCCAGCACAACTCGATTCGAAGTCTAGGTAGACATTAAGGGTTGGGGTGTGTCAACAATAGTGACATTAGGGATTAATTGTAGGAGAATGGCCTTCTTTTATAGTTAAAGAGAGCCTCCAGCTTTTGTCCGCGGTCGATGTGGGACACTATGAGCTTTATTCTGCTATTGACATGTATTTGTGCTATGATTGGCCTCCTAGGTGGAGGGAAACTCTTATGCTTTGGAAAAGGTGCCTCAGCAAGAACCTTTTAGTGGGCCCTTAAAGGTATGAAGTTGACTGGTGCTTGGTAGTTTCGAAATTGAGCAAGTATGGTACAAACAGTGGTAAAATTATATATATATATTTTTTTTTAACAAATGATATTAACACAAAATGAAGCTGTTAATTCTTGACAAAAAAAAAGTTGTTAATAATGTTGGTGTTTACGTTGTGGACGTCCTTAATACACTATCAAGCAGGTATTATACTTGAATGTGATTACCAACATTGATGACTACACCATGAGTAAATTGTAGCAATGGTCCATCAACTTTAATCAAATTGGAGCAATGGTCCCTCAACAAAAATGCATTACCACTAGTCCCTCAACTCATCAAAATTTGTAGCTATGGTCATTTTCGTCAACTTCATCAGAATTTTGTCAAAATGAGTTATGTTGGAAGGACCATTGCTACAATTGGGGTCCCTCAACTCATCAAAACATGTAGCTATGGTCATTTTCATTGATTTCGTCAGAATTTTGTCAAAATGAGTTATGTTGGAAGGATCATTGCTACAATTGGGTTAAAATTGAGGGTCTAATTGGGTTAAAGTTTAGAGACCATTTCTCCAGTTGGATTAAAGTTGAGGGTCCAATTGTAATGGATTTTTAGTTGAGGGACCATAGCTGCACATTTTGTTGAGTTGAGGAACCAATGGTAATGAATTTTTAGTTGAGGGGCCATTGCTACAGTTGAATTAAAGTTAATGGATCATTGCTACAATTTACTCATACACCATAAACATCTTATTATAGTATAAACATAGGTTATTACAAGTCTACATCATGAAATTACAATATAAATGTAGGTTAGTTTTAGATTTCTATAAATTAATTTAATTCCACAAGCCATGAGTGACCTAATTACATTTCATGGCTACTCAAATCAAAGATATATATATATATATATATATAGACACACACGTGATTAAATCATGAAATAATGTCAAATCACATGTGAATATTGATGAGTCACTTTCATATTATATATTTTAGGCTTTTTTTATTAAAAATGGTCCATGAGATTTGCATAACACATCACTTTGGTCTCTGAGATTGGAAATCAATAGAAATGGTCCCTGAGATTGTCCACCATCCATTATTTTGGTCCTTCTGTTAAAAACTCCGTTAAGTGTTCCGGAGTTCTTGGCCTTAAGTTTGGGCAATTTTCAAAGCTTCGTAACTCAATCGTTTCTTAACCAAATTCGACCCATAATATATCAAAATGAAGATAGGTAAGTGTAGAACAAGATTATATCTATTTGGAAACCCAATGGTTTCTTAAGATCACATTAAAACAGCCTAAAAGATGACTGGTTCGCAAGAAAACTGAAAACTCGCCGGAAATTGGGTAAACTTTAAAGGTTCATAACTTCTTTAATACTCAACGAAATCGAGTGATTCAAAAATAAAAATCATACTTCTCGACGAGATGAAGAGAATCTTACCTTTCTTGAAGGCTAACTCGCTTTGGTTTGGCCAGAAAACAGCTTGAAAGTGGCTGTCTTGGTCGTCGAGTTATCCACTTTCGAGCCGTTTTTCGGCCAAACCACGGAAAGTTAGCCATCAATAAAGGTACCGTTCTCTTTGTCTTGTCAAGAAGTATGATTTTTATATTTGAATCACCCAATTTCTTTGAGTATTGAAGAAGTTATGAACGTTTAAAGTTTACCCATTTCGTGCGAGTTTTCCAGTTTTCCTGCAGACCAGTCACCTTTTAGGCTATCATTGGGCTTCTAGATAGGTATAATCTTGTTCTACACTTTCCTATCTTCATTTTGATATATTATGGGTCGACTTTGGTTAAGAAACAATTAAGTTATGAAGCTTTGAAAATTGCCCAAACTTCCGGCCAAGAGCTCCGGGACACTTAACGGAGTTTTTAACGGAATGACCAAAATAATGGATGGTGAACAATCTCATGGACCATTTCTATTGATTTTCAATCTCAGGGACCAAAGTGATGTGTTATGCAAATCTCAGGGACCATTATGGCTAAAAAGCCTATATTTTATCCTATTCTTAATACATTTTGGTGAGATGTTGATAGTTTGTTTTGTATTTCTAATGAAGGACATGCAACCTTCTCCTGAGCAAAAAGTGATCAAATAGATGAATTTTGAAGTAATTCCAATTGGATCATGTTCATGAGTGTTTCAAGTTGTTTGTGTCAAAGTTTCACATTTTTATGACGAGCCGTTGAATTATGGTGAATAAATAAAGGACCAGTGTGCAAAACTACTAGAGTGTTATTTCATGATTAATTAGGCTTTTTAACAGTCAAAATGATATTTTCAGGAGTTGGGTCCTTTTACAAAGTTGTTCAGGACGTTTGAATCTTTAACAAGACTTTTGGGCTAGTTTTGGAACTGGTTTAGCCCATGAACGTGGCAAATCTTTGAAGTGGTTGATTCTCCATGTCTGATTAGGATTTTGTTTCTTAAGTTATCTTAATTTATTTAATTTTCTAGTTTTATTCCAAAACCTTTTGTAGGAAGGATTTTTACTGTAGAACAAATAAGCTTGGCTGGCCTCAGGGTTCCTCCCTATGCGATTTGGAGAGAGAATTCGGCTATAGCTTTTGAGATTTGCAGATTTTCAATCCTTTGCTTCTTATTAATATTTTCTTTGGACGTCAATTATGAATATGTGTAACTATTATTTTATTTTATTTTTTGCTAGGATGAGGCCACGAGCCTTAGCAAAAGTATGTAGTTTCTTTTCAATTTGTTTATGATCTTATGCATACATGTTTTGAATTATTTAATCACCGTGTTTAAATATCTATTTATCTTTATGCTTGATCACCATTAGGATGTTTAGACAAGTAATTTGATGCAATTTTGGTTGGAAAGTTTCCCTGAAATTGGCTAAGGCTTCTTGTGCTTAATAATTGTAATTTGACTTAGGGTGAATACCACGTCTTAAGGGTTGCATGGTTTTTAAAAAGGTTTTCATAAAGATTAATGAGCCTTACATGTTTAGATTTGATCTGAAAGTCCGGACATGTTGCATGTTTGATATATGTTCTAGTTTGGGGGTCCAAGTATAATTTACATTAGGAAAAACCTAACCTTCAAAGTATGCATATATAAGTCATAAGTAATTGGGAGAACTACATATGATTGTTAAGCTAACAGCAAAACCCTAGTGTGTTTTAAACTTGATTTTTCAAAACGTGTTTTTACTTTATTTTCCATTGTTGCCGATTTTCATAAACTTTTGTTATTTCACTTCACAAATTCAAATTTTTTTTCTAAACTCTATGTTAAATAATCAATTGAGAATTGTTTATAAATATAAATTGTATTAACAATCCCAGAGGAGAATGGTGTTATTTGAGCTGTTATACTACAACTAACTTATACTCTTACAAGTATATTTTAGGGCAAAAGACTGTTTACTACCCTCATGTTTCGTGGTTTTCAACATTTAGTACATGAAGTTTTTTTCGTCCCAGAATCATACCTAAAGTGTTAATTTTGCGACAGTCTCATACATCCATTAGTCAAACTGTTAAGTCTGCCGTTAAGTGATGACGTGGCGCCCATGTGGACAATGACTGGGCACCACGTGTCATTAAAAATATTAAAATATTTATTATAAAAAAAAAATAAAAAAAAACCATTTTTTTTTCTTCTTCTTCTTCTTCTTCCTTTCGCTGCAACCCGCACCCTCCAGCTTTTTCTTCCTTCCTCTTCCTCTTCTTCCTTCCTCTTCCTCTTCTTCCTTCCTCGCCGACCCCCTTTTTTTTTTTTTTTTTCTTCCTCTTCTTCCTCTTCCTCTTCTTCCTTCCTCTTCTTCCTCTTCGGGACTGGTTTCTTCTTCTGGGTCGGCAGGACTGGTTTTTTTTTTTTTTTTTTTTTTTTTCTTCTTCCTCCTTCCTCCTCCTCTTCTTCTTCTTCCTTCCTCGCCGACCCGACCCGTTTTTTTTTTTTCTTCTTCTTCTTCTTCTTCTTCTTCTTCTTCTTCTTCTTCTGGGTTGGGTGCGGGGAGGAGAAGGGATGGGTTTTTTTTTTTTTAAATATTTTTTTAAAATATTTTAATACTTTTTAAATATTTTTAATTATTTTAATATTTTTTATGACACGTGGCGCCCAGTCTTCTAGGTGTTAATAACGATATCAAAGGTTTATTTAGCTCATTTACTAGAACATTTTCATCCATGAGATTTGAACTTAGATCGTTCTAAAAAAAAATACAATTATATATTTATCACATCACATAACTTGTGATAAGTCAAACCCTCAAGCCTCTACCTTTTTAAGGTGGATATTTTGGAGCATACAACATCATGTTATTAGGTTTAAGTTGCATATTATATTATAAGAGAACTTGACTAACTATTATACATGTAGAATGCATAAGTTGGAGTAAAGTCCTTAGGGGCATTTTGGTCCTCCTCTCTTGGTCTTCCAGTTATTGTAGCAAGGGCAAACTTGTTTGTTTCCATATGTTCCAGGAGGCACACACAAGCACTTGGCGCAACACTTTTGGCAGAAAAACAAACAAGGCTTCTTGTATGCTGTAGCCGAGCACCGACTTGTGCATCGCGGTGCGCACTCTGATTAAACACAATTAATTAAACAAAACATGTGGAAAATTAAATAGATTGTGAATTTTTAGTAAGATTTAAGCCATTGCCAAAAGTAGAAGATCTATATGAAGGTAACATATAAAAATTTATAACCCACCTTGAGGACGAAGGCTGCCTTGGGTAGTACCATACTGCAATATATTATAAGGAATGAATTAGAAATATTAATTAACCATGGAATTAATGTCTACATACAGTGAAGCCCCTTCTTAGCAGATACACTTTTTACTGTAGCAAAAACAAATAGCTATAAAACTATCATAGAGATTATGGATTCACCATATAGAACCTCTTCTACATTTAACTATTTCTCTCCATTTTCTCTAGAATACGAGGGTCATGTATGGTAAAATACATAGACTCTACGGGAGCCTATTGGCCAGTGTTTGCTACAGTGAAACGAGATCTCTGCTAATAAGGCGGGATATATATTATATAGTGATAGAATCATCGTGGACAATATATTCACCATATATATATGTATTTGTTTATAAATAGTCTCACCGGTTGGTAATTCCCTTGACGCTGTTGTTGAAATGCCGATGTCTCTACGGTGGAGGCGCCCTAGAAATTCAAAAGAAAACACACATTATCCAAAGTACTCAGAAGAGAGAGAGAGAGAGAGAGAGAGAGAGAGAGAGAGAGATTACCTGGTTTGGTTCAAGTAAAACAAGGATCAAAGCCACACATAACATGAAAATGCTTAGTAATTTAGTAGCCATTTTCTCTGCGCTGAAAATTGGAGATAAAAGTGAAGTTCAAACAGCAGCACAGAGAGAAAGAGGTTGAGGTTATGGGAGATTTTTGGTAGAGTGGAGTGACATATTTATAGGCAGATGCAGCAGGCAGTAGAGTTTAGCTGTATATATTTTTGAATATATTTTTGCAGTTTATTTTCACTGTATGATGTTTTTTTTAGGACACAAGGCAATGACGAAAGGATAGTTTTCTGCTTCAGTGTGTAACCAACAAGCACATGCATATGCCTCACATCATCTTTATCTATACAACAACAACCCTTCAGCTCTTTGCAGAAACATGAAAAGCCCAAAAATATCCTTGCAATTTGTTTAAGAATGAAGCCCTTCATTCACGGAAATGATATGTGCTCACCCTTTATTTCTGTTTTTATTTGATTTTTTTTATTCGATCTAAATGTCAAAAATAAAATAAGAGGCATCTTAACCGTTCACAGAAATGGTTAAAAAAGAAAAAAATTGGTTCACACATAATGTATCTCTATCAAAAGGGTAATGCTAGGAAGATCATCTATTTAAATCATATGACATAATGTATCTCTACCAAGAAATTAATCGCTTAAGTGTTGATTAACGTGTTTATTTCTTATTGGTGACACATCACATAGTTTGCAAATTTAGTCTAAAAATTACTCTACCTAGCATTACTCCTATCAAAAACATTAACTCGTGCAACGTAATCTCTCAAAATATAATCTCGCTAAAATTAATATAGTATATCTATACGGATAATACTATTCACACACTTATTTTTTTCTCTTACACAACTTTGTTAATTTTTTGTCATTGATCTTTTTTCCATTTATTCGACCCGACAGTTAAAATTGAAAAGAATACCTACAAAATAAAAATATGTATGTGGATAACATTACTCTCTTTTCATAACCGTTGTATTGATTTTGTCACCTTTACGTACGTCTCCGTCTTGTTCTCACAAAATCAGAATTTTCAAGGCTAAAAAGGGTAATGCAAAAATGTGGGGTCCATGGCCCTATTATCTCGTCCATGTGAAATAAAAAACAGTTGGGAATTGATAGGCCCCTCAGCATGTGAGATATGCACATGCTCATGTATGCTCACATGGGACTCAAAAGCGACCTTCATATGCTGAAATTACCAGCAGGCCCGGCCCATGCCCAGTGCGGGACCGTTCAGAGTCTAAAAAAATTGGGGGCACCAAAATTATTAGGATGGTATATTTATATATGTTTTTATAAAAGTATAAATGTATAAAATTTGGTTTAGTAACAAAGAAATTTAACTAGAATTGTTGGTTTCGTTGTTTAAAATGAATGAGAAGGTCTTAGGTGCAAAACACCATGTGTGCTTATTTACATTCCAATTTTTACAAATTTCTTTTCATAACAATATAAATTTATAAAATTTGGCTAAATGATCAAGAAGTTTAATTAGAAGGAATGGTTTTTGTTGTTTAAAATTAACGAGAGATCCTAAGTTCGAAATGCTATGTGAGTGTTTTTTTTTTTTTCAATTTTTACAAATTTTTGTTTGGTTGTTAATTTATTTACTAGCTAGTAGCTATATAAGTTGGTATTTTTAAATATCTATTCCAATTCAAATCTAATCTTCAGCAAAGAGTAATGAGTAGACTAAATTTTTAGACCAAATTTGCAAATAATATTACGTGTCATCAAAAGGTTTAATTTAGTGTTCATTCATTACTTATACATATCCTTAAAGATTCAAAAACATTAATATTTTTTTAGTCTTATATTGACGAGGTTAGTAAATAAGAAAAAATAACTCACAATTTATATAAAAACACTTTAAAAGTTCAGATGGAAAACAAAACTCATAATCTATCTACTTGTAAGCCCGAAGTTTTTTAGTTTCCTTCTCTTAATACAAAATAAATTAATTATTCAGTGTTTCTAAATTATTGAGTTTGAAGTGATTTTCTAAATATAATTTTATCGATGTCTTACGTGTGAAAACAAATATTTTTTTTATATGAAATGAGGGCACATTTTTTTACGTCGCCCCGGGCCTCAAAAATCTCTGGACCGGCCCTGATTACCAGTGAAAATGAATAATGCAGGTAAACACTTTTTAAGAATGATTGGGACCTTCTTCTTTTCTTTGCTTCAGATGCCGCAGGTTAGCTTTTCAATTTTCTTTTTCTTCAATCTATAAAAAAATCATGTCTCCAGTGTACCACGTGTTAATGGTCTATTAAATAGATAGTGCACTTTTGAACACGTGATAAATGTTTAGACGGTAACGTCATAATGTGAGCTTGGAGAACTAATAATATTAACAAACAAGATCTTGAGTACATGGTGAATGTTCTTAAGGGCTTCGATACATATCATTAGCTTGGCTTTGACTAATTATAGGGATTGGCTGGTTTGGCTTGGGTTGAGTTGGTTCTGTTTGGGCTGCTCATTTTATCCCACATATAGAAGGTATAATCCCAACTTATCGAAGTTAATTGATCTCATGTTTGATTTAAGTTGAGATTAGTTTTAATAGCCCAATCTAGTCCTGGTTTGAATAGTGAAACTCCTCCTTAAGTACAAACCATTATTTCACAGTATACTAGCAAGGAGATGGATAAGTCCCTCGATGGTAAGGCAGGAGCTATGTTCAACAACCGGGTCAGGTTCAACGGTGTCCCTTGAAGGAGGTTGGTGCTAATGTAGAAGGAAAAGATAGATACCAAAACAAGAAGACGAAGGTAACGTGAAGAGTTTGTTCAAGTTGAAACTGAATAAGGTGCAATCATTTCATTGCTATTGTCACCTTGCTTGTCTCTCTTGCCTTACTAAGGAAAGTGAGTAGAGGCCATTAACTCATACACAGTATTGTCTTTTTTTTCTTTCTTTTTTTCTTTTTTTATACAAGTGGTAAGATAGAGAATGGGTGTTCGAAAACACAAGATCTCGAGTGCAAAGATAAATACTCTTAACCACTTGAGCTACAAGTCGCTTGAGTGTTTTGTTGTTAATTCAAATGTGTGAGTCAAGTGTGGGCAATGGTGGATCCAGGATTTTAACACCTGGTGGTTCTAATATAAAAGCTCTAAAAAAAATTAGACAAAAATAACATTGAACAAATAAATGGCAAACTACAACTTTTCATTCATAATCTTCTTGCAAACAAACTAGCTAGAAATACTAAATTTGTCCACGACTGGCTTTCATACTTTAAAAACGTGTCATGATAGTTTCATTGTAAATACAAAAAACAAAAAACAAAAAAAAACATATTTCTCAATGTAAACAACTAAGCTATCATTTAACCATTATCCCCCATTTTGTTGCGGAGTGGACTCTTGATGATATTCATGGCGGAAAATGCTCTCTCCATTGTAGTAGTTGCAACGGGTAAAACCAAAGCCAATTTAATAAGTAAATAGACATTGAAATACTTGATGCAACGTTTTTTTCCACCATTTTCTTAGCAAGATCACTAATGCTTTGCAACTGAGAAAAACATAGAATGAATATAAATATCGAGTTTATCTTCAAGTGCTGATATGTCTTGCTTCATAAAGTAATGAGGATACAATTGAGCAAGGCGAAGTAGCTTTTTCTATGTCAAAAGCTACAAAAGAATCATTTGGATTCAAACTAGCCAAACACATGAGCAATTCGGTACTTGTCTCATTGAAGTAATCATTTAACACTGTAAGTTGGGAACCAATGACAACAAAAAAGAGCTCCACTTTGTAACGATGACGATTGATCTTTTTGTGGGAATTACGGTGTGACCTTCCTTGAGCTACATATGTTTCACCATGCTAATATCCTCAGTATGATGTTGGACCTAAAATGATGATGCTTTGTCAACCAAAAGATCAAACCCCTCATCATTCCTCATGTAGAGTACTTGTTCTTTACATGTGTTGACTAAAGTCATTGCATTCACAATCTCTTGATCATTCTTTTGTAATGCTTGTGATAAATCATTTGTGATTCCCTATATAGATTTCATAAAAAATGGGAGAAAAACAAACTCAAAAGATTGTATGTCTCTCAATAACCTATTTGCTTCGGTCACACTATCATTAATGTTATCATCAACAACCATTTCAAACACATTGACCACGGATGAGAACATAGAAATCAAACTAATCAAAGTATTATAATGTGACTTCCATCTTGTACCTTAGGCACGTTTGAGACTAGTTTCTTGATTCAAGCCTCGTCCGATCATATAAGAAAATCATTTTCAATAGCTTTCATAAGTTCTTTTTGTTGCATCTCTCTAAATGCATCACGATGCTTACATGAAGCTCTAATATTATTTACCACATTATTAACCAATAGGAAAATGTGTTAACATCAACATTATCCTCTGCCACGACAATAAGAGCTAATTGGAGTTGATAAGCAAAGCAATGAACATAGAATGCACAAGGTTGTTCATTCAAAATCTGTCTTAAGGCCATTGAATTCACCTTCTATAGTACTAGCACTATCATAACCTTGCTCTCATAAATTGGAGAAGCTCAACTCATTGAAATTAAAGAACACATCAATAGACTCCTTTAGTGTGTTTGAAGTGATGTCAGGAACATGTTGAACTCCTACAAACCTTTTAATGACTTGCCCATTTTTGTACACGTAACGCAAAATCGCTATCATTTGCTCTTTTTATAGAAACATCATATGCTTCATCAACCTTTAAAAAAGGAACCTAGCATTGTGCATATCACTTGTGATAGCATTAATGGTTTCAATAGAAATGAATGAACAATATCTTTTTGAATTGAATAAGCTATTAGCTTGAGATTTCTCAGAGCTTTATCCAACATGACGACCTTTATTTTCTCATCATGATCCACTAGGAATTGTAAGGTCTCCAAATAATTATCTTTGTTACTTGAAGTGTCACTTTAATCATGACTACAAAATGAAAGACCTTGTCGCAACAAAAACTTAGTGCAGTCGATTAACGCAATCAAGCAAGTGTGATAAGTCATACGAGCTTCTTTTGATTGATTGACCACAACTGTTTCAATGTGTCTTTTGATTCATTAGATTACCAGTGACTTTAATAGCTTTATTGTGAAAACTACCAACCAGCCTTGCATGTTTTTCAAAACACGCTCTTGCGTGCTTCCAATTCTGAAAGCCTACCTATTGTTCAAAGTTGACTTTGAATAAATAGCAATAAAAGCAAAATACGGCATCTTTAGATATACTATATTCCAACCAATGAAATTCCTTTAACCAATTATCAACAAACCGTCACTTTTTCTGAAAGCCAACCTATCGACCAATCTTGTTTCCTTCGCGATCTTTAGAAGCAAAATATGATCATCTCTGGCAGAATTGGACCACGTCACCACCACCAACTTGAAGCTCTCATTTCCCTCTATAAAACACACTCAAGAATCACCTTAATATATCATCACGTGGGGCAATGTGAGGCCGTGAATTTTCTAAGGTTTCGGTAAAACCTATCTTTTTTTTTGGCAAATTTGCCAAGCGTTGACCGACACTACCACCTAAAGTTGTAGCCTATCGTCTCTAACCAATCTTGACCTTATTGGACCACCGTAGATGGCAAATCGACGTCGTGAAGTTAAGACACACCGCAAACTTTACCGGTGAATTGACCATCTTTTTAATGAGATTGACAATTGCTCCTACCATCTCTGCCTGCAAACTTCGTTTGCATCAAAATGAAAACAGTATTCTCCCACTCTCTTTTCCATCTCAGAATATCCATCCCCTTAGAGGCTCATCCATCATCAATTGAAAATCCAATTTACCCAGCTACGGCAAAATTTTGGTTGAAAATCCATATGCACCGGATTTAGTTCCATTAAATGTGCCCGTGGCGGAATTTTGGTTAAAAAGTCAAAGTTTCATTTGCACCGAACTGCTTCATATTTCGTTGCATCAAAATTCCCAAGCGAAGTTTTAGTTCAACCTCTATTTCACACTTCAAATTTTTCTTTTAGTTTAGTTTTACCATTATTGCACAATTATAATTGTTGGTTCGTCTCTGCCCTAAGCGGCGATTGTTGTTTGGTAAGGTTTATTTTTCAGAGCTAGTGCTTTGAGCTATGATATATTTAGGGGTGTTTGTTTATCTGATTTATGTTGTGTTGTCAAAAACGTTTTCTATGCTTCAAAATTCACTTTGCTTCAAAATCCGATCTTCAAACTCCACTTTGCTTCAATCACAATGAACATTCTTGTGGCTTATTTCTTAGGTGTTATCTTTGGGTGTTTGAGTGTCTTTATAGTTCTTTTGCTTGTGAAGTTCTACAAGGAAAAAACTACAATGTCGATTATCTGCTAAACACATGCCTTCCAAATCTATTTCACAAACAGCCTAGAAGATATGATATGGGAAGAAACTAAGTCTTAATCGCCTTAAGATTTGAAGTTGTCCTGCATATGTTAAGAAACTTGATGTAGGTAAGCTTGAAATAGGGTCTGTTAAATGTTACTTTATGGGGTATCCTAAACAAGCTTATGGATACGAATTATATCACCATGACGATCAAAAGTTTTGTTGCCAGAATTGTTGTATTCCTTGAAAACGAATTTGTTCTCAATGAGACTAGCAAAAGAATGATATAACTAAAAGAAATTCCTGATGAGCCACAAATAAGCACCCAACAGACAAAAAACCTTGTTTTTGAACCCCAAGCTCCACGTAGATCCGAAAAGTTTAGCAAGTCACCTTAGAGGTATGGTATGACTAATGACTTTGGGAAATTGCACCTTATTGGTGACAATGATACAAAGGTGGACCCTACATACTACATTGAACCAATGTTAGACATTAAATAAAAAAATGGCAAGAAGCCATGAAGTTTGAGATGGATATCATGTATGAAAATCAAGTCTGGACTCTTGTAGACCCTTCAATGGGTATAATAAATTGGAAACAAATGAGTCTCCAAATGGAAAATAGGCGCTGATGGAAACATGAAAACTTATGAAGCTAGATTAGTAGCCAAGGGTTACAAACAACGAGAAGAGATTGACTATGATGAAGCCTTTTCTCTTGTAGCTATAATTAAGTCTATCCGAATATTATTTATTGTAGATGCATACTATGATATGAGATCTAGCAAATGAACATAAAGGCAACCTTTCTGAACGGCCACCTGGAAGAAATCTCTGTATGACTCAAACCGAAAGCAAGTATCTAAAAAGAATTAAATAGATGTTCCTCGTTTATGAAGGAGATTCTGAGTTATGACTTGCGAGTGAAAGCCTATACAAAAGCAGTTTCTTATCTAACCTTGATGATAGAAGTTCCAACTCCAGATTTCTATTCACTTTGAATGGTTGGGTTGTCGTTGGAAGAGTAAGAAACAAGATGCCATTGTTGATTCCACGACCGAGGCAGAATATGTTGTTGTAACTGAATTAGGCAAAGAGACGTTATGGATGAAGAAGTTCATTACTAAATTTTGAGTGGTTCCCAACATATAATCACCAATAACTTTAAACTGTGATAACAATGAAGCTATAGCTCAAGCCAGAGAATCTAGGGCTCATCATGATATGTTGCTGGAAGGAAAGTCAACATCTTGAAGTTTGCATCAGCAGATAATATAGTCGATCCAATGACCAATGTCTTGAGTCCAGCTTGACTGTCACGTGGAAAAGATAGGCATTAGATACATGGGAAGATGGTTTTGAGTGCAAGTAGGAGATCGTTAAAAGTATGCCCTTAAAGCAAGGTTGAGGCTTAGAGCCTAGACGCCTAAGCGAGGGTCTAGGCGAATTTAACTAATTTATTAAATATCATATAAAAAGTGTCTAATTGAAAGAAAAAAAACTACTTGTATTTGAAACATAAAAATAAAAAATTAGACATTGTTATGCCAAAAGAGCATCCAATATAATGGAAAACACAAATTAATTTATAACTAAATGGTGTCCACTTCATAAACTCATATATATATATATATATTAATTATTTTATTATAAAATTTAAGTTTTGGGTTTTTATATTGATTACTTAATTAACTAAATGAGCACATGATTGATAAATCTATCAATAAAAGAGGTGTTATGCGTTTGCGCTCTGTGAGTCTTCGACTCCTCGTCTTTGACTCATCATTTTCTCCAATTTTGCAGGTAAGTTTTCGACTCTTCACTTGTCGTTTGTTTTCTTTAGTTTTTCAAAATTTCAGATCTGAAATACTAGGAAGTCGCCAATAATTAGTAGACCTGGTATTCGTGTCGTGTTTTCCGTGTTTGTGTCGTTTTTGTGTCATACCCGATATCTTAACGGGTCGTGTCGTGTAACACCCGTTAAAATAAACGGATAAAATGACCCGACCCAAAATCGACCCGATAATATTAACAGGTAATATGACCCGACCCGTTACCCATTAAGGAAAATATATTTTAAACCAATAAATAATCAAATGAAAAACATAATACTAAATAAGTATATACATACTATATAGTCACATCCAAAACATAAAAACGCATTTTTCTTTTAAGTATATTTTCGCTTACCTAAAGTCTTTAATAGTTTTTTAATTTATGTATAAGTGTAAAAAAAATATGGAAAAATATATATAAACGCTCGTAATGACAAACTTTACAACTTTCATGAAGAGCTTAGCTTCAAAATTCGCCACTATAATCATATAAATCATAGATCAAAATTAACCGTTGATTGTTGTTTACATTTATGCTTCATTATTCTCATCAAATTTGTTTTTTTTTTTCTTCAGATTTTCTTTTTTGAAAACATGATCTATTAGAGGATGCAGGAAAATGAACGGTTTGGATCGTTGATATTATATTCAGCGTTTTACGGTTAGTGAAAACATTGGTTGATGTTATAAAGTTTCTACAAACTATATGATATCGACTCATATTTTAGTTAACCGTAAATATCGAAATGTGATATCAAAGATCTGAACCGTTCATCTTCTTACATCCGCCAGATGATCATGTTTTCAAAAAAGAAAATTTAAAAAATGAAATTCAGTAAGAAGAATAAAGCGTAAATGACAATCGACGGTTAAATATAAATTTAAGGTTTATGGATTATATTGTTGGATTTCGAAGTTGACCCATTCATGAAAGTTGTAAAGCTTGTCACTATGAGTGATTGTATATTTTTCTTACATTTTTTACACTTCTACAATAATTATTATTAATTTTATTAATTTTTCCCTCAAATAAAAAACATTGTTCATGAGGGTTCGGAGGATTTTAAAAATCTAAACGATAATATAAGTGTACCATTATCTACTCGTGGAGGAATAATGATGAATCACGAGTGTTTATATATATTCTTTCACATTTTTCATACTTGTATGTATGTCTTCTTAGTTCTTGCCTATACAAATACTATACTAGTTTATTTTAATTTTGGACAACAACATGTTAAGTAAAATTCATCCTAGTAATGATAATAAGGAAATCTCATAATAAAAATAAATAATGATTAAAACTTTTTTTTTAACTTATATAGAATAATAATGCAAAACTATATATTTAATATAAAATATATTGTATATATTAATATGGCTATTGTATTTTATAATAAATCTTTTAGTAATTAAACTTTAAAATTATCAAAATAATTTTTTTTCTTAACGGGTCGAAACGGGTTACCCACGTGTATACCCGTTAAGAACCTGTTATTAACAAGTTCTTAATGGGTCACCCGATAATGACCCGATAAGTTATCGTGTTGACCCGAAACCTGTTATTTCCGTGTTGTTTTCGTATTGTTTTCATATCGTGTCACCGTGTTGTGTCAGAAACTGCCGGGTCTAATAATTAGCCAATGTTTTGTTTGTAAATAGCCAATATTTCAGATCTAGGTTCTGAAACACTTTGTCACGACTCAGCCTTTTTGGGGGTGGTGGTTATCTAATTGACTCACGAGTTGCCTAGGCTCTGCCTAGACTGCCCAACGGCTGCCTAACTCCGCCTAATCTTTTCTCGTTTCTAGCTTAATCTTGGCGATGACCATCGCTTAGGCGGCCGCATAAGTTAGTTTTTAGAATAATGCCTTAAAGTCACTCATTTGATGTAATAGCTTTTGAAATACTTATGTTAAACTTTTATTTAGTTTAGCGGAAGGGCATGTTTATTGTTAATAATTATTTAATATATTATGTGCTTAATCAATAACAGAAGCCAATTAATGTAATCATCTTAAGAAAGAAGTGATCTAAGTAAGTTAGATCAACAATATTGTTTCTAATGTTCATTTATAAAACGTTCTTAGCCATAAGATTGTCAATTGGGCATTGGCACTCGGCTAAGGCTAGTATGTGTTATGTCAACTCAGTCGGGAGTATGACTAGTCTCAAGTCATTAATATTAGACACTAATATAAATACATAGGTGTTCCAAAGGTTGATGAGTACACTGAACAACAATCAAGAGAGAGTTCTGACATACCTATCATGTAAGAACTTATTAGTTGTAATTATGCAAAGTAGTCATTTGACCTGAGACACCACAAATGCCTTGCAGATATGTCTTCATCATTGGACAATGCAACAACAAGGAGATACATGGATGCACAACAAGAAATCTGTCACCTTCTAGGTAATTATGAAGATTAATATTCCATGAGCCCTTGACGATCTATATTTTGAAGTCTTTGGCCAAAGCATTGTACATGAGATACATCTACCCGATCATATTCATACTTAGATTTTGACAAATGTTTCAAGCTCTAAAATATATGATCAGAATATAGTAGACAGAGGAACGAATTGCATAGTAACCCTAAATAAGGCTCTAAATATGTGCAGTATGAATTCAAGCATATTATGACTTATTTGGGAAGCCGAAAGCTATTGTTAGATGTTATTATTAGGTTTGTGGTTACTACTACAAGATTTAATAGAATGTTTTCTACTTATGTAAAATTAGATTAATCAAATGATCCACTGTTACCTTTAGTTGAAACCTACAAGGTCACACACAATAGAATGATATCGAAGGATAAAATTGGTGATGTTGAATTTGATATAAATTGTTTTTTTTAATTTAATATTTGATTTGGTTTGGGCCTTATATTTATTATAAGTTATTTGAACTAAATAAAATAAGGAAGCTCAGTCCGAAAGGAAAAAAAACCCATTTAATTAAATAAATATAATATAAGCGAACCAGACTAAAGGACAATGACAAAAAGGGTGTGTGGCAAGCTCAAAAGAATTATCTCCTTGGACATGTGGCACACATGTGTGGTGGAGAATTAATTTGTAACCCTACTCGCTTATAGAATTGTTTATATATATAAGTATTTGGACCCAAAATACCCAAAATAATATTTTAGGCCGAGCTTAGAGTTCTTCTCGACCCAATAACATTCATCTAGAATCTTGTCATGGGTTGGCTAGTCAAGGTCGGCCGAATCCTGTTGCTAGGAGGATTGGTGAGGTAGTCGAACCCTAGTGCAACAAGGAGTCTTAAAGCTGAAGATGCTTAGAATTAGGGGATGAATCTGGTTCGTTAAGGAGCTTGGTTCAAAGTCCTATAGGGGTTAGGACTGGCCGAAACCTAATCAGATTACATTGATGAGTTCTAATCTGAGTACATTTCTAGTTAGGCCATGAGGGGGTTAACTGCTATAAATAGAGAAGGGAGTGCATAATTCAAGCTCTCTTCAAATCAACACACAAACTGCCCTGAGTAAAGTTTCTCAACAACCTTAAGATTTTTTCCTCTTCCTCTTTCTTCTCGTCAACACATCTTCAGTTTGGATAGACATCACTATGAAGGCAACCAGTGACATCTTCAGTTTGGATAGATAGCACTAGAGCCATATAATTAGCCGATCAATAAACACCTTCAGTTTGGATGGACAGCACTGCTTTGAGATCAATTGGTTATTTATCTAAGTCTCGATCAACAAGGATTTCCAAGTCCTTGTTGGTAGAGGTCATCTCATCAGCTTTCTCGGCGAAGTGAGGTGTTACCAGGTTATTACATTCGACACATTGAAATCTGAATTTGAAATTAAACTTCGTAGAACTAGTAGCCTTGTCTTCAGGCTTTAGAACCCGAACGCCGAGACGTGTTCATTCCTTGGCTGCAGTCGTAAGATCAAGAAGTTAGCAGCGCGCCTGACACCACATCAACATATTTTACTCCTCGGCCGAACTCGGCCGACGAGTTGGCACGCCCCGCACACAACCGAATGACACAGTTAGCTTATTAGTTACTCGGCCTGTTCGCCACGTAGGTTGGTGGTTTTTAGGGTCAATATGTTTGGCACGCCCAGTGGGACACAGTGCTAAAGCTACAAAGTTCATAACCATTGAAACACAATCAGTAAAAAAGAAAACAGTCATGGGTAAGTGAACGACTAATCTTCCACCTACAGTCCAAAGCCAGGACAAGATGGCTTGTCATAGGCACAAAATCTTTTGGTTGCCGTAACACCTGAAGCCACAAGTACAGCACGCCGAGAAAAGGAAATTAATCTCGGCGGTCAGACTCATGATGCAGAAATCCCCACCAAAATGACAAAAGACGTTTTTGTTGAAAGACTAGTAGAGGATTGTGACGATGACGATGGTGAGGCCTCGGATCCACCACCTAGATCTTTTCTCCAACGATGATTTGAAGAACAATCTCAGCAGTTCGAGCAAATGTTCAGCCGAGAGGTAAAAAACATATTTGAAGAGATGCGTGATAATAGCGTTGCACATAATAAATGGCTCGAGGTTATGGTTAATAATTTTAACGAAATTGGACCTGCCGATCGACCCAGGTAGCCTCATCTTCTAAAGAATAATCACATGCCAGTGATACAGGCCGAGACATGATCTACTCGGCACAAAATGATTGACTTAGAGAAAAATGACGAATCAAGCAGCAGATCGGTCAGAATTGACCAAGGAGCAGAAGCGGCGGCTGTTGACATGGTTAAAGTCCAGAGAATGATTGATTCGACCTTAAAAAAAGGGGCCAAAGTTTCCAAAATTCATTCACCCATATCCAGCCTTTGTAGAGAAGTTCGAGTATTCTAAATGATTCAAGATTCCAGACTTTAGCCATTTCCCTGAAGAATCATCCTTATCCTCATTAGAATACGTGACTCAATTCAGTGCTCAATGTGGAGACGTTAACAATGATTTTCATAAACTATGACTATTCAATTTCTTATTAACTAGCTCAGCGTTCGCATGGTACATCAACCTTCCACCCAACTCCATCCAAAGCTGGGAGGAATTAGTCGAGAAATTTCATGAGCAATTCTATTGGCTAGGTATGGAAATGTCAGTCTCTTCTTTGGCCAGGATAGCTCAATCATCTGACGAGTCACCAATGAAATATCTTACAAGGTTTAAGTCGGCAAGAAACTGGTGCCGAGTACTCCTCCTTGAAGTCAAGTTTGTTAGGCTTGCCCTAAATAGCCTGAATGTGGAGTACAAAAAGAAATTCTTAAGGGTAAACTTCCAAGATATGTACGAACTGGCTCCATATGTTGAGCAATATGATTATTTGCTCTGAGAAGAGAAAATTTTGAAATACCCAACCTGAGGGACGATCTACAAAAACCCAACGGTAAGTTATACATCGGCTGAAGGCGAAGAGTCACAATATGCCAGCATAAATGCGGCCAACATAGTAATTGACAAACCGTAATTATACAAAGCGTTGGCTCACGCCAATTCCAAAGATGTCAAAACCCATTCGGCCTTTGTGGAATCTGCCGTCAAAACATCAAAGGTCTACACTTTCAGCATCACCAAGGCCGATGCCATCTTCGAGTAGTTGTTACTTGCAAAAATCGTCAAGCTTCCGCCAAGGCATAATATTCCCAAGGCTGAAGATTTGAAAGGAAATACATATTGCAAATACCACAACTCAAACAAGCAAACGACGAATAATTGTGTCGTATTTCGCGATGCCATCCAAAGCTGGATCGACAATGGCAAACTCAAGTTTCCCGAAAAACCTCCAATGGTCATTGACGCCGATCATTTCTCTTCAGCGACGGTAAGCATGGTAGATGCTCATCTACCCAATGATAAGAGAAAAGGAAAAGCCAAGTTCATCCTGATGCAATACGTCCCTAAACAGAATTCTCGACCGCGATTGAAAGTTAATCTATCTTCGGACTAGCCACCCAAATACTTTTCAAATCCAGTCAATGTCGGACTCCATCACAGAGGAAACTGATGGGCAGTTGGTTTTATGTAGTCGGTGCAAATTAAACGTCATCATAACTGAGCCAAAAGAACAGCCACTTCAGGCTGAAACACAGCAACTGGGGCTTACAGCTGCGGCAACATCTAAAAAAGTGCTCGGTGTAGGCCAACACCAGAAAGTTTTCGATAGGCTTGACCTTCAAACACAGAATAACAAGCCGTCTTCAGCCAGGCGGTGACTTGATTTTGATGCGCCATTTTACAATGAAGATTATTATGCACGCAACTCCGGCAGCTCAAGTTCACCCATGAATCTCGATGAACCTTCAAGCCACATGAGTCACGCGACCAGCGTTGGTATAGCTACAACTCCCCTACCGGTGCACATACCACATTGTCCAAATCGTAGAAACCCTGCCACCAGAGGATAGACTGTATGGCTCACGAACAAGCAGCCCCAGCTACCCTAGCTACCAAATGGTAGTCGAAAGAAATGGTGGGTAACGAAGATGACCGACAACCTCCGGTAATCATGAAGAGCTGCTTCAAGGAAAGAAGGTAATCAATCGTGATTTTGAAACCATGATTGAAGAATCGGAGAAGCGAATCAAACTCCTTATTCAGCCTGAGGAGATGAAAACTCACCTCGAGTACTTTCGGAAGGAAGCCGAAGGCAAACTTCCTCCGTTACCCTCACAAGTCAAACGAAATCGTCACCTCACTGTTTCTCGACGAAGCTTTAGAATACATGCTGGAGTTTCACAAGAAGCATTTGGCTAATCACTTGTATGGTCTGTCAAAAGTCTCTTAACCTGGCATTAACATGCCCCGATGCCGAACAGATCATCCAAAAGTGGTCGGATCCGGGAATGAAGGCTAGGTTCCAACATATACGTGAGGCCTAAGTTCTCGGCTTAAAGGTAGAACCATATACTGATATTGATACTGTCGATCTTTCTTTCTTGCTTTAGGACCTTCAATATCTGCAGTACCATTTTGAAGTTTACTCAGCCGTTTGTCTCTTCGGCCTTACAGCTGATGAGAAAGAGCGCGTGGCTCATTTAGATGCTTACCTGGACACAAGAAATGCCCACAATACATATCAGGAGTGGACTCGCAAAGCTTTCTAAGCACAAGACTAAGTCCCAACATCGAGCGAGCCAGTGGTCGAAATTCAAAATGAAATAGCTCCAACAGACATGCCGCATGAACGTGTTTTCATTACAGCCGAATATGGCCAAACGAGTAATACTCATGAACAAGACACCTCGCCCGAAAATCTAGAAGACAAATATCACGACCTGATAGGCTCTTCAATCCTCGACAACATAGAAATTAGCATGGTCTATGTCTTACCCGCAGAATTTCGGCCAACCACATCCTAACCAAATTTCCTGGACGATGACGTGATTGTCGAGAAGGCCACGCAAGTCGATTTTGTGGTCGCCGAATAAATTGAGCAAATAAGCAAAGATGATAAACTTAAAGCAGCTTTCGTCGAACTGTTTCCCCGTTCTTCGTTAATCTTCATCACTTGAATCTGTTGTATGTCACTATCCATATTGAAGGATACCTGATTTTTAAAATTTTTGTCGATTGTGGGGCAACAGTCAACATCATACATGTTTCTATCATGAAAGTACATGTCACTTCAACGATGAGCAGCTTTGTCGACGACAAATCTCAGACTAAGGGAGTGTTTCCTTTAGAGGTGACTATTGCAGGTCGAAATCACATGACCGCATTTTTTATAGTTGATTCAAAAACTGAGTATAATGCATTGCTTGGTAATGATTAGATCCACCAAAATGGTTGTATCTCCTCGTCATTATATCAAGTCCTCATCTTCTAGGATTGCAAATCCGTTGTAGTATATCCGGTCGACAATCAGCTATTCAAAGCTAATATGATTCAAGCTCGTTATTACGATGATCATGTCGGCTACATCACCTTGCAAGGTTTCAACGAAGAATGACAGTCGACTCCGATCTCAGTTCAGAAAGCCATCGAGGTTGGCGTCGAGACTGTTCAGCAAGATTCGGCGAGACTCGGGTTGGTTAACCTAATTGACGATCCTGATGCCTGATACCAAACAAGATAGACGCCGAGCAACGGTTTCATCCACTATGGAATACTTGATATCCTATTGGTATACTATTTCCAAGCAACCGAATTCTGGCATGAACTTAGTAAAGTTCCTCACCAAATGAGACAACGGTAAAGTCTTGTCACTTGATAAAGTCCAAGCTGCCTCAGCCGAGCCTAGGTCAAAGATCCATTAGACGAAGTAAACATTAGAATGGTCGATGACTCGTCGAGCACGAATTACGAATCAAGGTTGGTTGTAAACCTTTTCGCCAACCCCCCAGCTATTCTCGATCAAAGTTTAGCTCGGCATAAATGATGAACTCATTCGACTTTTAAAAGCCGGTTTTATTCAGACAACTCGATACGTTGAATGGTTGGCGAATATTGTCCTAGTTTTAAAGAAAAATGATGCTCTACGTATTTGCATTGATTTTCGTAATTTGAACTTAGCAACCCATAAAGACGAATATCCAATGCCAATTTCAGACTTGCTAATCGACGCTACAGCAAACCACAAGATGTTATCTTTTATGGACGACCATGCTGGGTACAACCAAATTTTCATTACTGAGGCCGATGTCCACATAACTGCTTTTCGTTGCCTCGGGGCACTCGGGACCTACAAATGGGTCGTCATGCCTTTTGGACTTAAGAACACGAGTGCCATATATCAACGCGCTATGAATACCATTTTTCATGACTTGATTGGCACAGTCGTTGAGGTATACATAGATGATGTTGTGGTCAAATCGAAGCACCACCGAACACATTTAGATGATCATCGACGATATTTCCTTCGTATGCGCCAACATAACCCTAAAATGAACCCTGCAAAGTGCACCTTTGGTGTATCGGCAGGTAACTTCTTGGGTTTCTTTGTACATTATCGTGGCATCGAGGTAGATGAGAATAAAGCTCGAGCGATCATTGATGCTCCACCCCCAACAACCAAGAAGCAATTACAATCCTTACTCGGCAAAATCAATTTCCTCCACCATTTCATTTCTAACTCGGTGGGGAAAATGAAAGCTTTTTCCCTGCTCTTGAAACTTAAGGATTATGACAAATTCGAATGGCACGAAGAACATCAGGACGCTTTCAAGTAAATCAAGGCTTCCCTCACCACCCCACTTATCCTCGTGCCACCTCAGCGCAGTAAACCTCTTAAGTTGTATATCTTGACTGCCGAGGAATCCATTAGTTGTCTTCTTGTGCAAGACAACAACACTGGGTGGGAGCAGGCCATTTTTTATCTTAGTTGGAATCTTAACTCAGCTGAGATAAATTACTCAACTGTCGAGAAACTATGTTTGGCTTTGTTCTTTGCTGCGTCTAAACTCAGGCATTAAATGCTTTGTTCTATTACTCAGGTCATCGCCCAGACAGATGTTATTCGTTATATGCTCACTCGGCTAATAGTAAAATACCGAATTGGAAAATGAACAATGGCGCTGTCCAAATTTAGTTTGCAATATGTGCCCCAAAATGTCGTCAAATGACAGGCCCTGGCCGATTTCTTAGCTCAACGTTCTTTCCTATACGGTTTTGAGGGCAATGATGTCAAAATTGGCATGGTGGAAACACGTGATAATTATTAGACGATGTATTTTGACGGCTCTAGTACCTCAACCTCGGTCAGCGTTGGAATCGTCATCCAATCCCATGATCACTACACATGGTATTTTTCTCTCAAGTTGGATTTTGACTGTACAAACAATCTGGCCGAATATGAGGCCCTCGTCATTGGCCTTAATGTGCTTCACAACTTGAAGGCAGCCCACTTGCTCATCCTCGACGATTCAGAACTTGTGATTAACCAACTCAATAAAACTTTTTGTCGCATGAGTTGTACTCTGGCGCCTTATCATATGGTTGCCAGCTATTTAGCCGAATCATTTATAAGCATTATGTTTAAGCACATTTCACGAGTTCGAAATGTTGATGCAAACGAGTTGGCTCAAATAGCCTTCGGAACACAACTCTTGGGTGGCAAACTGGGCCGAGTCGTACTAGTGGTGCAACGTCTACACCCGGCCTTGGTTAATCAACAAGTTCTCCAACACGACCATGTAATCTATACACGAGTTATATCCCTACCTTCATTGTTGGAACAAGAGGATCCTATAGATATCTACGAGGTAGAGACATTACCAGACGATTGGAGAAGATTAATCATGCAATATCTTGATAATCCTAGTGGCAAACACGACCGCAAGACAAGGGTACACGCCACAAATTACATAATGTACCAGAATGAACTATACTAAGAAGGTGAAGACAATCTGTTGTTATTGTGCCTCGGCTTGGATGAGGTCGCCCAAGCTATTGCAGAGGTACACGAAGGAATATACGGGGCACATCAATCCGGATGCAAAATACGTTGGTTGCTCCACCAACATGGTTATTTTTGGCAGAGTATGTTCAAAGATTGCATTGAATATGTGCAAGGTTGTGTACAATGTCAAATCCATGGGCCCATACAGAGGGTCGCGGTCGAATTACTTCACTCGGTCACCAAGCTATGGCCATTTAGAAAATGGGCCATAGATGTAATAGGCAAGATTACGCCGTCTTTCAAATCGGCAAAGCATGCATGGATACTTGTAGCAATCGACTACTTCACCAAGTGTGGCAAGCTCAAAAGAATTATCTCCTTGGACATGTGGCACACATGTGTGGTGGAGAATTAATTTGTAACCCTACTCGTTTATGGAATTGTTTATATATATAAGTGTATAGGGTCCAAAATAATATTTTGGGCCGAGCTTAGAGTTGTTCTCGGCCTAGTAACATTCATCTAGAATCTTGTCATGGGTTGTCTAGTCAAGGTCGGCCAAATCCTGTTACTAGAAGGATTGGTGAGGTAGTCGAACCCTAGTGCAACAAAGAGTCTTAAAGTTGAAGATTCTTAGAATTAGGGGATGAATCTGGTTCGTTAAGGAGCTGGGTTCAAAGTCCTATAGGGGTTAAGGCTGGCCAAAACCTGATCAGATTAGGGTTGAGGAGTTTTAATCCGAGTACATTTCTAGTTTGGCCATGAGGGGGAGTTCGCTGCTATAAATAGAGAAGGGAGTGCATCATTCAAGCCTCATTCAAATCGACACACAAATTGCCCTGCCCAACACTTCTCAGCAACCCTAAGATTTTTTCATCTCCACCTTTTTTCTCGCCAACACATCTTCAGTTTGGATAGACAGCATTGTGAAGGCAACCGACGAAATCTTCAGTTTAGATAGACAACATTGGAGCCGTAGAATCAGCTGACCGAGAAACACCTTCAGTTTAGATAGACAGCACTGCTTCGAGACCAACTGGTTATTTATCCAAGTCTCAGTCAACAAGGATTTCCAAGTCCTTGTTGGTATAGGTCATCTCATCAGCCTTCTCGACGAAGTGAGGTGTTACCAGGTTACTACATTCATGTTGGAAATGTGCCCTAAAACCAATCATATGATGATACTTTACGGACATTTCACATGTTAAATTAATCTAGTTTAATATAAAAGGCAAAGATTATTGTTTCAAGCTGTCTCATATAAATGTTATATGCTTAAACGATAAGTCCAAGGAATATGTAATTGGGAGAATGTGATCTAAAGAAGTTAGATTCAAGAGACCATTCCTTTTCATATACATATCCTAAACGTTCATGATCATAGGATTGCCAATTGAGCATTAACAGTCCTTTAAGATTAGTACGTGCTATGTTTTCTCTTAGGGAGAGTGACTAGTCTCGAGTCATTGGTGTGACTGACACCAAGACAAGCATGTAGGTGCTCGATAGAGAATGAGTCAACTGAATACGATCAACGAGGAGTTCTCATATTCATGTCACATGAGAACTCATGGTTGGGATAATGCAAAGTAGTCATTTGACCTGAGGCATCACAGTTGTCTTGTGGTTAGGTCCTTGATGTTTGACTATGTCAAATTCACTCCGTCAGAGGGTGTCCACGACATAGTTGGGGTTAAGCCACTTAGCCATGGACGCAAGTGAATGCGCAACAAGGGATCTCTAACCTTCAAACTGTTTGAGGGAGAATACTCTATGATATGATTAAGAATCTTTGGCCAGAGTACAAATGAGATTTAGGAAGTCATTCTAAATCACATTCAAGGTAATCATATAAGTAAATGAATCACATTGGATAGTAGACATGAATAAACTATCAAACCAAACAACGTGGTCAAGAGTATTGTATTAGAGAAAGACCGTATTGCATTGTAATCCTAAATTGAATAGGTTCTCTACCTCTTCTGATTAGCTTGGGTAGACATGATATACTGCTAGGTGTCACTCATGTTTTGTGGAAGCCCTAAAGGTGTATAATCACTAAAGGGAGAATTGAATGTATGTTTCAATTCACAATCGATCGTTAATAGTAACAATTGCCCATTGCCTCGCTAAAAGGAACCTAATGGATAGTACACCGTGTAAGGTAGAGATTGAAGAAACAACGGAGTTGAGTAAGAATAATTAAATGGTTTAATTATTTATGGCTAGGATTAATTAATACGTTAATTAATCAAACGAATATGTTCGTTATAGACCTCGGGTTAGTTTTGGGCCTCAAAGCCCAATGGGATTTGAATGTCAAGCCAATTAACTCAAGTTGTATGACAACTTGAAAACACAAAGGGCTTGAAAGCCCAATGAACCTTAATGGCTGGCCATATAGAGAGGAGCAGTGAACTTGGCTTAATTGCAAGTTTGCCACTCCATGGTGAGGTGGTATAAAGGCAACTTTATAGCCATTTCATCCTTATGGTTTCTTTTGGAGAAAAGATGAGAACACAATGCTCTCATTTTCTCTCTAAGAGGCCGGCCACCCTAGAGGAACTTAGCTAGCAATCTTACTTCCTCTAGGTCACTCATCTCTTCATCAATACTCTCCTTGGTGTGGAAAATTAGAGGTTCTCTATTTTGGGAACTTGGAGAATCCTTTCAACCATCCTCTTCCAAGACATCCATGGAGCTAAGAAGTAAGGAATGAAGGCCCTCTCCTTGTGTGATTAGCCTTTGCTTATGCAAAGAGGAATTAACAAAGGTATAAGATTTCTCAACTCACTTTGTTCTTGAGTTGAGTCTTGGTTCACCACAACTACTAGGCTTTGAATTTCATGGGTAATGTTTTGTTTTGAGTGCATACAAGCATGATTCCGCCTTTAATTGTTAATTGCATGCCATAGATGTTGCTCAAATGAACATGTTTTTCATAAATTTTCCTTCAATTCAGCACATTGAAAGCCGAATTTGAAATTGAACTTCGCAGAACTAGCAGCCTTGTCTTTAGGCTCTAGAACCCGAAGGCCGAGACGTGTTCCTTCCTCGACCGCAGTCGCAAGATCAAGAAGTTAGCAACGCGCCCATCGCTACATCAACAAATTTTACTCCCCAGCCGAACTCGGTAGACGAGTTGGCACGCCCCGCACACAACTGAAGGACGTAGTTAGCTTATTAGTTACTCGGCCTGCGTGCCATGTAGGCTTAGTAGTTTTTAAGGTCAACAATAAGCCTAAAGGGTCTTTTGACCTAGTGTAGATTTTACACATTGTGATATCAAAATTTTAGAGAAAGGGAATTAAGATTTTTCCAATTCAGAGAAATTAAAAATCAAATTACTACACACCCTGCCATCTCCTCATTGGAAGAGAAAGACCTAGTAGTTCATCGTCTTCCGCTTCACCAACCAAAGATTTATTCGTGTGGATACTAGTAGAGGGCTAACACTTGGGAGCCTTAACAACGAATTCATCCTCGTATGAAATCTAAAGGTTGGAATTCTAAACTTAATTTAAGTATATGCACGTGTTCTAAAAAATTGTTTTACATGAACACAAGCATTTAGATTATTATGTAGATTAATCCAATAAGATTAAAGGGAATTCGCTAACCATGCATGTAAATTGAATTATATATGCTTTCGTCATCTTGCTACGCTTCCGCACACGTGTACAAAAGTAGTTCACAACCCAATATGTATGTCATCAATTATATGTTTATTTCAAGAAAAAAAGATTAAGAAATTGTAATTTGATTTCGGAGTGCAACTAATATATGAAGGTGGTTACACACGTAATGTGTGTGTGCCAATTGCTAGTGTTGATAAAACTAACAAATAATATGTGATAAATTTGATATTTTTTTAAACAACGATATTATCTACACTAAAGGGAAGGGGTAAGCTTAGCCTCATAATGAGCTTGTAATAATATGGTTCAAATTCGCCTTTGGCCTTTGACGAGAATCAAACGTAAGATCTCTTACTTACGAGTAAAAAAGAATATCACTAAACTGTAGTAATAAGTGACGATAAATTTGATATTTAAACAAGGTTGGTTTAGGGTTACATAGATTGGAAATCTTTTAGCCGTTTAAACACTTAGGATGCGTTTACGAAACCGAAACGAAATGGCAAGAAACGGAATTTCATTCTTTTCCAGGCATTCAAGCCGTTTCCTAACATTTCTAGAATAAAATCAGGAATTGGATCCCTAAATCTCCTGAAATCGGATCCCCTAGATGGAGGTGGTATGTGGATTCCGGGGAGAAGGCTCTTCCAAGAATCCAACATTTTTACCCAAACTACCTTGTATCTTCTAAGTTCAGTCCTCCCCCCCTTCGTATCTGTGACTTTCTTCACCTAGTATTCCAACTCCCTTGCACGTTCACCATCTCAATCACAGTTCTGGATGATTTTGTGCCAGGATGGGTTTCGAAGAATGAGTTGGTGGAATGGGTTGAACTTGTCATTAGCGAAGAACATATTTATTAATTTTTTTGGAAACTATTGGTGAAGAACGGATTTGAAATTCGTTCGGTGCCGCATCTGCCAATGGAACGACACTCTCTAACACCTGGAATTAAAGCTGGAACAGTAGTGGATCCACTACTATGGTGGTTGTGGGGGATATTCTGGTGGCTGTGTGGTTGGAGAGAAAGGGAGAAAGATGAGAAGTAGATGAATAAATGAGAGGGGGAAGCTAAAAATAGTTGGGGGATGAATTCGGTGCGGACTTGACCAGAAAGAAGCAAAATTGGGGATAGGGAACGGTGCAGGGAGATTTGAATCTTGATGGGTTTAATAAGCTTCAACTACCAAATATATTCTTAGCAAAAAGAAAAAAAAAACCCATACAAAAAAAAGTTAAGCTTTTTCAAAATAAAAAAAAAAATTACTTAGAATATGTGCATTTTGGTAATTACATTAATTTTCATTTCGATTCACGTGCTTTAGTAAACAAATTCTAAGAAATTTTAATAAACAGTTTTAACAGAAATATAATTCTAATTTTACCTATTCCAACTCCACCTCAATTCAATTTCTCGTTCTAGGATTAGTAAATGAGCTATTAGCTTCTGACGGCACCATAGGCAATCTGGGCCAGACAGGGCAGCCGAAGGGGATTCAAGATAGTAGGGTACAAGCCCAAATAAACACGTTCCCCCACTTCTCCTCTCCCTAGGCCTGGCAATTCTTGACACGACCCGATAACCCGACCCGACATGACACGACACGAAATTAACAAGTGTTCGGGTCGACACGATAACGAATCGGGTCATTATCGGGTAACCCAATAAGCACCTGTTAAGATAACGGGTTGGTTCGGGTATACACGTGGGTAACACGATACACGATAAGCAAAATATTAATTTTATAATTTTATAACCCTAAAAAAATACTATAATAATTATATATATTAATTTAACAATTTTATACCCCTAAAAACTATAATAATTATATATATATATATTAAATTAAATTTTAAAAATTGGTGACCATTGGATCGGCTTAAATATACGTACCATTTAATTTTTCAAGTGTTATATGTACAAAATAAATAAATTCAAATCTACTTAATAAATATATATATATACACACACCATTGAACTTAATGGGATACGAATTCTACGAAACTAATTTCAACGATCCAACCGTTGAACTTGCATGTATATGCTTCGAGATCGCATACGCCAACAATCGTAAAAAACAAACATTCGGAGATCAAGTAACGGGACAAAACTTTTCGACGGTTATAAACGAAAAATCACGATTTAACGGTTATTTTAACTCTGATTTTGATGATTTTTTTTTACAGCTACACTCTTTTACCCTATATGAATACAATGAATGAATTCAATCTTCAATTTAAAATATTTTACACAAGTGGATACTACAAAATCTTTAAGTGTTAGTGAATCTATCGTTTTGATGAGATACACATTCTACGAAACTAATTTCAACGATCTAACCGTCAAACTTGTTTGTATATACTTTGAGATCGCATATGCCAAAAATCGCAAAAAACAAACGTTCAGAGATCAAGTAACGGGACAAAACTTTTCGACGGTTATAAACGAAAAATCACAATTTAACGGTTATATTAACTTTGATTTTGATAATTTTTTACAGCTACATTCCTTGACCCTATATGAATACAATGATTGAATTCGATCTTCAATTTAAAATATTTACACAAATGGATACCACAAAAACTTATGTTATGCTTAATGAAAGTATAAATAAACTCTAAGTGTTAGTGAATCTATCATTTTGATAGGATACGCATCCTACGAAACTAATTTCAACGATCCAACCGTCAAAATTGTTTGTATATGCTTCGAGATCGCATACGCCAAAAATCGCAAAAAACAAACATTCAAAGATGAAGTAACGGGATAAAACTTTTCAACATTTATAAACGAAAAATCACAATTTAACAGTTATTTTAACTCCGATTTTGATGATATTTTACAACTACACTCCTTGACCCTATATGAATACAATGAATGAATTCGATCTTCAATTTAAAATATTTTACACAAGTGGATACCACAAAAATCTTATGTTATACTTAATGAAAGGATAAATAAACTCTAAGTTTTAGTGAATCTATTGTTTTGATGAGATAAGCATTCTACGAAACTAATTTCAATGATCCAACCGTCAAACTTGTTTGTATATGCTTCGAGATCACATACGCCAAAAATCGCAAAAAAAAAAACATTCAGAGATCAAGTAACGAGATAAAACTTTTCGACGGTTATAAACAAAAAATCACAATTTAACGGTTATTTTAACTCTGATTTTGATATTTTTTACAGCTACACTCCTTGACCCTGTATGAATACAATGAATGAATTTGATCTTCAATTTAAAATATTTACACAAGTGGATACCACAAAAATCTTATGTTATACTTAATGAAAGTATAAATAAACTCCAAGTGTTAGTGAATCTATCATTTTGATGGGATACGCATTCTAAGAAACTAATTTCAACGATCCAACCGTCAAACTTGTTTGTATATGTTTCGAGATCACATACGCCAAAAATCGTAAAAAACAAACATTCAGAGATCAAGTAACGGGACAAAACTTTTCGATGGTTATAAACGAAAAATCACGATTTAATGGTTATTTTAATTCCGATTGTGATGATTTTTTACAGCTACCTTCCTTGACCCTATATGAATACAATGAATGAATTCGGTCTTCAATTTAAAATATTTACACAAGTGGATAGCATAAAATCTTATGTTATACTTAATGAAAGTATAAATAAACTCTAGGTGTTAGTGAATCCATTGTTTTGATGGGATACGCATTCTACGAAACTAATTTCAACGATCCAACCGTCAAACTTATTTGTGTATGCTTCGAGATCGCATACGCCAAAAATCGCAAAAAACAAACATTCAGAGATAAAGTAACGGGATAAAACTTTTCGACGCTTATAAATGAAAAATCATGATTTAACGGTTATTTTAACTCCGATTTTGATGATTTTTTACAGCTACACTCCTTGACCCTATATGAATACAATGAATGAATTTGATCTTCAATTTAAAATATTCACACAAGTGGATACCACAAAATCTTATGTTAAACTTAATGAAAATATAAATAAACTCCAAGCGGGATACGCATTCTACGAAACTAATTTCAATGATCCAACTGTCAAACTTTTTTGTATATGCTTCGAGATCACATACGCCAAAAATCGTAAAAAAAAAAACATTCAGAGATCAAGTAACGGGATAAAACTTTTCGATGGTTATAAACGAAAAATCACGATTTAACGGTTATTTTAACTCTGATTTTAATGATTTTTTACAGCTACCTTCCTTGACCCTATATGAATACAATGAATGAATTTGATCTTCAATTTAAAATATTTACACAAGTGGATACCACAAAATCTTATGTTAAAACTCTAAGTGTTAGTGAATCTATTATTTTGATGGGATACGCATTCTATGAAACTAATTTCAACGATCCAGCCGTCAAACTTATTTATATATGCTTCGAGATCGCATAAGCCAAAAATCGTAAAAAACAAACATTCAAATATCAAGTAACGGGACAAAACTTTTCGGTTGTTATCAACGAAAAATCACGATTTAACGGTTATTTTAACTCCGATTTTGATTATTTTTTTACAACTACACTCCTTGACCCTATATGAATACAATGAATGAACTTGATCTTCAATTTAAAATATTTACACTAGTGGATACCACAAAATTTTATGTTAAACTTAATGAAAATGTAAATAAACTCCAAGCGGGATACGCATTCTACGAAACTAGTTTCAATGATCCAACTGTCAAACTTTTTTGTATATGCTTCGAGATCACATACGCCAAAAATCGTAAAAAAAAAACATTCAGAGATCAAGTAACGGGATAAAACTTTTCGATGGTTATAAAAGAAAAATCACGATTTAACGGTTATTTTAACTCTGATTTTAATGATTTTTTACAGCTACCTTCCTTGACCCTATATGAATACAATGAATGAATTTGATCTTCAATTTAAAATATTTACACAAGTGGATACCACAAAATCTTATGTTAAAACTCTAAGTGTTAGTGAATCTATTATTTTGATGGGATACGCATTCTATGAAACTAATTTCAACGATCCAGCCGTCAAACTTATTTATATATGCTTCGAGATCGCATAAGCCAAAAATCGTAAAAAACAAACATTCAAATATCAAGTAACGGGACAAAACTTTTCGGTTGTTATCAACGAAAAATCACGATTTAACGGTTATTTTAACTCCGATTTTGATTATTTTTTTACAACTACACTCCTTGACCCTATATGAATACAATGAATGAACTTGATCTTCAATTTAAAATATTTACACTAGTGGATACCACAAAATCTTATGTTATACTTAATGAAAGGCTTTACAACCTTGAAAACAAAAACTCTTACATTTTGCATATCCTTGTAGGGGTGGGTTAAAAAAATCGAAAATCGAAAAAAACCGAAAATCGAACAGAACCGAAACCGAAAAAACCGAACCGAACGAAAAAACGGAACCGAATTGAAAAAACCGAACCGAACCGAATTCTTTTGGTTCAGTTTGGTTTTGGTGGTCTAGAAACCGAACCGAACTGAATTAATTAAATTAATATTTTTTTAATTATTTGTTTTGGGTATTATTTTTTAAACCCAATTTGTAAGCCTAATGTGTTGCCAAATGTACCAAATGCATTTGCTACTTTTCCTATAACTACAAGGAAGAACTCATATAAAAAAGCAGGACCTAAAATAATGATACCAAAATGGCGGTACTGTTAGTTCTTTATTCTTGTTTAATCTGACTTCTTGCTTCAAGTATTTGTATCTTATTCAGTACTTCATTGCTTATTGTTATATGCAGTGATCATGTATTGGTTTTGATCAAGTGTTTTCCCTTTTGATATTACTTCTGCCGACTAAATAGTAAATTACATTACTAAATGATCGATAATACATACAAAGAGAGCATAATCGATAAATGACCCTCGTTGGTTCAAAGTGGGTTATAGTATGATAATGCTCTCATGTCCACCAACCTATACTAGCTCGTTATATTATTCATAGTTAAGAGTTGAGGTTTGAAGAAAATGGTAGAAAATTTTACTTTTCTAAAAAGAAATCTATTTACAGTTAAACTTTAAACCCAAAATATTAAAAAAAAAAAAACCTTTATGTTATAATTCTAGTTGAACTTTAAATGTTTATTTTCATTGTCTTTGATTCTAGTTGGAATATTTATGTTATGATTGTGTTGGAGATGTTAAACTTTAAGATTTCAATTTTTTTCATTTTTTGAAAAGAAAAAAAAAAACCGAAACTGAACCGGAAAAAACCAAACAAAAAAAAAACCGAAAAAAAAAGAACCGAACCGAAGTTTCGGTTTTGGCAAAAAACCGAACCGATTTGAACCGAACCCACCCCTATATCCTTGCACATTTAATATTTTGTAATAGACTAGTAGTGTATGAATGTTTTTTTATTAGGCTCTTATTTTCGAGTATAGATATAGTACTTAAACGACAAATGTATTTTAATATTTTGAAGTAATATTTATGTAGCAATGTGCGGTATGTGCAAATTTAAGAAAAATAAGTAAGCCGACCTGTTAAGATAACAGGTGACACAACCCGATAAGATAACATGTTACACGAAAACGACGAGACACGACCCGCTCTCCCCTCTCGGTGAAGCTCCAGTTCGCTTCGCTTGTTCAGTTGGTAGCTAAGCTGTCTCTCTGTCTGTCTTCAATTTTGTTCTGTCTTTCTCTCAAGTAAGAGAAGAAGGGAGAGAGAGAGGGAGAATGAGCAGTTGGAAGAGTCTTCTTCTTCGAATTGGCGAGAAATCTCCCGACTATGGCACCTCCTCCGACGTCAAAGAACACATTGTTCGTACCTCCCTCTCTCTCTTTGTTGTGATTTTCAAAACCCTAATTTGCTTCGTCTTCTCATCCTTTCCTTTTTTCTATCTAGTCTGGTTTATTGATTGATTGATTCTCTTGGATTTGCAGGAAACTTGCTATGGCGTGCTTCGCCGAGAATTGGAGCACTCTCCTGACGACGTTTCGCAAGTAAAGCTATTTTCTTTTTTTTCCCTTCTTTTAGTGCCCACTTACAAATGTTCGTTGTACAAGCTCCAGCTCTCCGCTTTTAGGTTATAGTAGTTTCGTTTACTCAGTGGAAGACTGTTGATGAAAAGGCAAAGAAATAAAAAGGTCTTAAATTTTTTGTATGAGTTCGTGAAAATTGGAATTATAAGCTAGGATATGTTTCGGGTCGAGGTTTTAGATGTTGCTGGATATCTTTGGTATACGAAATCTAAGCATCTCGTACCAAAAACTAAAATTCTAAAGCACCTGATATTTATGACCATTTTGTTTCTCCAGCCAAATGGGTCAGTGATAATATGTTCGGTTTACGACCAGGGAAGACAAAATAAGGGAAAATTTTTACATTGCCATGTTTTCACCATTTTCACTTACGATTATGGAATGGAAAAGACAAGGAGAGTGGAGAGGACATGGGGATGATTACTTAAGATTTTCCCTTCAAACACACCAAAACTCTCTCTTTAATATAGAAATTTGGGAAGGAAAAGAATTCCATACTCATAGATACTTGTTGTTCTGCTGTTATACACATTAACTTTGTTCTTTTTCTTCTGACAGTACCTTATCCAGTGTGCTGAACAGTTGCCTCACAAGAGTCCTCTATATGGGACAGTGGTAGGGTGTATAAATACATTGCTGACTTTATTTATGTAGTTTTTCTGATTCTTCAGTTCTTCCAGTGTTTCTACTCTCATCCCTATTTATAGTATGCATAAAAATCTTTGCTGAACTTGGAAGTGTATAACTATAAACCTTCAAACTGACCATGACTAAGCTAAAAGGTTTCATTTTCTTCAAACTGACTGAGTTTGACCTAAACTAAAATGTTTCTCTTCTGTTTAAGCGAGGATCACATGTTATAGTCACTGGAAATGCTCATCTAGGGCACCATTAGGGTTCTACACAGTTTTCAGACCATAAATTATATTAGCACAATCACATTGTTAGTATAAAGTGAAACAAACCAAGCATTTAGAAAAATGCTTTGGAATTTGGTGATGAAGTAATTGAAATTACTGCCTGTTGAATAGTTGACTTTAAAGTTCTTCAGTGTTTCATAATTAATTTATTTTATGAGGTGCATTTTGAGGGTTTTTTTTTATTAATTGAATTGTATTCAGTTATGTTTGTGAGAAAAAAAAGAAAAGAAAAGGGAAAGCTTGACCATTACATGAAGCTGCACAAGTCTAAATGAACGGTTTTAGCTCCATCAGATGTATATTTGTGGTGAAATGTACCATACATGGTGGATTCATATATGTTTAACAAACAATTGAAGAGTTTGTTCCAAAAAAAAAATCTGGATATGTTTATGTAATGCATATTAAGAGTATCATATTACACACCACAATTGTTACAAGTTGTAATTTCTATTAATAATAATCCTAGAGTCTACTGTATGCATATTTTCTTACTTCTTGAGCTATAAGTTCTTCAATAACCATATTTCTTGTGTACTGCTTTAGGCTCTTTGGGATTCGTTTACTTACCCTCTCTCTCTCTCCAGATTGGCTTGTTAAATTTGGAGAACGAGGAATTTATTAGGAAAGTAGTTAAGAACACTCAAACTAATTTCCAGGTCAGTGATTCTATGGTTGAAATGAGCTTCTTATATGTTTGCCTATCATAATTTTGTCTCCGATGAGTAAAAAATTTACCAAATATGGACTGCTGTATTGTAATTTATAATAAACAAAAAACCAAAGTAAAAAAAAGTAAAAAATTAGCAAATTGGAGCGTTTGCCAAGAGTCTAGTAATTTTTTAGTTGATGCTCTGCAACCTGGAATGGCATACATCTTGCATATTTTTCATGTGCTGTTTGTATTCATTTGAATTGCATTTTTGCTGCTGCCATGGCTGATGATTTCAGAAGACTTGATTCTTTTGTCTCTCAACAGATTGCCAAAAGGGTTAATTACTTTGAATTTGGTTTTGTCTTTGACTCTGATAAAAACAGGTCAGGCATGCCAGTGTTGGATTAAATGATAGTGTGAATGAAATGACATTCTTAGTTAATGGATGTGCTCTTGAATTATAATATAAGAAATGAGAAAAGTGAATTGGAAAAGTGGGATAAGAACAAGTGAACATATTGTGGACATCTTGTTCTTGTAAGTTGTACTTTTAGTTCTTATTAATAAAAAGAGATATCATAAATAAAAACAGAAAGAGAGATGAATGAATGAACTGGAATTGTGGGATTTGAGCTGCCCGTTTACTTTTTAGGTTAATTGTGGGATGTCCGACAGTTTGAGTATTTGATGTTTAAATATCTGGTGCATGCAAGTTATGTGGTCGAAGTTGGTTCTGTTAGTTTTTTCATTAACTCTTTTATAAGGCTATGTTTGAAGGATTAAGACTATTGGATGATTATTCTCTCCTTTTGATGTATCCATCATTCTTTTTAGTGAGTATTTTAGAATTGACATTCTTCTTTTTCTTTGTTTGTGTTTGATTTTCAGGATGCTTTAGATTCCGGAAATTGTAACAAGATTCGTATTTTGATGAGGTTTCTGACTGTTATGGTATGTAAGATGTTCCTATTGGTGACTGATGAAATTCAGGAACAGATTGAGAACACAAGAATACAATCACATTTATGTTATTCGTTATATGCCTTAGTTCGCTCAAATTTACCAAGGAAATTTTTTAGTTAATGGGTTCTGGGAATGTGATGTTGTCATCCATATGCTATCAACTTAAACTTTAGGCCATATCTTACCACATTTGGCTGCTCATATGAATACATTTTGTATCTCTGCTGCAATTTCTATTCTCCTACTCACTGGAGTACAATTTAAAGGAAATGCATGTCATTAATATAAAGAACATTAACTTGTATGTTTACCAGTGTAAAATTGGACTGCTACCCAGGTGTAATAAACAATAAAACTACCCATATTATGTTATCCAAAACACTATCATACCTTCCCCAGTTGTCGCTACCCATATTAACTTTTGGTTTTCCCCTTCCTCTTGGTACCATAGGCTAATATCGCGAAATAGAGTTCAATATTCGTGGAAACAACTTTTCTTATCCATATACATATGTATGTGTGTGTATGCATAGAGTAATGTTCTCTTGTCCCACTTATGTTGCCAGATGAATGCATCTGTTTCAAAACTGTGAATCTGGAGTACACATTCTGACAAAAACCAACTTGATCAGTGTTTCAGATTCCCAGTCTTGGCAAAAGAACATTACCCTATGTATATATATATATATATATATAGGAATCCTTTCACAAGAAGGATCCCCATTTTTTTTTTAAATGGGGACACCCTCTTGACCGTTGGATTTGACTTTAATGAAATTGTGTGGTTGAGATTGTGTGGCTTGTGTTTTAATCTCAACCACACACTTTCATTAAAGCCAATCCAACGGTCAAGAGGGTGTCCCCATTTTTTTAGAAAAATGGGGATCCCTCTTGGTAAGGGCGCCATGGGGATCCCTCTTGGTAAGGGGCGCCCTTACCAAGAGGGATCCCCATTTTTCTAAAAAAATGGGGACACCCTCTTGACCGTTGGATTGGCTTTAATGAAATTGTGTGGTTGAGATTAAAACACAGGCCACACAATCTCAACCACACAATTTCATTAAGTCAAATCCAACGGTCAAGAGGGTGTCCCCATTTAAAAAAAAAAATGGGGATCCCTCTTGTGAAAGGATTCCTATATATATATACTATGTACATATCTTTCTGCATGAGTGCGTGCATTTTACTAAGATATAATTTTTTTTCCCTTATGGTAACTTTCTCATTCTATAGATGTGCAGTAAAGTTATCCATCCCAGTTCTCTTGTGGTTGTGTTTGAAACATTATTATCATCAGCTGCAACAACAGTTGATGAGGAGAAAGGCAATCCGTCCTGGCAATCACGAGCTGACTTTTACATAACATGCATTTTATCTTGTCTCCCTTGGGGAGGAGCGGAACTCACTGAGGTACTGTTATTAATGGTGCTTGATAGAAGGAAAAAGTTTCTCTTTTATGTCAATATTTAATTCGTTTCATTATTCTTTTTCAAAATATTCCTATATTCTATGTCTGCTTATGGACCTCATAAAACTTGTAGTCTTTGGTCTGTTTATAAACTAAAAGTATGATACTGAACGGTTCCCGTGGATTCTATGTTTTTTGTTTAGAACTTGTTACATAAAAGGCATAATTTGTTGCATTCTTGCTATAAGCAATTTAGGCCTTCACAATTTGTGTCTCACTTCTGTTCGGGCTACTAACTGTTTAAAAATAAAAAATTTACTGCCCTGCTTTAAGCGGCGTCTCCCAGATGTTTCTGTTCCATGTCTGGGTCTGAAAAGTTGAATGGATGCACGCTATACATGTTGTAGCTATGTCAGAGGGCTTTCTGTGTCTGACACAGATGTAGTGGCCCTTTTGGTTGTGGTGAAGCTTCATGGGAATATGGTTGGAGGCATGAGTCATTGTATTTTTCCCTTACTGTTTACTGTTTGATTCAACTATGGCATATGTTTCCAGTTTTCTGTTTCATTATCAGTTTAGATGCTTCAATCATGATTGTCTCACTGCAGCAAGTTCCTGAGGAAATTGAGAGAGTTATGGCCGGTGTTGAAGCTTATTTGAGCATAAGAAAACATGCTTCTGACACTGGGTTGTCCTTTTTTGAGGATGATGATGAGAATGTGAGAGAACCTAGCAATAAGGTATAACTTATTTGAACATCATACTCGTTTTTCCCTTTAGATTAAAATATCATTAGGTGATTCACGTATGTTGTAGTCTACCAGAAATGTTGGTCTTTTAATTTCATAGATTCTAGTGATTGTTTGAGGTGGTAGCTGGTTTAGTCATTGTTGCTTCTCTGTGTTTCTCACTGTTTCCAGTTTTTTGTGCTAGTATCATTTTAGTAGTGTCCATCAAAACTATGCCATCCAGAAATAGCATTCACCATGAATTTCTTCTGTAATATCCACGATGTTTCATCTTACAACTTTACTCTTAACAGATTAGGACTTAGTATTGATGCGTGGAATGATCCTTTTTAAAGTCTCTGGTTTCTTCACATGTGTTGAACTCTAGTGTTACTATATATCTCAGTTCAATTTGTTATAATGAATTGGAAACATTTTCTTCGTAGGCCCCCTTAAGTATATCCCTTGATCCTTTATCATAGGCCTTTTCTAAGTTATTGGAATTATCTTAGTAAGTTGATTGTCTACATATTGGATTTACCTCGCAAAATTTGGAATTGAAATTTGACACTTTCTTTTCTAACTATTTGTTCTATGACCTAATCCCATACTTCCATAATGTGACTCGTCAATTTAATTCTCTTGTAATTTCCTCAGCTGGTCTCATTTACCATTATACGTGGAATTAAAGTTATGCTAAATAATTTTGCTAGTCACTCAATTCTTGAGTTTTTAAGTTACACTTCTACAACTATTTTATGCGGCCCTAGAACTTTATATATTCCATCTTTTAAGTAACTTCCTTACCTCTGTAGATTGAGCATATCATCCGTATATTAAGTTCTTCCCCTATACATTTAACTTGCAAACTATTATCCTATTCATTGTTTTACACCGCCTAGTAATATTATCCTAACCACTTTCTTTTCTTCTTCTTTTTTTTTTTTTAACTTTCTGGTAGGATTTCTTGGAAGATTTGTGGGGCCGAATACAAGTTTTATCTAGCAATGGATGGAAACTTGATAGTGGTAATGATCAAGTTTCCCAGAGTTCGTTTAAACTTAAACATTATATTTAGATTGGCAGTTTTTTTTATTCTATTTTTTCTCATGACTTTTATTTCACTGTTTGATCAAATTCTATGGACTCACTTGGTAGTTCCGAGACCTCACCTATCATTTGAAGCACAGCTAGTTGCTGGAAAGTCTCACGAGTTTGGACCCATCAGCTGTCCTGACCAACCTGTTATGCCTTCAACAATGTCTAATATAACTTATGGTAAACAAAAGCATGATGCAGAGTTTATCTATCCGCAAAGGATACGAAGGCTGAATATATTTCCTGAAAATAAAACTGAGGTAGTTTGCTATCTAAGAACTAAAGTCACATGTCTAAACCAACTTTCTCATTCTTAAGTTTGTTAATTTAAAGCTCACTAGTGATTTCTTATTACATTTTTTTTATTTCTTTCTTTCAATATTTTCTCTACGACTTCAATGCCACATTACTGTGACCAGCTTAAAATATCCAAAATCCTCCAAAGTTTAAAGTTTTTGTAGTTTGTAACTCTCTATTGGGCACAAAAACGATAAAAGATGTTCCCTCCTCAATTGTGATGGCTTGCAAACACCTTCTATTTTATGCTCTCTTGATGCAATGATAAGACTTAACCATGTAGTGTTGAAGACCATCTACTGCAGCAGTGTTACTAGGTCAAGGCTCGTGTATATCATATGGTTAAGTGTATGTTAGCAATGGGTTATATTGTTGTAGTGAAACAAGCCGTAGTATTTTCTTGACAACTCATATGAAGATGAGTTCTTTTATTATCAAAAGGATATTCAGCATTGGGTGAACAAGAGTGTCCTGTCCCTAGGTGTCCAACCGGGGAAATTTGTTAACTTTTTCATTAAGAAGCATCCAGAAAATCACAACTCTCGAAGTATGTTAGATCCAACATTTGCTGATTTTTAAGCTGTTTTTCTCTCCTAAGCATAAATAGAATGCACATATGTTGTGCATGTCGTTTGTGGCCATTAGATTAAACCAATGACCCAGATTTAAAAGCTTCTCTATTTTCAGGTATTTGCTTCTTGATATGATTTTCAATTCAAAGCAGTATTTTCTAGGATTTTAGTCCTTCTGGGATTATTTATGGAATCACTCTCGACTTTTTTATGGAATGAAGCTCCAGTTCAAGTCAGTTGTTTGTAAAACTAGTTTGTAACCCATTTGCATGATGTATGCTTTATATCAACTTATACAAACTACAAGGGCAAAAAGTAAACTTTATTCTTAGAGTTTTTACCGTAGTTTGTCTGCTCAGTATGTAGTCCAATTATGTCAAGCATTTTTGAAATACTGCACAGTTAAGAGGAGAAAAATAATATGGTATAAATTAATAAATATGAATGCAAAGCAGAATTACAAGATGTGGGAGAGAAAAATAAAGTAAGAAAGAAAGGGGAAGGAAAATTTGATATCCTCTAGAGGCAACAGAAGTAAGAATTTGGTTGCATCTGGTACTGGTTCCGTTTTCCACAGTTCTGATTTCAATATAAACTTAATGGAATTACTTTCCGACATATGTTGTCCTTTTTACTTTATTATTTATTTGACCTGTTTTGAGTTACTAGCTTATATCATGTTCATTACATACTTGTGTTTCTGCTTGTTTGAGTGCATTTCTGCAATAAATTTTACGCATCGATTTTATTGGTAATTGGTTGTAAAATCTGTTCTTTTAGTTATTGATGATGTGAAATCTTTTGTCTTTGTTGATGACAGGACGTGCAACCCATGGACCGCTTCATCGTGGAAGAGTATCTGCTAGATGTGCTATTTTACTTAAATGGCTGGTTTGTACCTCTCAATGACCTCCTAATAGAAGACAACTAAATTTCTTATAGCTTCTCACTTTACTTAGTTTGTTGACTTTCTGATGCGTGGTATCACTTTGTATTATGCTTTTTTCTTTTTCTTTTTGGAATTGAGAATATGCTACCTGTTCAAACCAATCAGACCAACTCCCTTTTCTATTGAAGAGATTCTGTTAGGTGTCTTGTGTTTTTTTAGTTTCGATAGGGTTTTATAATGTATAGTGCTAGCAGAATTGTGTGATGGTTAACTGCTTAATTTATGCATTTCTTGGAAAGGATGAACTTCATTTTAAAATGTGAGATAGTTTAGTCAGATACTACATAAAGTCAAACTCTTTTGATGCATTTAAACATTCAAACATAAATGTCAAGTTTGCATGTCGTATTGCTTAATTTGTGTTTGTGTCTTTGCAACATAATCTATAACTGCAGGTTGAGCAGAGGTTGTGATTTTGGATATTCTGTTGGAGGCTTGCAGCAATATATTTGCTGTGTTTGTTTGTTCAGGAGAACAAACTATTTTGTTACCTTTTAAATCATACCCTGCTAATGGTACCAAGGCATTGATCGGGGGCAGAAAAGCATAATTTGTGTGTTCCCTTTTAGTAGTTTTAGTTATAACATTTTTTATAGCTAGATGCGTTGAAGAGAAAAACAAGCAGATACCTAGTTGAAATTTTACTTGTGTTCTGAAATCTGGATTACTTGGTGTTATCTTACCGTCCTGTATTCATTAATATGTGTGCAGGTGAATTGATATTAAACACTGCAGTTTTACTTTCTGATTCCTTGTACTTAAACTTCTTCCTTGTTTCTGTTTTTATTTGATTTTTGGCCTTAATAATATTTATTCTATTTGTTCTTCCTTCATGCAAAGCTAGTCGAAAGGAATGTGCTTCATATATGGCTGGCCTTCCAGTGCCCTTTAGATATGAGTATCTTATGGCAGAGACAATTTTCTCCCAGGTAAGTTGTTAACCTTTGTATTTTTGCCGTCTTTTAGTTCTCATTTTGATGAGGTATTGTTATTCTCTTTCCAATCATGACTTTATCCAACTGTGAAAGATATATGATTTGTTAATCGTATGAGTTTAACACATTGTAGCAATATTTGGTGGCTTAGTTATGAGCCAAGAGTTAAATGGGCTGTATGGCTGGAGTTGTTTCTTCAGTTTGGTTGCTGCGGTTTTTCCAGTGTTATTTGCAAGTAATCCTTTTGTAGGATGATTCTCCAAAGCTGCATATGGTTTGCCTAGGTTTTAGGTTTTGGAACAATCGGTTTATCTTTGTTTCAATGGAAATATTTGGAGAGTTTTTCCTTTTATTTGGATAAATAATGGTAAAATATTTGCTTCATTCTAGTTTTCAGATTTTCCTTTACTATCTGTATATGGAAATAAAATATTGGAAGTCTAAATTTAATTTTTGATCCCAATTTGGTAGTTCATTAATACTCTTGAAGATTTTTTTCATCCAAGGTTACGGAATTGTTTCCTAAATTAATATGGGTGCCTTTTGTTTAAATTTATCTTGATTTATGTTCAAATCTTTCAGGATGTTTTAGGGGGAAGTACCATGTTATAGGCTTATAAAGATTGTATATGAATTTATTGCTAATGAAATAGCTTAAAATGCATACTATTCTTTTTAAAATTATATGTTAATTACGATTTTTTGTCACATAGTATATGATAGTCTAACATGGATCATTGTTTTAACCTAATGGATTTGAGATGCTTGGAATTGGAGTTTGAGAACGAGATTCATATAGAATTCAATATATTTTTAGTGAGTATTATTTAATCGAGAAGAGTAACAATTTAACTTCTCAAAGTAGAAAAAGTTTATAAATTTTTCTTTTGACTACAGAATTCATTAACTTTTAACTCCGCTGAACCAGCAAGCTTAACAGAATAAGATAGGATTAGATCCATATTCTTCCCTGCTTATTCTTGGACATTATTCTTTTTATTAACAGATTCGTTCCTTGACTATGTCATTGTAAAATTGTATAGTTTAAACTTTCTCATGTAAAACAAAATGATGTGTTTTATATTTGCGCAGTTGCTTATGCTACCACAACCCCCTTTCAGGCCAATATATTACACTCTAGTTATTATCGACCTCTGTAAGGTAATATGAATACAATTATTTTGTCTATGTCTTGGTCTTTTGTCTGATTGAATTGAAGTAGACATTAATTTTAAAACAATCTGACTATGAAGTTTAATTCTTAGGCACTTCCTGGAGCCTTTCCTGCAGTAGTTGCTGGTGCTGTACGAGTTCTTTTCGACAAAATGGCCGATTTAGACATGGAATGTCGAACACGACTCATCCTTTGGTTTTCACACCACTTGTAAGTTCCAGTATAAGCAGTACCACTAGCTTTTCTATGTGATGTACAAATCTCCCTTCTAACTTTCCATTTTGCGACCTTGCTACATTATCTTGTTAAGTATATTACTTTAATGGGAAAGACTGCTTGAAAAGTCAGGAGACTCTTTGCTGTACGCATGTTTGGACCTTGGGCTACAGAAGTAGCATCTTTTTCGTAAAACTCCTATCTCATGTGAAGGTGGGATTCTATCCTAGGTCCCATAACTGCCAAGGACATTACTGACATTTTTGTAGGGAAATTACTACCAAGCTATGAAGCACGGATACTCCAAAAAAATAGATATTTTATTTCCCTGTTGTATACGATACTTGGTGGATAACTCTGAGATAGTATACGTAGCTGATACTTCAAGTCTGCGTCTGTCGAGTTTTTGGCAACTTTAACTTTGGGATACCCGTATACACATGACCGACACATGCCAAATTCAACGTAATGATTATTTGCAATTATTTTAAAAGAAGTTTGGGCTATTGTAATTTCTGGAAGTGATAAGTGATATATAACCGGAAATAAGAGGAGACGATCTTTTTTACTCTGGTGTGACAGAACAAATTAAGGGGCTAGGACTTTATATTTTGCAACATAGAGGAAGATAAGTGGTGTCCATATGCATGCAACATAGCTGCCGAGCTATGTAGACATGGATATAATCTGGATTTTTAGTTACTATACTGAATATGTTAGCATGCATGATTCCTAATATACTCTGCCTTCCTGACCATGCAGATCAAACTTTCAGTTCATCTGGCCATGGGAAGAGTGGGCTCATGTCTTAGACCTTCCAAAATGGGCCCCACAACGTGTTTTTGTTCAGGAGGTTCTGGAGAGAGAAGTCCGTTTATCTTACTGGGATAAAGTGAAGCAGGTACTTAATCATTCAAAAGGATATTGGTAACTAGAATTGAGGTTTTTACAGCACAAGGCTTCACATCTTGAGGTTTTATAGGATATTACACAACCACATATGTGCTCCATGGTTATACTTTTTCTAATATAGTTCTTTAATTATATTCCCTTTAGAGTATTGAGCATGCCCCTGGTCTAGAAGAGATGCTTCCTCCCAGGGGAGCACCGAATTTCAAATTTAGTGTTCAAGAAACCAGCGAAGAAGATGGGCTACATGCACTTTCTTCTGACCTCAGAAACATGGTGAAAGCTAGGGCATCTGCCCGTGAAATGATAGTATGGATAGAGGAAAGTGTGTTTCCTGTTCATGGGATGGAAGTTACCCTCAGTGTGGTTGTGCAAACTCTCCTCGATATTGGATCTAAAAGTTTCACTCATTTGATTACTGTATTGGAGAGATATGGCCAAGTCATTACAAAACTATGTGCTGACCAGGATAAGCAGGTCATGCTGATAAATGAGATTGATTCTTACTGGAGGAATAATTCTCAAATGACTGCTGTTGCAATAGATCGGATGATGGGCTACCGAATCTTGTCTAATCTGGCCATTGTCAGATGGGTCTTTTTACCAGCAAACATTGAGCAGTTCCACATATCAGATCGTCCATGGGAGGTATGCTTACAGCACTTTTATTGCATTAAAGTTAAACTTGTCTTTTCTGCTGTTATAACTATTTGCGTTATGAATGCTTGGTTGAGTTTTGGTGTTTTTCCTTGCTTGGCATCAACCTTGAAAACAACATGAACAGAACACTTCAAAGTGGTACAAATCTATACAACTACTTCAAACGTGAGATAGTAAAATTAATTTGGCATCTACCTTGTTCACACAAATGGAAACTTAATTAATATAAGCTTTAAATTTGGTCTAATTCAAAATCATCATGCGAAGATAGGCAATTCAAGATAATCCCACTCAAGTGGAAAATATGGATGATTGTTAAAACAGGAGACTTGTCAAAATGAAAAAAAAAAAAAAAACAAACAAACAAACAAAAGGAAATAGTGCATTTGTTGGTTTTCTCTGGTTAGCCTGCATTCTTATATTCTCGAATGTTTTATGTTAATTTACTTTGTTTGAGATCTTCCAAATTTTAGAGCTTTCCAGATTCTTGCTTTCATGATGTTGGTATGGTTGTTATTACAACTAATACATTGCAATTGTTTTCTCGTAATGTGGCCTTCATGAATTGTGCAAGGATTTGGTCAACCAGATTGAAATCATCTTTGATATACTTTCAAACTTCACCTTTCTTACCATTTTTATTGTATACTTGGCCTTCGTTTCCATAACAGAAATTTACCCTGCTAAGGGTCAAATCAATGAACATACGTGTTAATCAACGTAGTTTCAAGAATAATTGTGGATGTTTCTGGCATCAATTAGAACTCAAAACCAACCTGCATTTACTGGTTAACGTTTAAACAATATTGAACAAAGTAAACATTTACTAGTTGAGGCCATCTTATCCAGTCCTTGTGTAAATTTTATGTTTATTACAATTCAGTTTGTTTCTTTTAAAACAAAATACCATCTATACTATCATTTGTGCCATCTCTCTAGTATAGGTAGGGGCCACCAACACATGTGAGTCCCATTTCTATTAGAGAGATGATACAATTAGATGGTAAAAATAACATTATGTGTGTATATATATATATATATATATATATCAGGGATACATAGGGTAGCATTCTTTTACCCAATTTATGAAATGTTCTTTGCCACTTGACGCAACACGATTCCCCATGATCAATGGTTGACAGAGTGGCAACATGACATGCCAGATATTTGGTAAGAGAACATTTTGTCACATTGATTTTCGTCTAAGGTTTTCAAATGAGGTTTTGTTTCTCGGTTCGGTCAAGATGCGATGGTTGAGATGCCAATTATTTCACTGAGTCGTCTACAGAATAAAATATAGACATTTCAAATCGTTGAAATACACATATATGTGTTGTGTAACTTTTATTCTAAGGAAAACTAACGAAAAGTCCAAAAAAACTTTAGTTTTAATGAAAGAGGACAAATACGGTGTAAGTGAATAGTACCAGGAAAAGGTAAAAATATGGTTTTTCGTCAAAAGTGAACAGTACCGGGAGTGTTTTGTTAAAACTCCCTTTATTCTATGGTTGAAGTTGTTTAGGGAGTTTGGTATCAGTTGTGTTTTACCCAGGGATTGTTTCTTTTATGGTAGAGAAGCTAAGTTACCAGGAAAGGGGAAGAAAGCCAAGCTCTTATGGGGTTGTATAGTTTTTGCTATCTTCTGGGCCATTTGGGTGGAAAAAAACATGATGATTTTTTAGGACTACGCAGTCAGTAGAAGGGAGGATCTTGGGATAAAACTCGGTTATTGTCATCTCTATGGGCATCGTTTACTTCATAATTTGGAGATTTTTCTTTTTCAGAAGTTTGGTGTAATTGGAATGCTGCTATTAGTTGGTTTTGTGGTATTGCCGTAGTTTTTAAGTGTCACGGTGATGTTGCTATTTACCCTGTTTTTGTTTGTGCTTTTGCGGACCGCTCTTGTATTTTTATTGTTTCTTTGGAATAAAAATTTGCTTTTCCTTCAAGAAAAGTTTGTTGTGTATATTTTAACTGGGTATGTAATCACTTCAATGTTGTACTGCTAACATGGCTGCTTGTCAGTTGAGCACTCTTCATATGCTCTGCTCCATTCCCATCTTCCCCTTTCATAAGAATTTGAAATTAAATTTTATTTTATTTGTTTACTAATTTATTTATTCTTCTTGACCTGGAGCTGTTACCATATGGACTATCCTTTCTATACTTAAATATAATCTCTACACGTGTTTTTCTTGATTGCTTATACGTTTTTGTCCATATCATCCAAACAGATACTAAGAAATGCAGTTGGCAAGACATATAACCGTGTATGTGATCTAAGGAAGGAGATTTCATCTTTCAAAAAGAGTGTTGTATCAGCTGAAGAAGCTGCAGCAACGGTGAAAGGAGAGTTAGAAGCTTCTGAATCAAAGCTTTCACTCATGGACGGCGAACCTGTTACTGGGGAAAATCCTGTGTGGCTGAAGCGTTTGAAATCACATGCTGAAAAGGCTAAGGAGGAGGTGGTGTCTGTACGTGAATCTTTAGAGGCTAAGGAGGCTCTTCTATCCCGATCCCTTGATGAATTTGAGGTACAGAATAGTGGGGGAAAAGAAGCACCAACATATTTCCCCCTTAACATCTGTTGAATCATTTTCCCACAATAGATATAAAAATTATGTATATCTTTCGTCTTGTAGGTGCATGTCACAATTACTGAACTTTTAATTAATCAGGCCATTGGCACTCTTGATCTTTTCCTTGTATTAACCACGGTGCTCACATGCAGGCATTATTCTTCTCCATGTACAAAAGCTTCCTCAATGTGTTAACGGAACGGCTGCCAGAAGCATCCAAATGTGTCACATTGCAGGGATTAAAGGGGATTCATGCAGATTCTATGGCAGTTGACCTTGAAGAATCATCCGCAATGGATGTAGACAATGAGAATGGAATACCTAAGAAAAGGTATTTCTTTCCCTCACTAAAATAGAAAATCCTATATTCGTGTAAATGAAAAACATGTTGACTACAAGGTTAGAGCAGATGAAGGATATTGTGGAGGGGAGAGATCGGGATACGGATTACTTTATTGTTGTCCTTCGTAATTGACTAGCTTTATTTTCGTGTGGTCTCCTTTGTTTTCCTAAATATCTTGTTTTTGTTGTCATAAATTAATAAATTGTTTCGACATTGTGTGACATGCTATTCAAGTGTATTTAACTTGTTTTCTTAACTTTTGCAGTGAACTGAATGGTGGGAGGACAAGTAATGTTTATAATGTAGGTGAAAAAGAGCAATGGTGTCTTTCAACTTTAGGCTATCTCAAGGCGTTCTCGAGGCAGTATGCTTCTGAGGTAAACAGAGTGTCGCTTCTCTTGTTCTTTTTGCGACTTCCCTCTTTTGTTTGTTTTCCTTTCGACCCTCCCCCTCCCGTTTCTGGTATGATTTACGTCTTCTTTGGATTTTTGGGTGAAGTTTTACAGACATGCTTAATATTCTCTACTACTGAATCTGTGACCTTGTATATTATGTACCTGTCAGATTTGGCCTCACATGGAGAAGTTGGATGCTGAGGTTCTAACCGAAGACGTGCATCCTCTTATTCGGAAATCAGTTTATTGTGGTCTTCGTCGAGTAACTGATGGGTTGTGAAACTTCAAACTGATTACCCCACACCCCCGTTCCCCCTTTTCTTTTTTCCAAGCAAACAACAACGCATGTACGTTGATGAGGTAACCTTATAAGATTTAAAGGAGATGAGGCTAGCTACGGCATGTATCCGAGCGTTAGGCGATTTGTATGTCTAGCTGCAGATGTGTACTAGGTGATGTGTAACCAAAGCAACTAATTAGAGGCTAGTACTGTGAAAATTCTTATGGATGGAGGCACTTTGTTACAATTCCGCTGCTTCTCCCATTGTTTTGGGGTTTTGCATATATGAAATGGACTCTCGTTGCCTCCTGGAACTCGCCGCTAGGCATGTGGATATGTTGGTGGTCTTCGTTGCCAACGAATGGGAAGGGCACCATTTTATTGGACTTCTCGTACCACGTTCAAGTGTTGGTGCCTTAGTACTGGTTTTATACTGAGGTCCTTTTATAAAAAGTGGGTATAAAAAAAAGCTGAGTTCAAAAAGGTGTTTGGTAAACATTTAAAAATAGCTTATTTTCACAGTTTTGGATGAAAAAAAGTTGAAAACGTGAAGCAGCATAAATGTTGGATTATATGTTGAATGTTGGATTATGATTTCTTGTTAAACGTTGGATTATATGTTTTAGATAAAGTTTACAAATATTTTTCTTTTAAAAATAAAGTATATTTAGTAATTCACCTTTATTTGTTAAGAAAATTAAATTAATTGCACATCTAGTATTATACCATTTTTGGTCATTTCACATAGTTGTAAGATCCTACATCGCCCAGGGGTGTGGATCCTCTATGCCTTAAATGTACATACCCACTCCAAATAGCACGAGGTTTTTTGGGAGCTCACTAGTTTCGGATTCCATCGGAAGCAAGTCTGCGCGAGAGCAATCCCATGATGGGTGACCCACTGGGAAGCTCTAGTGTGAGTTCCCAGGAACAAAACCGTGAGGCCGTAGTCGGGGCCCAAAGCGGACAATATCGTGCTACGGTGGAGTTGAGCCCGGGAGTGGGGGCCCGGGCAGGGATGTGACAATTTGGTATAAGAGCCAATCTCTGGTCGGAAGTGTGCCGATGAGGATGTCGGGCCCCTAAGAGAGGTGGATTGTAAGATCCCACATCGCCCAGGGGTGTGAATCATCTATGTCTTATATGTACATACCCACCTCCAAATAGTATGAGGCCTTTTGGGAGCTCACTGGCTTCGGATTCCATCAGAACTTCGAAGTTAAGCGAGAGCAATCCTATGATGGGTGACCCACTAGGAAGTTCTCGTGTGAGTTCTCAGAAACAAAACCGTGAGGGCGTAGTCGAGGCCCAAAGCGGACAATATCGTGCTACGGATGAGTCGAGCCCGGGATGTGGTGGGGGCCCGGGCAGGGATGTGACACAGTCACAACTGTTTTACATAAAAGTTTATCAAACACTATAATACTGCTTTTTTTTTTTTTTTTTCCAAAAGCACTTTTACAAAAATGTTTACCTCACACTCTGCTGCTTTATTTCACAGCTGTTTATTCTCAGAGCACAGCAGAATCAGTTTTTTTCAAAGCACAGCAATATCAAACCATCCCTTAGAATCGTAGTGTTATGTCGTTGTAGATGTGTACCATTCCGACGATGTGAAAAGCATTGTATTGACGAAAAACATTTGACGAGACTCTTTATTCTTTTGTGAATATTAGTTGCTAGCCTACACCAAGGATTATGTAAAGGGTAATGTTAGGGAGATAAAATTTGCAAATCAAATGTCGTGTCATCTATAAAAAAACAAGCACTTTAAGCGACACTTTAAGTAATAATCCAGTTCAGGGTTGACTGAAACCTTCCCAAAACATCACTTGCTACTGAAACGTGAGCAACTTTTTTTAAAATGTTAGTTAAAAATATAGGGCATTGCTATTTGCTAGTGTAGTATCTCGTATCTCTAATATTAAAAAGCTAGGAGCACACTTTGGTATCTTTAGACATCACAAAAAAATTAATTGGACTGAAAAGCCCCTAAAACAAAAAAAAATCTAAAACGGACCGAATTGATATTATCTACACTAAAGGGGAAGGGGTGGGCTTAGCCTCACAATGAGCTAGCAATAATGTGGTTTAAAATAGCCTTTCGCAAGGACAATTGTGTAAAGAAAAAAAATTAAAGTTTGTTTTATTAGAAGAAAAAAAGAAAAAAAAATTAAAAAGGGGAAAGACGTGGTGGTTAAGGGGAGATTAACCCCCACTCTTCCATTTAAGACGTGCTGTTTAAGGAGAGATTAACCCCACTCCTCCATTTTAGGAGAGAGATTAATATCCCATAAAATGTATAAAAATAAGAAAATACAATAAAAAAATAGGATGATTGTAAAAATTCGTATTATTGGAAAGAAAAAAATGAAGAAAAAAAGGACTTGCTGAACCCCTTAAATGAAAAAAAAAAATTCGAACGTGGAAAATGGAAAAACTGCACCCACGTCCAGCAAAAAGAAGTTTCTATCAAACTGAATTGCCAATATATCTTTCCATAAATCTCATTTCAATCCAAGAATTAGAAAAGAGAAACATGAACAGAGTCCCCATCTTACGAAATTCCCAATTTCTTCTCAACGAGGTTTGCTACATATTATCTAGGGTAAAATACACAAAACTACCTCAACTATGGGTGTCACGACACTTTCATACCTAATTTTTTAAAATTGACAATGTCATACAACATCTTACGAATTTATGACAATGTCATACATCCGTCAATTTTTCTGTTAGTTTTTCTGTTAGGTGCTGACGTGACTAGAAACGGGGACCACTCAATAATCCAGCTGTATTAAAAAATAATTAAATATTAAAAAATTAAGAATAAAAAAAAAAAAATTCCTTCTCTCTCCTTCTTCTTCTTTTCCTTCTCTCTCCTTCTTCTTCTTCCTGGCCGAACTGGGTGTTTGAATTTTTTTTTTTTTTTTTTTTTTTTGGTTCTTCTTCTTCTCCTCCTCCCTCCTCTCTCCTCTCTCCCTCTCTCTCAGCTCACTCACTCACTCATTCACCCAGGTTCGGCGAGCCATGGTTTTGAATTTTTTTTTTTTTTTTTCGTTTAGTTTCTGGGCGGGGAAGAAGATGGGGGAGGAGAGAGAGGGGGTGGGGTGGGGACGAATTGGGTTTTGAATTTTATTTTTTTATTTTTTATTTTTTATTTCGTTTCGTTTCTGGGCAGATGGGAATGGGGTCGGGGTGGGGGGGGGGAGATGGGGGAGGAGAGAGAGGGGGTGGGGTGGGGACGAATTGGGTTTTGAATATTTTTTTTTTTTTTTTGTTTCGTTTCTAGGCATATGGGGGTGGGGGTGGGGGTGGGGGTGGGGGTGGGGAGATGGGAACGGCTTGCAGAGGAGAAAGAGGCGAGAGAGAAGGGGAGAGAGAGAGAGAAGAGAGAGAGAGAGGAGAGAGATATTTAAATAAAAAAAATAATTTTTAATTATTAAAAATATATTTAATAATTTTTTAATCCAGTTGGATTAGTGAATGGGCCCCTCCTCTAGCCACGTCAGCACTTAACAGAGAAATTAACTGAAAAACTAACGGAGGTATGACATTGGCACAAATTCTTAAGATGTTGTATGACATTGTCATTTTTAAAAAATCAGGTATGAAAGTGTCGTGACACCCATAATTGAGGTAGTTTTGTGTACTTTACCCTATTATCTAATTACACAAATATTTTTTTTTTTAAATAGCGAATTTTTTCTCTAATTACATGCCTCCATAAATTTATTGTGTAAATTGGGTTATGATTTTTGTGTTTGTAGGGTTTTGTTGTGAAGCCGGAAACTTTACCTGATGGGACGGTTAATTTGATGGTGTTGAATTGCATGATTCCTGGCAAGACTGAAGTAAGCGAATTTGATTAAAGTGGGAGTTTGGTGCATTCAGGATAAACTGTCATTGCGTCCTTTTAAGAATAAGATTTTACCCATGCTTGAAGGAAGTGTAGACATCCCCAATCCCTCCCCGTCCGAATTTTTTTCTCACCACCAACTAAATTCGAGTGAGTGATACGTACTTAAGTGATCAGAAAACTTTGATGCTTAACTCTGTTATTTTGAAGTCCGACTCTCGTGCTTCTATTTGTGCTCTTCAGGATTCTATTGAAAATGGCAGTTGGGAGGCCTTCCTTGTCTTGGCTAGTGCCCTTCAGATTGGTGAGGCCTTTCAGTTCTGCCGCTGGTCTTGGGTACCAAGATCAGCCAACCTGACCGCTGATGCTCTTGCTTCGGCTAATTCTACGGAGATGTGCGATGTTCTTTGGGTGGATAGCCCCATCTTCGTTAGTAGGTGTGCTTCGAAATGATGGCCTACCTTGCCCTCACTAGTCTCTTTTTTGGACGGTTCTTGGGATGACCTTTCCACTAAGTGGATGGTCTGTTGTCTGTTACTCCCTTTTACCGTATTTGCTGCTTTGCTTGTCTCCCTCGTTGTTTTGCCTCGGGGTAGGCTCTCTCTTCAATTGTATTCTATTGCCGTGTTTGGCTTGGAATGGATTGGTTCTCCTCTCTCCCTTTCGGGAGAGAGTTTGCTCAAAAAAAAAAAAAAAAAAAAAAAAAGTGATCAGAAAACTAATCAAACCTGAGAGTTCTACTGTTTCCAGATTTCCTTACAGACTAATTGATTTGGTTTGTATCCTCATTAGTTTTAATAGGTAGAAGACACCTATGACTGCCGTTCTACCATTTTTTTTAATCACTTTAACGATGCTTTTATGTGTATAATATAATATGAAAAGAAAAAGAATGAGAAAAAATGTTGTCGGTAGAAAAATAGAAATTACACAATTATAGATTAATTTAAAGTAAAAAAATAGAGGGAGTTAGAGCAAGATTACAAACACTAATCACTACTCGCTTTAATTGACCGAGATTTCAGAGTGGAAGTTAAGACCAAGTAACTAAAAAAATACACACAAAATAAAACAAGTGAAACAATCTTGCATAAGTAAATGCAATAAAAATTTGTAAGTAGCGTGATTGTTTGGAAAAAGCCCACCATCCGTACGAAATTAAGAATCAACCCATCAGCCACTTAATATTGTGGTCTAGTGGTATTCTTCTTCACGTAAGAGGTTTTAGGTTCGATTCTCACTAAAGGCAAATTTGAACCACATTATTGCTAATCCATTTTGAGGTTAAGCCCACCCCCTCCTCCGTAGGGTAGATAATATCGTTTGTTCAAAAAAAAAAAAAAAAAAAAAAAAACTCATAAGCCAAGTTAGGCAAACTAGATATTTGGTTAGCAAATACTAATTCCATATTTGCATTTGGTCTGCATATAAATTGACAATATTATACTGCTTTTCTAAGAATTAAACATTAACATCATTTTCTATATAAATTTTTTTTCGGGGCACAATGAAATTGGTACTCGACAGAATATCCTGCAAATAAAAATTTAATTTTGCACAGTAGACTAGTCAAATGAACTAGTCAATTAGTTACAAGTTAGTCAGTGATATAAATAACAGTTGCAATAACAAATCCTAACTGATCAATACGTCTAACTAATCAGAGTCTACCAATATTAGTTTCACAACAATAATTCCTAAACGTGAACACATTTACATATCAGTTTATTATGCAAACAATAATGACAAAGCAATTATGAAACAAAGCATGCTAGATTGACTAGTCAAGCTCATTAGTCAACTAAGTACAGATTCTTCAGTTAATTAAACGTAAATCTACGAATCAAACTTCGTTCACTACAAGTTATCCTAGTCAATGACAATTCAATTCATTGCTCATAATATGTAGTGTAAACTTAGTCATAAATACATATCAAATAACAACACATAGGATGAATGAAACATATGCTAGGAAATAAGATATGTAAACAAGTTTAAGAGAGAAAGGACACAATAAGTTTTTGGCTGAAAAAACCCACCTCTGGGTTAAAAAACTGGGGACTCTCCATTGAGTCCAATCTACTAGTGTAAACAAGGTTCATACAAAGACGACCAAGCTCAATTCTTGGATCCCTATCTATGGAGCAACTTTACCTTTGTCCAACCTTGTCTTACACGAGATGAACTCCTTCGGTCTTCACGAAGTGGCAGCTCCTCCTGAGCTCTTCACCTTGTGGCATCGATATCAACTCAAATCACGAAATGATGTGATATTATGATATGCACACAAAATCTGGATTCAACAACCAGTTAGTTTCTCCAGTCAAATAGTTGAAAGAAGAAACTGACGAGAATCCAAAACAGGTTAGTTTAAAGACTCGAAGCTTGAAGAACTTGACCACAAAAATAAAACAAAACCAAGAAGAACAATGCAACCCTATTCTACAATGAGTAGGTGTTTAATGCATGAACATGGTTTTGTGGCTAGGGTTTCGAATGAAGAACACAAGAGGTAACCTAAGGTTTTAAAATGCTCTTTGAAAATGTAAAATTTCTAGCTAAAACAAATGAGCAAATAAGAAGATTTGAAACAAGCATTTACAGGAAGGATTTATAAATATTCAAAGAAGATTTGAAACAAGCATTTACAGGAAGGATTTATAAACTTTCTCTCTAAAGAGGAAATGAAATCCTCTAACCCTATTAAAACAAAACCTTTGATTGCTGCAAACAAGGTACAAAGAGACACTTGTCAAATGTGTAAGCAATCTGAGCAGATCAATGGTGAAAAGCTCAATCTCGTCTAAAAGGTGTTAGACAGCCCATGTGGGCTGTCTTAAATTGTGTGCCCAGCTAGCTGAGTAGCAGCGAGAAAAACTGACTAGACAGAATGCAACATGAATATAGAAATGAATGCACATGCGTGAACAAACCTTTTAAGGTGAAATGTGTCACATCTTGAATATTTGCTCCAGTAGCAATAACCCACAATCAGAGTAAAGCGTAAATCTAGATTGAGCATATGTGTGGTTCAATTACAACATTTGACAAGGAAAGCCAAACCTAAAAGTCTTGACTTCACACACAACGCCCGTGATAAATAAAAGACTTTTGCACATGCGTATGCACGTGTAGAAAGGCTAGTTAATAAGTAAAATGGTTGATTGCATCTTATTGAACTTGGTGTGAGAACTTTTTTCAACATTTGTGCTACAATTAAGCTGTTAATAAACGTAAATAACAAATGTTTTGATCCTATTTCCTCAATCATTGACTAATTTCTTTCCAACACTTCCCCTTTAGTCGGAGAGTAAAGATCGAGATCTCCAACCTTGCGCAACAAGAATAGGAAGACATCTTTACCAAGGGGCTTAGAGAACATATCGGTCAATTGGGAAGAAGAAGGAACATATTTCAATGACAACTAAACCACCCTATATTTTGTCTCAAAAGAAATAAAAGTTTATCTCAACATCACACGTTTGTTTGTGAAAGACTAGATTAACAACTATGTGTCGACCGGCTTTGTTGTCACAATAAATTTATGTATATTTTGATGTGGAAGTTGGAGAAGCATAACAAACTATAGAGTCAAGTGTGTTCAACATAAAAAAAATTAAATGGGATCTTGCACAAGTACCACCTGAACTAGTAGATTGTGTACAAGTTCCACCCAACAATTACCTCCCGGACTTTTTATTTTGGCAAATACCATTACCACCTAAACTTCATGTTTGGTGCAAATCTACTACGTAGATCTGTTACCATCCACATTGTCATTAAATCAAGTCATAGAGCCAATCACGTGAATTAATATGAGGACAATTTAGTAAATTTGATCTATATTGATTTGAAGAAAAGCAAATTACAAAAGGTAAAAGAATTTAAGAACAAATTAAGAAACTAAACACCTGCACCACCATGGAATTACATATGATCCTCTTGGAGATCAAAATTGAAAGTTGAAATGGGAGTGCTAGCAACCTTTGCACTAACTTTTGCATTTGAACAATTTCACTTCTGCAAATGACACATGTCATTTTTTTTATACATAAAACAATACCCAACCCTACCTGCCCTGCCCAACCCCAAGTACTCCATCACCTACCCCCCCTCCTCCAATTCCCCCTCTTCACCAGCCACATACAAATGAGTTGAAGGAGTGAAAAGTCAAAATGCAAAGAGGTAAACTCCTCTCTCAATTTGGCCGGCCACTAAGGGAAGTTTTACTAGTATCTAAACTTCTCCTTAGTCTTCCATCTTGTCTTCACATCTCACCCTTGGTGTGGAGAATTAGAGGCACCATCCTTTTGGTGCGGACTAGCCGAACTTGGCTAGCTTCAAATCAAGCAAGAGATTCGAAGGTAATTTTGATACGTATTTCAGAAAATGTCATTCTGGAAGGATTCACTCATGGTCCGTTGGTAACTATCCATCCTTAAGCGAAGCGCACACTTAAAAGCATATCAGTCTAGTTTGTGGACTAAACTGGAATTTCTCAAACATTATTAGACAATGAGGCTTATATTCTTGGAAAGCTACAATGTCAGCTTTCCATAACACTGTACGACTTATGATTCCAGTCCCTAATGAAGAAAATATTGACATGTTACTACAGACTATGAAAATAGAGATTTCATGTGGATTTGCATAGTTCACCTTTTAAGGTTCGAACTCTAACGGGGAAAATAATCGAAGACCCATCCGTCAGGTGAACAACCTAGGTCCAAACCATGGTAGCACTCCAAGAGGTAAACAATTTTAGTTGTTTAATTATATACATGATTAATGCAAAATTTTACATACTTTAAAGATTGTCAAACAAGACTAGGGCATAGAATCATAACAACCCACGCACATCAAAGACCCATCTGTCAGGTGAACAACTGTAGTCCAAACCATGGTAACACTCCAAGAGGTAAACACTTTTGGTTAATTAATTATATACATGATTAATGGAAAATTTACATATTTTAAATATTTTCAAATAAGATCGAGCATGGGATCATAACGACCCACGCGCATGAGCTACACTTTGAATTGAGTTAGCCCCAATCATGTGCAGCTCCTACCTCGTAAGCCTCTGACTAGTTCAAGTCTAATTCCATTAATCGACCACACGAAAGACAATTTGGTCAAAAAATAATGTCATATGCAATGACTCAGGCACCTAGCATGGGCCAACGTTGTGAAAGGCATATTCAGGACATGAAACTCTAAAGCTGGGAATTATCTTTTCAAATCCTCGCATGACTTTGTTTATTCTTTCTTACACCATTCTTTTCAAATCCCCAATTTCTCAAATATCACACAGCTTTGAAACTCTGCAAAAGTGCAAGTCTAAGATTTCAAAGTATTAATGTTAGAGGAGTCTCTTGGGTCAATACAGGGCAATGACATAAACATGTTGTGAAGTCATTTTGTTGAACAAAAATTGTACATAATGAAATAGACCCAACATAGTTTCATGCTTTATTCCCCATAGAGAAGGGTTTTATTATTTTGACTACGACCCATTCAAGACTAAACGCCTATAAATCAAAATCCCTTGTCACAAATGAATACCTTTTGATTCTAACATGAAGTAAATATGAAACTCGACGATTCTTGTGTTTGTGTAGTTTTGAGGGTGCATTTAGGTAAAGACCTAAATTGCCTGTATCTCCTTTTTGGGGATCAAGTCACTCATCATTCCCAAGTGATTTAAATTCGGGTTTGGGATTTAAAAATATTTGTATTTTATTAGAGTGCGATTGCGTCTAGAATGTGGTACTAGGCTGTCTATGTATCCATGGTAGAATCAAATTGGTGTAAATCAAGTAAGTTGATTTAGATTTGTTGACTTGGTAAACAAGGCAAAGAGAGTTGTTACCTATAAGTTTCTTTTTCATATGAGCCCTCAGATTAATCTTACGGTTAATTAATTTATCAACTAAAATAATCCTATTACACAGAAACAAAACACTAATTAATAAAAATTAAAAAAAAAAAGCAAAAAGATGAGAGAAGAAGTTTTCAAGCCATGTCAAATCCCTTCCATCTGCAAAACCTACTCTCCTCATGGAATATTTAAACCCAAGAAATCCGATTGCATAAAAACTTAATACTTTTACACATCCAATTTATCCAATCTTTACCAACAATGTTGAAACTTAGTTAGTTTCAAAGCACAAAAAAAATTGAGATTGTACGGTTTCAAAAATTGGGATCCCTTTCTTCTTGAACGCGTGAACCCTTTTTTCATATGAAATTTTCCGAAGGCGGAGAAAAATTTGAAACAGGGCCCTCTTTTTTTTCATAGGACAAAAAGGAAAAAACAAAATACTCAGAAGGAGAGAAGTTGAGTGAATGATCATGAGAGAGAGATGGAGAGAGGAACAGCTGTGGAGAAAAATGATAAGGGAATAAGATAAAAGGTTTCACGGGAGAAATTATTTTAAGATAATCACTTTGCAGAATATGTTTCGGTGTAATATGGATTATTTAAGTTGATAGCTTAATCTACCATAAGATAAATCTGATGGCTCATATGAAAGGACGTCACATGTCCTGAAAATGAGAACCTTGGAGAGCAGTTCTAATTAGGCAAAATAAAATGTTCATTGATTAATTTGAGCCAACTTAGTATGATTGATAAAATAATTTAATGGGCCTTGGCAAAGAGAACTTTGATATACTTTTTCTTTAACTAGCCCAAGGTTTTGTGCCATAGAGTGAGACTTAGAATCCCACGAGTTGCATAACAACCAAATTGGAAAATATCATTTGGCTATCCCAAAGCTTCAATATTTGTCTTTGTATCATCAGTAATTAGCCTAAGACTTTCCTCTTATGCTTCTACCATCTTGCTTGTGCTTCTTTGGTTTTCATAGCATGAATTTATTTAAATTATGCTTTGTCATGAGTAGCTTGCAGAACCATTTTGAATTTCGCATGCGCTCTGAATTGAAGAGTCTTCAAGTTTTTCACATAATATCTTCCCATTGCATTTTGAGGCAGAGAAAAGTTGTAAAGTTTCTTGGAATAAAAATTCTCTTGAGGATTTCCTTCTAAATATGCCTCATTCGGACTTGCTTTAGGCACGAGATCGCTGCAGAACGTACTTGACTTAGTATGTTGGTCAGAGATAGAAGTAATCGTACTCAGGGCTATAGTTCAGAGCCACCACTTGATTGATTTCTGGTTCGCTCTTTCGGTCATTCCCTTGAATGCCCATAGCCCAGGGTTGAATGTTATAACCTATAACTTAAAGTTGCATAAACTTTCGGAAGCCAGATGGTGAACTAAAAGCTTCCGAACAAAGGGGCCATTTCTCGATGTTCTTAGTCTTGCCTACGTAACAGTGCTTATTACTACTCGATTCTCTCAGGCTGCTAATCGAACCACAGAATAAGCAGGGGTTTTTGTTTGGACCATGAATTTTTTAGCTCATGACACGTGGCACTCAAGGTGGTTGGAATGACCAGAAAGCCTTAGAGTGAGATCGGAAGTACATCTGTATTCCAGACCGGACTACAATAGTCTATGGTAATCTGGCATGGGCTTATTAGCTCTAAGCCCATTAAAAAGATTACTTATCCCCTAAGTAAGGAAACTCTAGTTCAAGTCAAATTAAGATATCTTTGGGATAAGACAAGTAATCGTAATCCTAAGAGGATTGGATATATTCCCTTCTAGATAGTATCTCGGTTTAATTGGGATTACTCTCTATACAAGAACTCTCAAGATCTTTATAAATACTTTAGCTTGGTATTTACCAAGGATCTTTCTTCAAGCATCTCATGTTCTCTACGAGGATGGACATTCTTTACCATACAATACTCTCTACACATTATCGTCTACATATAGATATAGAGAAACATCTCCTACATGCCTAGACATAGGTTATTCGTCAAGGATGTATTCTGATCTAACCCACATTATAAATAGTCCTTATCTAAAACTACATCAATGATTTTATTCACCTTCCCTGGAGATACATAGGTAGTCCGATCTGGATTCAATCACACCCCCAATCAATTCCATTCTCCCCTTACCCAAGTTATGCATGATCCTGACTGGATTTCGCCTCCGTCCGTAGACGTGACCAATTTTGTTTCCAATTGTTTCAATAGTGGGGTCTAGGGTAGGAAATTCAGTGGTGAGGTCTGAGTTAGAAGCAGTGATGAGTTTGTGAGGGTGTCAGGTGATGGAGAAGTATTTGGTACGGCAATGTGGACTGGATATTGTGCAACATGTGGGCTTGGTGTGGGAGCCCGTGGGCCTAGTAGAAAATTAGAAATGAATTGTGGTGTAAAAACAAGTAAGGCAGAGAGAAAGTGGATCAGATAGGGTAGAAACAGGGTTATGATGATGGGTTGAAAAGAACAAATTTTCATGAAATTGAACATTCCAATTTATGAAGATTTTATAGGTGTGCAAAACATATAATTTACATGCCTTTTGACCACATGGGTAACTAATCAAAATGTATTTTCAAGCGCGAGCATCATTTTAGATGCCGGGTGAGTATTAGTGGCAGAACTGAGGCACCCCAAAACCCACATACAAGAAACAAGGGTATTTGGAATACAAAAGTTCAAATAGTGTTTTGTTGGACAAGGTTTTGGTAAGGAGCGTATCAATAATGTATGTAGGTGACGATGCCTTCCCCCAAAAGTTGATGAGGAATATGAGATTGGAAAAGCAATACTTTAGCTACATGAAGCAAATGATGATGATGGTTGCGTTCAACAACACCTGTATTGTTGAGGGGTGTAAACACAAGAATGTTGGGGAATGATCTCATTAACATTAATAAAATCACAGAGGATCTCATTAGCATTAAGAAAATCTCGGAGGAAATAAAACTCTTCACCATTGTCTAAACGTATTTATCTCACTTTGGAATCAAATTGTATTTGTGCATAAGGAAAAAGGATATCAGGAGCTCTTATGTGTCACTCTTATGTTGCATGAGAAAAAATCTAGGTAAATCTTGTATAATCATCAACCACAGTGAAAAAATAAAGTGCATCGAATAAAGAAGTTTGTTTGTGTGGATCCCATATATCACAATGAATGACTGCAAATGGTAGAGCAGTGTAAATTGAACTAGAACCAAAAGGTAAATGAGCTTGGTTTGCTAAGGTATAAATTTTGCAAACATTATTTAGCGAAAAAAGAAAATTCAATAATGTTTTTGACATAAGTCAAACAGCCCAAAGATAAGTGGTCCAAATGCTGATATCATAAGTTGGTATAAGGATAAACTGAATGTCAAGTTGTGAATTGTTAGGAGGACTCTGAGAAATCATTGTCACAAAATAATACAGGTCCATATGTGTTGGAATCTCAAATCAATTTGAGTTGTACCATTTTCACCAAGCCAAAGATGATTGCATTATATTTGTATCATTTTCACCAAGCCAAACATGATTGCATTATAATTATCTCGCTCATTTGATTTCCAAAAACATCTCATGATAATCCCAACTGATGTCAAATACAATTATCATTCTGGAAACACAATAATTATCAAGGAAATCATGAAAGAACATCTTGATTTATCTCTCCATCCAATGACCTAAAATGCATGAGTCGATGGTATAAAATCAGGTCTAAAAATATGGTCATTGAATTTCTAGCCATTGTGTCCATTATATGAAATGAATTTTGGGTTTCAATTTATAAGAGTATTCCTTTTGATATCAATTATTTGTTTTATTTCTTTAAATAAATGAGGAACAACATAGCCATCCTGGAATAATATATAAACTAACACAAAGGTGGAAGTAGATGCACAATTGAATGGTCAATTCCTATAATCTTTTTATAATCATTCTACATAATTTTATGTGTATTAAGCTCCTTAGAAGAGTTCAACTCAACTGGATATTGGGAGTACACCCTAGTCTACTAGTGGGCTATCGAATTATGGCAACTAGACGCCATCACCCTGTTACAATGGTTTGAGAACCTGAGGGGGCAAAATTGATTTTAAAGACAACGACTATCGTGCTTTAGCCAATTGATAAGTCTCTCTATTTCCTTTGTTCAAGTTATTTTATTTACTAACAACTGTAATACGTTGGGCTTAATGTATTTGTACCACCCTTTATTTTAGAAGATCTTGTTGCTCGTGTTGTTTTTATAGATATGTTATCTAATTTATTTGTTTGTTGGGCTATCCTTTCTCTTTTATACAAGAATAAAGAACACGTACACAATAAGAGACTTTGATTAACTTTCTATATTGTAAAAGTAATACATACGATTTTTTTTTTTGGATAAAAGTATTATATACATTGATAAATTTGAATTTATGATGCATGAATTGTAGTGATGTTTACAATTTCAAGATGAACAAATTTTACTCCCATTTAATTCATTTTCAACAATCTTTGTCCTAAATAGATTTTCGGGGTTGTTTTAAATTCATTGATTTGAAATTACATAAGCTGTCTTATCTCCATAACAGCAGCCAATAAGCCTTCCATTTCTTCCCATTTCATTCAACTCTTTCTTCAAATAAAACGACATCATGTATGTGTAAGTTGTGAAGGTAAAACAGGCTAGAAAGAACAAATTTTAGTAAAGTGCTAATTTACATGTTTTTAGAAAATTTAAAGGCTGATGAGTTCAAACTTGATAATCACCCACAACTAACAACCTTTTATAAGATGTAAGAGCTAAATGTACCAAGTATGCCTTTAATTAAAGAAAATGAAGATAGGAGCTCTGATTGTTCGGACATTTCTCTCAAACCCATTGCATGTCGAGTTAATTATTCTTCTTCTTCATCTCTTCATTCATCTTCATCTTACCTTTTAGCTTAATAGTAAAAAGACTCCACAGTGTGAAAAAATCAAATAAGTACCATGTAACTTTTACGAAACCAAGAACATCAAATCAGTCCCCAAATATAATTAAAACTAGATTGTGCGATAAACTTTAGAGTGTGGTAGTTAGAATTATAGCACATGTGTGATTATGTAAATCCTATTATATTGTGTTTAGGATTCCTATGTAATCTAGAAGATCTTGGCTTTCTTATTACCTGTAGGGCAAGTAAGCCCCTTATGTTTACTATAAATAAAGGCACAAGGTAGGGAGAAATAACACACTAAATTTCAAAGACTAGCAGCACTTGAGCCACTTTCTGAAGCCGTAGCCGCTTGAGCCACTGAGTAGAGCTGAGGAGCCAAGTCGTTCCAATCCAAACCTTTAGGTCCAAAACGACGTTGTTTTGCGTCGTCTTCTCCATAGACTTTGGCCGTCTTTTGGGCCCGTCTGCATTAAAGCTCCGACCTCCCTTACCATATTTAGCGAGATTATTGTCTTAGTACACTGGCATGGAAAGATTTTATAAACAAGTCTTAATTTTATTTTATGTTGAGCACTGATTCCATTAGGCATGAGCTTGTTCAAACTGTGCAAATTTGCTTTAAATGATTTTTTTTTTTTTTTTTGTGAAGTATTTTGGATAGGATAGCTTAATGTTATAATGATTTTATTGTAATGAATATTTTTCAATTGCAAAGTTTCGAGCCAATACATGAATGCCCTGCAAGTGAAATGACTCGATGAACAAATGTAACCTTTATTTTGGTTGATACAATGATTTTGTTGCTTCGAAGTTTCTATTGATTCAATAATTTATTTTTTAAAATGCCCAAAATATATGCGTTTGAATTAGAGGTGTCAAAAATAAAATTGAGACTTGTTTAGTGTGCAAAAACTGAAATGTCTAAAATACACTTTGTAATGACCTGTCCTAGACTTTACGAAACGGAAGGGCAATTTTGTAATTTCACTAGTAGGGGTGGGTTCAAAAAACCGAAAAATCGAAAAAAATCGAACCGAAACCGAATTGAAAAAACCGAACCGAACCGAATTATTTTGGTTCGGTTTGGTTTTGATGGTCTAGAAACCGAACTGAACCGAATTAATTAAATTAATATTTTTTTAATTTTATTTATTTAATTATTTGTTTTGGGTATTATTTTTTAAACCCAATTTGTAAGCCTAATGTGTTGCCAAAATCAGAAATGTACCAAATGCATCTGCTACTTTTCCTATAACTACAAGGAAGAAGTCATATAAAAAAGCATGACCTAAAATAATGATACCAAAATGGTGCTAACTCCTGACGCGGTACTGTTAGTTCCTTATTCTTGTTTAATCTGGCTTCTTGCTTCAAGTATTTGTATGCTTATTCAGTATTTCATTGCTTATTGTTATATGCAGTGATCATGTATTGGTTTTGATCAAGTGTTTTCCCCTTTGATATTACTTCTACCGACTAAATAATAAATTACATTACTAAATGATCGATAATACATACAAAGATAGCATAATCGATATATGACCCTCGTTGGTTCAAAGTGGGTTATAGTATGATATTGCTCTCATTGTACGTACTATCATGATAAAATAATTCAGCTCATGTCCACCAACCTATACTACCTCTTTATATTATTCATAGTTAAGAGTTGAGGTGTGAAGAAAATGGTAGAAAATTTTACTTTTCTAAAAAGAAATCAATTTACAGTTAAACTTTAAACCCAAAATATTAAAAAAAAAAAAAAAAAACCTTTATGTTATAATTTTAGTTGAACTTTAAATGTTTATTTTCATTGTCTTTGATTTTAGTTGGAATATTTATGTTATGATTGTGTTGGAGATGTTAAGATTTAAGATTTTCATTTTTTTTTTTTTTTTTTGAAAAAAAAAAACCGAAACCGAACAGAAAAAAACCGAAAAAAAATGAACAGAACCGAAATTTCGGTTCGGTTTCGGTTTTGGCAAAAAACGAACCAATTTGAACCGAACCCACCCCTATTCACTATGGTTGAAAGATATTTTGTAATGTTTGCTTTATGACCTTGGTTGGTGTGCCATGTGGGGCCCACTTCCTTTTTGGTCCCCTGGCCCTCTCTCCTTCTTCCATTTGGACCTGTGTCCTTTCTTCCTCCTCACAACTCTCAGACCACTCTCTCTCTTTCTCCCTCGTTGCACCATTTCTTCCCCTGAGCACCTTACACACGCACGACAGACAAGCAACAACAACGACGACGGCAACATCACCAACATCTAAACCTCACTGTCTCGACCCCAAGCCTAGACAGTGGAGCTCCGAAAGTCGCGGAGTTCACTGTTTTGGTTTTCCCTGATGAATTCTCGGCGAGTTCTTTATTTTCCTGATGTGGGGTAAGCCTCAGGGAACCTAGATCTTTCCTTGTTCGTCATTATGGTTCAGTTTTAACCTCGTTTAGGCTTTGTGAATGACGAGATCGCACAAGAACGAAGGAAGTACTCAAACCCAATTTTTTGGCGAGAACTTGAGTCTTCCAGGCCATTTTTGGGCCAACTTCGGCCACCACATGACTCCAAATTACTACAAATCTATTCCTCTCATCCTAAGCTTCATTTTCATAGCTTGTTCATTGAAAATGGTGAAGAAATGAGCTCGAACGGAGCTCGGGAAACCTTACCTAGATTCTGGCCGAACCCACAGCCTGAAACCGAGTTAACCCGACCCGCCACCCTTGAACCTGGATTCAAACCCAATTACTACCCGACCCATACCTTTGGGCCATGCTACCAAGCCCAAACCCAGGCCTTCAGCCCACTGAACCTAGCACAAAAACCCAAGGCCCAAACCCAGAAACAAGCCCTGACCTAAAACCCAGATTCGACCCGGCTCCAACACGACCCAATCTGATCCCAATTTCCAACCAACACGTGGGCCTGCGTGTGGGCGCGTGTGGCCACCTATGTTGGCCAGCGCATGGAGCACACGCGCCGTCGCCAGAGGTACTATGCTCTGACGCCATCCACGGTGGAGCCGGCGACTTTTGTTGCCAATTTTTCGACGACCCAACTCAAAGAGTGGTGGCGCGTGCGGTGGCGTGTGGCCTTTCGGTCCGCCGCCCCGTGGCCGCGTGTGGGGGTACCCGAGTTTCCCCCTTAGGTTTTTTGATGTCTTGAATCTGTTTATGACGTCCGTTTTCTCAAATTCAATCATTATAGTATAGTTTTATTAATTGGTCCCTTTATGTGCTTAGGTGTGTTTGTTAGTGGTGTTTCCGTCTTCTCTTGTTTGCACGACTCTTCGATAGCAGAGTTAGGTGAGTGGACCCCTTTCAAAATGCATTATTTTACTACTAGAAATGCATATATGAAAAGCATGATTTTATGATTACGTTTTAAGAAACGTTTTTGAGTATATTGGATTTATGCTTTATGAAATATCATGCTTTATCAGATTTATGTTCCTTGAAAGATTTATGATTATATACTATGAATATGATTCATGATGATGATTTGAGCTAGAACGCTCCTATGATTTATGATTATATACTATGAATATGTTTTATGATGATGATTTGAGCTAGAACGATCCTATGATTTATGATATGATGTTTGAGCTATTGAGCTACGATGAGATATATTTTGGAAATATTATGTTTATGATTTTCTATGCTTATATATATGCCTACGGGCGAATGATATCGTTAAATGGCTTCGGCTGGGTGATGTAGGGCCTACGGGTGAATGATACTTATAAATGGCTTTGGTCGGGTGATGTAGAGCCTACGGGAGTATGATACTTATATATGGCCTTGGTCGGGTGATGTAGGGCCTTCGGGCGAATGAAGTTATATATATATATATATATATACCACCATAGGCGAAGCTACGTGAGGGCGAGGAGTGGTGGCCTTCCCTCCCTTCGCTAGAAAACATGCCTAGGAGCGCTAGTTCAGCCCTTTCGCTTTTGTCTGGCAATATGTTGAACATGCTCTGAATCATCGGCAAAGTCTCATTGGGTTCTGACTTAAAGGCCAAAAAGGAGGTGCATAGGCGAGTTGTATCCGTACAGTTCATCGGGCTTGGGGAGAAAGTTGTGGAAAGGGTAATTTGGCGGAGAAAAATGTGTAAAAGTATTGGTATTGGATTTCATTGAAGCTTCATTGTCAAGAAAATTAGTTCAGAAAAAAGAAAAAAGTTGAAGAATTGTGAAGTGGGTTGTGGAAAAAATGGTGGCTTGATCAATTGGTGGGGTGAGATCAAAGATTTGACAAATTGGTTATATTCAGCAGAATGATTGAAGTATATTGGTAGCAAAAAAAGAAAAAAGGGGAAAAACTGGGAAGTGGGTTGTTCTAATTAGCTCAATTTATGGGTGTGGATTGTGGAAAAATGGTGTCTTGATCAATTGGTGGAGGGAGATCAAAGATTTGACGAACTGGGTTGCACAGCAGAGTGATAACAAGAACTTTGATGGAGAAGCACAAAGTTGAGCTAAATTGATTTGATGGGTTTGGGAAGAAATAGTAAGATTTGTGGAGTGAGATCAAGAAACTGACTAAATTGCAGAGAGCCACCCACCTGGGGCTGGGGATATTGTGGACCATTTGATTTTTCTGGGTTTTTGACTAAATTGCCTCTTTATGGCTTTCTAATCTTTTCTTTTTCTCAATCAAAGAAAGGGAGGTGAAAAATGTATTGAAAAATTGGAGCCTTTATTCACTCATTAAAAATAGAAGAGATGTGATCTCAAGAACTCATTATACTCAATTTTAGTTTGGAAATCCTATCTAGTTTGACCAAGTTCAAACAAATTCAATAAAAACTTAGAAAAATTAGGCTAAAACTCTAGTTGTGTACATCAATTTGGTTGAGCTTGATTAACATGTTATGAGGAATTTTCCCCTCTCCAATGTGAAAGCAACCGCTTTGATTGAACCTTGCACTCTTTTGAATTTTGCCCGTCATCTCGGCAAATCCTGGCTGCGCCACTGTATACCACTACTAAGCACATTATATATGTTATATGTTTTATGGAGGTTTTATAGCATGCTAAGGTTTTCGGGAAACCTATTACTTATTATGCTATATGAGTTTTCAACTGGGGGTTAGTACGTTGATGAATAATTGTTTTAGTATTACTTATATATAAACTTGGCCCACTCATGTTTTGTTTTACTCCCCCTCAGGACTTAGAATTGAGGCGTACAATCCCGGCGTCTAGGCACTCTCGCAGCGTATCTTCTAGTCCTCTCGACGTAGGACCCATTTCTTTGTTCGTACATTTTTATAATATTCCTTCTTCAATGTTCGGGTTTAGTTGTATGCTCTGAAAACATTCCACAATTGCATATTCATTATAATTAAATTTAGGAGTTTTATTTATGTTGTTCTTTCTTCATAGTTCTCATGCATGTAAGTATGGTTTCGTCACCTTTGGGTGTCAGCCAGCACGTACCTACCCTGGTGTTTGGAGGATATCAGGGTCAGGCGTGTCAATTTGGTATCAGCGCATGGTTTGTTTAGAGCATACTTAGGATCTTCTATTACTGTGGTAGTGTGTCAGCCTTGACATCATTTGGATGTCACGGTTTCCGAATTTGATGTCATCCAGCGTAGTTGTGCAAACCTTTTTCTATCTAAATTGTCACATTTGATTTGAAATACAAAAATTTGTGTCGGGATTGTGCCTTATCGATGACAAAATAGAATGATGGACGACTTCTAACAACGAACCGATACTTTGTGACATGCATTCCCTAAGAATGGGGGGCAAAGTCGAACTTACATTGAAGTGACGTGAAATATAAAATCTCAGCGTGAGGAAGTCTGGTTAAGACCAGCTGATGATCCTAAAAGGTGATGTTACTCTACGACATGCGTTCCCTAGGAATGGCGGGCAGAGTTGAATCTACATAGGAATGTTGTGAAACAGAAAAATCTTAGTGGGTTAAAGTTTGGACCAGACCAGCTGGAGTGTTTTGAAACGGTGATGTTACTCTAACATATGTTCCCTATAAATGGCGGGTAGAGTCACATCTATATGGAGATTGCTCGAAACATCCGAGGTTAGTGTTGGAGAAAGTGAGGAAGCATCAGTTATATGCGCAGTTTAGCATGTGTTATTTTGGTGGGATCGAATCATGTTCTCAGGACTCGTTGTTTCCGCTGAGGGAATTCGTGTGGACCCTCAGAAGAATTCTCGGTGGTTGTTCTATAGATAACCTTCTTGCTTACTCCAACAACGAAGTCAAGTTCACTAAACATCGACAGTCAGCTTTACACCAAATCCTTCGAGCGTTGACTTTGTTTAGATTAAATACTTTCTTGGGAGACTCTTTTGTAGCAGACAATACTCTCATCAATTTTCAAAAAGGGTTACGACCGTTGGAAATTGAAAATCCTCACAAGGTGTCGTGAAATGCAAAACGTTCTTAGTCTTGTCACTTTCTATCAGTAATTCTTAACGATTCTTGGAGCATAGCCTTATTCTTTTTGGCTAAGTAGCTAGTCAATTTTGTTTGAGATGTTGATGGTGAACGAAGTTTTTGACAACTGAAGTATTGTCTCACTTGATCATTATTCTTGCACTTTTCGATGACATCGATAAATTTCAAATTTTTCGGTGATGTATTATTGAATGTTTGGCCGCACGCTGATCCAGCATAACTGAGTGACGCGTGTGCCTTTTGACGGTTAGAACCGTATGAAGTGAATCATTCTATTCTTGACTTTGAGTTGGTAACAATTTTCCCTTGTTCTATAATCTAGTGACGTTTTCTTTACCGCGAGAAGTGTTACATCCTTTCTGACCAAGAAGTTATAGTGTGTTTTCACACTAAATGAGTTGGAGGCAGAAGAGGTGGATGGAACTCATTGGTGATCTTGGTTACACTTTTGAGTACCATCTTGGTCAGGCAAATGTCGTAGCTAATGCTTTTAGTCAGAAATCCCATGGACAGCTTACCTCCATCTGAGCTATCCATGTCCCACATCGTTTTCTCTTCGAGGAATTGACTATACGTTGGCGTTCAATCTGCTGTGAGTATTGTTGGCTCACTTCTTATCCAAACCTTTATAGTTTGATTTGGGTAAGAATCCCGAGGAGTTGGAACTCTGTTGTTAGGAAACGAATTGTTCTTGACTAAGGGAAAGGAAGAGGTGAAAAAGGAAAATTCTTGATGAGGCTCACATTTCAGCGTATGCCATGTATGCTGACAGTACTAAATTGTACCATTGTTTCGTGTACTTTATCATTGTTGTTGTATGAATGGGATATTCCTGAATATGTGAGTAAATGTCTGATTTACTGGTAAATGGAAGTGGTGAGATGGAAGCCATTTGGCGTATTTCAATTTCTTTATATTCTTGTTTAGAGGTGGGAAGAAATTCCTTGACTGTCATTCTTAGGTTGTCGGGGACCCACTGAGGATGCGAATGGAAATGAGTGAATATCACCATAGATTTCTTGTACAAACCACCTTGTACAGGTGGAGATTATGATGACGTTTCAGTATTTGTTAATCAACTCACTCGTCATTTCATCTACCAATCCGTGAGGACTATACTTCGATCTTTTGGCATAATTCTTCATTCTAGATTTCGTTAGACTGGCATCTCGATTTACATCGGTTGCGACCTTAATCCCATATTCACCTCCTTGTACTGGAAGACATTTTAGTCAACTTCAGTTTCGTGTTTACCTTACAACACTTCGTATCATTTCTATGAAGACAGACTGTTCGGGAAAACCACTACAGTTCGAAAGTCTTAGCTGAGACCATCAGTCCTTCAATTACCCATTATCACCCTATCGAGCAAATCATTACCACTGGAGATTGAATACCTCTGAGGTTATCATTGTAACAAGTTGTTGTGATTATTAGAATGGGATAAAGTCTGAGTTTCCGCCTATCAGATTACTTTTGATTACCAATCGAGTCGAGCCTGCACTCAACCATCTCTACTTACCACCGAATCAAGTTTTGTACTCACATGTGTTCTCACATCAAAGTTAAGCATTCACTCCAGTTATCTCATACTTTAGATTTGTGGACTTGTTTGACCCTTAAATTCTTGAATGTTCTTTTAGCCTTCTCGACATAGTCGTTCGCTAAATCCGAGAGAAATTTTCAATGAATCAGCTTGCTTAGGCTTTGTGAATCACATTGTTTGGTTTTAAGGTATGCTGTCATTTTTGTATCTCATCATGATGCGTGTTTCACTTATAAGTCTGGTGAAGTTTTTCTTGAAGGTCATGGGTACTAAGTTGTTGTCCAGTACTACATTTCATTCTCGCCCTGTTGGATAGTCTGAACGAACTATGTAGACCTTGGAGGACGTGTTGTGTTTGTTCGTTCAGTGATTTCAACATGATTAGATTTTGCATTGATCTCTTTCGGAGTTGTTTACGAAGACAATTTTTATTTTCGATTTGGGTATAATACTATTTGGGACATAGTATGATAGATTCTATAGGCAACACTGGTTAGACAGAGGAGTATTGCGAACTGGTATTCGGAGGATCGAATTTACTATGCGGGAAATATTTTGTTCAAAATGTGCACAATTGCTTTAAATGATTGTTTTTTTGTTTTGTTTGGGAAGTATTTTAGATAGGATAGCTTAATGGTATCATGATTTTGTTGTAATGAATATTTTTTAATTGCAAAGTTTCGAGCCAATACATGAATGCCTTGCAAGTGAAATGACTCTACGAACAAATGTAACCTTTATTTTGGTTGATACAATCTTTTTGTTGCTTGGAATTTTCTATTGATTCATTAATTTATTTTTTAAAATGCCCAAAATTTATACGTTTGAATTAGAGGTGTCAAAAATCAAATTGAGACTAGTTCAGTGCGGGGCTAAAGGTAAATAAATGTGTAAAAATTGAAATATCTAAAATACCCTTAAATTTAGTAAAAGGGGACAAAAAGTTGAAAATAGAGAATAAAAAACAAAGGGGAAATGCCACCCTGAAAACAGAGACGAAGTTCCGATGTTTCTCACCCTTATTTCGAGAGAGAGAGGGAGTAGTCGCGCTTACGCTCTCTCCTCTCTCTCACAGCTCTTTGGAAATTGTAGTCAGAGCCGAGCAGAATTAGAGGGAGGGGGAAGAAAAGAACCAAAACCCCTTTTGTCTCCCTCTATGTAAGCTGAAGGCATTTCTAGAGAGCGAAATTTACCAAATTTCCCTCTCTCCTCTCTCTTTCTCTCTCAACGACCCCAGAAGAAAAGGCAGTTAGGGAGAGAAAGAGAGAAAGAGAGAAAAGCAGAGGGTCTTCTTCCTATTTTTGAACTGGGTTCGGGCTGCGGATCACAGGAAATGGAGTTCGTGGGAAGAAGTGTGAGGAAAAAGTTCAAAGGCCATGGTTTTTTCACCGGAACTGTGAAATCGTACGCCGCCGCATCTGGGTTGTTCGAGGTCGTCTATGAAGATGGAAATACCGAGGAATTGAGCTTCGATGAGGTCTCTCTGCTCCTTGGTGGTGGTGCTGAGGCTGACCTCGTGGAGGTCGCCGCCAAGCCTAGCCGCCTCGGCCGGAAGCCCAAAAAACGCCGCTGTATTGAGAGGAAGCGAGAGATTCAAGGTAATGCTGCTCTTGGAAATGATTCTGGGTTTGGTGGGGATTTGATTGAAAATTGTAATTTGAGTGATGGCTCTGAGGGAAAATTGGAAGTAGAACAGGGGTTTGGAGGGAATTTGAGGAAAAATATTGCGGTTAGTGGGATTGTGAATGAAAATGTTGATTCTAGAAATGTAGTGGATAAGGCCCTAGGGCAGGAAACTGGGTTGATTGCTAATGGGGATGTGAATCAAGTCGATAATTTGAAAATGGGGATTGATTTGAATGCTGGGTTTAATTTGAATTTAAATGATGGGTGTGACTTGAATGCTGATCCAAATGTTGGTAAGGAAGAAATTGCAGAGATAAGAGATTGTATTGATTTGAATTTGGATGCGAATGATGAGTTTGTTGAGAATCAGAATGTGGATAGTTTGGGCGGTTCAGCTGTGGTCACCCACGGAACCCAGAGGAGGGGATGCGATTTCGATCTGAATTTGGAAGTTAATGAGGAATTTAAGGATACAGAAGGTGACTGTGAAGAAACATTCAAGGTTAATCCCAGGTTTGAATTGGTTGAAGAAAGTCTAAAGAAAGAGAGGAGTGGAGATGCTGAAGAAAAGGTTATTGACGATGGTACTTCTAATGAGACCTGGAAGGAAGTGTATATTGATATTAATGAAGATATTCCCATGACGAGTGTTGATGACCCCATTGACTGTGCAGCTGGTGAACGGCTTGATAATACACATTGTTGTTCCAGTGGAGATCTGAAGGCTGATGATTCTCTTGGGATTTGTGAGACTAGCTGCATTAATGATAGTGGATTGGTGGAAGTTCAGGTGAAAGATAGTCTCTATGAGGCCCGCATTCCAATGATTCATGGAAACCTAGGCGATTCAGGAAGTCCATGCATTAAAAAAAGTAGCCGTAGAAAGAGAAGAAAACTACTGGATAATTTGATATCTACTGCTACAAAGACAGTTTTGAGGAGAAGTACTCGTAGAGGTTCTGCTCAAAATCCTGTTTCTGTCAGCGATCCATTTTCCTCTTCTACAGTGAGTGCAATAACAGAGGAAAAACCATCGATTTCTGGTTGTGAAGAGGCTGAAAATCCTAGTGTTCTTTTTCAGGAGCTGGAATTACCTCCTTCATCACAACATTTAAATCTAGATGGAATTCCCATACTTGACGTTTTTTCTATTTATGCTTGTTTAAGATCATTTAGCACTGTATTATTTCTGAGTCCCTTCAAGTTGGAGGATTTTGTGGCCGCACTGACGTGCAAGTCTCCTAGCTCATTATTCGATCATGTTCATGTTTCTATTTTGCAAACACTGAGAAAACACTTGGAGTGGCTTGCAAATGATGGTTCCGAATCAGCTTCTGATTGTCTGAGGTATATTCTTACCCCCCTCCCCATTTACATATTAATCTGATGTCACCGCTTGTGTTACTTGGAACTTCCTTTATTGATTTGTGAACATTTTGTGTTAATCTTCGATGCAGGAGTCTCAATTGGGATTTTCTTGACTTGATTACGTGGCCAATTTTTATGGTTGAGTATTTCTTGATCCATAGTTCGGGACTGAAGCCAGGTTTTGATCTCAGTTGCTTCAAGTTGTACAAAACTGACTACTACACACAACCTGCTTCTGTAAAAGTTGAGATACTGCGGTGTCTATGTGATGATTTGATAGAAGTGGAAGCCATGAGGTTAGAAATTAATAGAAGGTCATTGGCTGCTGAGCCTGACATGGTCAATGACCGGAATTTGAACTACGAGGTTTGTAAGAAAAGGAAGGCTCTAGTGGAGGTTGCTGGTACCTCTAATTCGAACGATGAGGTTGATGATGACACCACTGACTGGAATAGTGATGAATGCTGCCTCTGTAAGATGGATGGAAATTTAATATGCTGTGATGGCTGTCCTGCTGCATATCATTCAAAATGTGTTGGAGTTTCTAATGATCTTTTGCCGGAGGGTGACTGGTACTGCCCTGAGTGTTTGATTGACAGGCATAGACCTTGGATGAAATGGCAGAAGTCACTCCGAGGTGCAGAGTTATTAGGAATTGATCCTCGTGGTCGGCTATATTTTAAAAGTTTTGGGTACCTTTTGGTGTAAGTCCATCATTTTTCATCTTTACATGGCTTAGTAAGTTAGTATTATATCGCTGCTGGTGTTACTAATTAATAGCAAAGATGACTATTTTTGTTATTCATGGGTCGTTTTGCTCTTAATTTTGGCCTACGTAAGCATGTTCCTTAAAATCATTATTCATGAGAAACAAACATGAATTATACCGAGTTCCATTGACGTATTTTGGAAAACCTATCAAGAAGTGTGGAATTGGTTGGTTGTCCTATGTTCATTTCATGGTGAATGTGTAATAAAACAAGTCATCTTAAGATTCTTCCTAGGACATCTAACTGAACAAGGTCTTAGATCTTAAATAATTAATTGCTAGACCAATCAGCTCTATTTCCATTTTGCCTAGTCAATTAACATAGGGAATCTTTTCTCCTCTGATTCCTCCCCTGCACAAGTTGTCTATTTATTATCCTTATTCTTTCCTTTCAGAATCTCAACATCATAAAGTTGTTTTCAATGTTTGGTTTATAGTTTTCATTGTGTGTGACATATAATAAATGATGGAATGAAAACTCAAATCTAAAAACAAAATGGTTACCAGATGGGCCTTTAGTGGTTGAGCTATTCTCAGATCCTTATGTGAAATGATATGTTCATTTTTCTTTTGGGATAATAATTTGTTGATTAAATGCAGATTTAAAATGTTGTATTTTACTTATCTAGATTATGTACCACTACTTCTCATCATATTTGGGTATGTGTTTGGCTTCATCTGTTTATGGTTGTTTCTCTTGCAGATCAGATTCTTTTGATAGCGAGTCTGCATTCAACTATTACACCAGAGATGATCTGAATAAAGTTATTAAGGTGCTAAGGTCTTCAGGTTTTTTCTATGGTGGGATATCAGTGGCAATCTGCAAGCACTGGGACATTCCTGTTAGCTTTGATGGAGCAGAATGTGAAATTGGCTGCTCGATGCCCCCGTACCCATTGGCATTTTCAGAAACATGTGCTGTTAAGAATGAGACTGATGAAAATGGAAAATTGCAAGAGAATTCAGGGACTGTGACAGCAATTCCAAATATAGCTTTTGAAGTGTCAGCTGAAACCATGCAAGTGGAAAGGTCAGTCATGCCGTGCGATCCAGATGGACCTGACTTTGTGGGAAAACTTCAGCCTGAAGACTGTTCTTTACCATCTGCTAGCTTGCATGTCAGAAAAGGAATCACTAGAAAAGGGGGAACTTCAGAAGTGTATTGTGGAATTGGTTATATGAACTATTACAGTTTTGGCCAAGTTGCTTCATCTGTTGCTGAGGAGTTGATGCGTAAACCATCAGAAAAAATTAAAGAAGATAAAATAATGACAGAAGAGGAAATAGTATCAACACAGATGAAGACCATTTTAAAAAAATCTTCCAAGTTTTTCTGGCCAAATATTGAGAACCTAAATACAGGTGCACAGAAAGAGAAATGCGGTTGGTGCTTTTTTGCAAAGCTCCTGCTAATGACAAGGATTGCTTGTTTATCATGAGTATGGGGTCTATTCAGGATGCTTCTAATAGTGATAGAGTTGGCCTTCAATCCAAAAAGAATGGGAAAGGTCATCTTAATGATGTCAGCTGTCAAATCCTATCAATTCATGATCGTCTGCAGGGACTTCTGTTGGGCCCATGGTTGAATCCACTTCACACAGAACTCTGGCGTAAATACCTTCTTGAGGCATCTGGCGTTGCCTCCATTAAATATTTACTTCTCATGGTAAGGATTTTATTTTATTTTAATCTGTTTATAGTATAAAATTTATTAATTTACATATGCTAAACGTTTAAGCTGATGTTCCTGTCAACTTCTTGTTATTATTATGCTCTGGTTTTCTGGTTTTTTAATGTATCTCATTGATTTATTGCAAAGAGAATTTTGTATTACCATGACTTGCTTGGCTATCTTTATTTTGTTCTTTAATTCCATCTCTTAACATTGGTGGATATACATAATACAGTTGGAGGCAAATTTGCATCATCGTGCACTTTCAGCAGATTGGTTGAAACATGTAGATTCTGTTAATACCATGGGTTCAGCTTCTCATGTTGTGACTTCATTACGTAGCAGAAGAAGGCCCAAGTGTTCAGATGGTGAGTCCAACCCCTCTTTAAATGCTGCCAGTGGATTGGGAATGTTTTGGTGGAGGGGTGGTAGGATTTCTCGTCAGGTTTTCAGTTGGAAGGTTATGCCTCGTTCCTTGACTTCCAAGGCTGCCAGACAAGGTCTGCTATTTTTTATTTCTATTTATTATGTGTAATTTTGCATTTTAGAGTTTTTACAGTTAAATCATCAACTGAATAATTATTCTCAATTGATTCGAAGTTGTAATATTCTGCAGCTGGGTGTACAAAGATACTGGGTATATTATATCCTGAGAATTCAGAATTTGCTAAGAGAAGCAAATCTGTTGCCTGGCGAGCTGCTGTTGAGGCCTCCACTAGTGCAGAACAGCTTGCATTACAGGTATATTTTCCATACCTTTTCGTTTAAAATGGCGATGTTTAGATGTTTCACTGGCTTCTTAAATATTTAATTTTTCTCTTTTGTTGATTGGCCCCAAAGCTGAGTGATTCAGTTTTAACATTTTTGGGTCCCCATTATAATTCACTCTCTTGAATAAGTAGTCTAGAAATTTGGGTCCGTAAAAATTTGTTATTGTTTCAGATTAGAGAGCTTGATTCAAACATTAGATGGGATGATATTGAGAATTCACATCCTCTGCCAACATTGGACAAAGAATCTAGAAAATCAATCAAGCTGTTCAAGAAAGTTATTGTCCGCAGGAAGTGCTCTGAAGGGGGAGCAGTTAAGTATCTTCTTGATTTTGGTAAGAGAAGAGCTATCCCTGACATTGTGAAGAGATTTGGTTCTTTGGTTGAAGAACTGTCTAGTGAGAAGAAAAAGTATTGGCTGGATGAATCATATCTTCCCTTGCATCTTTTGAAAAGTTTTGAGGAGAAAAGGATAGCCCGCAAGTCTACTGATGTGAAATCTGGTAAAGTTCTTGAGGTTGCTAGAGTAACAAAGAGGCCCCGGGAAGAAAAGGGATTTATGTATTTGTTTTCGAAAGCTGAAAGATCTGAGTATTATAAATGTGCACACTGCAACAAAGATGTCCTGATAAGGTAATAAAAATTTGTTATTCTCCATGTACTTGTCATTTCGTATTGTTTGTACTTGTCATTGCTCATATTTCCCAAAATAGCTTGTTTGCTACCGATTAAAATAAACTAGGAAATTCCTTTTTCTGGAACTGTTGATTTTCGAAGTCAGTTTGAGATCATTTTACTTCTGATATCTACTGGATAGAAGTGAATGTTAAACTAGTGGAGTTTCGTAAGCCTTTGACATAGGTTCATCTGTCAAAACATTGAGGTTCCTGTTAAGAAAAATTAGGAGGTATTTGGAAGATTCATAGTTGTGATGTTTGAGGAGTAAGTTCTATGATATGAATAGATGGGCATCTCTTGTGGCTTCCTAGTCTTGTTAAAGTACCAATTCTTGAGATTATATTGTCATGGTACATGTTAAATGTTGTATTACTTATGTTTTAACCAATCTTCTTATATAAGTTTATTTTCAATATAACAGGGAAGCTGTGAGTTGCCAGTATTGCAAAGGTGTGGTTTCCTCCCTCTTTCTCGGTTTTTTTTTCCTTTTTCCATTATATATATAGATATATATATATAATATAATACTTTGTCAAACAATCAAGCAAGCATTCCAAGCAATCAAATATTTTGACTATTATTATTATTATTTCTCTAATTCTCATCATAACGTCATAATAAACTAATAGAAACTAAGTTAAAAACATAAAATTAGCATGAATTTTATGAAAACCCTACCCAAAAACGACATTGTTTTGGGTTTGGCCCATAGTTGCCGGATTCGGTGAAATCCCGTCCGAATTTCGTACCAGTATGGACGTACCAGTACTTTTTGGACTCGATGGTGAATTCGGTGGTTTATCTAACCATCTCCAATAATTTCTAACCAGATTACAGAAAAGCTGTAATTTTTGGGAAGAGAGGATGGAAACAACTGGAATTTTGGGAAGCTCTGTGCTTCTGGTTTTTGTCAGGTACAGGGAAGATGATGAGGGAGAGGAAGAGAGATAAAATATTAAGTTTAACTGTAATTTTTAATATTTTTTATTGTGTTAGTTGACGGTCCCATCTGGAGTATTGATTTTTTAGAGAAGAAGTAAAGAGCCGGATCGAACCACGAACTCAAACCGAACCCATATCTGGCAACTATGGTTTGGCCTTTTTGAAAGAAAAATAAGAAATTCAAACGCCCAGGTGGCACCTCGACAAGACCTCAGGCGTGCCTCCCAAACGCCTAAGCTAGTCTAAAGCCCACTCCCGGTGGGCAGAGGCATTTTGTTGATAGCCCCACCTAAAAACCGCCTAGGCTAGCCTCAATACTGGTTTTTTAAAAACATTGTTCCTTTGTTATGTTATTATGAAACATTGCTGGTGGAACACATGGTATTAGTATTTTGTGAAGTCTTCAAGCTTTTATTTATTTTATCAACTCATCAACCTCACGATTAAAGGCCTTAAAGTCCCAGTATATTAATTCTCCGTTAATGGTCTTTTGCTTTCCTCTTGACCCTCCTTCAGGCTTCTCCACTGAGCCCTGTAGTTATCTTTCATGCTTGAAAGTAACTGATAGAAAGTAAATATGGAATATGTACCATTGATGGGAACTATTTGTGACACTAGATTTCATATGGAACACTATCCAACCTTATTTGGTTGACAATCATGCTCCTGATAATGTTCTGAATTTCATTGTTGGAGTTCTTTTCTGTGGATAATTCCTTCCATATGGTTTCCATTTCATTTTGGCAACTGTGTTGAAGTAGTAATATCGGTTCTTTCTGTTATTTTTCATTTTGACTTTTGATGTACTTACAAATTAGACCCATTAAGAGGTGGCATTACTTATTGACACACAGCATGGTTTTTCGTTACTTTCTAATGAATAAAGGGTGCCCCTACAACTTTATGCTTGATGCCTGTCAGGGATTTTCATTGTCTTAACCTTATAAGGTATAAAATTTCAGGATTTTTTCACAAAAGGCATGCCAGGAAGTCTGCTGGGGCAGTGGTGGCTCGGTGTAAATATACATGCCACCGATGCCAGAAGGGATTGCGTCCGAAGATTGACACAAAAAGAAGGAAAGTTGAAACAAAAGGAGGGAAAGTACAGCCACATAAATGTAAACCAAAAGGAGGGAAAGTACAGTTACAAAAGTGTACAAATTCTCAAACAGGTCGCAGATCGATGCGTTTGAAAAACAAAAAAAAAGCTTTAGCTGGAGGACGACAAGTAAGATTGAAAAATAGCAAAACAGTTCCAGCAAGTGTACCCCTACGTCGTTCTCCTAGAAAAGCCAAATGTTTACCGGTGCAAAATAAAAGTCATAGCAAACGCAAGAAAGGGAAAAAAGGCAAATCCAATAAGGGCACATATAAGAAACCAAATACAGCTACATGGCAGAAGAAGAGAACGCAAGTTTATCACAGTTACTGGCTTAATGGTCTGCTGTTGTCCAGAAAGCCAAGTGATGAACGTGTTATGCATTTTAGGGATAAGAAACTCCTTGTGCATTCAGAATGTGCTTCAACCATTCTTGATCAACTCAAATGCCACCTTTGTTGTGAAGCCAGATATTCGTCTTCTTTAAATTATATTTCTTGTGAAATATGTGGAGGTAAATGACTAGCAATGCAAGTGTAGTTCTAAATGTAATTCTAGTTATATTGTTATCGTGATTTCAGCAAGTTTTAGCTGAATTGTTGGCTCTCTGATTTAGTATGCCATAATGCTATTAATCTCCACAGTTTGGATCCAATTCCTCTTCAATTTACATATTTTAACATATCCTTCACTACCTTTTCTACCATGCAGTATGGTTTCACGGTGATGCTTTTGGACTGAATTCAGAGAACATTGGTAAGCTGATTGGATTTAAGTGCCACATGTGTCGTGAAGGGAACCCTCCTATCTGCCCCCACTTGGAAGATGTGAAAACTGATGTCCCCCAATTGGCTGAAGCTCAAATTGATGGTACTGTTGATTGTTCTGAGGAAGTACCTAACTCCGTCCCACCTTTAAGTGAGGTATATATGCATGTCAAACTTTGGCTCGAATAAATTGTGCCGGTTGTATTGATGCAATAGCATCCGTACAATGAACGTCTATGTCTCTTAATTTGGGCTTATATGGGTATTAAATTGTAATTGGTTCAGTTTCATTCATTCTAACCGTTACTGGATCAACAGTGCGCTTAACCCCTGACCATTCTTGTGATGATTTGGTTTTTATTAAAATAATAATAACAATAATAATGAACAGTAGCCTCTAAGGCGTTGAGAAGTTCTTTGGTATTAAATTTTTAGCTTCTGCTCGGTGTTCTTTGTCAAAGAATTTAGTAGGTGTTCTAGTGCCAACTTTAATTTCTTATTATCCTTTTTTTGGAGGGGTTTGTACTTGAAGTTATAATCTGTATTGTGGCTTCTTATAATTTTCTTTAAAGTAAAGTTTGTGTTTGTGTAAAATTGAAAAAAGTCGTTTAGAAGAAGTTGAGTAGTTGATGGGGGAGTGAAAATATTTGTCATTGGTAGTTCAAAGTTTGTGATATACTGACCATTTACCCATGTACGATTTGCAGATCACATGCAATTGAACACTTTTGGCATTATTGCAAGATGGGTACATCAGTGTGCTATTTGTTCTTTCTACACGAAAGCATTCTTATTAGTTGAGGTACTTAATTGATTAAAATTGAAGGCAGAGTTGTGGGAAGGAATGGGTTTCAGGATCCTCAGCTCGAGATTTTCGGTAACAGTGAAGGAAACCTTTTTCTTAGGAGAAGGGGAATATCGCGAGGTAAGTTACTTTCCTGTGTGAAGTTGTGGCAACAATGCCATATATGAAGAACCATCATAAAGAGCAAAGGAACCGACAAAAGAGGCAGAAGCGGTACAACATAGGAAAAAGAATGTCCCTTTCTTGCTACAAGATCTCTGTGTGTGTGTGTTCTGTGCACTATATGATGGCTTACTGTATTTTTACTGTCATGTGTGTCTATGGCGGTTACCTATTGTTTACTGTTGCATCTCATGATAGAGGACATTTGTTCTGGATGCTCATGTGTTATTTTTCTCTTGTTGCAGGTTTTTAATTATCTGTATAAGAGTTGTGCTTGTAACAGTAACGTGAAACCGTTGAGGACAACCTGAGGCTGCGTTCCTGGTGGAGTTGCTATCTGACGTTGTTTAGGTTTGGAGTTAGTTCAATTAGGTGATACTAACAATTATTAGGAGAGGATTAGTTTCGTGTTAGGGGCGATGGACGATAGACCGCAGATGCTGTTTATTCTTTCTATCAAAGTAACTAATTAGATTTTAGATTGTTGGTAGAGTATTTCACAAGTTTGAGATTCTCTAGTCTGCTTGGTTTATTTGTATTGGTACAACTTGCAATGATATTGTACAGTTATCCCCAGAAAAATTAAAAAGTATGCGGATAATCAAGGGGTTGTGTTTGTATAGGCGTCTCAGTACTTGTGCATTTGGAGTATAGCATCCTTGTTTAAAAGAAAAGTTCAGAGAGAACTATGTTAGCCTTCCCCCATGCCCAGTGTAGGCCATGAGAACAGAGAGAGCACACAGACGAGCAGACGAAGCGAAGGTCTTAGCAGTCCCGTGGTTTCCCCTGGGAGGGCGTTTTCACGCGGGTCCCTTCTAATCTCATTAAATTTACATATAACAAACACAAGATTACATTAATAAGTAGTCCAGTGAAGATAATGAGGGCCAAACAGAATATTTAATTTAATCAGTAAGAGGTTTTAGGTTTAATACAAATTGAATCACATTATTATGGCAAGTCGATTGCAATGTTCAACCCCTTTTAGTGTAGATACTAATTATTTGTTCAAAAAAAAAAAAAAAAAAAAAACATAAAAATGCAAAGTAACAGTTAACTATTTTCTATCTAAATAAGTTGTGATCGTAAGCCATTCTATGCAAGTATTATTGGGCTAGGCAAGCGTCTAGGCAGAGTTAGGTGCCATTATTTTTCTTTAGAACAAACGATATTATTTACACTAAGCGGGAAGATGTGGGCTTAGCCTTAAAGTGAGCTAGCAATAATGTGGTTCAAATTTGCCTTTAGCGAGAATCAAACCTACAACCCCTTACTTACAAGTGAAAATGATTACCACTAAACCGTAGTATTAAGTGACATCATTTCTTATTTTTTTTAAATGCTTATTAGAATTAGATGCCTCATTTTAGACTTGACTAAACATTTTATGTTTTTTGAGCTTTTGATTAAGCTTCTGAAACATTTGATTAAGATACTCTGACTTGAACTACTTCAGATTAATTGAAATTTATTTACATTTAAATTTTTGCTATACAATTTCAACTATATTTAAGTCTAAAAATTTGAACTTCTCAAATCTAAATGCACAGCCATGCCAAGTGGAAACGTTAAATGAAAACGTACCAACTTAAAAAAAAGGTACCAATGTCAAACGAAAACGTACAAATCCCGAATTAAAACGTACCCAATTATAAACCATATTAAAATGAATATTCATCATTTTGGAATGTTTAAAAATATGTTTGATTCATACACAATGCTCTAGATAGTTTTGTTTTTTGGTAGATAAGTCTCTGGAACAACTTTTAATTAAATCGGAAATAAATCCTTATTATTGTAGATAATGCTAAATCACAAGGATAAATCACATAATTTAGAATTAACAAAAAGTCTATTGTCCGTTGATTAATATAAAAAAGTTTCAATCAAAAACTTAAAAAGCATAGATGTTTAGTCTATGAAATTCAAAACTCAGGTGTCTGTATTTTAATCAAATGTTTCAAAAACTTAATCAAAAGCTCAAAAATTTAGTTTACAAAAGTCTAAAATGAAGCATCTAATTCTAATAAGCGTTCTAAAAATTAATTAAAGCAGTAACCAATCGTACTCTTAGAGCATTTCCACCCCACAAAAAATTGACCAGCACCTAGTGAAAAAATTACCCAGCACCCTATTTTTGAGCTCCAGCCCGCCCACTTGCCTGGCACCCAGTCCATGCCAGGCAAGAGCCCAGCTCAAATTTGACTGACCCATTCCCCGGGCAAATGGTTGGCGCCGAGGAGAGAGAGAGAGAGAGAGAGTTCTCGGAAGACGGGGATGGTGGGTGGGGGCGCCGTTGGACGACGAATCGGCAGCGTTGGGCTCGTCCTCGTCGAGTTTGCGTCGTCCTCGTCGTCCTCGTCGGAGAAGGCGTCGTCCTCGTCGTCGGAGAAGGCGTCGTCCTCGTCGTCGGAGAAGGCGTCGTCCACCGCGGCGGCAAGGGGCAGTGCTGTCGCTGCGCTGGTAGGCAGCGCAATCGACGGTGCTGGTGGTGGTGGGCTCCCGGTGATGGACATTTACAGGGAGGGTGGGAGGCTGAAGAGAGACGGCGCTCTTATGTATTCGGCTTCCGTCCTACCGAAACAGATTATATAGAAGATAAGAGAGCAGTACACACACTTGTCCATCACATTCATTTCATACAAGCTCTCTCTTCGCCTCCCCAGTTTCAATTCAATGGCTTTCTCACCAACATCTTCGCCGTGTACATCTCTCTCACACCTCCATTCTTGTTCTTCTTCTTCTTCTTCTTCTTCGGTACTTACCCTCTTCAGATTACAGCACCCTCTTCTCCTCTCTCCTTCCTTTTCTTCTTCTTTCAGTGCAAAACGTTTCGAGAGCCGTCGCACTCGCATTCGGGTCACCGCTTCTGCGGCGGCTGCCACTATTGAGTCTGGAAACGGCGCCTTACTCGCCCCAGAAAAGAGCTTCGACTCCATTTCCTATGGAAGACAGTTTTTTCCTTTAGCTGCGGTTGTTGGCCAGGTACACGTAAAATTTAAAATCCCATCTTTCTTTCTCTTCGCAAATGCTGTTTGGAGTTTTTATTCTGCATTTTCTTGCCCAGATTTGAATTGGGTTTTTCTAGCTTTTTGAATTTCTTCAAGGAATTATTTCTGTCTTGGAAGTTTATTTATTTGTGAATGCTGCTGTGGGTTGGTTTTCTTTCATTTGGGTATTGTCATGTTGGGATGGTTCATTTGGGTATTGTCATGTTGGGATGGTTTTTTCATAAGTGAATGTGGTGTTCTGGGGTTCTAGAGTTTTTTTTTTTTTTTTTCGTTTTTCTCTCTTTTTTCCGTCAAACAATAGATTTTGTTAGTTTAGAAGTTAGATTAGTCGTAGACGGGTTTCGAACTCACGCCATGATGTAAGGGTAACATTTCTCTCCACCGCTGTGATAGAGGGCCACTTGCCTATGGGGTTCTGGAGTTTACCCACTTCTGTGGATTGGACGCTGTATAATATACTTGGAATACATTTCATCAGGAACAATTTTGTAGCTAAATTTTCTGTAAATGGGATATTGTTTGGACCTGATTCTGTACTGTCTGGATTGAAGCCGTTGGATGACTCCAAAGATAAAAGAGATTTTTTCTTGATATTATTGATTTTAATCCTAATAATTATCTTGAAAAATATCGTTTGAGTTTGGAAAGATGGGGAAGGACTAAATGGGATAAGGGATTGAACTCATCACATTTGGTTTGAGGAGTATGCAGCACGTAGTGATGATGATTGGTTGGGTGAAGATAATTTACCTTTGTTTTAAATTACTCAAATTAATTATAATTAGTGGTTTGGTAAAAGATGGGAGGTTAAAAATATGCACACACGTGGAAGATAAGATAGGCTTTGACTAAAGGCTACGTGTAGTGAAATCCTACGGGATATATGATACCCTATCTTGGTAAAATTTCAAGAAAGCTTATCTTGGAATTATTTCAGGAGGTTAAAGGATATAGCATACAGAGTCTTCACCTGCAATCGGAATGTACAATGTGAAAAGGACCTTCAACACAACACATAAATTTACTCTCTGCAAATTTTCGCTCCAAGCGAAATCTTCTCATCTTTGAGAAAAACACTAACTTCCCTAACTTCGTCATTGTGTTGGCAACTGGTATCTTCACTTTGGATTAACAGCAATGGAGCCGTAGAGGAGCACCTTCAAATTGCTTCAAGTTTGTTGACTATTTATCCATGTCTCTCTGCCGATGAGGAGTCTTTTGTCTTCTTGAAAGAGGTCATTTCATTAGCTTTTTTCGGCGAAGTGAGGTGTTCCTAGTTATTCAGTGTTCGGCACATTGAAAGCTGAACTTCATAGTGACTAGCAGCCTTGTCTTCAGGATCTTTCCTCTGCCGGAATCGCTCAGATAACTGAAGTCAACAGCGCGTTCGACACCACCATCCCATTCATTCTACTCATCGACCGAGCCCGGTCGTCGAGTTGGCACAACCGCATTCAACCGAAGTTCGTAGTTAGCTCATTAGTTATTCGGCCTTGCGCGCCATGTAGGCTTAGTAGTTTCCAGGGTCAATAGATATTTATGGTTAAACCGTTGCATATGTGGATTCGGCAAGTTGCGAAGGCAATGTGCCTGGGGCACTCAAGTTCGACCCATTCCAGTAATTTAGAATACCGTCCTGTCTAAAGAGGCGATAGGCGTGCATTCAGAAATACTGTTCTGATTTTGAATGTTTGTCATTTTGCATTATTGATTCTTTTTTTCTTTTCTGTTTCAAGTCAGATGGCTGAATTGAATTTTTTCCAAGTTTTAGTATTCTATTAAATCCTTGTATAACAATCAACTTCTATCATTGGTTAATCAGTGAAATTTCCATCTATGCACATTTTATGAATACTTTTTATTTATTTATTTGTAGGATGCTATCAAAACTGCTTTGTTGCTTGGGGCTACAGACCGTGAAATTGGAGGAATTGCTATCTCAGGAAGGCGGGGAACAGCGAAGACTGTAATGGCACGCGGGTTGCATGCTATTTTACCACCCATTGAAGTAGTCGTTGGTTCAATGGCAAATGCTGATCCAGCCTGCCCCGAAGAGTAAGTATACTGAATGCTTACAGGTTATTTTGCCATCAACATAGATAGAGGGGATAATTATGGATGTAAACTCCCTGATATGACATGATTCTCTTGGTTTTCTTGACTAAAGCAAAAACGAATTTGGGCTGATGCAGTTTGCAAACTTTTTCACACATGACAAGTTATGGAACTTTTCTTTGTAATGTTTGACACAATTGAGGTGACTTGAGCCAGAAACACATCTATGGAACACATTTACAACTTACATCTCAATTTTTCCCACAACAGATCATTTTTCCTTATGTATTCCTCCGTCCCGCACCCCCCACCCCCAAAATGCATTTCATAATGGACTTTCACCATCATCTGCAGGTTCACTCTATGCTTAGGTACCTCTAACCTTAAACTGTTTTATTTTTTTGCTCACAAAATCAGACTTAATTGACAAGCAGAAAGTTCATTTTCAGAACCTGCCTTAGGACTTACCGATGATATTAAGATCAGAATCTAAATATATTGTTGTTAAAATATATTTATACACTCTTAACTTATTACAAGTGTCACTGAGAACTTCGAAAAAATTTCAATCTTTGCTTGGTCCATCTTCTGAGAAAATTTTTAGGTTAGAACCACAGAGAACAAGACATATTTTGTTGCTCAAATAGTAAATGATGTTTTCTGCCCAAGAAACTCTTTTTGAAATTTAATTTGGATCAGCAATAGAAATTGTTAGTCCACGAGAATTTTTTTGTGAATCTTCAAAATTAGAATGGAAATGTTTTAAGTAACTATTTTTAATTCATGATACTTAGATCCCTTGGGTCCGTTTCTTGTCACAATGTCATTACAATGACCCATATGTCGATTAAAAGTTAAAAACAAATAAAGAACCCTTCTTTTCTCTAACCATTCTCTTTCAATCAGTACCATGTGTAGTTCTGATGGGAATAGTGGGTAGTGGCTGTTGATTTGAAGCTTAAATATTTACCTCTCTTTTATGTCCTAGAAAGCCCCATACAAGAAGTTTTGATCAGATGTTCTGTTTTCACTTGTCCAGTTGATATTGTGCAAGTCTCTTTTTAATGATAATGGTTTGGTTGTAATTCTTAAAGGTGGGAAAATACTTTACCTGACTGCATGGAGTTTGATTCTGCGGGTAATATCAAGACTCAGATTGTCCGGTCTCCTTTTGTACAGGTGCTTTTTCATGGAAACATCTTTCATATTCATATGATTTTCATTTATGTAAATACCCTACTTTCACATTGTAGATTCCACTTGGAGTCACGGAGGACCGACTTATTGGATCTGTTGATGTTGAGGAGTCTGTAAAAACTGGAACCACTGTTTTCCAGCCAGGCCTTCTTGCTGAAGCTCATCGAGGTGTATTATATGTTGATGAAATTAATCTTTTGGATGAGGGTATAAGTAATTTGCTTCTTAACGTATTAACTGAAGGAGTTAATATTGTGGAAAGAGAGGGAATCAGCTTTAGACACCCCTGCAAGCCTCTCTTGATTGCTACTTATAATCCGGAAGAGGGTGCTGTTCGTGAACACTTACTAGATCGTATTGCAATTAATTTGAGGTACAGATCTTGTATTTACCTAGTGGAACAAAACAATTTATCTATTTTTTTTATAAGACTTCTCATTTTACTAATGATGTACACTTATTTTGCAGTGCAGATTTTGAAATGGGTTTCGATGATCGTGTTGCTGCTGTGGCGATTGCAACACAATTTCAGGAACACAGTTCTGAAGTCTTTAAAATGGTTGAAGAAGAAACAGAATATGTGAAAACTCAGGTAGTTAGTGGTTTTTTTGTACGCTAGATTGTTATTCTCAAGAGAGACATTGGGTGTAATGACATGACTATCATAGTATAGAAATCGCCGAGATTTAAAAATTATCCATTTCCATTACACCTTACACGATTTGATAAAATTTATTAACTAGAAAAATGAAATGGAAGAAAGAATGGTCCTTAAACTGCGTCGTTACTTAGATCTTATTGACTTATTGTTTCCATGACTGGGGATAAAAGGGGATTAATTTCTCTATTGGTCCTTGCTTCATTATGAGTCTTATGTATATATGTCTGGACTGTAAGAGATATTACTAGTAGTATTTATTACGCAATACTTCAGATGGTGGTTGGTGACAGAAAATATATGCAAGAAACAACAACGACAACAACAACAACAACAACAAAGCCGTATCCCACCAAGTGGGGTCAGCTATATGAATCCTAGAACACCACCCTGATGTTCCTGATCAGCACTAATATTGCTTAAAGATAGAGATGTACTTTCTAAAAGGCTTCAGACAAGTCCTGTGTAGCTGTTTATCCCTAAGTAAGTAAAAAAGGAGTCTAGAAACCATGCTGATGAAACTGGAATATTAACTTTAGTCTTTAGATATGTTGAAGGACTATTGAAATAGTCACATAGAAGCATGTGTACCCATAACTTGTAGGCAATAGATTTGCATTGTTGAATATCATAATATATTTGATAGTTTGTTCTCATCGAACTTTGGGATGTTGGAAGATGAAATTTATTTGATTATTTCCATATTATTTATATGTTTCAGATCATTTTAGCAAGAGAGTATCTAAAGGATGTTACTATCAGCAGAGAACAATTAAAGTACCTGGTTTTGGAAGCTCTTCGAGGTGGTTGCCAGGTTTATTCTGTGAAACTCGTTATTAAGATCCGACATATTTTGCACCAGTTTTTCTCACCTTTTGGTTAAACAATATTATGTGAAGCCATGGATTATGCTTCCATTGCATTGCCACTTTAGCTGCCAACTGAGTTGAAGATTCATAGTGTACTAAGGCTCTCCCTCCCCCTCATTGCTACCCTTGAACCTAAACGACCTGGGGCTAGATTAACATTTAGCATAGGGTGTGCAGTAGTGAAGTGCGACTCACGATCGTTGGTTTTTTTAAGATAAGAGTTTTGTATGAATTATTTTACCTATTGTTGCATAATCTCCCAACTTTTAGTTTGGCATTCATTCTGTAGGAGTTGAATGCAGACCAAAACTTAAAGAGAACAATAATTTTTTTATGCATAATGCATAGGGGAATGCTGTACACATTAAATGGCAGTGTGGAAGGAGTAATGTGGGAAGCTTTATGGTTATATGCCCTAGTGGAGTTTTTTGGTTCACATGTTCTAAAATTGGGCTCAGTTTTGGCAACTTGGATCCCCAAATTAACGTGCCTTTTTCACTCAAATGCTTTATGGAGTTGGGGATCAATCATTATTTCCTTGTTGATGCCAAACCGGTGCCCAGATTTGGAATTGGCGTTCAAGAAACTTGTTAGGCTCAGGATTTGAGAGGGCAAGCTTGAAACTTGGCTGATTGGTTACAGTGATAGATAATATCGCTGAAAAACATAATGTAATTATAAAAAAAAAAAAGTGAGATCTGCAACAGTCGAGAGTAAAAATAAAAATCAATGTTGATTCTTACAACTTAGGAAACACAAGGGAAACAGAATTTGGCTCCCATGATATTTATTGCCCAAGCCGCCATGGGTCATACCAAGTCAGACGAAAGACCTCTTTGAAACCCAGGGTAGGCCTGCATCCGTCTTGTCATAACCAGACCTTGTATTGTAGCCTAGGGGACCAATCCAATTTATTTTACCCGTTTTAATTCATCTCTTCATCTTATTGATGTGGACTTAAGGAGTAAAGAAAATTTCTAATATCTTAACTTGGCCAACTCTTACTATTTGTTTCTTTTCTTATGCTTCTGATTTTAACATGTTATCTTTTTCCCGTAACTGGGCCTGAAATTAACTTCAAATTTCATTGTGAAATATCAGGGGCATAGAGCTGAGTTATATGCTGCTCGTGTTGCAAAATCCTTAGCTGCGCTAGATGGACGAGAAAAAGTTAATGTTGATGACCTCAAAAAAGCTGTTAAGTATATTTCTCTTTTATCAAAACAAGAAAATAAAGTTGTTATAAGTATACTTCTGAAAGGCAATGCACATCTTTGTCTGCGTACGCACATGCACTCGTGTTTTTGCATGTTGCAAAATATTGTTATTAAAAACAGATTTGCTATATCATATACCAACCAGGGGTAGCAGTAATCTTAAATCATTTTCCTTTGATGGCCATACTAACCGTATGTACTACTGCTTATTATGTTATTGAGTAGAAATGCATATATCTGTAATAAAAAGGAGACAATTCTCTTTGATCCATATGATTTTCCCATGAAAATAGCATGAGTCGAAGTTGCCATGATTTTGTGGAGAACATTAAGAATGGTGAAGAAAAGCAGCAGCTGTTCGTTGTAGCTCAATTTGTTCATCGTTTTATATTCATCAGTACTTGCATCATGATATTTTGCAACTTGCGGGAATATACACCGAATTTTAGCTCTGAGGTATTACCCACTTCAGGTAGAGCTGGTCATTCTTCCTCGATCAATCATCAGTGAGAACCCACCAGAACAGCAAAATCAACAGCCTCCACCTCCACCACCTCCTCCACAAAATGAACAGTCTGGGGAGGAACAAAATGCAGAGGAAGAAAAAGAGGTTTGTTAACAATAACATTGATTAAAAGTTAAGCTTCACACTGAAATCGGTGCAGACAGATTCCTTTGTTTACAGAGGGAAACACAAGTTTAACTATTCTGCAAACTTCCCAATGTAACCAGGATGAAAATGATGAAGAAAATGATGAAGAGAATGATGAAGAGAATGAACAAGAGCAAGACCAAATACCTGAAGAGTTTATCTTTGATGCAGAAGGGGGTTTGGTGGATGAGAAGCTTCTCTTTTTTGCACAGCAAGCGCAGAGACGCAAAGGGAAGGCTGGGAGAGCAAAGAATGTAATATTTTCAGAAGATAGAGGTCGATATATTAAGCCAATGCTTCCAAAGGTTGACCACCCCATCTAGTAGACTTTCAGAAATTTTAGAAAATTATGTTTGGTTTAAAAAATTTGCTTGACTTTTCTGAACAAGCTTTGTTTTTACAGGGCCCAATAAAGAGACTAGCTGTTGATGCAACTCTTAGAGCTGCTGCACCATATCAAAAGTTGCGTAGGGAAAGGAACACCCAAAGCAATAGGAAAGTTTTTGTTGAAAGATCTGATATGAGAGCAAAGAGAATGGCTCGAAAAGCAGGAGCACTGGTATTAACTCCCTAGTTTAGTTACATGATTCATTCTCGCCGCCATGGGTAGCTTATGATGCAAAAGTGCTCTCCCTATTTTTCGTATTATAGTTTTTGAGCCTCAGTTTTGGCATAGGTTGCCATTCTAATAATCCATAGAATTTGATAATCAGCTTTTCTTAGGATTTGAGAAACTTTGACCAATACAGTGAACCTTTTTTATTGACATCTTAAATTATTCAATTGTTCCTGCAAATACTTAATATAGATGAGCAGTTTTCAATTTGCTTCATGGCAGGTTATATTTGTTGTTGATGCAAGTGGAAGCATGGCATTGAATAGAATGCAGAATGCAAAAGGTGCAGCACTCAAGTTACTAGCAGAAAGTTATACGAGCAGAGATCAGGTGACATAAACTTTCATATTTGATTTAAAAGATGTTTAGCACTAGTTTAGTCTCAAGAAGATTTCCTTTGTCATTTTTTTTGGCGAGAAAACGAGAAAACAAAGTAGAAGAAAAGCAGAGTTTGTACCAAGTAAACCGTGAAATTTGTTTGTGTTGAATTAGAGCTTTTATTTATTGACCGGAAAAGGAAAAGAAAATTTCAATTAATAACTCATTCATCAAAATAAATAATAGACTATAACAGTAGGATATAGGACCCAACCAAATTCTGGTGATTGCACTTCATAAAGGAAACAATGGTTTCCATTTTTTCTTCATACATGTAATGAATCCTTCCCCAAATTTCTATAAGAATTTAATTTAGTTATTAACGTGTGCTTCTGATCAGCAAACCATGAAAGCAAATATAATAAGATATTCGTGAGCGTGTGTTGTCCTGGTGACTATCCTTGTAACAGGTTGACTGGTAATGTCGTTTAGGTTTCTATCATTCCTTTCCGTGGAGATTCAGCAGAAGTTCTTCTGCCTCCTTCTAGATCAATTTCAATGGCACGAAACCGTCTTGAGAGACTTCCATGCGGTGGAGGTTCTCCCCTTGCTCATGGTCTGACCACGGTATGTTATTAAACCCTCTTGAGTACTGGCATCTCCACACCCTCGTAACTGACTGTAATCTGAAATTTAAACTGCTTTAGGCTGTTAGGGTTGGAATAAATGCAGAGAAGAGTGGTGATGTTGGACGCATAATGATTGTTGCAATAACGGATGGTAGAGCCAATATATCACTAAAAAGATCCACTGACCCTGAAGCCGCTGCTGCTAGCGATGTTCCAAAACCTTCGTCACAGGAGTTGAAGGTAAATCTTGACTGCTTTCTTTGACATATTAATTGTAGCCTGGACCTCACAGCGCATGGCCTTACTGAGATGTGCACGTTTCCCCTCAGCTTTTCTCTATTGCATTAACTTGTGGTAATTTTTATTGGTGTGTCTTAATGAAGGACGAGATTCTTGAGGTTGCTGGTAAAATCTACAAAGCAGGGATGTCTCTCCTCGTCATCGACACCGAAAATAAGTTTGTTTCAACTGGTTTTGCTAAGGAGATTGCCAGAGTAGCTCAAGGTTCTTTGTCCAACGTTTATCGAATATCACCTACTCTTCGTCATCTGTGAAGAGTATCATAATCTCATCATAACATTTGCTGTGCAGGAAAATATTACTACTTGCCGAATGCCTCAGATGCCGTGATCTCTGCTGCAACGAAGGACGCGTTATCGGCCCTGAAAAGCACGTGAAGCATTAGAAATTGTTGTTCATATTGTTCTATTCGGGATAATTTGACTATAAGAGCAACTAATTCTTACCAAAATATGATTCTTAATTGAGGCAGAGCAGCTTAGTTTCCAATCAAAGTATGTTTCTCGAGTTTAGCGTCATTTGTTCTTTGATGTGCAGCAAAGGATAAAAAAAAACCACATGGGAAACGAATCGAATTCGTTCTTTGATACGGTATACTGCCACTGTAGCATATGTCAGTCGTTCAACGCCGTATATAGAAAAGTTTATACATGTCGTTGTATGATTGGCATGGAATGTAACGGTAGCGGTGTACCCATATAATTAAAATCTTTATTTTCCCTTAGACAAAGTATAACACACATTTCTGCATCCATCTTTACATAAAACAATATCCAAATCAAAACTCTAAACATGTCATCAACCTTTGCACTTATAGTCTCGGAGATATAATAAAATAAATATAAATTATATTTAAGAGGTTCACTACTAAATTACTAATAATTCACCCAATTAATCATTGTAGAGTTAAAGGGTATGAAAATGTAAAAACATAAAAATCATTTTTGGATCATAATAACCCCCTAAGAATTTAAAATATCAATCGTGGATCGGTTCAGGAAGTCTGGTTCTATTTCCAAACCAAATTCAGGGGAGAATACCGCGTTGAAAGGGTTCCCCGAGTCGGTATGCTGATTTGGTTGCTTTTCGGTCTTGATGGGCACCCAGATCACATCGGGTGCCAAACCTTGTTGACGAACTTAGTTTTCAATCTGTTCGGGCGAAGATTTCTCTGGAGATGGCTCATCGGCTCTCAACACAGCTCCCCAAGGGATTGGCACTTTGGATGTGTAGTTGGGCTCTTGCTTGCTGATATACTGCAAGAAGAGAACAAAGTTAGTTCTGAAAGGTGCCTTTGTGGGGCCTTAGGTGTAGGCATTGCGGCTCGCAATCAAAACTAACTAAGTGATAGGTGTGCCACTGTTATCTCAGTATAGCAGATGTAGAACAAGAGTGTATTTAGTTGATTACTTGCGTCCCAAGTTACTCGGACTTCTTGTTATCAAAGGATTGTCGTGGATGGGTTAAGTCCACATTAAGTTATTTTTCTTGCCTTGTGACCAAGGACTTTAGTTTATAGTCTTGTAAGTTCGAACGAAGGGAGTCCAGACCCCTTAAGTCATTTATTTAGTTCCAGATTAGTTTTAAATGAAAGCATATCCATCAAACTAACCAGATCCAGGTGCAAATGAGACTCTTAAAGTAAGAAAATTGATGGGTGTGATTTGGATACATGCTGGAGAATACATTAAGCAATAGATCTATTAACTTAGAAAACAAACAAAGAGCTTTGAGCAAGATTTCACCTTGTCGAGCAAGGTTGAACCTCTTGCGATCACTTCTCTTTGAGTTTACAGGGGTTGTATACTAAAAAGGGATGGATGGTAAACAAGTTTACATAAGGGAATCGATACTACACCACTAGGGATGATAACAGAGCTTTAAACTAGACAAAAGATGGCTTTTGTAGGAAATGATCGTGAAAAAGACTGAGATCTGGGCTGATTACAGTTTTTGGATGCAAATCTGGCTTGAGAGCATAGTTTGTATGTTTGTTTGTTTGATTGGTTGAGTCTCCTTGTCTCTGGGGCCTCTTCCTCCTTTTATAGACGAATTAGCTTTTCTGCTGTCTTTGCTCTTGCCCGAATGCACTTGGAGGGTAGTGAGTCATCAATATTTTACTTGTATTACCACTGTAAAGTGCTTTGTGGCGGATTGTAAGTTAGTCTCCATCACTTGGCATTTAATGCATAGGTATATGGCCTATGCATTAATGGGAGGGCACCAATTTGCCTCTGGGCTAAATGCTGGGCTTCGGGCATGTCTTCTTTCAGTTGGCATATCTAGGCTTCCATACACTTGTAGCCCAATGTTCAAATATTAACCCAAACAATGCCCCTTTTAATCATTGTTGAGGTTGCAAACCCAGGCACTAATAATGATTAAATAGTCGTCGCACATTAACAACCGTCGCACGCCTTCACTCGGGACTCGCACCATTTAAAGCAACCGGGGTTAACTGAGACCTTTGTACTAACCCATGAACTCTACCACTAATTTGCTGTTCACTTTATAATTCTCACTTAAACCCATCGGCAAAGCACCATAGCCATCTTAAGCCTTCGAATTTCTAGAAATTCCAGTACGCTTTTATCTGCTCAATTCTTCAATTCTTGCCCCCCCCCCCCCCAAATTCCAGCTTTTCTTCCGATCCTCTTCTCGAAGTCCTCAATGGCACCCAAAGTCGTTTAAACCCAATCTCCCTGCGAAACTGGTGAGGGAATTTCCACCATCCGCCACTTCAACGGCCTTCATCACCCTCGGGCAGGCCTGCGCACTGAACTTTTCTTCGAGGAGGAAGAGTACACTCCTTGGGCCCTACATGTATTTCTCAGGTCCCTCTTGCTGTTGAAAACATCACGCCCAAGGAGAAAGCAGTTTCTACAATATCCACAAAAAGGCGCACTGCCTCCAGCTTCTGTTTCAGGATTTCTATGGCATTGAGGAGTAGCTGGAAAACTTTAATCGCACCGGTAGATTCTGCTTGTGGATATAAAGTTATCCTTTCTTGCCCTAATATCCATAAGCCCAAACTTCCCCAGCATAGGTGTATGCTTCTACTTTCTTGATCACTTCATCATCATAGGTGTATGCTTCGGGATCAACTACCCCGACTTTGTCGGTCAAAACTTTGGTCGGACTTTATGGAAGAAAGCTCTGCTATGGAGGCAAGGATTACAGAGGTGACTTTTGCGATTAATAGATTAGAGGAGTACCCGTTCGTACAAATAAGCCTTTCTAGAAAATTGAAGAAGTCAATAAAGTAAATGTTGACATTGAAGATCCTGAAGCTCAGTTAGCCATTCTAGGATAGATACCTTAGCCAAGGATGTAAAACTATTGATCTGTAACTTTAACATTCAATGAAATGAAAATGACTTCTTTAATCCTCTCTAACTTGTATTTCCTCTTTGAAACTTAACTATGATGAGCATATGAACTGACTCTCGGATCCCTTATAATGTTTAAGCTTCTTCAATGTAGCAATCCCTAATATCCCACAAGGTTGGGTGATATTTCTTTAAAAACTTAGCATTGATTGGATTCCTTTGCAAGTTTCCTTCCAAATCTGTCAAGTAATATCCCTTTTTGTCCAATACTTGGTTGATAATGAAAGGACCCTCCCAAGTCGGGCTCCACTTCCCAAAGCCTCTAACTTGAACTCCTAAAGGCATAATTGCTTTCCACACTAACTCCCTTGCTCGAAGTTCTTCAACTTCACATTCTTGTTGTATTCTCGAGCAACAGGTCTCTTCCTCTCTTGAATTTTATCTAGAGCTTCGATTCGGGCTACATCTAGATCTTCAACTCCTTGACACATAGCCTGAATATATTCTTCACCGTGCAACCCGAATTGATTTTCAATTATAACCGAACTCACATTTATCTCCATAGGGAGCACATCATATTGCCCGAAGGTTAAGGCATAAGGAGTAATTCTAGTTCCTACCCTCTTGGAGGTTCTGTAAGCCCACAAAGTGTCTCCTAACTTCTCATGCCACTTTTCTGGACTATCTGCCACCATCATTTTGATAATGTTCACCAAGACCTTGTTGTTGGCTTCTGCTTGACCATTTGACTGGGTAGTAATGACTAGATTTGATCATCTTAATCTTGAACTTACTTGCAAATTCCTCTACCACATTTGAAATAAAAGATGTCCCGCGGTCTGTAACAATTGTTCGGGCACCCCATATCTGTGTAAGATCTTGGTTTCAATGAACTTATTGATCGCAGTTAAGGTTATGGTTCTCACCACTGAAGCTTCTACCCATTTGGTGAAGTAGTTTGTTGCCAATATTATGAATGTATGCCCCTCACTAGAAGCTGGGTAAATCTGCTCGATGAAGTTCATTGCCCACCCTCTAAAGAGCTAAAGCTTGACCACGGGGTTCAAGGGTACTGAAGGCACATGTTGGAGAGGTACATGTCTTTGGCATTCTTCACACCCTCGGGCATAAGCCTTGTAGTCTTTCTCCATCTCGGGCCAGAAGTAGCCATATCTTCTAAGCAGCCATCTTATCTTAATTCCAGCCTGATGAGACCCACAGATTCCTTCATGTACTACAGCCATTACCCTCATTGATTCTTCCTGGCCTAAGAACTTTAGCAGAAGTCTATCTAGAGTCTTCCATAGTAGATTTCCCTTCAACAAAACATACTTAGTTGTTTGTCGTCTATTCTCCTTACTTGTGGGGAAGGATGGATCTTCCAAATATTGAACAATAGGTGCCCTCCAATTCTCTATCTCTGTCTCTTCAGTCAACACATCTAGGCTAAATCCCCTTTCAAAGATAGAAGGGAGATTTCTTCTCTAAACCTCTACATCCCCATCAAACTTCCTTTCTTAGACCTGTGCTCTAGAAGCTAATTGTGCCATCTTATTGGCAATTGCATTTGATTCTCTAGGGATGTAGCTGACTGATATTTCTATGCACCAATAACTTAACAATTGAGTGGCCGCTAAGTAATAACCGGCCATGGTGATGTGTCTGCACTTGTGCTCTCCAGTTAACCGATTGATCACTAATTTTGAATCACTGAATACCTAAACTTCAGTTGCCCCCAAGTCTATTAAGATCTCTAGGCCAATGATCAATGCCTCGTACTCTGCCTGATTGTTGGTAGTCTCTTGATAATCCATGAGGAATGAATAACAATGGTGAGTACCTTTGGGATCAATGATGACAATCCCAGCTCCAGCAGCATTTTGAGTGCAAACCCATCAAAATACAGTCTCTAAGGAGTGATCCAGATGCTAGTTATTCTTTTTATCTATTGATGGATCCATTTTTCCTTTTTCCTTGCCCGATGAGGCTTTGCTTGGCGGGATCCACACACTAGCCGCCTTCAGAGTTCATGGGATGTTGATCATCTCTTTTTGAGACTCTTGGTGCTCAGCCAAGAAGTCTTCAATTGCATGTCCCTTTATCACTCTTTGAGTACATATTGAAAATTGAACTCTGATAATGCTAGAATGCACTTTCCAATTCTCCCCGTTAGCATTGGTTTTGACAACATGTACTTGATTACATTTGTCTTAGCGATGATGTGGATATGGCAAGGCAACATGTAATGCCTTAGCTTGCAGGCAGTAAAGTATAGAGCCAAACACAACCTTTCTACTGGCGTGTACCTTGTTTCTACCTCAGTAAGGATTCTACTGAGGTAATATACTGCTTGTTCCTTCCCTCCTTCATTGTTTTGGGCCAACAAGCTTCCCATTGACTTTTCAGAGGCAGAAATATAAAGCTTTAAAGGTTTCCCTCTCTGAGGTGGCATGAGCACAGGTAGAGATGCCAAGTAAGCCTTTATTTTTTCAAAGGCTTCTTAGTGTGGTGGACCCCACTCAAATTCTTCTTTGTCTTTCAACCTGCGCAGAGGAGTTAGCAGCTGAATCTTGCCCACCAAGTTAGCAATGAATCTTCTCAAGAAGTTGATTTTCCTCAGCAGCTTTTGCAGTTACACTTTGTTGGTGGGAGGTGGTGATTCCATTATTGCTCAAGCTTTGTTCTTGTCAACCTTTACACCCCTTTGGTGAACAAGGAATCCCAAAAAGTTGCCCGACCTTAACCTAAAAGCACATTTCTTAGGGTTCATTTTCAGTATGGATCCTCATTCTTGTTAAGGCTTGTCTGAATTTTACCAAGTGTTGTTCTTCAGCTTTAGACTTCACCACGATGTCATCAATGTATACTTCCATGCTATGGCCAATCAAGTCATGAAAAATGGCATTCATCGCTCTTTGATAGGTTGCTCCAACATTTTTTAGCCCAAATGGCACTACTAAGTATTCATATGCTCCAACATGACCCGGGCACCTAAAAGATGTTTTGTGTATATCTTCTTTAGACATTTTTATCTGATTATAACCGGCATTCCCATCCATGAAAGATAGGACTTTATGTTTGGCAACTGCATCTATGAATAAGTCAGCCATGGGCATGGAATATTCATCTTTAGGCGTGGCTCCATTAATGTTTATAGTCAATACAACATCGGACCGCCTTAGTTATAGATTTTAATACAGGTACAATGTTGGCCAACCACTTGACATATTTGGCAGGCCTAATAAATCCAGCTTTTACCAGCCTTTCAATTTCTTCTTTGACCTTTTCTTCGATCACTCTTGACATCCTTCGTGGTGCTGGATTCACAGGTTTATATCCTTCCTTAATAGGGATTCTGTGTTCTACTAAGGTTGAATCTAAACCTGGCATCTCAGTGTAATGCCAAGTAAAACAATCTTTGAACTGATGCAAAAGGTTGACTATTCTTGCCCGATCTTCCACTTCCAATAGGCCACTAATCTGTATCAGCCTTGGATCTTCCTTAGTCCCCAAATCAATGGTTTCTAAGGAATCTTATACCTCTAGTGGTGGCTTATCAGGTTATGTACATAGAAATTTGACTAGCTCTGGATTCTCAAGCAAGTCTTCTGGCTCATCCAGGTCGTATATACATTCAGCCATTTGTATGGCCGCTTCCAACTTCTTCCCAAAAAAACTCTTTTTCTTCTCTATTCTGGCTACTTGAAGCTTCTTCTTCTTGTTCATCGGCTAAGCTCTCCCTTTCTTGCTTTCTCTCCCTTCCATACACCAACAGTCTTTTGATTAAGGACTTGACTGTAATTACTTGGTCCTTTCTTCTTTGTTCTGACATTACTGGTGTCAGGGAGTTGGGACAATATAGGGTCTATCCTATTCTTCCGTGGTGAGGAACAATCGTTGCTCCAAAAGCTTTTGGACCTTTACCTTAGTCGAGCGGCCGTTCTCATTAGCTCATAAGCATTGGAGAATCCCAATACTAAGATTGTAAAAGTTGGCTTCTGCTATATTGGTAGTGGGGAGGAATGGCCGTGACTCAGCCTTCACCATTTCCCAATATCCTGGTCCCATAACTCCTTCCTTATGGTAAACTGCTACTTGTTGATGCAGGGTGGAAGACACTGAGAGAGTTTGATGAATCCAATCTTAACCCAGTAAAGCTCCATATGTGGAAGTATTATCCACAACGAAGAAGGCTAACATGATTTGCTTGGAACCTAACACTATGTTTGGACGAGGTAAATAAACTTGGAATTTGGATAAAAGTTAGAATTTATAAATTGACATGCACCAATTCCCTTGTTTGAATTCATAAACATAGAAATTTAGAATTTCTGCGTGGAAAAAAAAACTTGGAATTTGAGACCTCCAATTCCCAAGTTTAAATTCCATGTAGATAGGTGTAATTTCCCAATTTCTATGATTGAGAGTTTAAAAATAACAAATTTGGTGTTCAATTTCATTGTTCTTTTAAGGTTAACCAAACAAGAAAATTCACAAATTCTATAAAATAAAATCCCGTCATTTTAAAATTACTTGGTAATCTTAAATTTCTTCATCCAAACATTATTTAAGTTAACCTAATATCCCATGAGTTCTAGTGATGGCTCCAGAAAAACTAGAAACTGTTACATCTGTGGGGATGAGATCCTTTTCGCTTTTGCATACCCTCTTCATTTGCTTGTATGGCAACACATTGACCGCAGCTCTCAATCAATCAAAACCCCCTTGAAGGGGACTCCCTCCAGATGAGCGGTTACATAAATGGGCTTGAGATGGTTAGCTAGGGTCAAACTTAGCAACTAAAGACCATTTTGTCAGTGCACACTCTCTCAGGCTCCTTCCTTGCGGGTTCGAGCAAACTTGCTCTACCCGACTCCTCTTTTCCCGCTTATTCAACACTAACATGTGCCATCATAGGTTTTGTTGCCAAGTAATCACCCTCCATTGTGGCAGGTTGATCATGCTTGGGACAAAACATGGCAGATAAAACATATGTCATGTTTATGTGGAAGTTGCTAGGTCCAGGTAAGTCTTATTTCTTGCCCTCGATGTGTTCTATGAACTCATCTAACCAGGCCTGTGTTTCTTCTAGCAGCATCAGCTTGGGCAACCTTTCTTTCTGGGCTATGCCAAAGTTTGGCATTTGTCCGGGGACTTCACAAAGAGTATCGACCAACAATGGTGCGGGCAACCCCTTCTCAGGTGAGATAGTTCCAAAGCATATTGGTTTTGGGCTCCATCTTGGGGTTGGTATCATCACCATATCCTCTTGAGCTCTCCTCAAGATTATGTACTTCCCAGGATGGGAGTTCTACGACACATGGTCTTCTTCCTCTTTAGTCTTGCTATTAGCTTTCTCCACCTCCTTCTTGGTTTTCCAATGGAGTTGATTTCTTCCACTATCAAGTACTTTCTCAAATTTACACTCTCAGAGGTTTCTGAAGCAGTGAGGACTTTCAATGAGTTCATGTAGGTTTTGTGTTGCCTCGAAACTCTCCTGATCATAGAGGCCCCCATTTCTTTGACGGGCCTTCAATCCTTTCCAACCACATACCATTTCCGCTCAAGTCGGGCATGATTCTTTTTTTATGATTGGATTCACTGTCCTCCCCTTCATTCTGACGTCTCTTTCGACATAGCTTGGCTGTGGTTGCCTTACATCCACCCATCTTGGCACTTTGGCTTCTCTGTCTTCCACTTCTTCAGAAGCTTCATAATTTTTTAACACTTCTGACAAGCCCTTTGGTTGAGAGCCCCCTCCCAACCTTTGGAAAACATTCTTGGACGTCACTTTCTCATCTGCCCACATTGGGACTTCCAACTCACACTGACACTTGCTGCATATCACCACTCCTTTGATTATGTTATTTTGGGCTTCACGGGAAATTTGATAGCTTATTCAGTTGGCCTATTAACTTGCCTACTTTCTGCCTTCACTTCCCAGGTGGCATTCCCTTTCCTTTTTTTCAGCCCATGTCAAGTTGATCATCTTATTGGGGATTCCGGGAAAGGATCCGTGTCAATCATCATGTTGGCCTGAGGTTTCTCCAACAACAGCTTTCCTTTCACTATAAGGTCTTGTATCCAATCTCTGAACTGGACATAGTTGGTTATGGAGTGGTTGAAAGTATAGTGCAGCTTGCAGTACTTCTTCCCTCTTAACTCTTCCGGCTTATGCATCTTTTTGGTGCTGTCGGGCACAATCACTCTCGTCCGAACCAAATCCTCATAGATCTCTGCGGCTTTAATTAAGTCAAAGGAATAACTCTGGTATTTGGGAGGCTTCATGAGGATAAATCTACCATCATTCATGACCACCTTTTGATCCTTGACTGGCTAAACTAACCCTTTCACTATTAAAGGTTTTAAGGGGGTAGTCATTTCTGCTGCGCACATGTCCATTCTCTCTCCTCTATGGCCATTATTCTTTTCTGGCTCTGCTTCATCAAACTTCACTTGGTGAATAGCCGCTTTGCTTTGGTAGAAAGAATGAGTCTTAGATGAGTGCTTCATTCGCTGTTCTTCAAGCAACATCTTCTCATACTTGGTGGCTGCAATCATCAACTCTTGCAACTCATTGAACATGAGCTGTGCATGATTTATAGGGAATTGGCACCTCATCCTTGTCCTCCTAAACCTCATCATGAAGTCTTCAGTAGACTCATGCTCATATTGCTTGACTTCTACCAGATCGTTGATAGTCATCTCGGGCTCGACCCTATAAAACTGCTTGTGGAAGGCCATCTCCATTTGCCCCCAGTCGGTAATAGAATTAGGGGGCAACAGAGAATACCACTGAGATGCTAAGCCCATCAAGAAGTTCCAAACAATCTCAACTTGTAGTTGGGATTGTCTTCAAATGCTACACAATGATTCGAAAACTTGAAAATGTGATCTCTGGAAGACACATTGCCGTCTTCTCTGCTGAATGTTGGGAACGTGGTCATCTTAAAATTGACTGAAAAAGGGTTCTGCTCGTCAACGTACTCAGGATAGGGCTTATGATAGGTGATCCTAAATAGTGGGCGAGCTTGTGGCTGAGCATTTTGTACCACCATCCTCCTCAACTCAGCTAACTCATCTCTGAGCTGCTGGTTAACTACATTGTTGTGTGGAGTATGTGAGGCTACCCACTTCGGGCTGCGGTCATTACCCTAGAAGGTTTCCTTCTTTAGGTCGGGCTGTCTCCATCTGGCATCCCCTCCCTTACTGGCCAATGATGGTGGCCTATAAGGAAGAGGCTTGTCTGCCTTGGTAGGCTCGCCTTTCCTACTGGATTCCTCGATTAATTGGGGCATCCCATACTTCGTCTTTTCTTGCCCACTCTGCCCCTTACTATTAAGTGAAAATAGTGGAGGGTCGGGCGACTTCACTTCTTGGATTCCCTCCAACACTGGCTAACTAGCTCCAGATGCTTCCTTGTTTTTATCTTTACCATTATTTTCCTTAAGCAAAGGAAAGTATGGAACAACTGGTTCCTCCTCCAGGCTGGCTTCCCTCATTACTCCCCTGGCATAGCCATTTTTTGGAGTAGGGTACTCCAGATCTAGTCTTCTCTGCAAACTCATTGTTAAAGAACAGAGTCTGCTGACTTCTCCCCTGGTTTCCAGGGAAATCTTTTTCATACTTCTCAGCACTTGTACCATGGTGGCTTGTAAGTCCTCATTAGTCACATTCCCTCTCGACTTCTCTGATGTGCTCGGGTTTCCTAGAATAACTGGTCTTTGTGGGGAAGGAAAATCCTCTAGATGGCTTGTCATGCTTGATTTTGGTGAATACTGGGGTGGCCCATATTCTGTGTTTCGCCTGAAGGTTTTCTCCTTCATTCTTCTTCTTGGCATACAAGACTAATGATGTCCCACCGAGCGTGCCAATATACTGCAAGAAGAGAACAAAGTTAGTTCTGAAAGGTGCATTTGTGGGGCCTTAGGTGTAGGCCTTGAGGCTCGCAATCAAAACTAACTAAGTGTTAGGCGTGCCACTGCTATCTCAGTATAGCAGATGTATAATAAGAGTGTATTTAGTCGATTATTTGTGCCCCAAGTTACTTGGGACTTCCTGTTATCAAAGGATTGTCGTGGATGAGTTAAGTCCACATTAAGTTCTTTTTCTTGCCTTGTGACCAATGACTTTAGTTCATAGTCTTGTAAGTTCGAACGAAGAGAGTCCAGACCCCTTAAGTCATTTATTTAGTTCCAGATTGGTTTTAAATGAAAATATATCCATCAAACTAACCAGATCCAGGTGCAAATGAGACTCTTAAAGTAAGAAAACTGATGGGTATGATTTGGATACATGCTGGAGAATACATTAAGCAGTAGATCTATTAACTTAAGAAACAAACAAAGAGCTTTGAGCAAGATTTCACCTTGTTGGGCAAGGTTGAACCTCTTGCGATCACTTATCTTTGAGTTTACAAAGGTTGTATGCTAAAAAGGGATGGATGGTAAACAAATTTACACAAGGGAATCGATACTACACCACTAGGGATGATAACAGAGCTTTAAGCTAGACAAAAGATGGCTTTTGTAGGGAATGATCCTGAAAAGGACTAGATCTGGGCTGATTACAGCTTTTGGATGCAAATCTGGCTTGAGAGCAGAGTTTGTACGTTTGATTGTTTGATTGGTTGAGTCTCCTTGTCTCTGGGGCCTCTTCCTCATTTTATAGATGAATTAGCCCGACTGTTGTGTCTTTGCTCTTGCCTGAAAGCACTTAGAGGTTAGTGAGTCATCAGTATTTTACTTGTATTGCCACTGTAAAGTGCTTTTTGGCTGATTGTAAGTTAGTCTCCATCACTTGGCATTTAATACATATATGGCCTATGTATACTTATGCATTAATGGAAGGGCACCAATTTGCCTCTGGGCTGGATGCTGGGTTTTGGGCAAGTCTTCTTTTAGTGGGCATCTCTGGGCTTCTATACACTTGCAGCCCAATCTTCAAATATTAACCCAAACACAATCTCTCTAAATCTTGGCAATATTTGTACCGCCCCGATCTCTCTAAATCTTGGCAACATTGAACTGATGAGAATTAAAAAAGGGAACCATAACTGAACTGCTGGTGATGAGTAAATGAAACTCAAGACTGGTTGAAGAGGGGAAGGTATTTTAGATCTTGAGAACTTATGGATAAAAGACAAAAAAGCTATAGAAGAACACTTGGAAGGGAGAGGGTGAGATAAAGGGACTTCAGGCCATCTCCAACCGAGGGGTCAAAGGGCTATAGGCCAAACATAGCCCTATGACAAAAAACCATCTTTAATCGAAAGGGCCATAGGCCAAACATAATTTATTATTTTAATTGAATTAATATGGTTTTTCGGATAGGATTTCTTGTCGAGATGTAATCTCAATAATTTTCAGATAGGATTTAGAGTGACACGTGTCGCTAAAGTGAGTAACTCTCCAGACTTCTTATCGATAGGTAATCTCAATAATTTTTCAGATAGGATTTCGATGACACGTGTCGCTAAAGTGAGTAACTCTCCAGACTTCTTGTCGATAGGTAATCTCAATAATTTTTCGAATAGGATTTCGAGTGACACGTGTCGCTAAAGTGAGTAACTCTCCAGATTTCTTGTCAATATGTAATCTCAATAATTTTTCGTATAGGATTTCGAGTGCCACGTGTGGAGATGTAATTGGTTGTGGAAATTTTAGATAGGATTCTTACCTACGTAGCACTTCTTATCTTCAGCTTCCAATGTCTATAAATAAGCTGTATATTAGGGGTATAATTCACATACCTTAATCTTTGCCCTCTCCAATATCTCTTTCAATTCAATCTCTTTCAATTCAAGTTTGCAATGAATTCCAACTTTGGATCCTCTTTGCATTCCAATTGGGAATCCTCATCCAATTCCAAATTGGAAGATAAATGTGCGTAGATGAGATGAGAAGATGAGGAGTCTGATGAAGAAGATGAAGCATGGCGCAACACAACATATATGGCAGCAATGACTGTGGTCATGGCATGTGAGGCAACTGAAAAACAACCTCAATGAGGTGGCTCTGTTACTGGTCGCTCTTATAAACCATGAAATAGAGATATGCTGCATGAGACTCTGATGAACAACTACTTCAACTTCAACTCGGTGTGCACAGAAGAAGGATTTCAGACGTCGTTTCCGGATGAGGCGTCGTTTCTTCGAGCATTTACTTCATGATGTCCAACATGTCAATCCATACTTTTGACAGAAGATGGATAGAACAGGTCACCCTGGTTTCTCACCTCATCAAAAGGTTACTATTGCACTCCGAATTTTGTCACACAGTTGTTCAGATTTACAAAAAGGAGTACCTTCGTGAACCAAATCAAGCAGATCTCGATCGGCTCCTTTGCAGATCTCGATTAGCACAGTGGAAGATCATTAAGGAACCGTCAAGATGGTGGAGTCAAGATAAATTGAACTCCATAATGATGTCGTGCATCATATTACATAACATGATTGTGAAGGATGAGCGAGATGACTATATTGATGGAGAGTCTGATGACGACCAAGATAACCAAATAGGTCAAGGAGGGCTCGTGTGAAAATATATAGTGGGCCTAATTTGCCTTTGGATCCAAGAACTGGTAATATCTCTTTAAATGAGTACATGAGGCGCCATAAGATGATTCGTTCGTGTGCCATAAACAATTACCTACAATAGGATATTGTTGCACATCTTTGGGCCAAAAGAACCATGAAGTAGGCGTTTAAGTTTTATGTTGCTAAATATTTTTTTTTAATGTTGTTTAAGTTTCATGTTGTTTAAATTTGAATAACTCCCCTAAGTAGTACGAGGGTGGAGATTGTGTTGTTTAATGACTTAGGTAGTTATAGGAAAAATATATATATATTTTCACATGCAGCGGTAACCTAGTGTCAGGTAGCCGTTGCTAGTTGGCGTCATGCTGACGGCAGGTAGCCGTTGCTTTTGAATTTTGGACCGGCTCGGGGCTGGCTCCTTTGGGCCAGTCGGTTGGCATGCTTTCCAATTTTTGGCCCAGTCGGGCCCACAAGCCCTTGGCCTAACCCTTGGTTGGAGATAGTTTTTATGCCATTTCGAGCTATTTTTAGCCCTATAACCCTTTGGCCGGGTCGGTTGGAAATGGCCTCAGGTTTGGTAGGGAGTAAATTGGAGAGAGAATAAAAGAATGGAAAGATTGGGTTTCAAAAATTAAGCTCCACAAGCCAAAAGAGAGAAACTACGAAGGCTTGCTTGATATGATGGAAAAGATGATTGATTTGAATGGAAACTGGGTATGATATTTCTAGAGGAGACAAGAACTCTGTGGTAATCATGGTTTAGGATTTAGAGGGGGGAAAGGGCTAAAAGGGATAATACTGTGACGGGAGAGAGGGTGAGGGCATATCTGGAGGAGAAGAAAGAGAAGTGATGGGGGCTCATCGGGAAAGAGTACAAGTGAGGGAGAAGGCTCACAGTCACGAAGGAGAGGGAATGTCACAGAGGAGAGGTATAAAATATTAGATTCCTCAAAGACTGTTGACCCAAGTGTTTATTTACCCAACTTATGATGGAGATAACCGGAGGGATTTTGTGATACAATTTGAATTTGAAAACATCAGAGGACCTTTGTGTAATTGTAGAAACCTAAGAAGGTATTCCTTAAATACAAAAAATCTCAGGAGTGCATGTGAAATTAACCCTTCCTGTAAAGTTATTTAATCCTCCACGTACGACATCGCATTGCTTGTGGACCCGCTTTATCCTGTTTTATTCTCTCTCCCGCTCCTCGCTCTCTGTCGCGATCGGAGACTGACACAGCCTCTTCCCCTCCCTCTCCTTTTTGAAATCCCCAATTTTCCCGCCTTCTCTCGTTCGATTTCCCCTCTGGTCTTCCTGCTCTCTATCACAGTCAGTCGTCATCCTTCTCGGTTTACAAGTAGCAGGGCAGTTAGGGTTAGGGTTGGGGTTTTCACCTGGGAGAGGCCTCAGGAACAGCGATCGCACTCGTCATCGAAAGGAAGAATTGGTTAGGGTTTCTGAGAAATGTCGACGGTAGGATTCCCCTCCATTTTTACATTCCTAAATTACTTCTTACTGTTTTTCTATATTTTGATTTTTCTGGAATTTTGTTCGTTCGCAGACGGAAGCTCTCTACTCCAAACTCTACGAAAAGTACACAAAAATCAAGGTGTTCTGTGTTCTTTCCCATTTCTCTACAATTTTTTTTGCTCATTCATTTTTTTTGCTTAATCAGTTAATTGTATGTTAAATTTGCTCAGGAGAAATTGAGGTTAGGGAAATAGAAAGTAATTGTCTTTTTGTACATCTGAATTTTGGGTATATTGTAAACGTATTTGTAAGGACCTACGTGCTGCCTATACTTTGAATTGGATATTTCTATTTAATCTAATCTGTTGTGTTGCCCTTTTTTCCTAATCCGCGGTGGTTGTTATGCCATGGCAGACTAAGAAATGGTCGGAGTTGGATGAAATTGGTAGAGAACAAGAAGGAAAGTTCAAGCATTATGTATCTGGTATTTATTTTTCCTTCTTAGGATTTGTTAGAATTATCATGCTTGGTCTCCTTTCTCACGTCTTTTAAAAACATGATTATTTTCCATAACTGTGACTACGGCTCAAACTTTACTGCCTCTCTTTGACCCAACTTTGTTGTTTATTTACTATCTTGCAGTTGCAGAGGAGTATATACAACATTTGCGAAATCAAAATGAGAGGTTGCGCTTGGAAGTTGATGAGCTGAGAAGTGAAGTGGCTTCTGTTAGGCATGAAATTCTAAGTTCTGTTGGATCCATTAGAATTCTGATTAGTCAAATTTTACTATAACAACCTAACAGGCTATGAAAAATGTATCACATGGAATGCAGGTCCACCAAAGATGAACAATGTACCGAGTACCAGAATCTTTTGATGGAAGAGAACAGGACAAGTAAGACAATTTGTATCTGGTATTTCTTTCTTTATTCTAACTGAGCTTATAGGAATTTTCTATTCACGTATACCATGGAGTGTGATCTCGGTGAACCCCGTATTTATTTTCTGATAGGAACTGAAATGTCACTTATTTTATAGGTTTTTGGAAATTTAATGACTGATTTGCATATATTGTTAGAAGCTAAAATGTCACTTATATATAAGAATAAAGATTGTTGTTAATAGTTGTCATTAAACATGTAAATCTTGTTCTCTAATTCTTGTTATGGTTGCAACTTACAAATTAGTTCAGGTCTGCTGCCATCACCTGGATTTAAGTAACTCTAGTGATGTTACGAGAGTTCACCTGTCCCTATTTTAATGCGAATGAAAATAATCACGATGCTCTTTAAAAAGCCCATAAAAACGAAGAGGATGTTAGATGGACATCAAATGTGGAAGAAAGACAAATCACCTAAAGGAGAAACAAAATGGAAAATCATTTTCGCTTGTGTATAGGATTCCTTAAATTTGGAAAGCATTTATGAGCTTCTTTAGTTTTCTTTTGCTCAACCTGTGGTGGTCATCTAGTACCTCTTTCTGTTTATTGATGACTCATTTTTGGCAGATAAAGAACTTTCTGAAGAAGTAGAGAGGCTCCGAAAGCTGCAACAGGTGGGAAATCTATTGAATCATAGCAACACAGACAATGGTGGACTGTGTACACCTGCTAGTGGTCAAGTATCCGGAGCAGCAGGAAATCTCTCAAAGAGAAGAAGGACAAGTAAACGTAGGAAGAATTCCCACTCTGAGACAGAGGATATAGTTATGCCTTCTAGTGGGGCTGTTATAACTGTCCAAGAGGTATTTCTGATAATCCTATGAAAAATATATTTGAGCAGAAACTTATTAGCTCCTCTTTTTTCACTGACTAATGTAATCTTTCAGCCACAATGGTGTAGAACTATTGAAAGACAAGGTACGTGTCTCCATCTCTGAAACTGAGGTTTTTGGTATGGTATTTTTTCACATGGTATTGGGTTATTTTAGGTGTTGTATGTTGTTTCCAGGTTGTGCAAAACCAATTGGCCAAGTGAACTGCGTGTTTCAAGTGCTTGTTGAGTATATGGTGGATTTAAAGTTCTCGACTGTTAGTCAAGCCGAAGAAATATGCATCTCAGCTGTGCATCAATCAAGTGGTAATTCTTAAAGTTTGAGCAGACTCTACATTTCAGCTTGAATTTTTCCCTCAAATTTGTCACTGTTTTTCTCCTCTAGTCTGATAAGTGCTAGCATTCTGTTGTTACTTCGTTTGGTATATATCCTCTAATTCCGTATAATAAGCCCAATATTTGTTATTTTAGTTTAAAAAAGAATCCTATGAATTGGTAACTGCCTGGGTGTAGTGAGCACTTCTCAGAGGCAACATAGACGGATATTGGAATTGAGTAAGAGCTGCTAGTGAACCAAGCCACTTGCAGACTACTCAGGCTTTGGGTTTTAACAATTCTGATTTTCTGACAATGCCAATTGAGCCTAATACCTTATGAACATCAAAGTTTATGAACATCAAAGTGTCACATTGTAGGTTTAATTTCTCATTTAAGTGGAAATTTTTGTCATTTGACAAGATTACAATTGAGTATCAGAGGCAGACTTGTAGATAAGTCCATGAGTATGTTCAAATTTTGGCTTCGCCTCCTAAGCTCCTATGAAATCATGCAAAACATGTTGGAAAAAAACTGAAACATCAACATTCAAGCGAAGCGCTAGAATGGCAATCCATTTCTGACATACTGAGCTAGCTAATACATTTGCCCGAATTATCGAACTGAACAAACAAGTCGATGTTAGGCTGGAGTCTGACTACCTGCTAGTGTAATGTAAAGTATATCCTCTCTGTAATTATTTTCTTGCCCGAAGCATTGGAATTGAAGTTTTATGCTTGCATGTTCCTACACTGATATGGATGTCATGCGTCTCATGAATTAGTTGTTGGTATTAACATTTGATGATTATCTATGGTTGTAATAGGTTACGCCTTCAATCTTACATGGATGAACAGAGCTGCTGGTAACGAAGTAGAGCTTCTGTACCTGCACCTCATCATTGGGGACGCTTGAGAGGGTAGCACCAGAATGGATGAAGGATGACATAGTGTTAAGCCCAAACATGTGCCCTATCTTCTTTGAAAGGTTATCTCGTGTTGTCAAGCTGCACTCCTAGTAGTCCCCCCCTGTTCCTCTTGTTGTCTAGGGGTCGTTGTAGGTTATATATATTGGAAAGTCTCAATTACACATTTTTAAGGGTTGAAATTAGACTAAATCTCACATGATCCTTTGCATTTGAATTGAAATTAAGCGCATTTATTTGAGAAAAGGTCGACCACATGACCGCATGAGCCACGATATGACAGCTATTGCCTATGTTAGTATATATGCTGCATGTTCAAGTTGAACTACATCGTCAACAGACCTAACTGGATATGTAGTTCTGCTGTAAATTTGTCACGTTGTTTGCCGAAAAAATATGAGCAAAAACTACTCACTCACATGGAATGGATACCTGTGTCCCCCTCGTTTGCTTTAGCAACAGATTCTTTGTTAGTTTCCCGTACAGATTCAATGCGTCGGGTGTTAGTAAAATTCCTCTCAGGAATACGCGATGGAGTTCCAACCTTGGCAGTGCCATTAAGAACCTTAACCATCACCGCAATCAGATCCTTCTTGTTGAAAACATAATTAGGTAAAATATTGAGCACGCAAGGAGAGACTGCTTCGTCAGCAAATTCTTTCTTCTTTTCCTTGATTTTGTTGATAGAGGCCTTAAAATGAGCAGATAAGCGATAGATGACATCGTCGGTAAATATCTTGATGCCCAAGTTATTGACAAATTTCTTGGCGCCCTGCGTCACTTTGACATCGAATGCCAAAATGGCTGCGAAACTCTAACAATGCTTCCAAGGAGGCGACAGTAGATGCTTGTACCCAAACTCCCTCACTAGTGCTTTTGTCAAACATGCTGAAGCCTAACTCCATAACGGCTAAGTTCTTGACTGCTTCCATATCGTCACGAGGCCCTACCACAGACAGAGAAGTGCTGGCAATAGCATGTTCAAGACCCTCCGCACCTACAAGCTTGATGAACTGTGCAGCCTTGATTTCACTATGATGTTGATATTCTGTTCCCTTCACACGAAGTTCATTCATCGATTTTGGTGTCGTCAAAGCTTGAATTGAAGTAAGGATAGGTCATGCATGTTGCAAACAACAATTTGATCACCTTTGTGAAGCATACCGTTAACTAGTACCGCATCGATGCTTATCCCAATGCCTTGTGTAGGCTTAACCTCCAAAACAGTACACTTCACTGTATCTCAGTAAGTAAGCTCCTTAGCATAGTCTTTTCAGTGCACTTGGATGCGCTTGTAGGTACAACACTGCATATTTAAAGAGTGCTCCATGAATTGAGTTTTGACTTCTTTGAGCTTCCTTTCGAAAAAGAGTTTCACATGCTCCGGCTGCTGCTCCATTGCCTTCTCAATTGGTGGGTTACGGCATGAATTAAAGTTGCGAGACATTGGATGCAAATGATATGTCTTGGTGCCTGCATTCTTTACGTCTTTTTTCTGCACGAGGTTCAGGCTCATAAGAAGATCCCTGTTTAAGAGCATCATCCCAGCTCTTTGCATCCCATTCAGCATCGTCATTGTCACTTTCTTTCGTCCCATTCTCTTTAAATCTTTCCTCTACACGCATTGAATATTCCACCTCTAAATCTACAGCCTTGTCACATTCCACATTATCCATCTCCAGTACGCCGTTTAGATGGGCCGCTGCTCGTTTTGACTTCCTTTTCCGATGCAAGGGTCTTGTAGCCGCGTTTTCATCGTCGGTAGTAGGGATAGGCAACCATCTGGTTTCTCGTTGCCTCCCTCCAGCAAGCTGCTGCTTTTTCCTTTGCACCAAAAATCTTGCCTTATTGTCACACCTCCTCCTTTTCCCTCTCGAGTTGCTCCTCCCTGAGCCTCTCCTCTTTTTATTTCCTTAAGTCTCTATTCTTCCTCCTTTTTCCACCTCACTTCCTCTTTTTTCCGTCGAGCAGGGCCTCTGACATGCTACGGCACTTTCTTGTCCGCGGCCGCTTTTATCGTCTCCTGCTGCGGCTGATGCCTTTTATCCTTCTCCTTCCCTCTTCTTCTCTTCCACAACAGACTGCATAGTAATATCAGCAACTTCTTCGTTTTCACCCGGATCCGCGATTAGAGCAACTGGATCAAGTTTGGACTCATGATAACTTGAGAATCAGCAGCTTCAAATCTAGGAGTACTCTTCGTATTTGTTTGATCTTGAATCTTAATGAGAGCTTAGAGTTTAGATAGTTTCATAATGTTAATTGATATGAAATCCCTTTATATATTCATCCATCACAAGCCCGACCATGGGCTTTAGGCAATCGGGAATCTTTAGGATTCCTTGGGAGAATAGGAAATTGATGTAGGACAAGATATGATTCAATTCAGACGAAGCAAGATAAAGAAAATAAAATGTTTCAAATTTTGGGAAAGATGAATTAAAGTTGCGAGATATTGGATTCAAATGATATTGTTCGTAAGGGAAGTACCGAATATTGAATAGGAACACGTTATGGGATTCGCCTATAGCCAACCTCATCAATTTTTCATGGAGGATATTCATTATTTCAAAGATTGTGAATGTATTGAAGGATTTCTCCTATGGATTGAAGATGTTAAGTTGTTCTTTGAAATTATGAAGATTCTAAAAGAGAAGATCGTGAAGATAGCTTCCAAAAGGGAATATCCAAACCGCAAACAAGCTCAGCCGATTGTCGAAGCAAAGAAGGGGGAAGAGTCTCGAATGAAGGTGATTGGAGAGCCGAATGATGAGATCGTATTTGAGGAGTCGACAACGAATTCTGACATGGAAGTTGAATCGCCAATTCAAAATGATGTTGTGATTGAAGGGGAAGCCATAAAAAGAAGAAGACAATGATCAAGTTGGCATCCATGACGAACATGATATTGATAAAACTCAAACTATTGTGGTCGATTGGCTGCAGGGGATAAGCCATTTTCAAACACGAACATGAACTACCTAGCATGTGAACCTGGACAACAAGATGAGCCAACTACATATTCCAATGTTATTTATGGAATCGACCACATAGTTATACCATCCAGGTTTGAAGAAGTTTTGGCTCCTCATGTTAGAGGTTATATGTGCTTATCTAGCTTCGTGATTCCTAGTGTCGGAGTCAATTTTAAGTCGAACTCGAGGTCAAGTTCCTTTCAAGTGGAGCCTGATGTAATCAAGGTATGAGTAGATTATGACGAAGAAAGATAAAGCAAATAAAATATTTCAAATTCTGGAAAAGATGAATATTAAAGTTGAGAAATATTGGAGTTAGTTGACGTGGTGATAGAAAATGCAGCAAGAAATATTCTGGTGTCATAATTGAGCATATAGTATGTTATTTTAAAGAACATCACTATCAAAACAAGACTCATAGTATACCATGAACACGTAGAGTTTAAGGCCAAAAACGATGGTTTTGATTTCCAAAACAATGTTTTAAAGTTTGTAATTAAAATCAGACTTTTCGTTTTACGTCTGATTTACTTCTTTTACATCCTTAAGACACCCCTAAACTTCCCAAGGATCGAGTTAAGTCTATTTAAGCCCTATGGCTCCCAACATAATGTCTCATTTTAAGTATTATTCAATAAATCTTTCGGTTTTTTTCCCTCCTCTAGTGGATTCCAAAAAACTTTGTTCTTCGAGAGTTTACGTTTGTACCTCTTCTATTGTGTTGCGTGAGGAATCTAAATGGGCATGTACATTGTACAATTAATCCTAAATTAGATTTTTTTTCGTCATCGAGAGATTGATTAAATTTATTTGTTTACTATTAATCAAGTTGACCATAGGTCGGAACTAAAATAACCCAATTACAAACTTGCACTCAAAATTTAAATTACATATACACCTATGACTATGAGGCCTATTCATATTTTCATGATAACTAAAAAAATTTGTAAAACATTTGGAGTCTCAAACTAAAACATGTGTGCCACTTTGTACTATGGTCTAATGATATTCTTATTCACTTATAAGTAAGGGGTCTTAAGTTCGATTTTCTTCAAAGACGGATTTGAACTATATTATATGGCCAACCCATTGTCAAACTTGACCCACCCTTTCACCATCTTAGAGTAGATAAAAAATAAAATGTGTGTGATCCCTACTCTCACTTGAGACTGAGAGATACTTAACTAACCCATTTTAGAAATTAACTTTCTCAATGTGTTTTTATACATATTTGTCAATTGTTAAACCATAATATTTGACATTCATACAATTTTTTTTCTAAAACTATTCGATTACCGTTAATAACTAATTTGATAATAATTTATTATATTTAGCCCAAATCTCTTACTTTTTGAAGTATTTAAAGTAAAAGTTGTCACGAACTCACATGTAAAAATGGGCATCCCTACGTTTTACGGATCACAAGAAAAATTGGCCCGGAAAAAAAGCAAAGCAAAAAATGGAAACCAAATAAGTAGCCGTTGATAAAAGTAAAGAATATATTACAATAAGACACCTGCGGCATTTGCAACGTTCGGAAAATTTTGAATACCTTTACGCCCCTCTGTCCGACGTCGTTTAAGTCCCACCCCATCAGCGTTTTAAACCAAACTCCGCATCCCCATCTTCTTCCACATCTCTCCCAAGCCCTCCCTCTCTCTCTCTCACTCTAACTCGTCACTCAGAAGAGGGAAAGAAGGAAGGAAAGAAAGCCCTTCTTTCTCCGTGCGTTTGAAAAGCGGAGTCTCGGGTTGATTTCCGTTTTCGATTTCTGTTTTCGGAAAACGAAGAGAAAGAAAGAGGGATTATGGCTGCCGTGAACCAAGATAACAGTCTAGTAGTGGCCGGAGCCACTGCCCCCTCGAACTCAAAGCAATCTCAGCCTCGCCCGAAGACCGTAGATTCGCAGTCCGTTCTCAAAAGGTACCATCTTCATCCTACTTTACTGGTGAAGAATGATTAATGGGATTTCTGGGTTTTTTTAGGGGATTCTCTTTGTCAGATGAGCTATTTGAATGATGGATTAAATTCACTAAATTTGTTTTGATAATTGGAGGTTTTCGAGGTTTATAAATAATCTAACCCTTTATTGTTTTGTTTAATCAAACAGGCTGCAATCTGAGTTGATGGCCTTAATGGTAAGACCTCCCCCAAGACTCGATCTTTTCTCCTTATCTTCCGTTTGGATCCTTATTAGAATTTGATTGAATACGTTTCGAGATAGTAATTTTGATGTTTGTTAGATAACATTGGATCGGATTGGATATTGTAGATGAGTGGGGATTCTGGGATATCTGCATTCCCTGAGGAAGACAACATATTCTGCTGGAAAGGGACAATCATCGGAAGCAAAGAGACCGTGTTCGAAGGAACGGAATACAGACTCTCCCTCACCTTCCCCAATGACTATCCCTTCAAGTCTCCAAAGGTCAAGTTTGAGACTCTCCTCTTTCATCCCAATGTCGATCTCGTCGGCAACATTTGCCTGGATATCCTTCAGGTAACTTCCTCAAAATTGTACTAGCCCAATTCACTCTCAGTTATAATATCGTTTGTCCTATGTATCACAATCAATTGGTTGCAGGATAAATGGTCATCTGCTTATGATGTGAGAACCATACTATTATCCATCCAGAGTCTTCTAGGAGGTAATCACTTTTCTCTAACACGTTTGCTTATCGAATTGGACAAAATCTGAATCGAAACCAAGGTTGAGTGCGTACCGAATTTCAATCTTTGTTTATGTGTATTGCAGAACCAAACATCAGCTCTCCTTTGAACGCTCAAGCAGCACAACTGTGGAGCAACCAACAAGGTAACAACGCGTTTGAATTGAATTTCCTTTTACTACTTTTCGGAAGAAAAAAGAAAAAAAGCTTTGTTACCATGAGAAGTGTCTGACTGAGTAATGCTTTATGTGCGTGTGCTTTGCAGAATATAGGAAGATGGTGGAGAAGTTGTACAAAGCTCCGAAGGCTTAATTTAATAATCGAGACGATGGCAAAGAAGTTGTGTTAGATCAGAGAGAGTTGAGTGATTACTGTAGAATCCAAGCCTCTCTAACTTGGATTAGAGAGCATGGATTGGATTAGATTGGATTGTTAGGAGGTTTTTTTTTTTTTATTAATTCCTTGATTTGTTCCCGTTCTTGTGTTTCGCTCTCTTGTTTTCCAGATGAGATATTTAGACAATGTTCATCAAAATTCTGAGTTAAAAATTGTCCTGTGTTTCTCTCCCTCTCTTCTTGGCTGTTCTCTCTGTTGTTCAGATTTAAGATTGTTACAACAATTGAAAACCCGTGTTCGGAGAGACGGGTCATTGATCCATTAGGTGTTGGACAAATCAATTGTTATGTTAACAAGCAACATTCTTATGATAAATCGTCAATTTGTTTGATTCATATAGATGATGACCAAACAATCTTCGAATCGAATGAATATTTCTAAAGATGATCTTGACATCAGGAAAAAGAGAACAAGAAACGTACTCGTTCCATTGGAAGAAGGGATGAGCATATTTGGTTGCTGACCAATAGACACAGAATCAGTCCCTACAAGTACAAATGGCAACTTCAACCAACAATTGGGGTTGCTGTAGGGCAGAAATCTTGTGGTGATTTAAGAAGCAGCAGAGCTAGATAAAGATCAATTCGAACAATACCATGGCAAACAAAACTCTCAAATCGCAGTGTAGGAATACACCACACTTGTAAAACCATATGCAATCATTACGATTAACAGGGATCTAAATCTCAAATACTACGTAAAATCAACAACAGGCGTCCAAGCTTCTACAGTGTCGCGCAATATTTTCACCGCCACTGCCTGTTCTCATTCGTAAACCCAAATTACTTCTTTAAGTTCAACCCAGATCACAAGCTCGACTAAAGGTACACAGATCCTATGGCTTTGATGATGTGAGCTGCCTCAAATTGTACTTGGCCAACTGCTTGTACTTGTCAACAACACCAATCAAGCAAATAGTCTGTCAATCAAAACAAAATGGGATTTTAAGCTAAAAAGAAATCAACAGTTCAAACACGAGTATCTTTTTACCATAATTCTTCTTTTGAATGGTGGCGTGACAAAAAAGAAATAGGCGCACAAGGAAAAGATACTTTCTTACCCTGCAAATTTCAACAACAATGGTCTTATCAGGATTGCTGAGGTCAACTTTGTGCGGTGCAGGCACAGATTTTGCCACTGCATTTATGATTTTCATTCTGTCAATACCGGTGTTTGCACGGGCTTCATATAGGACTGCAAACTGAATGGAACATATAATAAAATCAGAAACCATCTCAAGTATCCAGTAGATTAAAATTTTGTTTATACTCAAACTCAAAACAACTCCGAACTATACTCAAGTGTTAAAAACAAATCACAAAAAGAAAAAAGAAAAAAAGTCAGAAAAAGCTCATCAGATTTATTTCCAGTTCTTTAATATGTCTCCCACTGGCTACATTCAGCAAGTAGAGGCAGCTTTTCCATCACAGAACTTTTGTGTCTTATGGTGAAACGATCTCTTAAGGCAGTCAAAACGAATTAAAATCGGTTTGTAATGATAAGAGAGATGTGGATATCTTTTTTGTTAATAACAAAAGGCAGACGAGGATTAATGACACATCTTACCTTCTGAGGATTCTGAGTTTCTACTGGAAAGTGCTGTTCAAGAAGTGGTTTGATTGCTCTTGAAATTTCCTCTTCAGAAGAATAGCATGCTACTTCAATGGGTAATACTCTTAGGATAAACCTATAATATGCAAGTAATAACAGCCAGTTTGAGAATTGAGATCTCTCTTCCATACATATTCTTTGTAAAAATAACGTAACAAGCAAAATATATAAACCTTGACACGTGTTTCTTCGTTGCAGCAGCAGATGTCATCATATGCTGCACAATTGCGCTAGGGCTAGGATCTCCCTCTCTCTTCCGCATTTGAACAAAGACAACACCGTTGCAACCCGATTCAAGGGTGAAAAAGCGTCTCTGTAAAATATTCCAACATCAGCATAAGAAACCGTTCCCTTTAAATTGGTTGCAAGGAAAGTTAGAAGGATTAATCATGTAGCACACACACCAAGATATCTGAAGAGATATGCAACTAACTTAAAACCACCCAGAAAAAAAAAACTTATTTCGCATTCAAAACCACTGGGAAATCAAGGAAAAAGATGGTCAAGCTAAGCAAAGGTAATGAACAATTAGAATTCAGTATGCTAGAGCTAGTACTAAAAAATACGAGGGACATGGGATGAAAATTGGATCTGTAAGACAGGCTAGAACAGAAAATTACTCCTTAGACACTAAATTCAATAAATTAAGGTGTTCAACTATGCATGCCCTTCAAAAGAACTAACCTGAAGTAGGAGAAATCCTAGGAAATGAAAGAGGAGATGGTCATACTAACTAAGCTAGTGAACAGTTAAAATTCAGAACGGTAATGCTAGTACAAAAAAGAGAGAAATCAGCATCACAAGATGAAACTCAGGCAAGTACAAGAACGTTAAAAAAAAATAAAAAAAAAAAAAAAAAAATCTAAACACGACAATAGGGTAGTCTAGGACATACAATTTGCAAAAAGAAAACAAATAGATGCATGAACAATTAATGGTAAGTGATTATATAACGATATGTGATACACTTGTCTATTTTTAAATTGTTACAAAAAAAATTCAGCATATGCCAAAATAGTGCAAAAGAGATGAGAAGTTAAACAAAATGATTCATAAACCATATCAACCACAAGCCAAAATAATCTTACCCAGCATAAGGGTCATGATGCAAACAAAACTCAGAAGAAGCAGAGCTTGCTAGCTAAAATTATAATACAGACAAAATGAGGTTAGGCATCTAGTATTCCTCACAAATGTTTTTCTCTTTATTTCAGACACAAATCCATGCAATCTTGATACATAAAAGGGAAAGAATGTGACACACACAAGTTCGCAGTCAACTAACATATTAGCACATTATAGAAGCTCACCTTGTTCTTATCTCCCAGTTCTTGAAGCTCGGCTTCAATTAGCTTATCAATGGACTTCTCTTCCACTTTGTATGGGATTGTACATTTTGATGAATCTGTTCCTAGACATTGTTTCTTTGCTGGTGGCTCCTCAGCTTCATTTGCACAAAGTTCCTTACTTAAATTATCCTCTTTCTTGTCATCAGTGTTTTCCCCAGTTTTGTTTTCGTCATATGCATCATTTTTCTTCTGGTGTTCTGATTTCTCACTTGTTGCATTATTATGCCTGGCATCATCACTACAAGAATCACGTTTACTCTCTTCACCCACTTCACCCTCTTCTTCTGCCTCCTTGTTCTCTCCTTCTTGTTTCTTGTCCTCTCCTTCTTGTTTCTTTTCATCTCCTTCTTGTTTCTTTTCATCATCATCATCATCATCACCCTCACTACTGGAAGAATCAGAATACGAGAACACTATTTTCTTATTTGAAGGTTTAGAGGGTGCCTCAGAAAGGTTTAAACCCGAATCCTTTCCACTGACTAGCTCTTCATAAAACTGCAAAACAAACCAAAACAACCAAAGAGATCAGTTTCTCACCTAAAACAGCCAAGAGACAAAAAAAAAAGAGTCCAGAACACCATCTCATAAGTTTAAGAGCACTCGGCATTTTGATTTATGGGAAAGAAGAACTACTAGTAGAAACTAAGATACACTCTCTCAATATGTTATGATTTCTCTTAAAAGAAGATACATATACACATAAACCAATACGTATACAAATCGTGCTCTTATTTATTTACCTGTACCAATACGTATGCAAAGAGTTTTCTTATGGCCCTTAAATATTAATTCTTCAAACTTGGTGGCGCGCATTTAAATATGAAAACAAAGTTAATAAGGGGGAACCAATAGATTTTAAATGATACCCTCTTCTCTTGGCCCTGTCACAATCAGTTCTCCATATTCAGTATGAACTGTTACTTCTCCCAAGGGATAAACTGGGATAGTCCATGGGTGGATGTGGAAGGACTACTCTAGGAACCACCGCAAATCTTACGGCTATGTGGATGAACGGTACATTACATGGTACTGATATTATTATTCATCTTTTGGCCATTGAAACGAGACACAGATAGTAGTAGGTCTCTAAGAAGCAGCTTAAAAAGACGGTTCCGCCAAAGTCGGGCCAATCCATGTACAAACACAATTAAGCTAGACGAGAAATCCAACCCAAAAGCAGAAAAGTAGCAACAAAAAAGAAACCCCACACAGATTAGTAGCAAAAAAAAGCAGAAATTTGGGAAAAAAAGCACCTCCCCATATCAGCAAGTAGAGTATGAAAATGGTAGAACAAGTAAAAACCCAGATAGAAAATTGGGAAAGAAATATGGGATTTGAAAACAAGAAAAAAGAAGAGAGAGCTTACAGAGTCAATAACATTAATGGCCTCCTGAGAGGCTTGGCGTTCCCTTCCGCCATCGCAAGTGATGAAGAATCCTTCGACTCCTGGGTGTAATGGGTACGCGCCTTTCTTCTTCACCGCTTTCTGTACATCATTACAATTTAACAACAATTAACTTCTCACTTAACTAACAATTCAACTCTGTCTAATTATCTCAGAGAAATAGAGAGAGAGAGAGAGAGAGATAGAGAGAGAAAGAAAACTGACGTTGTAAGGGAGATAGCGCTGCTTCCCGTTCTTGGACTTGGTGGATTTGTTGTCCGTCGCCATTTGTGAGTTTCAGTTGCAGTTTGTGAGAAGACGAAGGCAAAAGACGAGGAGGCGCGGCGACAGTAGTTGCAGTTGAGCAGTTGATACTTCCTTTATTGGGTGAGTGACTGAGTCCACAACGCTGGGCCTTGAGGGCCTTTTGTTTTGCTGGACTACAATAACACCGGATTGGACTTTGCCAAACCATTCGATTGCACTGTATTCTCTCCCACTTTTTTTTTATTCACGAGTGAATTGTTGAAATTTAACTAATCAATTGTGGTTACATTCACACGTGAATAAAATATGCATATGAGCAAAGCTTCTCCAGAATATAGCCATCGTTGGTAGAATTTTCAATTTAATTTCTTTTTTTCAATTCTTAAATAGTTGAGAAATGAGAATCACATGCCATTTTTCTTTTTAAACACTTTTTGTTTATTTATGTCCATTGTTTTCTTTACTTTGTTCAATTCAATGGTTAGAAGTAAATAAAAATGCTAAAAAGTGTGTGAAAATCAACTTGTGCAACGCATAACTGATATCCTGCACCTCGTCACCAAGCCCACGAAGAAGCTTAACAACTGGCTCAAGCTCAACAACCACACTAGCATGCAATACTTGTGGCTAATTCTTAACGTATTCGCCAAGTTTCGACCTTGGAATCCCAATTTTCTCCAAGTAAGCCAACACAGGTATCATATATTTTCTCACACTATATCCGAGCATTAACGGGTACTCATTAATATCGTCAACGGACTATCCCAGCTTCTGAAGGAACTCCACTCTCCCCCTCATGACTTCATCAGTAGAAGGCAGCTCTAAGTTTTCTAATCCATCTGGAACAATGCCCAAGTTCTTCAAACAATGATGATCCGAGAGACAAGCTTTGCTTTTCGACCTTGGGCGAGGCCCCAAGTAACGGAGGGTATGTCATACTCTGGAAACTTGGAGGAATGAGTTGAAAATGCATAATTCTGTAAAACTCTTGAAGGGCTTTTGTTAGAGTAAGATTGGCTATTCCTAAACAAAACGCCTGAGTCTGTAATGTCTTATACTAGTACATGTTTTCCGTTTTAATTATTTTAGTCTAAGTTTCTCCCTCGTATTCTCGATCACTAAACTGGCAATCGTTTCAGAGACATCCACTCAAGTAAGTTTGGCATGCATATGCATTTACATGATATCGGTTTATGTTCAATGGGCTGTTTAGCTTTTAAGTTTAACAATTGAGATATGGGCTTTACATGTTAATTAATTTGCTAGGAGTTCGTTTGGCTTAATTAAAGGCCCACATATTAATATAATATAAGATTTGTTTGGAGTCAGATGGTTTTAGTTTTTATCTCTTCACTTAGTGATCACTTCAAACTCTACATATTTATAGGTTCATCAGGTTAGGTTTTAAAGTGGCGCCGCATATGCATAAGTTGAGTTTTAGGCTGCTGCATATATCAGAATAGTTTTTCTTGAGTTTTAGTTGCTGCCACATAGACCTGGCATTTTGGACCCGACCCGTTAACCTGATCCGACCCGACCCGTTAATATTAGTATTTGGGTGGGTGCTTAACGGGTCGGGTCGCTAACGGATGGATCCGACCCGTTAACAACCCTATTAAATAACGGGTCACTTTGGGTCAACCCGTTAGCACCCGTTAGTGGAGGATATTTTAGTAATTTCAATAAAATCTTAACAACAAAAAATAGACTTTATGTAAAAAATAATAATAATAATAATAATTGTTAACGGGTCTTAACGGGTGAAACGGGTGACCCGTTATCTTAACGGGTCGGGTTCGGGTGACCCGTTAGCTTAACGGGTCGGGTTCGGATGATCCGTTAACTTAACGGGTCAGATTGAACCCGACCCAAAACCCAATAAACCCGACCCGTTTACAGGTCTAATGCCACACTTCCATTATTTTAAGTCATATATGATAGCCTACATCAGCTAGATGCCTTATATAGATTGATTACCTTGCGGCTGCCATTTTTCGTTTTAAGAAATCATAAAGGGGTTGGTTGCAGTGTTGAGTTTCCGTGAAAAACAAAAGAAAGGTTTCTGCTATTTTCGAAAAGAACTGCAGCCACTGTTTTTCGTCAGAATAAGGTCTTGCAATTTGTGTTAGCATGCATTGAATTCGTTGGTTTCGTTTTTCACAGAAGAAAATGATTTTGATTCTACTGCTTTGGATTTTTTACAGCATGTATTTTTAAGAGAGAATAATACTTTTCATGTTGTTTTGTTTTTGCTTTAATTAGAAAATCAATTATGAAAATGTGCCTTGTCATTTTCATAGTTGATTGATTTTCAAAATCATATCATTTCATTCATTTGTATCCTCCTAGCTTAAGGAAATCAATGAAATTAACAAATCAAGGGAGCAATAAATACATCAACCTCAAGAGATGACTCCTACCAAGGAGAAACATCTTCAATCCAAATTACGTCATCATGGCATCTCAGTTATGAATATTTAGCTCAATCTTTCTTTCTTTCTTTCTCTCCCTCGATCGCTTCAATGCCTATAATTTGAGAAATAAGAGGAAAGCCTTCTCTCGAATTCGAAGATGTGACACAAAGTGAAGTACTAGAACTTAATTTAGCTCAATCTAAATGGGAAGTGGCAGAATCTTTATGAAACAAAAATAAGGGAGAAAATAAATGAAAAAGTAAATAATTAATGAAAGTTTCTATGAGGAGAGTCATATTAGTATACGCTTATATTATAAGATAAAGAGAAAATGATCTGTATTTTGTTGTGACATTTACGTGAGTTTTGATGTTATGTATTTAGCTCTGTGTGAGAATTAAAAAGCATATTCAACAAAGTTAACTACACAATTATTTTTTGACAAAAAGATAAAATAATTATTTAGGGAAGAAAACATAAACAAAACAATTTAGACAGATAACAATCTAATTCACAGAATAAGAAAAAACATAATTAAATAACAACCAATAAAATTTAAACATATGGAATGCCATAAAAAAGGTGTATAAAGGATAATGCTAGGAAGATTAAATTTGTAAACAAAATCAGGGAGACTAAAGGACATGAAAGTTGATAATTAGTTTATTACTTAAACGTTGATAAACTTGTTTATTCCAATTAGTGACACATCATTTAGTTTGCAAATTTTGTCTCTAAATTTTGTCCCTCTAGCATTACTCGTGTATATATTCTCAATACACACTTTTATTATTTTTTTATTAAAAAAGAGGAAAAACAAGTGTGTATTGATAATTTATATAAACATCATGGGAATATCAGCCCCCAATAACACGTATAACAACGCATAGAGTACGCAGGGGGATTCATGAAAATATAATAATATCCTAATTATATAAGATTGAAGAGGTACAATGATCATTTGGAACATTGGAAAAGCCAGAGAAAACAAACTAACCAATCATTTTTTATTAATCTAAACAATATTGTCTTTTCCTCCGGTGATCTTTTGCTATGTCACTTTGTAGCCTAATCTGTATATATTTATAACAGCTTAATTTTGCTACTTGTTTTTTTAGTTATGGATTCCAAAGCCAAAGGATTTCAAGGAAATAATGGAATGAGAACAAGAAGCTTTCGTGATGAAGACTATACCAACAGGAGAGTGTTTCTGCGGAGCTATCCTCTTGACTGGGAATTAGGTGGAGATGATAAAAATCATAAAGAAGCTGCCGCCGCTGGTGGTGGTGGTTCAACAGATAAGATGAGGTCCATGAGGACCGGTAAGGACGACTGCAGCAGCGGCAGATCGAAGAAGCCGATGATCCGAAAGATAATCATGTCAGTGTTTCATTGGGGTGGAGGGAAGGTGCTGGTGTTGAGGAGGTTTAAAAACAAGCTTGCTATTTATGTCATCTCTTGTATCCCTGTTGGCTTTAAGCCTCCCACAGCCCTAATTTCTGGTTGACATATATGTTGCGTGTCTTACTCATCTACCATGCATGCGTCTTACCATCTATGTCATCATGTGTTCTTAACTGCATGCATCTGCACACCATATGTTGAAGTTTATATTTTAGTTATCAATTTCTAGTTTGTATTTTGGATTGAAGGAGAACAAAGAAAGCTTCAGTGTTTCTGTAAATAAGGAATGAGGAAAAAAACTTAACCATCAACAAAACATATGTAAATTAATGTGCAATTAATACGTGTATGAATTAAACTTTAGTTCTTTAATTAGTTACATGGTTACAAGCGCACGGTTCATGAATTTTACTTTATAAATTAGAGTTCATGCATGTATCCTACTTGTGAGAAATTTTTCAAAAAAGCACGTTGTCTTACCGTTATGTTATAACATGTGTACCAATTGTTTGATACTAATATACTTACAATGGCTGTTGTTAGTGTTCCTCTTAAGGCTCGTATAAACAGCAAATATTTAAAGTTTGGTTTCGAAATAAGATCTATTGTGACACCCTGAATAGTTTAAATTGCTTTTAAAACTGTTGATGAACATATATTATGACACCCCAAAAAGCTATATTCCTAACCAAGAGTACTATCAGGGAATTTCTTTTGTGCATAGCCTCAATGAGCATGCTACGTATGTGTAGTGCCTTCCCTCGATTTGTTTTTAGGACTAGGCCCCCAAAGCACCTCAAAAGGAAATATTGTTGATTTTCACACACCTTTCGATTTTTTAATATTTGCTTGCTCTTCCATCCCTTTATCTTTATCTTAGGGTTTGAAGAAAAGAAAATAAACATTAAAAAATAAAAAAATGTGTGTGGATGGTACAATGGAGTGCGTGAAAAATCACCACCCAAAAGAAAATTGCGAGCGGTGTTTTGTTAAGTCAACAATTCCGATTAACAAAATAAAATGATATAACCAAAGAATTAAGCTTGGGAGATGATATCTCCTTGTATTTGATATCGCGAGCCTTAGGAGATGAGATGATATCTCCCTATTATATGTGAAATTTCTTAAACGTTACATATCACTAGATGATACGAGCAATGGACAGCTGATAGGCTTTAAAATCTCATCTAACGGCTACAGGTAAATTGGCACTTATAATGGTAGGAAAACCGGAGTGACGTGACGTAGCCTTAGATCACGTTACTAGTAATTGGAGTAATTCCATAAGCTTTGAACATTAATTTTCCACATAAGGAAGAGAGAGAAGTGAAACACGCACCATGTCGTTAGGGATGAAGATCTAGGACAAAGGAGATATGAAAATAGGACACCATTTCACTCTTCGCCAATCCAAAAATTAAGCAACTTTGAACGAGATTTGGACAATTGCAGCATATCGAATATGATTTGGTGAAGAAAGATACGAGATTATGTTGAGAATTCGAAACACTTTGGAAATTTGTCATCAAATTTATTGAATCTGGCAGAGGTGGGTAGGTTGCGAAGGACATCGCAGCTGTTGGCGTCAAGATGTGACAGCTTGTGTTTGAAGTACGCGAGGTTTGAACTGCAATAACAGACATGATCTTTTGAGGCGCATTCGCGGAGGAAAGATTTCACATTCACTTTGATAACTATGCAATTGAAAAGAGCAAATGAACTGAGGAAGAAAAAGATGAAAGGCGGGAAGAAGAGAGAGAGATTTAGAAATGTAAAGCTTGTATATTTTACGTTGTAGTAAATGAATATTACACACATGGTTATATAGAGACTCTTCTTACACCAACAATTGCTACAATACCCCCTAACTAACTTTGCTCTTTTAACAAACTTAACTAACTGATGATTGACAAGTGTCACAATCTTATGGCACTATAGTTATTACACCCCCCCCAAAAAAAAAAAAAAAAAAAAAAAAAAAAAAAAAAAAACTTAGCTAGAAGATCCCAAGTTCAATTTGTGACAATGTTGAAAAAAAAATGACTATGTAAGCCTTTAGTAAGAACATCCATAATTGTTCATCTGTGGGAATGTACTAGACCACCAGATCACCTTTTTGAACCTTTTCTCTAACAAAATGATAGACAGTGTCTGAATGCTTTATTCAAGAGTGAAAAATAGGATTCGAGGTAAGTGCTAAGGTAGAGAGATTATCACAATGCAAGTAAGGAGGCGTAGGTATAACTTGATGAATATCATTTAGTAGAGTTCGAATCAAACATACATCTGCAGTATAGTGTGCTAAGGCTTTATATTCAGCATCAGTTGAACTTCTAGAAACAATAGATTGCTTCTTTGATTGCCAAGAAACTGGATTTGACACCACATAGCCTATAATAAACCTTCTAGTATTGATATTTGCTGCCCAGTCAGAATCTGAGTATTTAGAAATATGAAAAATCAGAAGATCTTGTATATCTCAATCCACTGGCAACAGTTCCTTGCAAATACCTTAAAATTCGCTTTACCAAATGAAAATGAAAGTCAGTAGGATTTATCATAAACTCACAAACCATATTAACATAATGTGCAATATTAGGTTTTGTAAAGGTAAGGTACTGAAGAGCACCCACAATGCTTCTGTAATGAGTAGGGTTTGAAAATGGTGTTTCTTCAGTCACAAGCAATTGAATGTGTGGTTTTGATGGTGTAGAGGTTGGCTTACATATCTCCATTCCAGCTTTCTTTAGTAATTCATTAGTATATTTAGACTGATTAATGAACAATGAACCATCATCTGAGTACTGAATTTGTAACCCCAAAAAATATGTGAGTTTTCCCATGTCCTTGAGATCAAATACTTATACCAGGCTTGAAATAACTGATTGCACTTTAGTTGGATTGGAATAAGTAAGTATGATGTCATCAACATACAATAAAAGAATGATAACATCTCTATCTTCAACCTTAACAAATAAACTTGTGTCGGACAATGAAGTTGTGAACCCAAAAGCTGGTAATAAACTTGTAAACTTCGAATTCCAAGCTTTATGAGCTTGTTTCAGTCCATACAATGATTTCACAAGTCTGCAAACATAATCTGGATGCTTAGAATCTAAGAAACCTTGTGGCTGCTTCATATATAACTCTTCTTCAAGATTACCATGCAAAAATGCATTTTTCACATCCAATTGTTTAAAACACCAACCATATTGTGTTGCCAAAGCAAGTATCTCACAGTAATATGTCTCACTACTGGACTGAAGGTTTCTGAGAAATTCAATCCATGTTCTTGACTAAAACCTTGAGCTACAAGTCTTGCTTTGCATCTGGATATAGTGTCATCAGGGTTCTTTTTCACTTTGTAAACTTACTTACTGCCAATGAAGCCTTATCAGATGGTGATGGAACCAAAAGTCAAGTTTCCTGAGCTTTAAGAGCGTCAAATTCCTCTTGCATTGCCATTTTCCGTTGGACATTGGAAGAAGCTACCTTAAAATGTTTAGGTTCCTCAATATCATGAACATTAGCTAAAAATGAAAAACCTTCACAGTTGGACATAACATTTGAATCATCAACATAATCCAATAATTGTAGTGAAGACAGTTCAGGCAAGGAAGCAAAAAAGAAGAAGCATATTCTTGCTTTGTAATACACCAGTTTGAAGTCTAGTTTGCATACCAGTACTTTTATCAGCATTGACATGAAACAAAGGAGTTGTAACATTTGAATCATCAACATGAGAATCATCATTGTAAGAAGAGCATGGAGATATTGGAAGGATTACATGTAGTTGTATAGGATCTAGGACATGAAACAAATGAGATGTATCATTTGTTCTGGAAAGAGTATGGCCAAATGAAGATTCTGCAGAAACTGAAATTTGAGTATTTATAGAACTTTGACTTGAAGGTTTATCAGATCCAGATACACTTTGGGACTCTTTACTAACAGATTGAGAGACAATTTGTACGAATGGAAATTGTGACTAAGATACATTTGAAGTCCTTGAGCTTATATGAACTGGTACTGGAATCACCACTGATGAAGTAGCACCTGATTTATAATGGATTGTTGACTAGATGGAGACTTAAGTTGTTGATGACATGGGAAAACACTTTCATAAAAAATTACATGTTTTGATATGATCCACTTATGAGTTTGTAAATTGTAACATATCATTCCTTTATAACCCATGGAATACCCCAAGAAAACACACATTATAGATCTCACTTGTAACTTGTTGGAGTTCTAAGGTATCAGTCAAGGGTAAATTGCTGAACCAAAAATTATCAATGAACTCATATATGGAGGTTTGTCATACAACACTTTATAAGGAGAATTCATTAACAATGATTGGCAAGGCATTCTATTAGTGAGAAAGATAGAGTGTGCATAGGCAAAATACCAGAACTGAAGAGATAAACTAGCAGTACTTAATAATGTAATTGTAGTCTCAACAATATGTATGTGCTTTCTATCAACAATACAATTTGACAGACAATAGGCTTATAAAACTGAGATTCAACAATTTGACAGACAATAGGCTTAACAATGTAATTGCAGTCTCAAATAATGGGTCAACAATTGTCTTATTGTCCTGCACAAAAAATTGAGATTCAACACATATAAAACTAGCTTGTATTGTTAGCACATAATTATTTCACAGACAATAGGCTTCTAGCAATTTTAGGGACATATAAAACATGTTGAAGAATAAGAGAATGATTATCAGTTCTAATTGATGTAGAACCAATATTCTTTATAGCTAAATATGTGCCATTGCCAATAGTTATGTTATCTAAACTTTCAAAAGGTAACATTTGAGTCAGAGAGTTGACATCAGTAGTCATGTGATATGAAGCCCCAGTGTCAACAATACAAGCATCATTAAGACTGAATTAATGTCTGTTAGGTTGTCATAGCATTCAAAGATGGTGGTGGACGTTGACCTTGATAAGCATAATTTCCCCTATGAAAGCATTCCAAAGCTACATGGCCTCTCTCACCAAAGATTTGACATTCAACCATAAACCCATAAGAATGAGCATTTGTATTCCTCTAAAAGCAGTATGCAGCAATGTGTCCCCTATGGTTACAGATTTGACATTCTATGACAGCATTTGTCCTGCTTTGAGTATTAACAAACTAGCTACCATTATTATTTTGTCTTGATGCTCCAGAATTAAAGTTTTTACCTTTGTGACCACCATTAGACTTGAAGTTGTTATTTCCCTTGTAATTCAAACCAAAGAAAGAATTTAATCCAAGTTTGAAAACCATTAAACCAAACCTTGACCCATTATTTGCATTGCCTACAAAACCAAAGCCAAAAGGCAATGTAGGAAAATATGCAGGTAAAGGAATTAGTGGATATCCAGGAGGTGGAATATATATGGATCAACAGGATACTGAGTTGAGGGCAAATTATATGGTCCATGAGTAATTACACCACTAATTGTGGCTAGAATATGACTATGGCCTTGAGGGTTTGGGATAGAACCAGATCATTGACTAAAACCATTGTTAAAACTAGAACCCTGACTATATAGTGCAAACATGTTCTGAGTTAACATTGTAATATTCCATTCAATCTCTTTCTTAGCACCAAGTACTTGAGCTCAAAATTCTTTTAATGTAATTGAAGATTCTCTAGCTAGAATTATTGTTCTAATTATTATCTGAAACAAATTCTCCTGTTGCACTAAGATGTTCCCTTATGTTCTTAAGCCTCAACAAATACTTATCAATATTATCAAACCCTTTTTGAATGGTGTGGAGTTCAATCTTAAGGTGATTGACCCTAAACTTAGAGACAAAAGTATATCTTTCAACAAGATTAGACCAAACTTCACTAGCAGTTCTACAACCAATTACATACTTCATAGCTTTCATCAGACAATGTTGCTAGTAGCAAACTTAGCAAAGCCATATCAGTAGATTCTCATTTTATATAAGCAACAATAACTTCCTTAGTAACCCTAGTTTCAAAATTACAAACTTTGGTGGACACACATTTGTACAATCAAAGTGCTCAAACAATTTATATCCCTTCAAAACAGCTTTAAACTGAATTTCCCATTTGGCAAAGTTATCATCACGTAGCTTAATGGTAAGCATACCCAGAAAACTCTCAACTTTCACAACTAGAGTAGTCATGACTAATACAGAACTATCAAGAATTGAAATCAAGAAATATCAGCAACCCAGATGAAAGAATGACACTTTCTTCCGAATCAAGAAAGAATGAAACTTTCTAGACAAAAACTATTCCCAAATCAAGAACTCACAAATTTAATGACTGGCACATAAAATCTGCTCAAAACATAGAAAAATAAAACTCCCAAATTTCCAGATCCAATCACAAAATTCACCAATAAAAAAACTCAATACTTCTTTAATAATTGAAAACACTACGAGAAAAACGATATCACATGAAGATACGAAGCCAACACTATCAATGAAGTCATAGAAACACCAACAGCATCAAGAACTTCACATCACCAACTTTTGCAAGATCTCCAAACAATCACCAATCACCAATCACCAATCACAGCTTCAACCCAAAAGAGCGAACATGAACAATCGTTTATATTCAACGGAAGACACAAGATCGGACATTGCTGCAAGCATGGCCGACGAGGATACCAAGATAACCATGCTATTGAAAAGAGCAAATGAACTGAGGAAAAATAAGATGAAAGGCGGGAAGAAGATAGAGAGATTTTAGAAATGTAAAGCTTGTACATTTCACATTGTAGTAAATGAATATTACACACATGGTTTGATTGAGACTCTTCTTACATCAACAATTACTACAATACCCTCTAACTAACTTTGCTCTTTTAACAAACTTAACTAACTGATGATGACAAGTGTCGCCATCTTATGACACTATAGCTATTACACTTGAGGTAACTAATTTTGGTAGATTGATAGTAATGCGAATAAATTTTGAGATTTAAATTTGTTTTTGGAAATGTTAATTTTCAAGTGAGAATGACTTGTACAATGTAATGGATTTGTCATTGAAAATTAGTGTTTCAAACAATTGTATCGTACTGCAAACAAATTGAATATGTGTAGTTTAAATGCATTTTACTTCGTACTGTACATGATTGTATTATTTAAACATTATACATGAATGAATTACATGGAAGGTGAATCAATATATGAAACTATGCTGAATATTGTTTAAACATATACAGTGTTGTTAATGAATTTTACAAGAAGTATGCCAAGAACATGGAGTTCAGTGTTAGAAAAGACAAGGCATACATAGAAAAAAGGGGTAAAATGTCAACAAGATAATGGCTATGTTCGAAGCAGAGAGTAAGGAAGAAAAAGTGGTTCAAACATGAAAACAGACAATATACACCCAAAAATGGACAAGAGAGAACTGCCTTGGGTGTTTTGTAGTAAGCTACCGCATAAAAAAGGTTGTTATATTGTAACGCAGTTCAAATCATAACATAGTCATGAGTCAGCTATTCCCTCTTATGTGGCATATCCAAGATCACACCGAAAATTTCATATGCAAATCTAGCACATGCAATGAAAATGCACAAAGCATGTTTTAGAAGATGCTATGTATCTGATTATATGGTTGATCAAGTAGGGGGGTTACCATCAAGTTGGTTTTAAAATGAAGAACTTACATAATGGAATGGCCATAATCAAGCAAGCGCGTCACTGAATAACGACGCAGAATTCAATGTGGCCATATGTTTTGTTCAATGAGAGCCGCGAATTTTGGCCATGATATGTGTGCTACGAGAAGGGAAACGTCTACGAGAGCGAGCACAAAGGATAGGAAACCCGCGTCAGTGTGCATAAACATGATTTTCTGTTGCTACATGAAATTTCATTTCATTTGCACATCCTTGATGTTGTTCTTCATCTTTTGTAGAGTAAGGATCTTGGGCAAAATATAGACTTTTCATGTTTGAAACCATTTGAGTAATTTTTAGGGATGTGTTAGCGAGACTCACCCAAAAAGCGATTCCGTCAAAACTCGCTAGTCCGTTTCAACCCCTCGTTGAATTCTAGTTGGGCCCCACATCTTAAACAAAACAAGAAAAACACAAATGTTCAGTAACCATTCATGCCTTGGAAATGCAAATGGTGGCAATTTTCATCTATTATCTCATCAAATTTAAATCTTATATTCCACCCCCATGTAAGCATAGGAAGCAAACATATAAGTAGCTAAGAAGAAAAACCAAGAGACCACGCAATCCCGTGAGCCTTAAATCTTATCTTCGACCCCTATGTAAGCATAGGAAGCAAAAATATGAGTAGCTAAGAAGAAAAACCAAGAGACCACGCAATCCCGTGAGCCACCTCACACCGTCATCTGTAACCCCTATCTTCCCACCATCGGTAAAAACTACTACTCTAAACCTTAATGGGAGTAGTGTATTCGTTGGTCAGTTGAGAGTTAGTTAAAACTGTTAAGGGCACTATTGTAATAAGAAAAGGTTGATAAGGGTAATGTTGTAATAGGCAAATGAGGGCTGTTACTATATAACCTCTTGATGTAATTGCTTTAGAGCATTATTGTGTGATATACAAAGTCAAACTGCATATTCTCTCCAATTCTCTTGTTTGCACTACTTTCTTCTTCCCTAAGCTTCTTCAATTCCTCCATAGTTAACATGGTATCATTGCCGGTATGGCTAGTCGTCGTTCTCGGTTCTGAGGTGTCTTCAGCTACTCTGCTTTCTTCCATCGGTGTGTTGTACAATTGAAGTGGGTTTCTTGGTGTTGTAGTTCTACAATCAATTGAAGTTGGTGATCAATTGTGAAGGGGTTTTGCGATTTCTATGCTGGGAATCGTATCACGTGATATCAATTCACTTGCTTGTATTCTTTCTCTCTTGTCTTCGCTACCTCGAGACCCAACTCTAACCAAAGCAAATAAAAAATAAAATGATGATAGATAAGACCAATTATTCAAAGCCCACTTCCAAATTAACGCAAATTCTAAGACCAAATTTTAAGAGGGGAGCATGGCTAATTACTATATATTATCCTTCCCATCTCGTCCCTGAGAGCTCATTCCTGCTTACTTAGGGTTCCCACTAGTTCCATTTGGTTCTCACTTTGATCCTCGCCCTTTGATCCTAACAACACCATGTTTACTCCCAACCACCGGTTGTAAAAGATATTTTAGCCTTCCCCTCAATATCTCACCCATCACATATATTAAAACCTCTCACCATTAATTCTGACCACCCACTGCTTTTATTTCCATCTTGTCGTTGTGCCCTCCTTATACCATTTCAAATCTTCCAAGATCTACTATTTTACTTTCTTAATCTCTTCTCTATTTCACCGTTCTTGGTGGTATGATCAAGATAGATACCCATGGGTGATTTATCTTCTTTTGGGGGTTTGACCTTCCTGTTCCCAAAACCACAAATCTCAGGCACGTAGACTTTCTTTTGGAAAATTTAATCCCTCTCATGTCAGTGATCCCTACAATCCAGTTTGCAGCCCTAGCCAGCAGCTTGTTATCTATGTTAAGGAACATTCGTTTACTTCTTTCTCTTTTTATGTCGTTCTCACTATGTTCCCATCAAAACTTTTCATTTTTAAACCCTACATCCCACACATGCTTAATCATCTCTCAACCCCAAGTTGCAAACATGGAGGAATATACTACCCATACCAACAACTTTCTAGTTAATCTAGATAGAAAACCTGAACATTCCATCACCAACACTGGTGCCTGCTTGGCGGGTTTCTTGATTGCTGAGTGCCGACTCCCTTCAAGTACTATCGTCAGTTTAATCAAACGCTTTTGAGCCCCCTTATGGCAACTTCAAAGTTTCAGCTCGCACGAACACTCCATTATCACTGTACCAACGGAATCTGTAGTCGATCATGTTCTTGATGGTGGTCCATGGAACATTGCGGGGGACTATCTGGTTGTTCATAGGTGGCCACCATATCTCACTTTTGAGGAAATCTCAGCTCACTGGATTTACTACTAGGTTCAAATGCATGAGGAGCTTTTAGTAGATTTCTCTTCTCAAAATGCACGTACGTTTGGGAACCCTTTTGGTGAAGTCATAGCTATTGATGACCCTCTAGCTTGACCGGAGGGTGTCCGTGACTTTATCTGTGTTCATCTTAACGTTGATGCTAAGAAACCATTATTTAATGGATTTTGGCTGCAGAACCGAGATGGTGGAAGATCCAAGGTGGTGTTCAAATATGAACATCTCTCCAATTTCTGTTTTAGATGTGGAAGACTCAGTCACTCTGACAAAAACTATGACCATGAAATGTCAAATATGTGCAATGATTATCCCTACTCTACAGCCATGATTAGGGAACAAGTATGTCTGCCCCGAATCACTCCGGTTTCTCGTTCTAACCATAGTTCTAGCATATGAGGAAATAGGTAGAACTCTCATTCCCTCATAGATACTCAAGGTCTTCCCTGGGTTCTTGGAACCCCTCTACCAAAACCGCCAGTGAGGGGTGCCTCGGCCACTGTCATCTTTACCAGAACGCATAGAGAAGTCTTGGATGAGGGACTATCTTTGTCCCTTAACCTGTCTCCTACGAAGCCACAAGTCTCCCCTACTCTGCCAACGTCAGGTATGGCTACCCATGTGGAAACCAACTTCAGCTTATCTCTTAACTTGTCAGCCTTTGACTTTTTCTAGAAGAAATTTCCAACATCTACAGCCGTTTCTACTGCCAGCTGGCTTATGGAATCCTCCCAATCAACTTTGACTTTCCTATCACCCTCAAAGTCAACTGCTTTTTTCCCTTATACCTCTAACCCCACCAAAGCCTCTAATCTAATCACATATTTTCAGGATGAAGATCATTTTCCCTCCCATCATACTCATTTGGAGCCCTTTCCACCATTTCAAGCTTAATGAGACTCTCCGTCAGCAATACCCCTCAGTCTCAGTCACCACCTGGGGCTACTAATCATGTTAACATCAGTCTCACCATGTCTAGTATCACTAAAAGCCTTATGTTGGGAAACTTGGTGAAGAAAAAAAAATTAAAAACTCTACTTCTGGAGAATCAACTATCCCATTCCCTGGTTCAAGTAACAAAATTTTCCAAAGGTTTAACCGTGGTAACCTATACTCGCACTCGTGGCATGTCCTACTCTTGTCATGGCAAAGTAAGTCTCTCCCACATGGCGACAACCAAACCGATCATCTCTGTTGAAGATTCAAACGACATGGATAGCATTGCCTCTCCCCACTCACCTGATGAGGTCAATAATGGTATTATCAAGGGTGTGGAGAACCCCATAATTCTCCAGGGTACTGGTGGCTGGGCTGATGCAGCTACAAGGGATAAGTGATCTACCTTGCTTGGAACTGTCAAGGGATTAGGAAAGACTTGACAGTGGATGCTTTTCGTGAGCAAGTAAGATTAAATAAGCCCTCGGTTATTTTTTTTATATGAACTAAATGTAAGACTGAAGTAGTTCATAAGGTCGACCGTTCCCTAGGTCTTTGCAATGCATTTTCTGTTCCTGCAGTTGGCAGGTCTGATAGGTTATGTATGTGGTGGAAATATGGTACTTCTGTCCAAATTTTATCTGCAAATAGTTTTGTTATGGACACTTGTGTCCAGGAGCAGTTCTGGTTTTATGGTCCTCCCCACTGTCACCAAAAAGGTTCCTTTTAGGGGAATGTTGCCTCTTCCCTCTATGACCTTGGCCTCTTCTGGTTGTGTGTTGGTGACTTTAATGAGCTCTTATGGCCGCATGAAAAGAAGGGAGAAAGAGATTGAGATCATAACCGTACCAGATTCTTAAAGGACTTTATGCACCAAAAAGCTCTCATTGGCCTTCGGTACTGCGGGCCAATCTATACCTAAGAATATGACTGGGAGAATTGGGGAAAAATTGAGGAATGTCTGGACAAAGCTGTTGCTAACTTACGTCGGACGAAATGTTGGCCTCATACAGTGATCTCTCATGGTCCGTTGATCGACTATGACCATCGCCCCTTAATTATTCACTATTCTCCTCTTATTATTCTTAGCCCCATGCCCTTTTCATTTGAAGTTTTTGGCTCAGGGATCCTAAGTTTCTTAAAGTTGTCATAGAAGCTTGGAATAATGATATAAATAATTCATATGGGTATGCTTTGTCTAACAATTTACTTCACTATTCTAATATGTTGTCATCTTGCAGTAAGAAATTCTCTAACAATAGAAAGATAATCAACAATCAGCTCAAAATCATCAAAGAACATGAATCACAACCTAATTTTACTACTAAGCGTGAAGTGCACTTGTTTAATTCTCAAAGGCTGGCTGAGATTTGGAGAAATGAGGAACTTTATTGGCTTCAAAGATCTCGTATTAATTGGCTTCGGGAAGGAAACAAAAATACGACCTTTTCTCATCAATCTATGATTCTTAGGAGAAAGAAATCGTATTCTAAAGTTGAAAATTGAGAATGACGTCTGGTTGGAAGATAAAGGTCTAATTCGAAGCAACATTGATGACTATTTCAAGTCTCTTTTTTCGACTTCTCAACCAAGAGATCTTCGGGTTGCTTTGTCAGGTCTGAAACAGGTGGTATCTGAACAGATTAATGATGATCTCCTAAAACCCTTTACTCTAGAGGACATCAAGTGTGTAGTGCTCCAAATAGGGGGGGTGGGGGGAGGGTCTAAAAGCTGCGGGGCTTGATGGTTTTCATGGGAATTTCTACCACTCTTGTTGGGAGATTGTCAACAAAATTATTTATGGGGCCATCTCGGAGTTCTCCTCCCTTAGGTACCTCCATCCTGATATGAACCATATGAACATCGTTCTCATTCAAAAAATTGAGGCTCCTGAGTCTATCTCCCAATTCCGTCCAATTAGTTTATGCAACTTTGCATACAAGATCTTTTCGAAACTGATGGCTAGTAGATTGAAGACTCATCTCCAGGGTCTCATTTCCCACCATCAAAGTGTTTTTGTTCCAGGGTATTAGATCCAAGATAATATTTTCATTCCACATGAAGCTTTTCATTACTTGAAGCACAAAAAATCAAAACGCGACTTTGAGTTGGGTCTTAAGGTTGATATAAACAAAGCTTATGATCATGTTGAGTGGGATTTTCTCGAAGCTGTTCTCCTCTGGTTAGGTTTTTCTCACAACATGGGTGATAAGCTCATATATATATATGTATATATATATATATATATATATATATATATATATCTTACATCAAATTCACTTGTCTTTTCTTAGTTAGTTCTTTATATTTTTGAGCTATTTACTTTGTTTTTGTGTTTTGTGGGATTTGTCAAGCAAGGAAAATAAAATTAGCACAAGTGGGATTTTAAGTAACAAATTTGTCAAAACTGTTTGTGCGGGTCAGCTGACTTTGGAAGCAAGTTGCGGACAACTCAAAATGAATTAGAGAATGAGCCTTATATTCTTGGAAAGCTACGGATGTCTATTTTCTGTATCATTTTGCGGATTGTTAAAATCATTTTTTTAGAAGAAGTTATGGCCGTTTTAACACTGAAAGGTTGACAAGAGGCTGAGCAGTTTGTAACTGCAATGAAAGCAATAAACCCAATAAATCTACCAACCAAAATTGATACAGCCAAGAACAAGTCAACTGATACTTATTCAAATATTAAAGGGAACGGAATTAAAGATGAGGATTAAGAGGGAGTAATTGGCATAAAGGCTACCCAAAGAGTTACAATTGTTTTACCATTTCCTCTCACTTATTGTCATCACTAAATGGCTATTAGTGGGTGAGTTAAGGAGAAGAAAAAGGAAGATAAAAAGGGAGCTGACGGAAAGCAATAGAGGGGGGAGGAAATCTTGGCATTCTCTTCCTTCGGTTTTATCTTTTCAAACTTATGTCTTTCTTTTGGTTTTATTTAAGAATTATGTGTAACTAAATTTTTAGTAGTTAGGGGCTGTTTTGAAGCCCTGAATATGATTGCAAATGTGCTATGACATTTCGTTTCAATTTCTTTTATGAATGGATGAAAATTGCTTCACTACTTGTCTCATTGATGAATTCTTTATGTGTTTTCTACGGATGCATACTTAGTAAGCATATCTAGGATTCTAATGCTATGAATATGTGTGTGCCTGCCCTTGTCGAATGAGGACCTACATATGTTCTAGAGTAGTGCTTGTTAATTGCGATTAACATGTGAACCAATTTCTAGGATAAGAAAGACAACGCCAGTACTTATGATGCCTTGTGATGACTCAAACTCTTTTCATTCTTAATGATTTCTACTTGTTAAATCTATGAACACGCCATTCTAGATTGCATGCTAGGGACTAAGTTAAGTTGAAAACGCCATTCTCTTAACATACTACATAAGAAAGAGTAATAGGTTGAGCTCTAACATTGAGCCAACTTGAGCATCTTCATCCGGAAATAAAAGGAATTTGAATGAAACATAACATGTTTGCATGATTATTTGGTGGTGGATAGCACTTCCCCTAACTCGTTTGTCTTAATTTGTGAACTACAATCTATTTTTACTATTTAAAATTTGTTTTTGTCCTTTTTTGTTCGATTTAATTTAAATATAAAATCAACTCCAAAAATCCCAAAAATTTGTGTGAGTGTGTCTCTGTGTGTCTAGTGTTTTCATATAAAATTTCGTAGACTTTAGATAAGTGTAAGTCAGTCTAATAATTATTTTTTGGTGGCTGGTCAGTAGGGACAGCAACCTAATTTTTGTGACATTTTAAGTAGTTAGATAAAACAATCTTCTGCGGGAAAGACCCTTATTTTCATATGCTACAATTGACAAATCTTAGTGTTAACAAGGAAAATCAATAGGATATTTGTGTGCTACTTTGTGGTGTGCTTTTAATCCTATCAATGGGTCTCGATGGTTATGACATGTGTCAAAATTGTCTTCTTCTCCATCACTTTCAACGGTAAGAGTAGGGAAAAATTTATCCCTTCCAAGGACCTTTGCCAGGGAAACCTGCTATCTCCCTTCATGTTCTTTTTCATAACAGAGGCCCTTTCTTCTCTGATTAGTGACTATTATGAGGTGGATGTTCTCTCTGGTATTCTTCTAGCTCCATCATGCCCGGTGATTTCCCATATGTTCTTTGTTGATGGCTCACTTTTCTTTATTAAGGTTGATAAGGACAATTGTATAGCCCTTATAAAGTTATTGGATATTTATTGTGTGGCATCTGGCCAAACTATCAATCTGCATAAGTCTTCTATTTTGTTCTCAGCCAACTCTCCCCAAAATATCATCACAGAAGCTTGCATTATTTTTAATATATCCCAGACCTCCGGGTCAAGTAAATACCTTGGTTTTCCTACGATATGGGGTCATTCTAAAAGAGAAGCTATGTCTTTTGTGAAAGATCAGATTTCTCATAAAATTCAAAGTTGGAAATCGCTTCTTTATCTATGGTGGGGTGTGAAATCTTAATAAAGGCAGTTGCGATGGCTATCCCTACTTACCCCATGTACTGTTTTATTTCCGGATACTTTTTGCCATGACATTGATGGCCTTCTGGCTCGATTTTGTTGGGGCCAAAAGGAGAACAAACGTAAGATTCGCTGGCGAAATTGTATTGAAAGTGTTTAGGGTATGGCTAAGGTTTCGGTATGGCTCCCGGGTATGGCTAGACTAGTGGCTGGGTGGTTGGTGTCCTTTTTCTGTCATCTTTTCACCTAGTTTGATCTTCTAGAGTTGTTGTATCTTTATGTCCATGCTTGTATCTTTATGTCCATGCTTGTATCTTAGTCCCATGCTGTTAGGGTATGGTTGGCCCTTCTAGCTTTCCTTTCGGCTCTTTCTTGTTGGTCAGCAGCAGTGCTGCAGAGTAGCTGATCCCTTTTTGGTCCTTCATATATATCTTGTATTATTTGGTTTAAGCCCTTATGAATTACAATACAACAAACACTCAAAGTTCAACATGGTATCAGAGCAGGAATAACCTGTCTCTGTAAAACCTTGTTGATGTTTCTTCATGGCAGACGATAATCCCATTCTCGAGTCCGAGGCTGATAGCTCACTGGAGTTAGTACTCATACTCAACCCGAGATAGATGTTAATCCCAATCAAAGGTTGAGTTCAGTTCTTCTAAATGAGTTCAACTACTTACCATGGTCTAGGGCAGTTTCTCTTGCTCTCGGTGGAAGATCAAAACTAGGTTTCATAAATGGAAGCATTGAAGCTCCGGATGATTCTGCTCCCACATATGAGACCTGGCTCAGCAAGGATCAGCTTGTCATGTCATGGCTCCTCAATTCCATGGAAAGGAAGATAGCTGAGATATTCAGCTACTCTGAATCTTCCTTCCAGCTATGGGAGTCTGTGAAAGAAATGTATGGAAACCAAAACAATGCAGCCCGTGTGTTTCAGCTAAAAAAGGATATTACAAGCATACAACAAGACGGGAAACCGTTCGTGCAACTCCTTGGAAGCTTGAAAAAGATGTGGAATGAATTGGAAGTGTATCGTCCTCATTCAACAGATTCAACTATCCTTCTGAAAAGAGCAGAAGAAGACAAAATCTTTCAGCTATTGTCTAGTCTGGGATCTGAATATGAAGACTTGCGCAGTCATATACTCATGAATCCAGATCTTCCCTCATTTGCCAGTGTGTGTGCAACCATTCAGAGGGAAGAAGTGAGAAAGAGGGTTATGAACTCTACCACATCAACTTCTGCGTCTGATGCTAGAGCTTACTTTTCCAACGACAAGAGGCATCTCTCTAGTGACAAGAAGTATAAGGGCAGAAATCCTCATCTCAAATGCAAGCATTGTGATGCCACTGGACATGTGAAAGATAACTGCTGGATTCTTCATCCAGAACTCAAACCAGACTTCATGAAGAGTGAGAGATTCAGTCAGAAGAAAGCTCAGTACCCGAATTACAAAGCAAACCATGCATCAGGTGTGTCCACCAAAGGCTCTGAGGAACTTCATAACTTCACTAACAATCCCACCACTCTCATAAATGAGTTCGCTGCGTATCTTCAAATGAAGAAAGAAGTCTCTGGAAGTGATGAAGTCAACACCTCAGGAAGTAGCAACTCATCTGCATTGCTGGGGAAGTTTGCTGATTTTCTAGCTGACTCGAAAAAACTATCTCAACACAATGTTCAAGGTATCTTATCTGCCTTTAATACTGCCTTAAATATAAGTAAATTACATGAGTTATGGATTATAGATTCCGGTGCCACAGATCACATGACCAATCAATTTCATCAGCTTCATGATTTTGAAAAACTTTCTACTCCTTCTCTTGTGTCAGTTGCCAATGGTGAGGGAGCTAAAGTACTAGGAATGGGAAAAATTCATCTTGTGTCTGACAAAATAGAGTCTAAGGCCCTATATGTTCCATCCTTTCCTTTTCAACTTCTCTCAGTTGGAAGGATCACTCATGCCCTAAATTGCTCTGTTATTTTCTCTCCTCACACTGTCGTTTTTCAGGACCAAATTACCAAGAAGAAGATTGGTGAAGGGTTCTTTTTAGATGGTCTCTATTACTTATCCAAGGAGATGTCTCCTCTCAAAGGATTTCAGGCCAGAACCAAACTAAGTCAAGAACAAAACCTGTGGCATCAAAGACTAGCTCATCCTTCCGAACACATTTTGTCAACCTTGTTCCCAAATCTGTGTAAAGAAGTAATCCAGTGTGATACCTGTCATTTTTGTAAAGCTACTAGGTTAGGGTTTAGTTCTTCTCTAGATAGAACCAAACAGGTTTTTGAAATTGTTCATTCAGATGTATGGGGACCTTTTTTTGAGTCTTTTGATGGGTATAAGTACTTTGTAACTTTCATAGATGACTTCTCGAGAGTTACATGGTTATACCTTTTAAAATCTAAGAATGAAGTTGTTGAAGCTTTCATGGACTTTCATAATCTTGTCAAAAACCATTTTGATTCAAAAATTCAAACCCTAAGATCTGATAATGGCTCGGAGTATATGTCACAACTCATGAAAAAATATTTAAGCAGTAATGGAATTCTACATCAAACCAGCTGTGTTGGTACTCCTCAGCAAAATGGAAAGGCCGAGAGAAAAAACCGTGACCTACTTGAAAAAACTAGGGCACTAATGTTACACATGAATGTACCAAAGAAATTTTGGTCCCAAGGGGTCATGACAGCTGCATATCTTGTGAACCGATTGCCAAGTCGAGTGTTGGAGTTCAAATCTCCCATGGAAGCTCTAAAAGGAAGAGACATTAATCTGTCACACCTTAAAATTTTTGGATGCACCTGCTATGTTCATGTTCAATCTCAGCATAGGGATAAGCTGGATCCCAGGGCTAAAAAATGTCTGTTTCTTGGATACTCTTCAACTCAAAAGGGTTATAAGTGCTATAGTCCTGAGTCAAGGAAAGTTATAGTTTCAAGGGATGTTCGTTTTGATGAAGCACAACCTTTTTTTAGCAAACTGTCTGCTAATGATCTACACGGGGAGTCTTGTTTTGACTTATTTCCCTTACCAAGAGCCGAGGAATCCTCACTCGAGACACTGCCTCACAATGTCTCACACTCATCTGATGAAAATCAAACTGATCAATCCACACCTAACCAACATGTGCATCATGAAGAAATCCTTCATGAAGAGAGAGTTCTGTCAACAGAAGAAACTCAACAGGTTCAAGGTAGAAGGAATCCAGTGCGAGCAAGGCAGCCTCCTACCAGACTTCAAGATTATGTTACTTACTCCGTTAGACATCCAATGGAGTGTTTTATGTCCTACCAGCAGCTATCAAAGCCATATGCAGCCTACTTAAACACCATCACCAACCAAAGTGAGCCACAAAGCTTTCAAGAAGCAAGCTGCCAAGAAGTGTGGAGAAATGCAATGAAGGAAGAACTGCATGCTCTCAACTCTCACAACACCTGGAGTGTGGTCAAACTACCACCAGGAAAAAAGGCAGTTGGTAGCAAATGGATTTACAAGATCAAATTTCACTCAGATGGATCGATTGAGAGGCATAAAGCTAGGTTGGTGGCTAGAGGATTTACTCAAACTTATGCCGTGGACTACAAGGAAACATTTGCCCCTGTTTCTAAGATGAACACCGTAAGGGTGTTATTGTCCGTTGCTATAAACAAAGGATGGTCTCTCTATCAAATGGATGTGAAGAATGCGTTCTTACATGGAGATCTCGAAGAGGAGGTTTACATGAAGTTACCTCCAGGGCATCCACAGCATAATGAAGATGGTATGGTGTGTAGATTACATAAATCCATCTATGGCTTAAAACAATCCCCAAGAGCCTGGTTTGCCAAGCTAAGTTCTGTCCTTGAAGGAGCTGGTTTTCAAAGAAGTCATGCAGATTCTTCAATGTTTGTTCGAACAGGAATGGTTGGTTAACTTGTAGTGTTGATCTATGTCGATGATCTGATCATCACTGGGGACAATACTGAAGAAATCTCACATCTCAAGATCTGCCTCCAGCAGAAGTTCTCCATCAAAGATCTAGGGAGATTAAAGTACTTCCTGGGAATAGAAATGGCCTCATCAAGTAAAGGTTTGTTTCTAAACCAATGGAAGTATATTCTTGATCTCCTGGATGAGGCCAATATGAAGGATGCTAAACCAGTGCACACTCCACTCGACAGCAAGCTCAAACTTAGCCTAAATGGCACAGCTTTGTCTAACATTGGTTATTATCAAAGGTTGGTAGGCAAGTTAATCTATTTAACTATCACAAGACCAGACATCACATTCGCAGTGAGTCTAGTCAGCCAATTCATGCATGCCCCTACAACAGATCATCTCCATCTTGTTAAGAGAATTCTGCGTTATTTAAAGGGTTCGATTGGAAGAGGTATTCTCATGAAAAAGAATGATCACACTCAAGTTATTGGTTACTGCGATGCTGATTGGGTAGGGAACCAGATTGACAGAAAGTCCACCACGGGCTATTGTACGTTTGTGGGAGGAAATCTGGTAACCTGGAAGAGTAAGAAGCAAAGTGTCATTGCGCGATCTAGTGCAGAAGCTGAATATAGATCAATGGCATCCACATCGTGCGAGCTAATTTGGCTTAAGGGTCTTCTCAGTGATTTAGGGTTTCAAACAAGGGAACCTATGCTCATGTACTGTGACAATCAAGCTGCAATGCATATTGCATCCAATCCCGTGTTTCATGAACGCACCAAACACATTGAAGTGGACTGTCATTATGTTCGTGCTCAAGTGCAATCTCAAGTAATCCAAACTCACTATGTCAGAAGCATGGATCAACTAGCCGATGTTTTTACTAAACCTTTACCTACAACTCTGTTTCAACGTCTTCTTCTCAAGCTTGGTTCCATTAACCTCCTGGATCCAGCTTGAGGGTGGGTATTGAAAGTGTTTAGGGTATGGCTAAGGTTTCGGTATGGCTCCCGGGTATGGCTAGACTAGTGGCTGGGTGGTTGGTGTCCTTTTTCTGTCATCTTTTCACCTAGTTTGATCTTCTAGAGTTGTTGTATCTTTATGTCCATACTTGTATCTTTATGTCCATGCTTGTATCTTAGTCCCATGCTGTTAGGGTATGGTTGGCCCTTCTAGCTTTCCTTTCGGCTCTTTCTTGTTGGTCAGCAGCAGTGCTGCAGAGTAGCTGATCCCTTTTTGGTCCTTCATATATATCTTGTATTATTTGGTTTAAGCCCTTATGAATTACAATACAACAAACACTCAAAGTTCAACAAATTGGTGTCGACAGTTTGTGCTTCTAAAAGTATGGGTGGGCTTGGCTTCAAGAGTCTTCTTGACTATAATATTGCCTTGTTAGCAAAGCAATTATGGCGCCTTATGTCTAAACCAACTGCTTCCTAGGCTAAAGTTCTTCGTGGTCGTTACTTCCCTTCGGGAGACGCTCTCAATGCTTCCAAGATGGGCGTGGGTCCTGGGCTTGAAGTAGTCTCTTGTAAGGCCAGGCCCTCATTATGAATGAGGCCAGATGGCAAATTGGTGATGGAAAAATTGTTTGTATTTGGCAAGATAAATGGCTTACTTTCACTCCTGATGGTCTTCTTCACCTACTTATTCATGTACCAAATTTTGTGGCTAAAAAGGCTAGGTATATCATTTCGACTGCTGATCGTAGTCAGAATTTGCTGATATGGAAGCTACCCTCCTTGGGGGTCTTTCACATCTGGATCGTCTTATTTGGCCTTGGTCTCTTAATGGAGATTACTCAGTTAAATCCGATTATGCTTTTTTCCATGCTCTCTCTTTGAACAACCATCTGTTGGCTGCTCCGAGTGCTAGCCATTATGTTTTTGTGTATCCGGTCTTTTAGAAGCTAATATGGTGTATGAAGATTATCTCAAAAATCAAAATTTTCTTCTGGATGACAGCCAATAATTGTCTTCCCACTATGGAGAGCCTCTACCGTCGCCTGGCTAAGACTAACTCTCTCTGTACCATTTTCAAGTTTTCGCCAGAGACTTCTAAACACATCCTTTTTCTCTGCCCCTAAACCTCTGCAATTTGGTTTGCCTCTGACTTAAATTACCACGTGGACCACCAAGCTATTACTACCTTTGATAGATGGTTATTGGCTTTATCCAAGGTGGTGGAGGGTGGGGAGATATCCCTATCTAATGTGTTATCATCAGTCTTCTTTCTCTGCTGGGAAATTTGGAAAGCTAGATGTTATGCAAGCTTCAACAACGTCCTCCCCTCACCTTTCAAAACCATGAAACTCGCCACTGATGCCATTAGGGAATTTCTTAAGGCCACCTCAATCTTTGCCATGCTGCAGGCTCCCCCTCCACACCAACCCCAGTGGATCTCTCCCCCGCCAAACTTTGTGAAAGTCAACGGTGATGCTTCGTGGTCTAAAGCTTCATCTTTCATGGGTCTGGGAGTGGTGGCTAGAAATGAGATAGAGGCTTTAATATCTGGTTCTGGAATTATAGGTATTGCAACCTCCTCTTTGGAGGCCGAGGCTAAGGGAACCCTTCTGGCTATGGAATTGGCTGTTCAAAATCACCTTTCCAGAGTTATTTTTTCGAATCTGATTCAGGGGAATTTGTTCAAAGTATTAATGGTTCCAAAAAAACTCTCTCGTTAAGCTATTTTTCCTATCATCAACCAAATTCGAAATTGAAGTCACAAGTTTCAATTCCTAAAGTCGTCATACCTTGCCAAGCGAACTCTGCAGCCGATTGGGTTGCATTGCACTATAAAAGAGGGATGTTTCCGACTGTTTGGGTAACCAAACCCCGATCCACTCTAGTCCATATTCTATCTATTGACGGCCTCCTCTATCCCCACTCGGCTCGGGGTTGGCATGGCCAGGGAGGGTGACTAAAGCTTCTCTTCAAGTCATGTTTTAGCCCTCCCTATCTATGGTATGCTTTATTTTTCTTTTGTCGTTCCTGGCCTCAACCGTGTGTTGTTTGGGTCGTTTATTGTACTTTTGGAGCTCCATCTCCTTTCTCAATAAATATCTTTGACCCAAAAAAAAAAGAAAAGAAAAAGGAGCATGGCTGATGAGAGATATGTAATGTGAGGATGAAATAGGAATTTAAATTTTATGAGACATTAGAGGGAAAATGTCTATTGCCATTTGAATTCTCATTGTAAAATTAATGAACAATTTGTACTTTTTTGTTTTGTTTAAGACATGAACCCTAGCTAAAATTCAATGAGGGGTTAAAAAGCTACATGGCTAGCAACGAGTCTTGACAGAATCACTTTTTGGGCGAGTCTCGCTAGCAAATATCTAATTTTTATTCAAAAATGATTATTTTAACAACCATATTTTAGAACTTGGCTTACTTTAGCTACATTCTATGAAACTCGATTTCGATCCCACTTTGCCATCTGAAACTTAAAAATCATCATTTTACTCATTAGAACTTGATTTTGATATCACTTTACTTCCTGAGACTCAAAACTCGCCACTTACTCATTGGAACTCGACTTTGATCGTATTTTGCGCCTGAAGCTCAAAAGTCGCCACTTTATTCCCTGTAACTCGATTTTGATCTCATTTTACTCCATGAAACTCAAAACTCGTCACTTTACTAATTGAAACTCAAAATTAGTTTTACATTGCTTTTGTTTCTATTTCTTAGAATAGGTGCATCCATTCAAAGTTTATAATTGATAATATACCAAATTTCTTCCTGAAATAAATAAATTGTAAAAGAACTATCTTCTTCCTTCACTAGCCACCTCCATTATGTGCATAAGAAATAATGAAATCAATAGAACTAATGATAAGGTGGTTGGCGATGGAGGGAGAAGGAATGAATGTATGGACAACTATTAGCGAAAGAGAGGGAAGACACACGGGTTGGTTAGATGAAGTCCATGAATTGTTTTTATTATTTTTTTACTTTTCTCTTCTTTCTAATATGTTATATAAGGTCTAGAATTTTTTTTTTTTTTTTTTTCAATCTACCTTGTGCTATATGATTGGATATGTGAGTTATGGATTTGAGTCACATCAGTAAGAAGTGGATCCTAATTATGATACATTTGTCTTGTCTGGAGTGAATACTGAGTTTCAAGATGTAAAATGATTTGAGCTTCAGGAGATACAGTGCGATCGAAATTGACTGCTAAGAAGTAAAGTGGTGAGGTGACTTTTGAATTTTAGGATGTAAAATAAAATTAAAATCAAATTTAATGACAACTTAGACAATCTCCGGTGGATATGTCAAATCCTGAGTGAAATGTCACACGATCAAATTTGAAAGTAAAAAAAAAATCCAACCGATATGTCAATTTTACGTGGTTTAACATATACGTCTTTTGCTGTCAAATTTAACATATAAAAAAGGTGATGTTAATTAATTCTTTAATTATTTGTATGTGTTCCATTAATGCATCAATTATAAATCATGAAAAAATATTTTAATTGATTTCTTTTTAAAAATTAGTTTTACTAATGTTGTGACAGCCCGTCCCGGATTCATACATAATTGTTTTCCTCGAAAATGTGAAATTACGAGATTACCCTTGGACGTCGAGGTGTGTGTTGCGTGTTTGTTGATTAGGTGGACTTATTTGTTATCTTCCTAAGTTTTTGGGGCCAATGGGAACTAAAACTTTTGTTGAATGGTTAATGGTTGCCCAAACTTTTGGACCACACACATTCTCTCTCTCTCCTTCTCCCGTTGACTCTTACTCTCTCACTCTCGGATTATCCCTCTCCCTTCGAAAATGGTACGGACACACACACATCGACCTAAACCAGCAACAGATCGAAGTTAAAAAGGTAAGATTCAAACTCCTTGCAAGCTCCTGGTTCCATTTATACCAGTTTTGGACAGAGAAACCTTCGTTTTCCCGAGAAACCAAAACTCCATTTTTGGGTCACTATTCATGTGGTCGTAATTATGGTTGTTTCAGGAGTTTTCAAGTTGGTAGGAAGCTTTAGAACTTCCATACGAAGCTCGGAGAAGAAAGACAGAAAGGTTTGAACGTAAGGAACCCCAGAAACTCAAATCTCCGACTCGAGTACTGTTCATCAACTTCTTATCTAAACTTTTTTTTCGATTTAAGCTCACAGGGAGCTTTAGAAGGTCCTCACGAACCTCGAAGTGGTTCGTTTGCACGTTTTGGTCCACGGGAAGCTCAGTTTCGAAGTTTGCAGGGGTCGCCGGAATTCGAGGATTTCTCCGACGTGATTTCACGTGTTTCGAAGTCTAAAAGAGGTATAACGTGATTCTTTACCTCTTAAGCTTCATTTTGGTACCAATTGCATGAAAAATGGTGAAGAAATGAGTGAGAGTAAGAACTTGGAAGTTTTGCCCAGTTTCCGGAGCCGGCGACGGTCGCTGGACTTCTGAGGAAAAAGACAGAATATTCCGTCAGTTTTAACGGAATATTCTCACGGCGTCAGTCACTTTAAACGGTTACCGTTAGCTTTTAACAGAATATTCCGTAGAATATTCCTGACGGCATGAACTGCAACCGTCCGTGTGCCAGGCACGTGCCTGCCCGTGGGGGCGCGTCTGGCCGTGCCTTGGCTGGCGCGTGAGGGCGCGTGCGTGATCGGAAAATTTTTCTAAAAATATGGGGATGATCCTGAGGTTATGTAGATCACTTTGGTATATTCACACACCTCATTTGAGCATTGTATGAGAAGTTATTAGCTAGTTTTGGTTATGTGCTTTAAAATAACGTATTTATAGTTGTTTCTCACATAGGCGAGACATATCCGGAGGACGAGCGTAGCCAGGCTAGGCACGGGGGCTACGATCCGTCTACATACCAGTGAGTGGGCTTTTGTTTTCCGTATATACCTATATACTACGTGTTTTTCCCAGAAAGTGCATTAAAAATGCTTTTATGAATGAAATGCCATGCCTATGCAATTATGCCTTTGTTTATACATCATGAAATGTTATTGCATTATGAATTGTATGCGCATGATTGTTGGTGCTGTGGACGCTCAGGTAAGTTCAGGTAAGACTTTGTGTGTTTAAATAAAAGTTGAGTTATGACGAGATTGTTAAGATGCATCGAAAGCTCATAAACCTGCACCCCGGTGTTAGTGCTCCCGCCTAGAGTTAGGGGCCAGTCTTTCAAGTGATGTTCACCTCCCGCACCATACGCTCATCTTGGATCCAAGTTAGGTGCACAGTTCTGTCGTATAGACCACTTTCAGTGGGTTCGACTCGTAGGTGACCTGCGATCATTCGCATAGTCTTCACGTGATTGTAGCACTAGAGCGTATTATATTACACCTAGTCTTGTCGTATAGACCACCTTGAGTGGGTTCGACTCGTGTGCAGGATATATATTATGTTGAGATTGATTATGAGCTATAATTCCAGCCGTGCTGATCACACGGTGGACATGTTATTATCTATGATGAGTTTATTTCACCTGTTTTACTTACCTGATGAGTTAGTGGCATGGCATGGCATATACTTGATTCGTTGGCATATTCATGTTATGATTTTCTTACTGATGATGACGATTTTCAGATGAGATAAGTATATGTATATCATATTTTCTGGGAAAGTATACAGGTTTTACGGCGAGGGGATAACAGCTTGTTTTTAAAATGGTTTTGAAAAGCTTTGTTTTTGCCCACTCACACTTTTGTTTTGCGCCCCTCCAGGTTCTAAGTAGCTTTGTTGGTGGTATCCGAGGCAGCAGAAGCTATTCTGACAGAACTTCTCCCATGTAGGACCCTTGGGATATTACTTTACTTAAGTACTCCTTATGTTCGACTGCACCTAGACAAATTATGCTCTGATTGTGTATTAACATTTCTGAAGTTGGTTTTTATTTATTCGTATTTCTACTTATTCTAATGCTTCCGCACTGTGCACATGGCTACGTCACCTCACGTGACGGCCAGTATGCCTCAATCTCGGTCGGGGTGTGTCAGTTTGGTATCAGAGCCTAGGTTTCGCAGTCTTACATATTTTGTGAGTAATCTAATCATTGTGATGTCTTCTGTCAGAATTATGCCGCCTCGCAGGGATCCACGTCCTTCTTCTGAGCCTAGTTTCCCTGATATTTCTCAATTAGGGGAGGCTATAGCTAATGCTATTCAGTCTGTAGTTCGCCCTCCTTAGAGGACTCCGTTGGAGACAGTTTATAATCTGAAGTTGCCTACTTTTTATGGTAATGAGGGGTTTGTGGGATCTGAACATTGGTTCGAGCATGTTGAGAAAACTTTTCAAGTTATGGAGAGTCAGGGCAGCCTTACTGCTAACAGGTGGGTTGAAAGAGTTTCTTGGTTTTTGGGTAGAGAGCATGCTGCTTGGTGGAAACAAGAAACTGATAGGTGGTCACACGAAGAGAAAAATAATTGGGAGAATTTTAAGCGGTCATTTTATAAGAGATTCATTCCTCCGGCATATCTGGATCAGAAGAAGCAGGAGTTTACTAATCTTAAGCAGAAGAAGATGACTGCCATTGAGTATTATAGGAGGTTCACATATTTGTCCCGTTATGATCGAGAGACAGCTGGTAATCCCGCCGAAATGCTTCGTCGCTTCTAGTTGGGTGCTAAAAAGAAGTGGCGCACACTGGCGACTATTCTACCCTGTGAGACCTATCAGGATTTCTATGAGATCATGTTGAGGATAGAAGACTCTGAAAACATGTCTAGTGATAACGAAGAGGAGGAAGCCAGGGGCAGTAATCAGATGAGACATGATAAGGGCAAGGGACAGTTGTTTCAGGGGCCACGGCAGACCTAGAGTTTTAAGAAGAGTGGGAATAGTTCTAGCTCTTCTAGTGGGGGTTTCAATGCCACAGGACAGAGGAGATGAGGTAGACCCACATGAAGACCCCGCTTGCAGAGGCCTAGAGAATCAGCTGGTACAGGTGCACCGTTGTGCCGTAGGTGCAATAACAGACATTTTGGAGAGTGTCGTCGAGGCAGTAGCGGATGTTATACATGTGATCAGACAGGGCATCTGTCTAAATATTGCCCACAGAGACTACAGCAGCCACAGCCGCCACAACAGTTTTCCTTGCCACCACCGGTTCCGACCCAGCAGTACCCAAGACCTAGTGGTTATGCTCTAGCAGGTCGTGGAGGTGCGTACCACTATCAGGGGGATCATATTCCTTATCCTTCAGGGCAGTACCAGTATCCCCAGGATCCCTACCAGCAGGGAGGCTATGGGCAGTATTCAGGAGGTTACATGTCGTATCAGCCGAGTGGTTTGGGCCAGTTTCCAGCTAGTGGTTCTCAGTGGCAGTCGGGAGGACAGCCCCAGCAGGTCGATGTTGCTGCTAGTAGTGTCGGGTCATCACGACAGCACAGCCAAGCAGGTCAGGGCCGTAGTACATAGGGCCGAGGTGTTCATGCCGGTCGAGGACGAGGAGGACGTCAACATGCCCAGGGGCGTATTAATAATATCACTTTGCAGGATGCTCAGAGCCATCCGGACTTAATAATGGGTACGTTAAACGTCTTTGGTCATTTTGCTAGAGTTTTGATTGACTGTGGAGCTGCCCATTCTGTTATCTCTCATACATTTGCTCAGTTGACACAACCTCAATCTACACCTCTAGGTTATGAGTTAGAGTTTTCTATGCCTAGAAGGGAAATGTGCTCTGTTGAGTACGTGTACCTAGGTTGTCCAGTATTGGTTGATGATGTAATGATGCCAGCTAACCTTCTCCCAATGGACCTTGTGGATTTTGATGTGATCTTGGGAGCGGATTGGTTACATTATAACTCTACTGATATTCACTGTCGTGAGAAGACAGTGACCTTTCGTCGCCCAGGGTTATCTGGAGTTACGTTCGTAGGAGAACGTAGTGGAGTAAGGCATGGTGTCATTTCTGCCATAAGGGCAAAGAAATTGTTGAAAAAAGGATGCCAGGGGTACTTAGCTCACGTAATGCTAAACGATACTACTCCCAGTAGTGTGGAGGAAGTTCGAGTGGTTAGGCATTTTCCAGATGTCTTTCCTGACGATTTGCCTGGGTTACCGCCTGATAGAGATGTGGAGTTCATTATCGATTTATTACCAGGTACGGATCCTATTTCCTTGACTCCATATAGAATGGCTCCTGCTGAGTTGAGAGAGTTAAAGATTCAGCTACAGGAATTGGTTGATAAAGGTTTCATTCAACCTAGTGTTTCGCCTTGGGGAGCCCCAGTTCTGTTAGTTCGGCAGAAAGACAGGACTTTAAGACTATGCATCGACTACAGGCAATTAAATCGGATAACAATTAAAAACCATTATCCATTGCCGCGCATAGATGACCTTTTTGATCAACTTCGAGGTGCTCAGGTGTTCTCGAAGATCGATTTGAGGTCTGGGTATTATCAGCTGAAGATCAGGAGTGATGATGTCCCTAAAACTACTTTGAGGACTCGTTATGGACATTATGAGTTCCTTATGATGCCGTTCGGGTTAAGGAATGCACCAGCAGCTTTCATGGGTTTAATGAATAAGGTATTACAGCAATACTTGGATAGATTTGTCATTGTTTTTATTGATGACATTCTGGTGTATTCTAAATCGAAGGAAGAGCATGGACGATATCTCACTCTAGTGCTAAGGAAGTTAAGGGAGCATCGCCTTTATGCTAAGTTCAGTAAATGACATTTTTGGCTAAAGGAAGTGGCATTTTTGGGTCACGTCATTTCCGCTCAAGGCATTCAGGTAGATCCTCAAAAGATAGCAGCGGTGGAGAATTGGGAGCAACCACGAACCGTCACCGAAGTACGGAGTTTCCTTAGTTTAGCAGGTTACTATAGACGGTTTGTTCAGGATTTCTCGATCTTAGCGTTGCCCCTAACGAGGTTAACAAGGAAGAGTGTTAAGTTTGAGTGGGATGAGAATTATGAGCAGAGTTTCCAGCAGTTGAAGTATTGTCTCACTCATGCACCAGTTTTGACACTTCCGGATGATAATGGTAATTTCGAGATCTACAGTGATGCTTCTCTGAATGGTTTGGGTTGCGTTTTGATGCAACATGGTAGGGTAATTGCTTATGCGTCGAGACAGTTGAAACCGCATGAGATGAATTATCCTACACATGATTTGGAATTAGCTGCTATCATCTTCGCTTTGAAGATTTGGAGGCATTATCTTTATGGAGAGAAGTGTAAGATCTTTACAGACCATAAGAGCCTTCAGTATATTTTCACCCAGAAAGACCTTAATCTTTGTCAGCGTAGGTGGGTGGAACTGTTGAGTGACTATGATTGCACGATTGACTATCATCCAGGTCGTGCAAATGTAGTTGCAGATGCACTCAGCAGAAAGTCTCAAGCCCGAGTTAATGCCTTGTACGCTAGCAGAGTTCCTCTTCTTGGTGATTTAAGAGCTACTGGAGTGAAGTTACAAATGGAAGATAGGAAAGAAGCTATACTTGCTAATTTCCAGGTCAGGCCCGTTCTAATTGATCGTATCTTAGTTGCTCAGATAGAAGACGAGGAAGTTCAAGAACTAATTCGGGCCAGAAGTAGAGGGAAAAAGAAAGATTTGAGAATTCGAGAATCTAATGGTATGTTGAAGCAAGAAAATAGAATGTACGTACCAAATAATGCAGAGCTAAAGAAAGAGATTCTAAATTAGGCACATAGTTCAGCGTATGCTATGCATCCAGGAGGTACGAAAATGTATCATACCATTAGACCATTTTATTATTGGCCGGGCATGAAGAGGGAAATTGCAGAGTATGTCAGTAGGTGTGCTATTTGTCAGCAGGTAAAAGCCGAAAGGAAGAAGCCGTTTGGATTGATGCAACCACTTCCTGTTCCAGAGTGGAAATGGGAAAATATCACTATGGACTTTGTGTACAAGCTACCTCGTACACGGAGGTGTTTGGGTGATTGTCGATCGGCTTACTAAATCAGCACACTTCGTTCCAGTGAGGGAGAAGTATTCTTTGAGTAAGCTAGCTGAGTTGTTTTTAAGCAAGATTGTGAAGTACCACGGCACGCCAGTAAGTATTATCTCAGATCGGGATCCTAGATTTACTTCCAAGTTTTGGAGAGCATTTCAGGAAGCTTTTGGTGCAGAGCTACGTTACAGCACAGCTTATCATCGTCAAACAAATGGTCAGTCAGAGAGAACCATTCAGATTTTAGAGGATATGCTGAAAGCTTCAGTACTTCAGTTCGGTGATGATTGGCATGCTAAGTTGGATTTGATGGAGTTTGCCTACAATAACAGCTATCATTCTAGCATCGGGATGGCACCATTTGAGGCACTTTATGGTAAAGCTGGTCGTACACCCTTGTGTCGGTCGGAGGTTGGTGAAAGACCATTAGTGGGTCCTGAGATAGTTGAGGAGACTACTCAGAATGTTCAAGTGATTAAAGCTAATATGAAAACGGCCCAAGATCGACAGAAGAGCCTTGCTGATAGACATGCCACTGACAGAGTGTATGCAGTAGGTGATTGGGTATTCTTGAAGCTATCACCTTGGAAAAGAGTTGTAAGGTTCGGGAAAAAAGGAAAGTTGAGCCCTAGATACATCGGACCTTACTAGGTTATTGAGCGAGTTGGTGAGGTTGCTTACAGACTTGAGTTGCCTCCGGAGTTAGCTAGAGTGCATAATGTGTTTCATGTCTCTATGCTTCGACACTATGTTGCAGATCCTTCGCACGTGTTACCTCCTCAACAACTTGAGATTAGTCCAGACTTGTCCTATGAGGAAGAACCAGTGACGATACTAGATTGGAAGGACAAAGAGTTGAGAAACAAGACAATTCGGTTGGTAAAGGTCTTGTGGAGAAATCACTCAGCGGAAGAAGCCACGTGGGAGACTAAGGATCGGATGAGAGAGTTGTACCCACGCTTGTTTTATGGTTATTAATACTTTTTGGTTGTTGTATTTGAAATTTCGAGGACGAAATTCTATAAGGGGGTAGATTGTGACAGCCCGTCCCGGATTCATACATAATTGTTTTCCTCGAAAATGTGAAATTAAGAGATTACCCTTGGACGTCGAGGTGTGTGTTGCGTGTTTGTTGATTAGGTGGACTTATTTGTTATCTTCCTAAGTTTTTTGGGCCAATGGGAACTAAAACTTTTGTTGAATGGTTATTGGTTGCCCAAACTTTTGGACCACACACACTCTCTCTCTCTCCTTCTCCCGTTAACTCTCACTCTCTCACTCTCGGATTATCCCTCTCCCTTCGAAAATGGTACGGACACACACACATCGACCTAAACCAGCAACAGATCGAAGTTAAAAAGGTAAGATTCAAACTCCTTGCAAGCTCCTTGTTCCATTTATACCAGTTTTGGACAGAGAAACCTTCGTTTTCCCGAGAAACCAAAACTCCATTTTTGGGTCACTATTCATGTGGTCGTAATTATGGTTGTTTCAGGAGTTTTCAAGTTGGTAGGAAGCTTTAGAACTTCCATACGAATAGAACTTCCATACGAAGCTCGGAGAAGAAAGACAGAAAGGTTTGAACGTAAGGAACCCCAGAAACTCAAATCTCCGATTCGAGTACTGTTCATCAACTTCTTATCTAAAGTTTTTCTTCGATTTTTAAGCTCACAAGGAGCTTTAGAAGGTCCTCACAAACCTCTGAGTGGTTCGTTTGCACGTTTTGGTCCACATGAAGCTCAATTTCGAAGTTTGCAGGGGTCGCCGGAATTCGAGGATTTCTCCCACGTGATTTCACGTGTTTCGAAGTCTAAAAGAGGTATAACGTGATTCTTTACCTCTTAAGCTTCATTTTGGTACCAATTGCATGAAAAATGGTGAAGAAATGAGTGAGAGTAAGAACTTGGAAGTTTTACCCAGTTTCCGGAGCCGGCGACGGTCGCTGGAGTTCTGAGGAAGAAGACAGAGAATATTCCGTCAGTTTTGACGGAATATTCTCACGGCGTCAGTCACTTTAGACGGTTACCGTTAGCTTTTAAAGGAATATTCCTGACGGCGTGAACTGCAGCCGTCCGTGTGCCAGGCACGTGCCTGCGCGTGGGGGCGCGTCTGGCCGTGCCTTGGCCGGCGCGTGAGTGATCGGAAATTTTTTCTAAAAATATGGGGATGATCCTGAGGTTGTGTAGATCACTTTGGTATATTCACACACCTCATTTGAGCATTGTATGAGAAGTTATTAGCTAGTTTTGGTTATGTGCTTTAAAATAACGTATTTATAGTTGTTTCTCACATAGGCGAGACCTATCCGGAGGACGAGCGAAGCCAGGCTAGGCACGGGGGCTACGATCCGTCTACATACCAGTAAGTGGGCGTTTGTTTTCCATATATACCTATATACTACGTGTTTTTCCCAAAAAGTGCATTAAAAATGCTTTTATGAATGAAATGCCATGCCTATGCAATTATGCCTTTGTTTATACATCATGAAATGTTATTGCATTATGAATTGTATGCGCATGATTGTTGGTGTTGTGGACACTCAGGTAAGTTCAGGTAAGACTTTGTGTGTTTAAATAAAAGTTGAGTTATGACGAGATTGTTAAGATGCATCGAAAGCTCATAAACCTGCACCCCGGTGTTAGTGCTCCCGCCTAGAGTTAGGGGCCAGTCTTTCACGTGATGTTCACCTCCCGCACCATACGCTCATCTTGGATCCAAGTTAGGTGCACAGTTCTGTCGTATAGAACACTTTCAGTGGGTTCGACTCGTAGGTGACCCGCGATCATTCGCACAGTCTTCACGTGATTGTAGCACTAGAGCGTACTATATTACACCCAGTCTTGTCGTATAGACCACCTTGAGTGGGTTCGACTTGTGTGCATGATATATATTATGATGAGATATGTTGAGATTGATTATGAGCTATAATTCCAGCCGTGCTGATCACACGGTGGACATGTTATTATTTATGATGAGTTTATTTCACCTGTTTTACTTACCTGATGAGTTAGTGGCATGGCATGGCATATACTTGATTCGTTGGCATATTCATGTTATGATTTTCTTACTGATGATGACGATTTTCAGATGAGATAAGTATATGTATATAATATTTTCTGGGAAAGTATACAGGTTTTACGGCGAGGGGATGACAGCTTGTTTTTAAAATGGTTTTGAAAAGCTTTGTTTTTGCCCACTCACACTTTTGTTTTGCACCCCTCCAGGTTCTAGGTAGCTTTGTTGGTGGTATCTGAGGCAGCAGCAGCTATTCTGACAGAACTTCTCCCATGTAGGACCCTTGGGATATTACTTTACTTAAGTACTCCTTATGTTCGACTGCACCTAGAGAAATTATGCTCTGATTGTGTATTAACATTTCTGAAGTTGGTTTTTATTTATTCGTATTTCTACTTATTCTAATGCTTCCGCACTGTGCACATGGCTACGTCACCTCACGTAACGGCCAGCATGCTTCGATCTCGGTCGGGGTGTGTCAAATGTCATTTATAACAAAAATATATATGAGTTAGAAGAAGAAAAAATATGACATTGTCATGTGAGCTAACAAATTAACATTTTGCATTTATCTTTCCATCTTGTCTAATACTCTTATAAATTTTAAAGAATAAAGTAAGGGAATTGTTATTAGCACTTCAAAAATCTCATTTTATATTCTAAACTTTCTATATTAGGAAAGAAAAAATACGTAGAATGAGATTTTTAAAGGTATAATAATACTTCCCTTAAAAGTAAAATAGAAATCAAAGATACTGAGTACCCAATTCGCTAAGCATGCTCGTGCAAAGCTTAATATAGCGGAAACTTCATACAGCGAAGCTACTAGTGGAAAACTCATGAATATTATGATGAGAAGAGAACTGACGGCGGTGATCACCACGCGCCAAACCCTCCTCCTCCTCCTCAAACCCTTGTCTTCCCTCGCCACCCCAACACCGCCGCCCGATATCTCTTCCGAGCTCTTCGCCGTCCTCTGTCACCGGAATTGGCAGAAACACCCTTCCCTCAGAAACCTAATCCCCTCCATATCCCCTTCCCATGTCTCTTCCCTCTTCGCCCGCAACCTCCACCCCCAAATTGCCCTCTCCTTCTTCCGCTGGATGGCCGGAATCCCCCAATACAAGCACACCGTCCACTCCCATTCCTCATTGCTCCTCAACATTCTGCTTCCCAATCGCTGGCTTGATGCCGCCGAGAAGATCCGGATTTCGATGCTCAAGTCCTGCGATTCGCCTGAGGACGCCCGCTTTGTGCTCGACCTGTTGCGCCGGATGAACAACGGCGGTTCTGGTTTCGTCGAGTTCAAGCTCACTCTCAGGTCCTACAACTGGCTCCTAATATCTGTGTCTAAGTTTTTACTAATTGATGATGTGAAAACTCTGTTTTTGGAAATGTTGGCCGACAAGATTCCGCCGGATATAGTTACGTTGAATACCATGGTGGTTGCTTATTGTAAATTGGGAAATGTGGCCGGGGCCAATTTGTATGTCAGTAAGATAGTGCAGGCAGGTTTTAGCCCCACTAGTTTTACATACAGTTCATTGATAATGGGGCATTGTAGGAACAAGGATGTGGATAATGCTTTTAAGACTTTTGAGGTAATGCCGGATAAGGGCTGTCCAAGAGACGTGGTTTCGTATAATTATTTAATTCGGGGGTTTTGTGAGGCTCATCGCATTGATGAGGCACTCAAGTTGTTCTCTCACATGGGGCAGGGGGGCGATAATTGTTTTCCCAATGTGAGAACATATACGGTTCTTATTCATGCATTGTGTGGATCAAGAAGGAAACTAGAAGCAATTAATCTATTTAAAGGGATGATAGAGAAGGGTTGTGAACCAAATGTATACACTTATTGTGTGCTCATTGATAGCATGTGTAAGGAAAATAAGCTTGATTATGCTAGAAAGGTGCTAAATCAGATGCTGGAGAAAGGATTGAGCCCTAATGTCGTCACATACAATGCATTAATAAATGGGTATTGCAAAGAGGGAACAGTTGAGGCTGCACTTGAGATTTTGGCTTTGATGGAATCAAATGTTTGTTGTCCAGATGTTCACACATTCAGTGTATTGATTGACGGGTTGTGTAAAAGGAATAATGTGCACCAGGCAATGGCACTGCTTAACAAAATGCTTGAACGGAAGCTCTCACCAAACTTGGTTACATATAACTCATTACTCCGTGGCCAGTGTAAAGGAGGTCATTTCGATAGTGCTTATAGGTTGCTTAATTTGATGACTCATAGTGGTTTGGCTCCTGACCAGATTACTTACTGTATTTTCATGGACGGTCTCTGTAAGTGGAAGAGATTACAGGAAGCTCAAACCATGTTTGATACTCTCAAGAAGAATGGCATCAAGTCAAGTACAGAGATGTTTACTGCGTTAATTGATGGTTACTGCAAGATTGGGAAAATCGATGACGCCCTTTCTCTATTTGATAGAATGCTTGCTGAGGATTGTTTGCCAAATTCATATGCTATCAATGCCTTGATACATGGGCTATTCAAAGAGAAAAAAATGATAGAAGCATCCTCAGTCATGGAAAAGATGTTAAGTATAGGTGTGAAGCCTACAGTCCCTCATTATAATATTTTAATTAATCATGTTCTGAAAGAAGGTGACTTTGATCGTGCTTATCAGCTTCTCAATAAAATGGTCTCTGTAGGTAACAAGCCTACTCTAATTACTTACAACACATTAATACAGGCATATTGCGCTTTAGGGAATATAAATGAAGCGGAGAAGCTGATGAGTAAGATGAATGGAGAAGGAATTTCTGCAGATTCGTTGACTTACACATTTTTAATTGATGGATATGTCCGTATGGGATTAATTGATTGTGCGTTTGATGTTCTTAAGCGCATGTTTGATTCTGGTTGTGAGCCTTGTCATCGTACCTATTCCTTTCTAATCAAACATCTCTCAAATCAGAAGTTGGTCATGACAAACAGCAAAGCAGTGGGTCTCGATATAATGTTGAATGTCTCTGGAAATATCACTGATATATGGAAGACCATGGATTTTGAAATTGCTTTGGAGCTATTTGAGAAGATGGTTGGACATGGTTGTGCCCCCAATATGAACACCTATGGCGAGCTTATAGTAAGACTTTGCAAAGAGAGAAACTTGGAAGTGGCTCAGAGGTTATATGATCATATGAGAGATATGGGTATTTCTGCCAACGAAGATATTTATAATTCTCTTGTTAATTGTTGCTGTGAGATGCATGTGTATAGAGAGGCAGCAATTCTTGTGCATACTATGATTGAGCATGGTTATTTACCAGCATTGGAGTCGTGCAAGTTGCTTGTATGTGGCCTTTTTGATGAAGAGAATGACGAGAAGGCTAAGGAAGTTTTTCGTAGCATGCTTTGCTGTGGGTATAACTATGATGAAGTAGCTTGGAAACTTCTCCTTGATGGTTTGATTAAGAGGGGCCATTTAAATAGAGGATCAGAGCTGCTAACAGTCATGGAGAAAATGGGTTGCCAGCTTCATCCTGAGACAAATAGAATGTTGACTGAGGGACTTAATGGGACATGATACTGATCCTCTATGTTGTTTTTAAAAAAGAACTGGATGTCGCAAGGGGCTTGTAGCTCAAGTGGGTTAGAGCGTTGACCCCCTGCACCTGAGATATTCTGATTGAATCCCCTCCCTCCACCAATATCACTTGTACCAGAATAATAGTTGGATGTTTTTGTCACACAACAAGCCTTAGAAACTAAGGATATGATGTTGTGCTCTGTAGCTTCAGCACTGATCCCTCATTAAGGATATTCCGTAAGCTGATTGTAGCTTCAGTGCTTCCACAAAGTTTACAAGCATTTGTGAAGATCATAAGGCAAGTTTGTATCAAAAATCTCAGATTCATTTTGTTAGATATCCTATCGTTTATTGATGCGTTCCCTAACACAAATCCATGCATCATATTTCTAATTCATTCGAGGTGTAAATTTTATCTGTTTCTGAAGTAGATATACCCATCTACACACTTTTCTTTTTCCCATTCATACATATCTTATCTGGCACATTTCCTTGTGAACAATCTTGAGTTTGGACTAGAGCCTGCTAGTACACACGTGCGGGCACACACATGCACATGTATGTATAATATATATACACTTGGAGCTAAACATTCTGATTCGTAGATTTGTTTTGCAGGGCATAGCTTGAAGGTGACCACTTGGTTCACGAGAAAGTATTAAAGCAATATCCAAAAAGTTTAAATATCTTCCAAATTCTTTGAGGCTTCATCAGTATCTTGTGCACCATAAGTGTGTTAAAGGTAAAACCAAGTCTATTGTTTCATTAAATTCAGCTCCGTTGTCTTTGTTTGGTGTTCTGTTATTTTGTCTTTGGTTGCTAAGGAAATGGAGGCAAAGAAATGACCTTGAATGGGTTTGTGGTTTTAAATTTGTGTAAGTGTCTTACTCTTTTGATTGTGGGTTGCTTTTGTTATTTTATCAAGTAATTTACCTAATTGGTGTATAAGAGACAAAATCTTTACCGTTGTTTTATAATTTACCAACACTTAATATCATTTTATTTTAGATGGGAAAATTTGAAATCATATTAAAACATTTCTTAAGCATATTCCTGACTAATATTTAAAACTGGATAAACAAATTACCGGTCAAGGTAAACAAATTACTAGGTTATCTTGGGATAAACTCATATCTAGAAATCTAGCCAGCAAGTTCTTTGAGTAATTATACCTACTTTCCGGGCAATTTATTTTGTTTTATTGTATGAATGTTTGGTTCAAGTAATTTTTTGTGATTGGGATTTGTAGGTCAGGGCAGTTATTTGGGTAAAACTTTATTTATTCAAAAAAACAGAAGGCATGGAAAAATCATGCATTTTGCATGGCCTTAACTATTATTTTTCAATTAGACATGCTTACGGTGTCGATAGATACTGGATCTCGTATAACTATGAACGCGTATAAAATTAAATTTTGTCTTGTTGTAAGTCTCGTATAACTATGAACGCGTATAAAATTAAATTTTGTCTTGTTGTAAGTCAACACATAAGGGAAAATAATAACTTGCAGCAAAAATGCAGTAGCCCACAGCGGCAGTAACTGGAGGATAAAAAGTAAGCAGATGTGGGAGTCATCAACAAGTCAGCAAATCTGTAAGTGAGAAGCCCCGAGTCACAGCAAGATCAGGATTGGCACAAATGGCTGTCAGGGCAGTTGGTTGGCAGTGACACATGTATTCGTTGTACAAAAGGTGAGAATCGTAAGGCCAAACTTGTACACTTGGTGATCCTGAATTACAAAAAGGACGTAACAGATTCGTCCTAGGAGGCCCGTTGCAGTTCTTCATTTACTTATTTAGGACGAAGATTTATTATGCTCAAAGAAGGCCGCAGAGCCTGGGAATTTGTTCAATTTTCCTCGTACAAAGTGTTTCGTTTTGATCTCAGTTGCTTAATTGTTTTAGTTTAACTCTCCTCCGTGGTAGCTTCATATGATATAACCTTGATGTTGCATAACTCAGTCTGTTATTTCCTTTACGAATCATGTTCTTTCTCCTCTTTGAAAACATTCAAAATAGCAAGTTAATCATTTTAACAAGTTTTTGTTTTGTGGTTGTAAATCACCATTCTCCATCAAATTAACCAGCTTCGTTGGTAGTCCGCGAAGCACAGGACTAAACTTGAACAATCTTTCTAGGAGACTGTCCAGTTGCTGGAAACATTACATCACCAAGAGAAGAGGTCGTTTTGATTGTAAATCTCCACCGACCCCTTTGATCGGTAATCTTTGCTTGACAATGTCTGCCGGTTTTCCCAGGAAGAAGCTGGGATATATTCTGTCTTCTGGCCAGCAGTTATTCAGCTTCCCAGCAGCGAGTTGAATGCTGAACAGGTTTAATGGAAGGAAAACGGTAAAAGGCAGTAGGAGACAACAAGATCTTGATGCTATTTGGCAGAGATGGCTTTTGGGCGTAGGATACACAAACTCCCTTTTGATCATCGCTCAAGAATATTGTCTAAATTGCCCAGGAGTTGTCAGTGGGAGGAGCTTGGGGTAGATCCGGCGGAGTCAGTATGCTGCTGTGTTGAAGGCTGCTTCACCATACTTCTCTTTGCAGCAGGATTCGACTGTCTAGAATGTTAAAGATGAGCTTGAGCCTTGAGGGTTGGTGATGGTGGTGGTGGTGGTGGTGGTGGACAGCTTGACGGGTTTTGTCGCCATGCTTCCTTCACCGAAATCTTATTCGTCAACGGGTTCTCTGCAGCCGGGGTCATCATTACGTTTGTGTAGGTTTGGGGTTCGCATGCTCTGATATAGAAGGTGCAACAAGCGTATTTGCGGGTGCAACAAGTCCAGACATTTTTTATTTGTACTCTGTTGGATTTGTAGCGTTTTAGTATTAGCTTTGTAGTGTTTGAGTAATTTTTTGGTAATTTTCTTGTAGCGCTTTTTAACAACCCAGTTTAGGATTCTTAGAATTTTCCGAAAGCCGGTCATCCAAACAAGTTTTTGCGTTGAATTTGTTCACAAACAAAAATACGCAACACTTGCATTAGTCCTGCCATTTCAAAGAATTACATTGATTTCCATTTCCATTGGCAGCATACGCATTTACAAACAAAAAAAAAGAAAAAAAAGAAAAAAAAGAAAAAAAAGAAAAAAAAAAGGAAAATATGGACAAACTTTCCTTTTACACAAACAGATATCACCTATGGAAAATGAAATCTACAATTACAGGGGTGTATACGTATATATATATATAATCATAGCAACTGTACGTTTACGTTATCCACTGGGTAGGATAGGATGAATGTGAAGCAGCCAGCAGAGCTGCTCCCATGGCCGATCCGTCCTCCGTGACCTTGAGTACGACATGTTTCGCAATATCTTCGCCTAATATTTCCGTCAACGCTTCATGTAAATACTCTCTAAACACTGTATAGCCTGTATACAAACCCCCCTCCATTGCCACAACCGTTCTTCTCATTCTGTGATCGCTTCTACTTCTTCCGCCTGTGATTCCACCACTCCCATCCCGGCCAATCTTCTTTAAGATCCCCACAATACCAGCAGCCGCCAATCGAGCAGCCCTGCGGCTCACAACGTCACACACCTTCACTATGAGCTTTCGGACCTTCAGAGGGACATCTGGAATCTGAAACGGCCAGATCACCAAACAATATTCTGTTAGAAACTAGAAATCCTTGATGGACAAAGAATCAATATGAATAGATTGTGTCTCGTCTACCTCCAGGTTTTCTCTTAAAATGCTTCCTACTTCTTCCAAGTCTGGAGAGTCATCCTCATGCATTGCAGCAATCAACGGTGTCCTGGTATATAAATATATACCGAAAAATAGTATTTTAAAAGAAGACAATTGACTCCGGTTGTATAATAGAATTTTCCAACATTTTACTTGGAAGCAAATCTTGGCAAATGCCTAATGCCACGGATGCTTGCAAATGCCTAATGCCACGGATGCTTACAATCCGTAACAGGGCTTGCATGAAACATGCAGAAGAGATCCACGACAATATTACAAGCTTGATCGTCCTAAGCATAATATAAAGTTCAATTTTAAATGCTTTTGTGAAGACGGAGAAATCACATTAATTGATATTGCATAGTACTTTCACATTAAGCCTTCAGCGCATGATAACATTACCAAAACTTGCCACAATCAAATTTTTCTACTGTTTACAGAAAAAGTTGTATATAACATAAACATATAAACATATGCCTACTTATACTTGAAAAAATAGAATTGTATTGGCATACATAAATTGCAAAATAGAATGACAAAAATTATAAAGTACTAGAACAAATTGAAAATATGGGGAACACGCATATATAATGTGTTCATCCAAGTATCCAACAAGTCTCTTAGAATTTATTGAAAAAAAATAAAATGTAAAATGGAAGTTATCCATTTTCTGTCTAAGTGAGAGTCGCAACCTAGGCGGTCTAGGCGAGTTTAGGCAGGCTAGGCGGCTGCCTAGAAGAAGTTATCTATTTTTTGTATAAGTGAGAAGCGACCTAGGCGATCTAGGCGGGTTTAGGCAGGCTAGGCGGGTCTAGGCGCCCTTTCTTATTTTTCTTTAAATGCCTAGGGGTTAATTGTGGCGGTGACCAACCGCCAAGCACCTAGGCGGGGATTTTAGAACAATGATCATATCAATATTAACTAATTATTCTAATGGCATTTTGCAATTCAGCCAATAAAACGAAACTGTATCAGCAAATGGCGCACAGAGAGAATACCTCAAAATGAAAGGCATAGATAACTTGGAAGATATAGGCTCAAAAATATCCGACTCCTGTGACATTCTGACAATCACTCTCCTAACAACATCGCCCAGGTACATTCCCGATATCAATTTTTCAAAACCCTGTTGAAAAGTTCTTTGACTAAATGAGATTCTAAAACGTCATATTTGATTCAACAACTGCAAAATCAATAATAAAACAAGTAATAAAATGAATCTTACCTGATCATTTGGATTAGGGCTATCAGCATCTAATTCAATATCATACACAGTTCTTGGTAAATGAGAAGACCAAAAACTTCCCCATTCCATATTGACAACCTAATAAAGAACAATTAAATATTATTTCAAAACAACGATTTCATGTGAACAGATGGTTAAAAAAAGCACCATCTCATCAAGGTAAAGGAATAAATTATATAAACATATGCATGTATATAAGAAGGGATACAAGATAATAGATACCATGCCTCCAGATGCTGTAAGTAGTCCTTGAGACTTAATTATAGCATCTGTCCTCTCCAAATAACAGGCATTAGTGCCAGTTCCAAGTATTACTGCAGCAACAGTGTCTGTGTCATGATAATGTCCAAGTGATAACGTTCCCACAGAGTCATTGACCTGGTTAAAGGAAAAGAAGAACTATGTTTACAGATTTTACATCCAAAGCAGTAATCAGAATCACACAAATAATAGTACAGGGGCACATGCAAACAAAAGTTACATAATTGATAAAATACAAGGATATTTTTATGTTCACAAGTTACAATGCAAAAATACTGAATTTAGGGTTCCACATCAGAAGCCGTTACCCTTTCCTTTTATAAAAACCACTTCATAGTTTTCGTTCAATGAATTGCTTTTCCTAAGAAGAGGAGTCTAAGAGTCCAGGCATAATTTTCAATTCGATAAAAGACGTATAGGCATAACAATAATACCACCAAACATATAGTGAATTTATTACAGTGATCAACTAGCCTCCCATGTGATTTAGGGACTACAGTATGTGTAGCAGAGACAATATTAAGAATTTTCCCCTTAAAACAATATTTTCTATTTAAAAGATAAAATTTCTAGAAAGTTTTTTCCACTTAAAACAAACCCCATGTTAGCACAAATTTAATCTAGCAGGAATTTACAAAAAGTAATATTACTTAAAGATGAGAAACAGCAATCTTACAAGTGCTGCCACCCTCATATTTAGACCCTTCTTGGTCATTGCTTTCTCCAAGCATCCTGCAATCTCTTTTCCAATCTAACAAAACAATTTAAAGCATGCATATATCAGGTGAGAAGGGGGGGAAGCTCTTGCACATAATTTACTAAAAAACAACTTATTAAGAAAATTTCAAAATCATCAAATCCTTTTTACGACATGTTGGTTTGGACCACGTGGAATCAGCTTTCTAGATCATGCACAAATCAAAACTCAACCTAAAAAATGAACCTCAAACTGATTAAAATAGTGATCCATGTAAGACTTGTTATGCATCAGCAATAAGATATTTTTTCAAGCAACTATGCTCTTGCCTTCGCAAAGTTCCCTATAATAGTTGAGTTTTGTTGAAGTACAGTATACTGGACACCATGCAACTAACCATGTCTTCAATCGCAAACCCTTTTGTCCATTTTAATAAAGTGCCTGATGAAACAGAGGTTTGTTTCACTGGAAAAGAGAACGTAAATCCAAGCTCCCTTTTTCTGTCCAGCGAAAGCTTAGAATCGTCTGTTTCTCTTTCAACAAACTCCTTTACTGATGAAGTAATAAAATCAAATAGATCCTGCATGCAATTGAGATATATCAGCTTCTTGACACTGACAGTAGAACATTGAGAGTTTTCAAGTATGTGCTAAGCAGTTATAGATATCTGAATGTACAAATTCAGTTACCTCGCTTGTCCCAGTCATCAAATTTTGAGGAATAGCTTGTCGATATACATCATGTTCCAAGGTAGAGGACCTTGTACCTCCAAGCTTAACCCGCAAGACCCTAAAGTTAGTACCGCCAAGATCTAGTGCATAATAAGTTCCTTTTTCGCTCCTGACCCAAAAGATAAAAAATAAAACTAATCAATCTCATTTTCTTTTTTAACAAGAAACAATACTTATAAAGAACTAAAAGACTATGCACAAGCAGAATCAACAAACTGGCCAGCAATAGAGAAACTTTAAGCACTGTCAATTTTATTTTTATTTTTTTGGAAAACTAAGCACTGTCAATAAAATAACAGGAAATCTATCACCAAAGCTAAGCTAAACATAATCTTAAATGACAACATCCTGCCAATTTGCATCATCAAGAAGAATAGTACCTCTTGAAACTCAACAGAAACCAAAGCCTATATAGAGTAGTCCAAAATCAAATCAAGCTGTATCCAACAAAAGCTCCATACCAACCCCACCATATTTACAAAAAAAAAAAAAAAAAAAAAAAAAAAAAACCATCTTCTATTTGGTTATCCACACCACCCAAAATACAGCCATCACAACAGTCATGCAAGACTTTCACGCTATTATTGTACACAATATCATCACCATTACAAACATCATATACTGGAACAAATTTTCAAATTATAGATTCAGAGGCAATGGGTCTTTTTATTGACAACTAGACATTGCATCAATCATTGGCAAGCTGGACGGATAATTGATATGGACGTAAAACCGGATAGTACATATGTCTAAGCTGATGGCCAACAGTATCACCAATAAATGGCACAATCATGTCCTAGTTGAAAACCATGATAGTGTGTTTATATGACGGACTTTAGAGTTCCATGTAACTTACGCTAAAATTGTTAGGAATGCAGTACAAAAGTTAGAGAGAAGGACCTGGAAATGACTAGATGCAATACAATAGAGGGAACTTTGAAACGAAATTTGTAAGTCCTTTATTTAGTGTCTTTGTACTGCATTTGTAGTGTTTTGTAGCGCTTGAGTAGTTCATTGGTAGTGTTCTTGTAGTGCATATTTAACAATGGAGTTCAAAGTTAGATGAAATTTTCATCCAAACATAACATAACTGAATGTGAAAGTACCGTGGAATAGATTTTAGGTTAATACAAAATGAAAAGTCAAATACTTCTAGATGAGCAATACATTGAATCTTAAAACCACACTCATAAAGACTTTTACCATATCAGCGTGAGAACAGAAGGAAATGGAAGAAAGAAGCCTTTCGACTCTCGAAGTCATATTGGTAAATTTTCAAGAATCAAACTTATGCCCAGCACAATACTGATTGGATGGATTGATCAATTAGTGTCGAACGTCAAAACAACAAGGACGACTATAAAATTTAAAAAATAAGAAAACCAAACCAACATCCCAATTGAAGAACTTGAATATGAGTTCAACTGAAACGAAAGGCAGAAAGAAGACCAATATCGAACAATTCCAAAATAGCACCTTTGCTAAGAAATATAAACGAGAGAACTATTCGACGACACACATCAGATAGCAATACGAAATGCATACAAAAGTGGGGGGAACGAAACTACAGTAACACAAGATAAATTGAAAAAGAACTATGACAGTAAGAGAATTGTAACAAAATAATAAATCATCAAACCATGTAATCTCCAATCAAATACATCCCTAAATACCAAGACATTAAAATAAAGTTACTTTCTTGCCCCAAATAATCAAAGAAACGCAACAAAACATAAACGATAAACCCATTAAACTCCAATTAGAAAAAGAAAAAAAAAACCCGATTAACAGAACCGCCCAAATTTTCATCAAATACAACATTACCATCTAAAACCACCAAAAAACCAAAACCCAATCGATTAAACAGATAAAGGAAAATCCCCATGGGAGAAGAAAATCAAGTGGAGCATTCAAAACTATTACCCATCGGGTAGTTTATCCACAAAAGTGAGCAGCATTTTGAGCTTGGAGCCACCGTCAGAGGCCAAGCCGGCGTGCATCTCCACCGCCATGGCGTCCACCACCTGCCTCAACCTCCCCACTGTGGTTTCACAGCTTAGCTCCAGGTCCTTCAAGACCCCAAACACTCTTCCCCACTTCCTTCTGCTCCTTATCCTCCGACCCACCACCATCGTCGCCACCGCACACGCCGCCACCGCCACCCCAATCGCCAATCCCACTGCCACCTTCCCCATACCCCTGACTTATCCACGCCCCCTGTTCCCAATTCAAAATCTCACCGCCAAACGGCGTCGTCTCGTCGGCCTACTAGTGAAACGACACCGTGTCCCCATGAACGCGGTCCGGCTTATGTGGTTTGTGGCGTTTGATTGTGATTTTGTGAGAGCTCTCTCTCTGTCACTCTCACACCCTCCAACGGTCGAAAGCGGCGTTCAGATGGTTCCAACAGTTTGAGTTTATCGACGGAGACTGGTCGGAGTTTGATCTCCGGTAGTATTTCCGGCGATAGTGGCCGGAAAGTGGTGCGGATGACCCACTCGAGAAAAGGCGCTAGAGAGAGAGGCGTTGTGAAGCCAGTGTTGTAGGAAAGCGAATTGGTGGATACTTAAATAGTGGTCAAAATGACAAAATTGCCCTTGAATTCGTCCAAATGGCGGATTTGTCCCAATATCTGCGGCGATTTTTTCACCCTTGTGGGGGAAGGTTTTGTGGAGGTTAAAGGGAAATCCAAGATTTTATACTCGTGTGTGGTAAAATTTGTCATGATTTGTGATTGTGGGATATAATTAGTTCGATTTTGTGTGGAAGATTATGAGACTTCCAATTGGGGGTGAACTAAAGACTAAGAGATGCTGCTTTCGTAGTCTTTGTATTTGGATGCAACTATGCATTCTCCATAAGTGGAAATTGTGGTAGCAATAATTCACTATCTTCCGTCTTGACGAATATTTACTTACAAAACAATCAACATATTAAAGACTAAAGCCTTACACGCCCACCAAGTGGGGGGATTTGACCAATAGATTTCTAATGCTTAAGTTAGTTCCTTTAAAAAGAGTGATTGTTTAGGGCTTGTATGCGTAGCAAAAAGCTTATCGAAATTTCGTGGAGTTTGAGGTATTCATAGGAGAAGGTTGCCAACCAAGGCGTTCAGGTTTTGCACTACACATGACGGCATCCTATTGGCCAAGGTATGTCATCTGTAAGATACGCGAGGAAATAATATTCCTACGATATCAATTAGGAGATAATATCTTAGGATGTTAATGGGAATATCTCTGATTGATTGTGATAGGAATTCCTTACTTAATAAAGGTGATCTTAATTAGAATGTATTAGCATATACGATTTAGTAATTAACCCTATTGTTAATACCTTTGACTTTTCCATGCCACGAGCAGAGGAGCTTTAAGCAGTCGTTGCTAGCTGCTTGGACCTTTAGGGATGCTGAACTGCACGAGGAATAAGGGTGGGTTCAAAAAATTGAAAAACTGAAAAAAAAACTGGACCGAACATCGAACCAAAATAGAAAAACCAAAAATCGAAAAAAAAATCGAACAAAAAAAAAAACCAAACCAAACCGAACCTTATTGGTTTGGTTTCTATTTTGGAGGTTCGGAAACCGAACCAAACTGAATCCCTTTACACTTTATGAATGTATGCCCATGGTGTTTCTTTTGTGAAACTTTGTTGCCAAGTTTGAAACTAACCTAGGGCTTTTTCAAGAAGCATACTTGGTTCAATTAGGGAATATATTTCATTGGCTATAGAGGAAAGTTTTGGAAGGCTTTGGAACTTGGAAGAGCTTCTTTGTTTGTTTGCTTTTTGAATGGATATGGTAATCATTTTTCTTTGCAATTGAGATTGTTAATATAATAGGATTAGTTTATATGATCTTGTATGTATACAACTACCTTCCCACTTTCCACTTGTTCTTATTATTAGTCTACCAATGCAAGCCTTTTCTAAATTCCATAAGTATCAAGTTTTATAAAAACTGAAACCGAACCGAACAAAGCCAAACTGAAAAAAAAAACTGAACCGAAAAAAATCAAAAGAAAATTGAACCGAACTGAAGTTTCGGTTTGGTTTTGGTTTTGGCAAAAAACGAAACCGGATGAGACCGAACCCACCCCTAGCGAGGAATCTGATAAGTCTGCCCATTTAATGAAAGCAATCTTATCCTTCTTGAGAAAAAGGTCCAAGCGTCGCCTTTTGGATTTTTGCGATTATTTTTTGGCTCCACATAAATTCCTTTTGTATTATTATGGGCCAATTTGGGATCGATGTGCTTTTTTGAAAAACTACTTATGTTGTATTTTAAGAATAATCAGCTACAAGATAGAGCAATTGAGCGTTTAATAAACTATATTTAAAAAGTGTTAGTTTGAAAAGCAGTGTAAAAGCGTTTGGTAAATTTTAATGTAAAAATGATAGCATTGTATATAATTGCAAAAATGGACATAATAGTGTGGGTGATGGCGACAACAACGACGGTGAAGGCAATGTTGTGATGGTGGTGGTGCCAATAAAGGGGTATGGTGATTGGGCTGCAGAAGTAACAATGATGGTAAGGGCGGCGACAACAGCGATGGTGGCCATTGTGTTTGTGAATGGTGGCGGTGCCAACAACGATGGTAGTGGCAATTGCGGTGGTAGTGGTGGCGGGTATGGTTGTAATGTTGGTGGTGGCAACAATAGTGGTAGTAATGGCAGTGGTGGTGTAAGAGGTTAGGATTTGTAAGGGTAGGTGGTGGTTGTCAGTTTGTACTCAGGGAAAAAATGTGTTTAGAATGATAAATAATGTCATTTTTTTAATTAATGAGCGTATTACAGCAATTAAGAATATTCATTAAAGACTCAACTCCTCTTTTTATTAAAACAGCTTTAAAAAGCAACATACAAGTTACTTTTAAAATATGCTCTCTAGATGCCGTTGCTATTAAAATAAATGGGATATTTTATTTTTAGCAAACATTTTTTACTGTTTAACTTTAAAATGAAGATTAGAGGTGGCTATAGAATACTTTAATTGTATGTTTACACCGTTAATTGTATGTCTCGACAACATGACAAGTGAAGATTTTTCTAAATGAGAAAAAGACCTTAGTGTGACATTAGAGGCGGCTATAGAATACTTTGAGTTGTATCAAAATAGTATTATCTAACGAATCCATCATTTGACAAAAAAGAAAGAAAGAAAGAAAAAAAAAAAGGGGGGGTTGGGGTTTCATGATTTTCAACACCGACTACACTTCACAATTGAGGTGCGAGATGGATCCATCCATGTACCAAAAAAGGGCAAAACCGGAACAAAAAGCTGTGTAAGGAAGGGTTTTGGGGCTTTGGCCTCTCTCCCCAATCAAATAATTTTAAATTTTAAAATAAAAAAAATTAAAAAATAAAAAAGCGGTGTGTGGGGCGTGGGGGTTGGCGATGCCATATTCGATGACAGCTGCGTTCCGAAAAGAGGGAAACGGCGACGGTAGCTGCGTATGCGCCGCCGTACACTCGCCAGCTGGCTCCCGCTAAGACCCAGCTAGCCTCGCTGTAAAGCTACCACATACAACAAGTACTTCCTCACCCTTTTCCCCATAATTCTGTGCTGTATTGTATTATATATCTATATATTTTTGTTTCTCTGCCCAAAACCTTCTACTTATTTATTTATTTATTTATTATTTTTATTAACCTATACATAAAACTCGATCAACCAAAATAAATACAATATGTGAACAACTACAGCTTTTATGAACAACAGTTGTGCATTGAGTATTAGTGTCACGTTTTGAAAAAATAGAAAGGACCCATATAATAACGACACTGTAAATGTGACAATATGCCACAATGTGAAATGGACCATCTTCAATTCTTCCAAAATTTAGGTAAACAAACCCTTTGTTTTTCTTTTCTCTAGTAGGATATTACAGTTGTCAATTATAGAAATCACATTGTAGCAAACAGAAGATATGTGATCGATGGATTTTTTTTTATTATTGAAAATGCGAAGAATTCCCAAGTTAGAAGGTTAAGAAATCTTACTAGATTTTATAAGAAGTTGAGACACTGTCCCCGATCAAATTTAAATCTCAACTTTTTCCGTGATGTCATAGTCATATTTGGCTACATCTAACGGCCGAAAACCACACTTACATGTTATTCATTTAAACATAAATAGAACCATCTTTAACATAAACTCATAAGAATAAGAAAAAGATCAAGCTTTTGAAGTCGGGTCCTAGAGTTCTCTGACTCTCAACCTTTTGCACATTGATATGTAAAAATAAAAAAAATAAAAAAAATCGCTCAATACATGAAAAAGTCTATTTCTACATCAAATATCATTATTTATTAATAATAAAAAAAAGATATACAAACATTACTTAAATATCATACGTCTCGCATTTTCCGCGTTAATAGATGCAAATGTACTAATGTACTAATTAAGTTTATATAATCTAATTTTTCTACTAATTCTTTTTCAATTGATGAAATAACACTCATTCAATCTTTCTTGTGACATGGTTGATCGAAGATAAATTTGATCAACTTTATTTTTGAAAAACTTATTTGTACAGCTGCAGTTGTAACGGATACGGTAAACAAAATTTATAAGTAGAGCAACCCATGCATTCGGAAAACACTCATTCATTTGTCTCATATAGTTTCAACACTTCCATTGCCCAATTTTTTTTCCTTTGTTAAAGTTTCTCTCAAAATTCTTAGCATACATGCTGTACTATAAAAACAATGAGAAGATTTTAGTTATACGTTAGTCATGGCAAAAAGAAAATTAAACAAGTTGATAATGTTTATAAGGTCATCACTAATACAATAAAACCTTTATAAAGTCATAAAGTTGGGACCAATTACTTAATAGAGGTGTAGTTAAAAAATAATACTTATTTATCCTAATTAAATATTGTATTTTCTATATACGATTCCTTGGGGTGCCAAACATTTTATTTATTGCACATATGTACGAGCAACCTCAAAGACGTGACATTATCTCTAGAAACTACAACATTGTCCCAAACAACTTTAGAGAAATATTTTAACTCATCTTAAACTTTTACTTGTAATGTTACATTTTTTGTACTAATTGACCGTTACTACTATGTGAATGCGTGTTTCCTTAATATGGGACCAAAAAGAATTATAACTTGTTACAGTATGAAGTTTATTCCTATAAATAAATCATCTCAAGTTGAGGTCAAAAATTTTTATGACTTAAAATATTATTCCTTTATAAAGTACTACTTTAGAGGTTTTACTATATAAGCTTTATTTTATATTTCGGTCAAAATAGTTTGCTCACCTAAATAAGGACCTATGAGCTCTCTCATAAGAGACATCAAATTAATCTTGGATATGAGAAGGAATTGGTATGTAAAGGAATGAGGGATGAGATAAACATTCTCCTTATGTTATTGGGGTAACATCATTTTTGAGGTATGCCATATCCAAAATATGGGATCCCTATTTTTTCATTTCTTTTGTTGTCAGTAAACACATGAATAGGAATAATATCCATACATTCGAATTTAATTCTTTGCAAGTAAACATTCCCCTAACAGTAGCTTAATTTATGTGCTTAAACACGCCTTGTTATATTTAGAGATCTTTTAGTTTAAATACCAATTTATTTTTGGGGAAACTTGATATGAATCCAATTTTATGAGTCATTTTTGAGATGAGTCCAATTATATTCCATGTCAGTTTTTTTTTTTTCATTTTCATACCAATTTACCCCTAAAACTACTTATAAGTAATCAATATTATCCCTTGATTTTAGGATTAATATTTGTGATAAGTTTTACCTATTTTTACTCAATTTAATTGATTTCATGACCGATATTTATCTACCTGTATCACAAGATTTTGTTATATAACCTACCTCTATTATAGGCAGATTATATTTTTCTATTTTTATTATCTATCTCTATCACAAATTGCTTCTATATGTTTTCCTATATTACATAGTAATTTATCTTGCTTATAGGTAGGTAAATTGTGTATTTGTACCTTTCAGTTTGTTCATCTACCTATTGATTAGAAATATTTTCTTTGTTTGATATCTTACTTATAGGTATATGTACATTTATGTATTGGTACCTTTAATTAGGTTGTATATTTTTGCAACTTAATCTATGATAAAAATATTTTATTTAATTAAAAGGTAAAGAATTGAAACGTTTTTTAAATGTTTAGTAGATTGCACATGTTTAAATATTCAAAATTTTAAAACAAAGGGTAAAATAGGTTTAAAAAGTAGTTAAGTGGACCTAAATCAGAAATTTCAAAATATTGGACTAAAACCAATAGCACGTCAATTTTTTGGACCTATATCTTAATGCCCCTTTATTTTTTCTTTTAAAAACAATCTTTTAGCTAAAGTGTCATATTTTAAGTTTAGATACCAATGAAAAATCAACCAAAACAATTCTATATATAATTACATTATTGTCCCTCAATCCTAATACGTTTCCGACTAGCCAACTTTCAGCAACTGACCAATCAAAATTTTCAATCCTAAGGTCACTGTCCGACTTGAATTTCAAAAAAAAAAAAAAAAAAAAGAAAAAGAAAAAGAAAAAATATATATATATCAAGACCAATGAGCTTTTTAGTCAAAATGATCCCTGATATTTGCATAACACATCACTTTGGTTCCTGAGATTGAAAATCACTAGAAATGGTCCTTGAGATTGTCCACCATCCATTATTTTGGTCATTCCGTTAAAAACTCCATTAAATGGTCCGGAGCTCATACTGGAAACTGAGATTTTTGGCTGGAAGTTTGGGCAATTTTCAAAGTTTCGTAACTCAATCGTTTCTTAACCAAATTCGACCCATAATATATCAAAATGAAGATAGAAAAGTGTTGAACAAGATTATACCTATTTGGAAGCCAATGGTTGCCGGAGATGGCAAAAAAAAAGCCTGAAAGGTGACTGGTTCGAGGGAAACTGGAAAACTTGCCGAAAAGTGGTTAAACTTTAAACATTCATAACTTCTTCAATACTCAACAAAATCGAGTGATTCAAAAATGAAAATCATACTTCTCGATAAGATGAAGAGAATGGTACCTTTCTTAATGGCTAACTCACCGTGGTTTGGCCGGAAAATAGCTCGAAAATGGCTAACTCGATGAGACCAAGAGAACCACTTTCGAACCATTTTCCGGCCAAACCACAGTGAGTTAGCCGTCGAGAAATGTATCATTCTCTTCGTCTCGTCAAGAAGTATGATTTTTAGTTTTGAATAACTCAATTTTGTTGAGTATTGAAGAAGTTATGAACGTTTAAAATTTACCTAGTTTCCGGCGAGTTTTCTAGTTTTCCGACGGACTATTCACCTTTCAGGATATTTTATAGCCAAACCATGGTATGTTAGCCATCACGAAATGTACCATTCTCTTTGTCTCATCGAGAAGTATGATTTTCATTTTTGAATCACTCGATTTCGTTGAGTATTGAAGAAGTTATGAACATTTAAAGTTTACCCAGTTTCCGGCTAGTTTTCCAATTTTCCTGAAGACCAGTCACCTTTTGGGCTATTTTCCGGCTATCTTCGGCAACCATTGGGCTTCCAAATAGATATAATCTTGTTCAACACTTTCCTATCTTCATTTTTGATATATTATGGGTCGAATTTGGTTAAGAAACGATTGAGTTATGATGCTTTGAAAATTGCCCAAACTTCCGACCAAAAATCTCAGTTTCCAATATAAGCTCTGGGACCACTTAACGGAGTTTTTAACGGAAGGACCAAAATAATGGATGGTGGACAATCTCAGGGACTATTTATATTGATTTTCAATCTCAGTGACCAAAATGATGTGTTATGCAAATCTCAGTGACCATTTTGGCTAAAAAGCCATATTGTAATAATCAAGCAGCATAAGAGATCGCTAGTAATCCGGCACAACGTGATCAGACTAAACATGTTGAGGTGGATCAATATTTTATCAAGGAGAAGCTGAATGTTCAGTTAGTAGACATTCCATTCGTGAGGACATACAAACAACTGACTGATGTTTTAACACATGCGATGTCTGCAAAATTGTTTCATGACTCACTTGGCAAGTTGGGCTTAGGAGACATTTACGCACCAACTTGAGAGGTAGTGTTGGCATGAGTGCCAATGTACCATAAGATATTCAATGTATGTTGACATGAGTCAATGTACCATATAAATTCAACGTATACTGGCTTGAGCTAATGTACCTAAAATAGAGATTCAATATTCCCATAAGAAGGATTCAATGTAAAAACTCTCATATAAAAATAAATACAATACAACGATTCAAACCGTAAAAACTCTCGTATAGCTTTACGCTTTTATCTACATCTTGACCCTAGATATTAGTATAACTAAGATGTCAATAAAGGGTTTTTATCATAAATGATCTTTAAAATTGATCTAACTCATCAAGATGGTCTCTTAAATTGCAAATCCATCAATGCAGTCCCTGAAATTGGGTATTGCAAATCAATGTGGTCCTTACGTCAAAATTCCGTTAAAAAATCTATTATGTGCTGATGTGGCACATGAATGGGTCTCACAAGTCTAATTAATATTGTCATGTGGATTAAAAATACTTAAAATAATTAAAAATAATTTTAATTTTTGGATAATTAAAAACTTAAAAAAAAAAGAATAGATGTGGAGTCGTCTTCTTCTCCCACCCATGGAAGCTACACCCTTCCGCTTCCGCTCCGAATCGGGAAACACTTGCCTGATATCTAGAAGCCCCAAATCCCCCAATATCGCCTCCACCCACACAATGAAGCAACAGATCCCCAAAATTCAAAACTTAGATCGAAAATATAATAAAACAAATTAGAAAGTGTGAAATTACGGAAGAAACAGCAGATTAATGGAGGAATTACTATCGGAATGCGCAGCCCAACCTTTGTGATAAGCTATGTCGATGCCGCCGACAATCAGAGGGTACCTGAGCTCCAGCTTGTGCAGGTCGAACCCGTGCCCGACCCGAAAAGGCAAGAGATGGGACGGAGTGGCGGAAGTTGGAGCTTGGTCGACCTTGAAGGCCATGCTCGCATAGGCACAAACGACGGGTTTGCTCGGGTGATTAATCAGATGGGAGGGAAGAAGATGATGAACAATCATTTTTTTTATTTCTTTCGTTTCTTTTAAGTTTTTAATGATATAAATTAATTTTTTATTATTAGGATCTACATGGTAATATTAATTAGACTTGTGTGACCTAGTAACGTGCCGCATCAGTACATAACAGATTTTTTGATGAAATTGTGACGGAATGATCACATTGACTTGTGATACCCAATTTTAGGATTACATTGATGAATTTTTAATTTCAATGACCATCTTGATGAGTTTGGTCAATTTCAGAAATCGTTTGTGATAAAAACCTATCAATAAAGGGAGGTTTAATAAAAAGGTCCCGTACTGTTCACTTTTAATGAAAAGTCCTTTTTAAAGGTATAGTGAATAGTATCAGTTAAAGGTAAAAAAGGACTTTTCGTTAAAAGAGAAGTTTTTTTGGGACTTTTCATTAGTTTTCCTATCAATAAAAGGGTGACATAAATCCAATGTGATGACTCATGATTTAGATGTCACAGTCATGATGGCAAATATGAAAGTGAGGTGTAATAATGCACTAACAAAAGGGACGAATTTAGATTTTCATTCGGATATTTACTAAGATTTGGGTAGTTTAGGTCAAAATCTTATGGATATTGGAGCATCTCTGACTTGTGCATGGCCAATCAGATACGAGTCATATTGTAAGCAGTGACATATAATCGATGACGTACATACGTGACATGCCTTGATTTAGACATAAACTCATTTAATTATCTTTCCCCTTTTTCTTTACCTTTTTTTTCCTTTTTGGCTACGTACAAATTAACAAGGCCAAATAAACTCATCTTTTACCAAAAATAATATATTATTTGCTACGATAGTGGTACTATTTGGTCGACACAAGTGTTTTATTATTCTTCGGCATATATTTTTCTTAAGAACATACCGGCCCCACGCATAAATATTAGGGTTATCTCTATTAAATGGAATAAAAACGTCGAATAATATTAAACAAGAATGCGTATTTTATTATAGATATAATTTACTGAATAATTATGGAGGCCATAGAAAGAGATGGAAGGTGCGGCAATAGTAGGGAGAAAGAGAGAGATGTGTAATTATGAGTGTATTCTATTTCACCCATTGTGCCTTTATTTATAGTAATAGAGAAGGTTAATTCCTTACCCTTTTAGGATTACAACTCTTAATAAGTAATCAACTCCTAATTAGAATATACGAGATATCCCTAGATCTACTAGGATTTACACAATCACATTCGTAATCTAATAGGATTGCAACACTCCCCCCTGAGTGTGTAAATACTCAAGTAAATGGTGCATCAGGTCTTTAGTGATGAAGTAAGTATAGTTGATGAAGTCGTCGGCATAATGAGCGAATGCGAGTCTTAGATCAACGGAAGAATGCATAAAAAGTAAAACTCACAAAACCTCGCTAAAGAGAAAAGTGAGAAGTTGCATTAAGTCAAAACTATACGTCTTTTGGACGCAAGTAGAAGAGCTCACAAGGGTATGATCAACCCAGGATGGATGCCTCGTTAAAACCTAGTTAGGTAGCAAAAATCCAGTGGAAAAAATGCTCATAATCATAGGGAAAAAGAGTATATTAAAATCAAGTGAGTATACTTCTTGATACTCTCTCTGAGTTTGACATAACTTCCAAATGAGAACTACAAGTATTGCATATGAATAGTTAGGCATATCAATCCCTCGGACAAGCTTCTGGAAGGTTGACTTTGGCAGTGACGTCGTGTAGAGGTCGGCAAGGTTGTCTGTGATCGGCTTGCATGACTTCAATCTCCTGATGCTTTGCTGATGTAGATGTGGACGCAATATGTCTTGGCATTGACTTCGTTGATGTGTCATAGCTTGGTCAGGTGGATAAATGTGACATAGTCTTCATGGATCGTTGTTAGGACTCAACGATAGATGAAAACACAGCAAGTACTTCGAATATGCTCAACAAGAACTTCTAACCATGTCTCACTTGTGGCGTAGTGAAGTGAGGTGAGTCTTGGAACGGTTCGAAGATTTCGCAACTAAGGTCATATCATGGACCTCCAAGATATTGTGATATCCCTAACGGTAAAGACATAACCATTCGGGGATTTTGCCTTGTGCGGGTTTAATAAGTAACCTGTGTCAGCATAACAACAAGGCAAACATCATTTCGAGGATCAGGGGGTTGGATCCGCTCGAGATGCGATGGGATTTGATTTGCCCAAATTCGTAGTATCTTCAGGGTACGTCTTTAATACCAATTCAGTGATTGCGTGTAGGCGCGGTGCTGCATCTTGACCAAGGAAGGAGATGTCATGTCTAACACAATGAGCTAAGTACAACGAAGCGCAAAGTTGAACTTATATATGGAATTTCGGATTCCATAACCTCTTCAAGGGTCTCATTTGCATATAACGTATGGACGATCATGGGTATACTCAAAGGTGACACATTCGGGGTGTAGTTTGACTGGCAGACCAAAATATCGTCAGAACAATGCTTCAACTTCAGGTCAAGGCATAAACGAGTTTTCCTAAGATCCTTCATCTCAAATTCCATCTTCAGGTGCGAGGTAGTTTTCTCAAGCTCTTCCAGAGTCTTAGTGAGATTCGTGTCAATGACATAAACTGTAACTCTAGCAATTCGGAATAAGACTTCATAGTTTAACATACAAAGGCATTCATAAATATCGCTGACTGATCAAATAATCACTCAGATGGGTATACCACATCCGTTGGATTGTAAGTGAATGCCTCAAACAAGTTAAGAGGGTGTTTCGTGGTTTTGGAACAATTTGAACCAGTCCATGTAATTCTTCGGAAACTTTACATGTAAATCTCCATATCTATATCCCCATGGAGAAAACACTAACCACATTTCATAATGCTATTATCAATCACAGGACGTTTGAGAAAAACCTTACGCCGTAAGACGTGTATCATATCGTACTATTTCATTCATCTGATAACACTTCATTTCCCACTTGTAACACAACAGGGTTATCTTGGGTAGTGTAGGAACGACTGGTCCAAAACACAATTTGGTAAGGAATTTGACTTGGATTGTAATTTCGGTTGTCCAATCAGTTCTACGTTGTCACTTAATCAATGAAACACGGTTCGATATCGTCACTTTTCATTTATGTCGGTAGCTACCATATAAGTGAAAACATCATCGATGGTAATCTCATTTCAATTCTGAAAGCTAGAATTTATCGTACTTGCTAGATCAGAGGAATGCGTCTGGAGCAACATTCTGAAAGCTAGAATTTATCGTACTTGCTTATCACACTTGTGCGGTATGGGGATCGAGATGAGACATAGTGGGCAACGTCCACGCAAATTCGCATCATTCTCCAGGAACGTTGATGTTCTCATCTCCCCCTAACAGCGGGAAGCCTGTCTCATTAAAGTGACAACCCAAAAATGAGCGGTAAAGAGATCGCATGCAAGGGCTCGAAGAGAGCTAGTGTGAAGGAGAATCATAATCAACAAAAGATTCACATCCTTCTTTGAGGACCTATGTTGGTACATTGTGACAGCGTAACTTGGCACATGGAATGCACATCCAAATGCGTAAATATGAAAAACGTCAGGTTCGTACCCAGTAACCAACTGTAACGTCATATAGATTGGGTGGCAATGGGCCTCAAGGCGGACCAACATAGTTGCGTACAAGATTGCATAGCCTTAGGCAAAAACCGAAAACTTGGTATGTTCACCAAAATTCGGGCGATCATTTAAATTGCGTTTTATGATCGCTAGGCGAGGCTATTCAGGGTGAACATGGGAATTCGATGTTCAATTATAAACCCAAAATGCATGCAATACTTTATCGAAAATCGTCGATATATACTCTCCGGCATTATCCAGTCTCTCGAACTTTAAGGGATAAGTAGGGTGGTGAGCCCTTAATCGGCCAGGAGGTTTAGCAGCAATGTGTGTGGACAAACATGTGACTAATTTGTCGATTCATCAACCAAAACCATAAGTATTTATACGATCTGCATTTTGGTTGGATTAGTCCACATATATTCCCTTGAATCCATTATGAAATAAGGGGTGATTTCATATCTTTGCGAGAAATGATATAGAAAATCAATTTCCCTAATAAGCGGGCTTTGGCAAAGTGTGCTTATAGGCACAAGATCCTTACTTCGAGTAAGGAGATGCGTCGTAGCATCATTGTTCGACCTAAGTGTCCCAAAATGGTTGTGCCAAAACAAGTAAACTGCTTGAATCACCCAGCTCCAGGTCGGCCACATGTGATGTGTTTCCAGTTGGGAGACAACCTATTGGCCCCAAATCAAAGCTTCAAGCTCATTTTTGAAGGTGGTGCAAAGATATTTCACTCTTATTTTCTTCAGTGGTTTCATTCATGATCATTGTCATCTCGAATATCCTTAAAAACTCAATGATAGGGAAAATTTAAGGTCCCTTAAATGGTAATTCAGTACCATTCATACAACGAGGAACGTGCCAATGCTCTTAATCAGGTTGGATAGACCTGAAGTCGTTGTTAGAGATGTGATTTAGGTGCAAAGTTAGTGTGCATAGTACGCATTCATCCAGACAACTAACTTTCCCACATTCCTACCTAATCACGTATTTAATTGAATCGGTCACATGTATTAAGAAACATGATTCAATTAACTCATATTCGAGTACAATATCAATAAGATTATCCATAAGTAAAACATACACCAAACTTGAATCCAAGAACATGGAAAAATGTTCACAAAGTAAATGGTTTACTAAGGAGATTCGGCCAACAAGGCTATCCATGTCAAAATTCTATTTTTCCAACGATGTTTGGTGGAGCAAAATTAGTCTCACATATTGACTACTTGAATGGTACTCCTTAACAACATTGGTAGGAGCACGAACAGGTGCATAACCAATGATCTATTCCATCAAGACGGAAGTAGATTATGCAGGGTTAAGGTTTAGGAATATTATCCCTTATTCTTGAAGTTTTAGGTCTTAGGTACCAAGGATCACGCTTCGGGCGTGATGCCATACCTTGGCAGACCCTGATTCTACCATATATTGTAAAAACAAACTCGAAATTGGATTGTGAGATATCTCTGCCGAAGCAGTGCATCACCATTCGGTTAAGCTTTGACCAAACTGGGTCGAGCCATTCGGTTAAGCTTTGACCGAACTGGGTCGAGCCATTCGGTAGACTCCAGTCGAACTGAGTCTATACCTTTTGGTAGACTCCAGCCAAACTAGATCTATACATTTCTCTCACGTTTGTGGTAGTAATTAGATTCGAAAATTTGGTAAACTTCTGCTTTCTACACCGTTGTTTCAGGGAGTTAGAAACATGGAAGGACGAGAAAAGTATTCTCCAGTCAAAATTTGATCGGATTTATAAACTTCAGAATTGTACTCATTCATAAAAGTAATCATGGTGTGCTTCAGGCAATGCCTTTCATGATTAGACAATTCGTAGGAGCGAGCCAAAGAGCCATGAAATCCTCGTTCGGGAGGTATTTCCGTTTGTAATGCTTCGGGCATAAGTTTTAGAATGAAGATCATGACGAAGGCTTATTCAGCTATTCCATGCCATTGTTGGCTTCAATGAATTCTTAGCTTCTTGATAGTCAAGTGGAGAATCACGTCTTGTACCTTACATAAAGTGGTTTTTATTAGAAGCGTCCAAATCAGGAAAATTGAACTTGTGACGGTTCGACAATCCACTGAATTGGAGGGAACAATATTGTGATTAGTGCTATAGGAATGAATCATCCATAAGCATCAAAGTTAGAACTTCGAGTTCTAGGACATGGTTTTCATGAAAAACGTCGGGTTTTCTTTATGAAAACTTTGGGTTTCAAAGGCACTAAATTTGAAACTACAGGTTCAGTTTTAGTTTATGAACGTTTAGTTCATAAAAGAGAGGTTCCTGCAAGAACACAGAATGCAATATGCTGATTTAAGTGTAGTGGATTTTAGGTTCTTTGGGAACTCAACTGTGAGAGCTTCGTTACTATGAAAGTATGTCAACGGTTCAAAGAAAAGAAATAAAATATTGAATCATTAATGTCCAAAAGTGGTCTTTAGGTCAATAATTTTGGATTTATTATCAGATTAATGGACTGCAGGTCACTTTTAATTAATTCTATAGATTAGGACCATTTGGGGTCTATCGTAGAAGCAAAATAATAAAATTTGACTAGACCCATTTATTGTTGGATATATTAAGGCAGATACTAAACTAGACAAACAAGTCATTAGTTAGTCATAACTGTAAATCTTTAGTTGTGGTCATTGTGTAATTAGTTGTAGGAGCTAAGGGCATTAAAGGTATTAATGCATCAAGTCTCTACCTATATATACTCTCTTGTACTATTGTAATTATTCAAGGAATGTGAATCATTTTTCATTACACAGAGAACTTCTCTTTCTATAGGATATTGGCTCCAGGCCACAAAAGAAATTAGGCCTAAATTGGGCACGGGGTAAATAAATAACAACCCTAGCAAGTTGGGTTGTGAGCTGTGATAAAAAGGAAGCCCAACCTGGGCTTGGGTTGTAATAGAAGGCAGCCCATGCAAGTCGGAGTAAAAAGAAAAAGAAGAAGGGCCCAAAAATGAAGGCAAAAATGTTTGGGCTGCTGGCAAACTTTTTCTCTTTTTTTTTTCTTTTGTTCTTGCGGACTGGTGGTCCATTGTAGAGGGAACAGGCGAACAAGCCCATGAAGAAGAAAGGTCAGCCCTTAGCAGGCTGCAGAGGAGAAAAAAAACCAGGCCGATTATGTGGGCCCAAAAAACCAGGTAAGTCGAGAGTCCAATTTTGTGCAAAGGCATTGATGAAAAAGTATTCAATAACTCATAAAGTTCCCACACCTTATCATCCTCAAACCAACGGATAGGTTGAAGTTTCTAATCGAGAGATTAAACAAATCTTAAAGAAAACTGTTCGTCCAGATCGTTAAGAAAAAAAAGGAAGCATGTTTTATTCCTTGACAAAAAGACATCATCCTAATGCTATAAACTACTCTCAGCCAATACAGTGATGCTTGGTTGATTCGTGGCTTCCAGCCACGGCTTGGTTGCGATTTTAGGATTTTTTTTTTTTTTTCTTTCTTTCTTTCTTTCTTTTTCGATTTCTAGGGTTTTCAGAACCCAAAAAAAAATCATGCTTCTATTTTATTTCAATTCATTGACTCACAAATTCCACATAGCATAAATTGCATAATGCATGAAACAAGTATATATATGGAACATATACAATATATATCTTAAGGAAAATATAAACATAGAGGGGTTCATGCATCATGAGGAATGTTTTCATGCTTCGTGGACGTTTCAAATATCTTCCTTTTATTTTAAGCGTACCTAATTGACAGAAAACAACAAAAGCCTTTGAATTTGTAAAAGATTCTTCTTGGAAAGCCGGAATTGTATCTTTAATGCGTTGTATCACGTTCAACACAACAAAATTAAATTGAATCAATAGCATATAGATCATTTCAATAAAATAATAAATAAATCATAAGAAGAATGATTAAAATGTAATACTCCCTTGATTGAATATCAAACTCTTGTTAGCGCAGCGTCAAGAGCGTGCTGATAACGTGTTGTAGACATAATTTACTGAACAATTATGGAGGCCATAGAGAGAGGGAAGGTGCGGCAATAGTAGAGAAAAGGAGAGAGATGTGTAATTGTGGGTGTGTTCTATTCCAACCCATTGTGCCTTTATTTATAGTAGTATGGAAGGTTAATTCCTTATCCTTTTAGGATTACAACTCTTAATAGGTAATCAACTCCTAATAGGAATATACGAGATATAGATCTACTATGATTTACACAATCATATTCCTAATCTAATAGGATTGCAACATATTTATTATTTTTCGAAAGTTATTCTTTGTGCAAACAATAATCTTATCAGTTAATGGTGTGTCCTCCTATTTACCCTTTTATAAACTATAGTATGGCTATGAAAAAAGGGAGTTCGACAAATATTCCTCTCAAAACTCTTAATTTTTTTTTAAAACCCAAATAGTAAATAATGACACAACAAGTTTAACCAAGAAAAATGACACCTAACTCATGTCTAACTCAGCATTCGCAGAGGCGGCTTTGAAGGGAAGTGAGATATGCAATCGCACATGACCCAAATTTGAAAGGGTTCTCAAAAAATGACTTTAAAGTTAGAGTTTTTGAAGTGTTTTTGTTTGTTTGATTGTTTAAGATTGAGCTGCTTTTGATTATTTAGTTAAAATTATGTTTGTAGCTCTTTTTATTTATTATTTAATGATATTTATGAACTTACAATCAGTGAAACCTAAAATTTGTTTTGATTCAAGTTATTACTTTCTAACATCAATACATGTTCTAACTATTTTTTGAAAAATTATCTTAAGGAGATAAATTTTGCACAAAACCTCCAAAATCTCAAAGACGGCCATGATCATTCGAGTACCTAATTAAGAATCTATGCATATGGCAAAACGTGCCATTCAACTTGAAGCACAAACATAAAATATGCTTCGAAATTGTAATTTTACATGCCAGTATTATAGAGTGGGGTTTGAGTTATACCAGATTCTTGAACGTTTTCACTAAAATATCATATATTTTGAGTTTAGATATTAATGAAAAAAATCAACTAACTCATTCATGTAAAGGTAGTTTAATTTTATTATATATTTGCAACTCGAACAATATATAACCAACAACTCGGACGAGATTCTCCTTCAATGACCACCATACCCGGCCAACTCCAACCGACCATCAACGCTGGCCGACTCCGGCCGAGCAACTGGTAGAACAAAACTAACTTTTTCCAAAATTCAATTTCTGAACATATTGCAATCAGCTACATTTTGTTAAGAGTACATTATTTGAGAGCTGCTACAAAAAAAGAAAGGGAAAACCGAGTTAAAAAGTCAAGAATTTAATTTGACCACCAACTCTTGCGTACAATCTTAGGAGAGATTTTTTAGTGTGCTTGGAACACGACTATACGTTATATGTTATTATGCAAGTAGAATAACACTGAAAAAAAAAAAAAACCTTCCCTCCACTTGAATAATAACACATGACTTATCCGTCGTGTTCTGGGCATATTAAAAATATATCTCCAAACCTACTGCCAATTTTAATATTATTAGATTTGTTTTGGTTGGATTACAGATATTGAAGGAAAAGTATAGAAAACACAGATATAAAAAGTTGATGAACAGCCAACCGACCGAAAGTGCACATTGCTATCTGGGTATCTATGGAGACTTTAATATCTCAAATGGCTTTTCGAAATTCCAGTTGTTTCCATCATTTTCTTTTATCATTTCGTTTTTCACTTGGTCAAGCTTCTCCTTCCATTCATACTTATATATATACATATGGTAGTACGATGCAAGATTAACCATAGTAAAAATTCATTAAATTCTATTTTTACATAAAACTTAACCATTAATTTTATTTATATATAAAACATAATCGTTAATTTTTTGAATCATTCAATGTTTTGTGACGGTGTGATAGCCATGAAGTATTTTGGCATGCAATGCAACGTCACTTTCAGCTCCACCTATGAGAATCGAGTAGTGTGACCAAACTATTGGTCCCATCTGAAATACTGAAACAACTTGAGAGGTGAATCCACCTGATTTCATTCCGCTCGTGACTTTATATGGATTGTGACCACTGAATTTTCTACGGACCTAACCCAAAGTCTTTCATCACATTAGCCATTAGGGTTTTCAACTTTTGCTTTGCTTTATCATTAGGGTTTTCAATACAAAATTCGGTATCCTACTTTTTAGATCCTTGTCATTTTTGCTAGACATTTATAGATTATGTTTTTGACGTCGACATGGCATGAGAAAAAGATGATCACGCGGCATAGGCTCAAACTGGATGAGGATTCTCTTCGAATTCTACTCTTTGTGAGGATCTTAGGGATCAATTCATTTTAGCTATTTATTGTACGTCATGCGACTATCTTTTGTTGGGTATTGTTTGTATTCAATTTTAAATAAAAAATTCAAAATGATTTCCAGTCGCAAGATGACTGATGAACGGATAGGATGAAGTTGAATTGATCCCTAGAATCCTCACAAAGAGGATCCGAATAGGAATCCCTATTCTGCTCAAACTAGTGCAGGCTGCTTAGAAGATGCAAAACAGATTATAGTCCTGAAAACATGTTAATTGGCCAAGTTGTTATGCGCATTCACCGCTCATTAGCACTGAATTTAATGGGGCGATATTCTGAGTTATATTTCATGGTGTGCGCATAGACTTTAGTCTTGTATTTAGTTTAACTCTAGTGAATCTTCCTATCATAATGTCATTAGGGTTAAGATTAATCCACTAATGTCTAGTCACGAATAAGATACTATTAGAAGCCCTTAATTCTTCAGCAGCCAGATATTGGTTTTTCTTAGTGACAAAGCAATAGTTCTTAATTGAATTCTAACCTTGTATTCTAAGAATTTTTTTTAATTAACTATGAAGACCTATTAGGCGTTGGACATAGAACTAGTACTCCAACAATTTTGTATATCTTCATTTTGTCTGTGAGCACCTACGCATAAGAAGGACTCATATACACGAGTACAATGTCATTGTAGCATTTCGTGTCAATCATGTAATGTCATGTGTAAGGTTTTATTCATATGAAATTCTATAACTGGCACATAACGCTGCAGTTAGGGCTGGTTCGGTATGGGATCCCAAACCGAAAATGGGATCCCAAATTCCAAACCGATTTTTTTCGGGACAAGGTTTAAGAAACCGAAACCAAACCGATCTTTCGGTATTCCCGAATTTCGGGATTCTCGAAATTTTTTCGGGATTTCGGTATGGTTCGGGATTCATCGACCTTCCACCTTCCCTGCCAGTCCACACGGCCACACCTTATCCCAGATTTGTCGATCTCCCCACCTCCATCTCCATCCCTCTCATTCCTGGGCTCGTCTTTGCTGCCTACGGGAGTCGGAGGGCTTTGCGAAGTGCATCGAACAAATTTGGGAACCGATCCTCATCGATGTGTGAGCTTTTTCATGTCTTGCCGAACGAAATCGCCACAGACGACTACTCTGCTTTGCAGCGATGGATCTGATGATTGGGTTCCTCAGACGAAGGCTGCAATGGGTACGGTGTGTTAGGAAGAGCTGGCTGCGGGTGTGGCTGCTTTTGAAGATTGAGAAAGCATTTGGAGGCCTTGGGCTTCCTTCTGCATTTGAGGGACTCGGTGGAGGGAGAGAACATTTGGAGGCCTTGGCTATCTGTACATGTATGGGAGTGCGAATAGTTATCAAGAAATAAAAATAAGAAAAGTAATGGTGAGTGAAGTCTGTGAAGATGGCAGACAATACACAGCCCCCTACCCCCTACTCTAGTCAGCTTTCTCTTTCTCCAACCTTCCAAAGAATAAAAAAAAGAAAAGGTGGTGAAGAAAGATGTCATTGGTCAGAGAAACGGCATGGTTGCTTAAATATATATATATATATATATATCGGTTTGGGATTCCCGAAAAAAGAAAAGTATGAGACCGATTCTCGTACCGAATGGTTCGGGATCGGTTTGGGATTGGTACTAAAATTTTCGGAATTTTTGGTTCGGGATTTTTTTGGTTTGGGATCGGGATGTTTTCGGTATGGTTCGGGATTTTTGGGATTTTTTTCTAGCCCTAGCTACAGTAGGTATACATGTGCTATATAAACTATTTTGACAACTTATATATCATTACTAAAAATTATTTGTCCGAAAAAATGTCGTCTAACAAAGTAACTTTATTCGACAGACAAAAAAATTTGGTCGGGCATATGTGGTCAACGTTTTATATTATTTTAAGAGACTTTAGGTGACGAAACATTTCGATGGGAAAACTATTCTTCATCAGGCAAAGTTTTCGTACCAAGGGAAAAATTGGTGAGTATTATGCTACCTTTTGACCGACAGAAGAATAAGTCTGTAGGATAAAATGACTTTGTCCGACGAACCGTTCCGTCATGCAACGTATACGAGTCGTCAGGTATAGATCCACAATGACTTGTCCTAAAACTATCCGTCTGTTGTAAAATCGACGGTGGGTGCAGTGGAATAAATAAATAGGACACAAAATTTACGAGGTTCCTCTACAGTCAGTGTGACTGGAGTACATCCTCGGAGCAGCAGTGGTGCTTTCATTATAATTTAGAATAGGAGTACAAAATAACTCTCTCTACTATCTCCTCTCCTCTTCCTCTCTTTCTCTCTTCCTCTTCCATGAACTTCTTGTATTCTTTCTGTCATTTGATAACAATCGAATTGCTCTATTTATAGAGCAATCCCACACTAACAGATTTCTTACACTTTGACATTCACATAGCATGACTTTGAAAATGTGTTTCTTTTGTTTCCAAAGTCCGTATCACATTTGTGTGGGCATTGACAATTCTATGTGAAGATTGAAAATCCATTTGTGGGCATTCAATTTATCAGCCAAGGTTTTCAACTCAGCTGATATTTTCAACACCGTCTTTTTTTTTCGTGACCATTTTTGGTGTGTACCCGACGACGATTCTTTGCTCGACGACATACGTGAGGTTACCAGACGAACCATTTCGTCGAGCAAACCCAGTTCATTAAAACAGGCCGCGTGGCCTTCCTTTTCATTCTGCTTCTCCTTACTTCTTTCTTTCCCCAACAACTCTCTACTTCTCTCCATATTTCTACTCTCTCTCTCTCTCTCACAACCATCTCATACCCAACTCATCATCCATCTCCCAATTAATTTAAGGTTTTTTTTATTTGTTAAATTTTTGTTTAATTGTGTAATTAAGTAATTTCGTTTGTTGTAGGTTTGTGACTGAATTGGAAGAAAATTAAAGGTATGAATTTGTCTCTCAATTTATTTTTAATAAATTTTAGGGTAAATTACAAAAAACTACCTCAACTATTAGGGTCACGACAGTTTCATACCTCATCTTTTAAAATTGACAATGTTATACCTCATCTTTAGAATTTGGTCAATTTTATACCTTCCGTTAGCTGGCCGTTAATTTGTCAGTTAAATGCTGACGTGGCTTGATCCAGACCCCACTTTCTATTAAAAAATTAATAAAATATTAAAAAAAATCATTTAATATTTTTTAAATATTAAAATAATAATAAAAAGTAAATATAAAAAAAATAAAAAATAAAAGCCAAAACCTTTTCATCCATTCCCCCCGTCCCCTCCATGTCTCTCTCTTCTCCCCATCTTCATCTTCTTCCTTTTCCCCTGCAACCCAGAAGAAAAAAAAAAAAAAAAAAACCCAAACTTCCCCTTCCCCTTAATATTATTATTATTTTTTTTATGGGTTACAGGTTGCATCCCCAAAAAAACCTAGAAACCCTTCCCACCCGCCCCCAGCCTCTCTCTCTCTTGCCTCTCTCTTCTCTCTCTCACCCTCTCTCAACTCTCTAGTCCCTGTTCATGTACACACACAAAAAAAAAAACAAAAAAAAAAACAAACAAAAACAGTGGTGACCGAAATCTGGGTTTGAAAGGCCACAGGGTGCACCGGGGGTTTCTCCTGGTTTTCTGAGCTCTATCGAGCTCCACAAAGACGAGGAAGATGGAAGGGAGGTCCTCTGGGGTTGCGGTGGTCCAGCGCCGTCACGGGGTGTCTTGCGGAACCAAGTTGTAGAACTTCTCGCCGTTCTCGACGGAGTGATCGGCGCCGAAGCAGCGGATGATTTGTGGGCAGAAGCCGATTTTGTCGAGGACTTGCTTCTCGTTCTTGAGCGAATCAGAGTAGCCGGATTCAGACGCCTTCACGGCCACCAGCGGCGGAAGATGAGATGATGGGCTGGTGGGTTTTGCTGTGTAAATGGTGGCGAAGCTTCCCCGGCCGATTTCTTTACCGCGAATCCACTCCATAGATCTAGGGTTGAATCAGAGAAAGGTTTTTCACTTGAGAGTTTTGGGTTTGCTTTCGATAGAAGAAACAACAGAGCGAACAGAACGACTCTGAATTAAGCAGCAGCTGCCTCTGGGGAGGGAGAGATCCGAGAGAGATGTGAGAGTCGAGAGCTGAAAGAGGGTGAGAGAGAGAGAGGGCGGGTGGTGGAGGAAGGTTGGGGGGGGGGGGGCGGGTGGGAAGGGTCTCCTGGTTTTCTGAGCTCTGTCAATCAGAGACGAGGAAGAGGGAAGGGAGGTCCTCTGGGGTTGCAGTGGTCCAGCGCTGTCCGGGGGTGTCGTGGTGTGCGTGGGTGTGAGATCGGGAGGGAGAGATCCGAGAGAGAGGTGAGAGTCGAGAGCTTAGAGAGGGTGAGAGAGAAGAGATAGAGGCGAGAGAGAGAGGAAAGAGAGAGGGCGGGGGGAGGGAAGACAAATTTTTTTTTTTTCCTCTTTTTTTCTGGGTTGCAGGTATGGGGAAGAGGGGAAGAAGATGAAGATGGGGGAGGAGGAAGGGACGAAAGGTTTTGAATTTTTATTTTTTTTTTGGTTTTTTTTACTTTTCTTTGTTATTCTAATATTTAAAATATATTAAATGATTTTTTTAGTTTTTTTTTAATATTTTTTTAATTTTTTAATAGAAAGTGGGGTCTGGATCAAGCCACGTCAGCATTTAACTGACAAATTAACGGCCAGGCTAACGGAAGGTATAAAATTGACCAAATTCTAAAGATGAGGTATGACATTGTCAATTTTAAAAGATGAGGTATGAAACTGTCGTGACCCCAATAGTTGAGGTAGTTTTTTGTAATTTACCCTAAATTTTATTCCAAATCTTTTCACTGCCAATTTGTTATCCTTCAAAGACTTTACCAATTTTTCACTACAAATTTTTTAATGATAGCAAATGAACGAACCAAACCAACAGATGGTGAGAGAAACTTTTTCTTTTCAGTTGTAACAGATCCTTATTCAAAAGAAACTAACACAACAGAGACATACAAATTTCGCACTTGGGAAATTATTGGTCGCGTTCACTAATATTTGTCACATTCGCTAATGCAAGTGTATGAATAGTCAGACAACTATAGATCTACACGAAAACAGTTTAGATATAACGGTAAAAAATAAAACCAAAAAGGTACACCAGGCCATTGATAAGACCACCGATTCACGTCCGATGAATGCTACAAAAATTGGGCGATGCATGCCAATAATCTCAAGCACCTAAAGTGGCTGAACAATGCAAAAGAACTACAGTTAGAGATCCAAACGTGCTTATACAAATAAAAAATAAAATGTTCTGCAACATAGCATGAAACAGAAGAAGAATTCAGGTCCACAAGAAAGTTTTATAAATTTATTCGAGGAAAGTTATTCCAAAAGAAGTTAGTACCTTTAGCAGAAGGCTCATCCTGTGGTTTCATAGCCGGGAAGAGTAGAACTTCCTGTCCAACCACAAACAATAGACAGTGAGAAACAGCTCACACGAAACAAATACGAGAGAGAGAGAGAGAGAGAGAGAGAGAGAGAAACCTTAATATTTTGTGAATCAGTTAGCCACATACAGAGCCGATCAACGCCCAAACCCCAACCACCAGTTGGAGGTAACCCGTACTCAAGAGCTCTACAAAATGCTTCGTCCAAAGCCTCCAACTCAGAGACGATATCCCTGTAGGGAATTGTACCACACACTTCAACTAAAAGAGGAGAAACAACTGTAAGAAGTGCACAAAAGAAGTGGGGGCTAGAACAATTTTATACCTTAAATCAGCCATGACTTGGACCTTCTCACCATCAGGTCCGCCACCATGTAAGTCATAAAAGAAAAGCTTTGAGCTGGAAGATCTTTTACTCATGATTCGCCCTTGCATAGGAGTAAATTATTCAAATCAACAAAAACAAATGAAAGTGCCAGATGATACCCCATATAAATATTAGCCCGTAAATTTGAATACCAGCCAATGAAACACTGATATCCTCAAGATGCTCTCCATCGCTTAAGCCTGCATACTTCTCTACATATTCACGCACGGTGATTGAACAAAAGAATTTGTGAGGATATGGATTTTTATCTGCCTTGTGGGTACCAAGATACTTGAGTCTGTTTTCATAGTATTGCTGCAAAAGAATAAAAAAACATGAGGCTATCAGGTCATAATTAAGTAAGCTTTGAATCCACACCGAAGATTTAGATGGAAAAAACTATATTTCAACACAAATTAGTGAGTACCGTTGGATCCATTTCGTCATCTTCAGTTGTGACATCTTTCTTAACTTGCGAGCTTGGCATGACAGCAGCCTGCAAGATAATTTCAAATGTATATCACTATAAGATTCCATAATCAAATACAAAGAGCAGTTTCCTGGACAATAAGCAATTACACATTATCACTCAAGTGTATCCAGATTCCAAGTGACAATTCGCGCGTAACATATTGATTTTATGGATCAACAAAACACCAAATATATTCGGGTTAATGAGAAGCAAGTACTTACATATGCACCAATTGATTTGTTAGAGAAAATATAGAAATATAGAGAATAATCCGAATAATGACTTTGAGGTACGACAAATCACTTCCAGGATACAACAAAGTATGGAATATTCGATTAGCAAAACCGAATTGTATTCCCTTAGAAATAACTAGAAAGAAATTGTATGAATATGATGGAGAAAGAAGAGAGCAAGGAATGTAGAAATAGATTTCTGAAAATTGTGTTTGAAACATTATGCATAGGTATTTATAGGCATTAAGGCACCCGTTCATCGAGTCCTTTCATTTTAGTTGAAGATATACAACTCTTCTTAAAAGGGTTGATTCAAAAAACATGTCTTCTCACTAGTACAAAATCACCTTTGCGCGACGCAGCAAAATTCGTTGCGCAAAGTATGTTTGCGCGACGCCAAATACACAACGTCGCGCAAACAGTCTTTGCGCGACAGCACTTTGCGAGACAAAGACCTACGTCACGCAAAACAGTTTTGCGCGACGTAAGTGATCCTACGTCGTGCAAAACTGTTTTGCGTGACGTAAGTCTTCGTCGCGCAAAGTTTTGTGCGTCCCGCAAGGTTTTGGCGCCAAACCAACATAACATTGCCGCTTTTTCGTTGACTTTGCACGACGCCGGGCCACCTACGTCACGCAAAACAGCTTTGCGCGACGCCACCTACGTCACGCAAAGATGTTTTGCGTGACGCTGATGAACATGCGTCACGCAAAGCTGTTTTGCGTGACGTAGGTGGCGTCGCGCAAAGTCAACGACTTTTTTCACAACATTTAATCTGTTTGGGAGGTAGAAACTGCAAACTAGTTGCAGCAGCTACCTCCCTCCCCCATCTCTCTACCGTGAACGTGTATGTATGCTTGTCCATTGCCCTATTAGTGCAGCTAAATCTCTCATTGGAAAACCCTAAATTGCATCTCTAAGCTAAATCTCATCAACAACATTTGCAATAAGAAGAAAGACATCTGTGCTATATAGAGGCAGCCTTCATAGTTCCTACCCTCCAGGTCCCCATCTCCTCATCTGTGCTATATATATATATTTGTATGCATTTTATATTATGTGTTCATTTAGTTTCTTGGTTGTTTTTGGAAGTTGAAAAACTGAGATTACAAGAACAAGTTGTTCATTTTATATTATGTGTTCATTTAGTTTCTTGGTAGTATTTAGTATTTACCGAGCAAAGAGCGATTGCATTAGTGCTCGTCAGCTTGTACTCTGCAGCATGCTACCCGACAAGTGTTTGTTTTAAATTTTGTTATTTGAAGACTTTTAGGAAGAAAGGATTTTGTAAATTGATCCATCCAAAATTTATATATCTAATGTAGCTCCTCAGCCTTCATCCACATTCATTTTTTTGCTCATCCAAATTGTTTAACTCAAAAGATACATAATGTTCATAGGTTTTGATTCTAACAGGTGGTTCTCTATCTTAGCTAATAGATTCCTTGATTCAGATGCTGAGAAATTAGTCATTACCAATTCTTTTGTTGTTCACAGGTTTCCCTTGTTGCAAATTATCCATGGGATGGCACTCAGTGCAAATTATCCATGGGATGGCACTCAGGATAAAAGGTAATCAATTTACATACATAAAAGTTCTACACTGAACCATGCTGATTGATAACTTGATACCAACAATCACTGCTAGGCATATACGTCCCCCAAAATTTCATCTTACCCCACATGTTGTGATGTGCAGGTGGTAAGATGCATGCAATATTATCAATTCTTTGACATGGAATTCTTGTATAATTTAACATCTATCACTAGCAATATTGTCATTTAATTTGTCTTGTTTAGAAAAGGATATGTTTTTTAAAGTAGCCTTAGATTCAGTGTTAAATTCTCCTTGGTATGGAGCTAGACACCATTTGGCACAAATGAAGAAGATACCCAGTTTTCTGATGCTTTCGATAAAGGAAACGAAATGATTATGTATCATTATGCTAATTTCTTGTGGAGGATCAAACGGTTCTTAAACATCGGATCAAAAGCAGTGCTGAAGAAGAGTATGAAAGTGGTAGATCAATTTGTTTATAACTTAATCAAAAGCAAAATTGAAAAACTCCATAATTCATGAGATACCTAGAGTGAATTACCTCAAGTCATCTAACTAGGTCCTGTTTTGTCTTGGATTAATTGTTACTATTTCCCAACATATATATATAAGATCATGTTCCATTTTGCAAATATTTACCGTAGGTAAAAATTATATTTGAGAGAGAGGTCAGCTGTAAGCCTTTAATAACTACAAATATGAAACAACAGTATAAATTTTTTGATATGTTGTTTATTCCCTAGTCATTGGCTTTTTATTTATTATTTTGTTCTAAAAGCTTTGGAGGCAACATACAATGAAAAGAAGAAGAACAGCTGATTCAAAAAGCTTTATTCATATGAATGGTCTAGGCCCATTTTGAGGGCAAAATCACAAAAGTTCATAATATTTATTTTATTTTTGGTCTGGGGTGCATTCATGATTTGAGAATGGTTTTAGTAGACCAAAACTTTAGACGTACCAATTCGCTCTTGAAATTAATGAAATTTTATATCTATTGCAGTCAAAGATATCTAAGCGTAGACTCAGACTACCTGCCCTTGTCCATCCTGCTTACGCTACAGTGATGAAGAAGCTCAATTTTTGCGGTTAAATGTTTTGATTTGCTAGGTGCTGTCGGTAGTTTCCGTTTCTGATTCCTTTGAACAAGCAGGTAATCTTTATTAATCTTTATTAATTTTACCTATTAGGTACCTTTGCCTACTTGCTATGCCCTTTAGTAATCTTTATTAATTTTGCATATGGGTTAACTTATATATTTACATAGAAGAAATTGTAAGAAATGTTGGTTTCCCCTTGAAATTTCCTTCATTTGTGTTATACGGTTGAAATTTCCTTAATATGTATATTCTATGATATAATTAGTATAAACAAATAAAAACTAAGGCCATCAACATTATAGTTTAGAAGTATTAATATTTTGTGATTTAATTTATTTGTATGCACATATTTTTGTAATTCAATTACAAAATTGTTTTGTGTTGTACGAAGTTAATACTACTTAACTTTGTACATTTTTTTCAAGAAAAGCTTAGTTTCCCGTTTGAGAATTAGTTGGATTTCGTGCATGGATGCAAAAGCATGATTGCGGTCCAATTAATTCTTGAATTGTCCCATTTTTTGGACAGTTTGGGAATACATAGTTATGTGTTGTAGTTTGCGGTTCACGGATTAGGTTTCGATAGCGGAAATTTTGGTAACATTTCCTGATGTTCTTCGAGTACACAGTGGATATTATGTATCTACGGTGTGCACTTGAAGAACTGTAAGGAGATGCTGCCAAAATTTGCCCACGTCGAAATTTAATCCATTGGAATCGTAAATTACGACACATAACTGTGCATTCCTGAATGGGATAGGCCCTTACCGGAGGAATAAGGTGACAAGACAATAGTTGAAGTTGTTGTAATTCTTGTACTTTTATTGGGATTGCAGACAAAATGGACAAGCAGTGGATACCGAATCCGAATAGATGTGCTATTGAATACTTGGATGGAATAGATAAGTTCATTGAATTCGCAACTAGACACAACCTAGGTTCAACTCATATCCGATGTCCGTGTAGAAGGTGTAACAACTTAATAAGGGAGACATTTGAAAATGTTCGATTTCATTTAGTAAGAAATGGGATGATGGAGACCTATACTACTTGGTATCATCATGGAGAACGATTAGACCAAGCTTCGTCTTCATACGTGACACGAGTGGAGAATGTTGAATCTAATGTGGATCCTAATGAACAAGTTATGGATATTCTAAATGATGTTTATCCATATGCCTCAACCAACACCAATCAGGAAGGGGGAGATGACGATCGTCCAACCATGGACAGTGAAGCATTCAAAAACTATGAAAAACTATTGAAAAATGCCACGCAAGAATTATATCCGGGTTGCGATAACTTTTCGGTGCTCACGGCAATTGTGGAGTTGATGCATGGCAAGATCAAGTTTCGTTTGTCAAACAAGTGTTTTGATTACTTTTTGGGAGTTATCAAGAGGATGCTTCCAAAGGACAATTGCTTACCTGAAGATCATAAAAGTGCCCAAAAAGTGTTGAAAGGTCTCGGATTGGGGTATGAAAAAATTCATGCATGTGTAAATAATTGTATATTGTTCTATAAGGAGAACATACAGTTGGATAAATGCCCTGTATGCAATGAGCCGAGGTTTAAAATGACATCACAAAATAGAAAGACCAAGATTCCCCAAAAAGTAATGTGTTATCTTCCATTGAAGCCTAGGTTGCAGCGATTGTACATGTCGATGCATACCGCAACCGATATGAGATGGCATAAAGAAAGACGGGTAAATGACGATGTTATGAGGCATCTTGCAGACAGAGAGGCATGGAAAGAATTCGATCGGCTGTACCCTGATTTTGCAGCTGACTCGCGAAACGTCAGATTGGGACTTGCCACTGACGGATTTAATCCGTTCGGGGTTCTAAACCAAATCCACAGCACTTGGCCGGTCGTCGTGTTTCCTTATAATCTGCCGCCTTGGAAGTGCATGAAAAAAGAATACATGATGTTGACTCTATTAATTACAGAAGATCCAGGAAAGTCCATTGATGTTTATTTGCGGCCGTAGGAAAGTCTGTTGGTAGATGAGCTAAAAGATTTATGGGAAAACGGTGTTCGTACATATGATAAGTATACTGGGCAAATGTTCACCATGCGAGCAGCAGTGATGTGGACAGTAAACGATTTTCCAGCGTATGCAATGGTTTCTGGGTGGATGACTAAGGGTTATTTGGCATGTCCAATATGCAAGGAGAACGTAACATCGTCTTGGCATGCGAGAAAAGTTTGTTATTGGTCATCGTAGATGGCTTCCTTGGGACAATGAGTGGCGTCAGAACGATAAAGCCTTCCACGGCACAAAAGAGACTCAGCCAAGACCAAGAGAATGGTCCAGAGATGAGATTTTGGATCAGTTAAACAGTTTGGAATTTGGTCATTTCGGCAAAGGGGTTAGTAAGCCCAGACCAACTACACATCTGAACTAGACGCACAAGAGTATGTTATTTGAGCTCCCATACTGGTCAAAGTTAAAATTGAGACACAACCTCGATGTTATGCATATTGAGAAAAATGTGTTTGATACTTTGATGGGGACAATTCTAGACATTGAAGGAAAAACGAAAGACACGATCGAAGCTCGCCTCGATTTGGAACGAATGGGCATTAGGTCATCCTTGTGGATGAAGAAAGTTGGTGGTACATTGAAGAAAGGCCATCCTTTTTTTTACAGTTAATCCAAATGGGAAGAAAGAGTTTTTCAACTTTATTTCTTCGGTAAAGTTTCTAGATGGGTATGCTTCCAATATCTCGCGTTGCGTGAACATGAAGGGGTGTAAATTTTCAAACATGAAGAGTCATGACTGTCATGTGATACTCCAACGCCTTCTACCGGTTGGTATTCGGCACTTATTGCCTCTTGATGTGGTGAAACCAATCGTGTTGTTGTCGAGATTTTTTTCGCAGTTGACTGCAAGGTGTTTGCGGAAGTCGGATGTTAAACAATTGCAGGACGACATTGTGAACGTCTTATGCAAGTTCGAACAGATATTTCCTCCAGCTTTCTTTACAAGTATGATTCACGTGATGATTCACTTGCCGGATGAGGCATTGCTTGCCGGATCAGTCAATTGTCGATGGATGTATCCAATAGAAAGGTACTTAATTAAGCGTCTATATATATATAACAGATTGATGATCAACGAACGCTTTGAATAATTTGTATCATACCTTTTATTTGTGCAGATATCTCGGTGAGTTGAAAAAGTGTGTTCGAAATAAGGCAAAGCCCGAAGGATCACTTGTGGAGGCATGGGTTGCATATGAGTCACTTACTTTTTGTGCAATGTATCTTCAAGATGTTGAGACAGCTTTCAATCGTCCTCAACACAATAATGACGGTGGTTTCAGAAAAGAGAAACTGTCTGTTTTTGCCCAAATTGCGCGACCATTCGGCGATCCTGTAAAAGGCGAATCGTTTACCAAAAAAGACATGGAGGTAGCGCATTGGTTCATACTCAACAATTGTGACGAGGCTTTGCCATACCTTGAAGAGCATGAACAGTTGATGAAGCGGGAACATCCTTCACATTTATATGCCAACAAACACCGTGAATTGTTTCCTTTGTGGTTTCACAAACATGTAAGTTGTATGTGTTTTGAATTGAGCATATTTTCCAACTTGTTCATGCCCGTCTTTAAATTTGGTTACACTAACAAGCTTAACTTTTTGTATATGTTATATTAGATGAACAAATTGAAGGAATTGAATTCACCCTCTTACGATGAAGAATTATATAACTTAGCGAGAGGACCGCTTCACGTTGAATTGTTCTCAGGTTGTCATGTCAACGGGATAAAGTTTTTGGGGGCAACACGTGATGACAAGTTGTCTACTCAAAATAGTGGTGTCCATGTCCCGGGTGCGGGCGACAGTGAAGACATTGATTTTTATGGCAAACTAACTAGTGTAGTACAATTGCTTTATAAAGACAGGTGTCAAGTGATACTGTTTAAGTGTCTTTGGTTTGATACAAACCCACAAAACCGAACGAGTGTTAAGCGAGACCATGGTTTACTATCAGTAATCACTACCAGACATTGGTACGATGAAGACCCATACATTTTGGCAACTATGGCGAAACAAATATTCTTTCTAGACGATCCTAAAGCCGGCAATGGTTGGAAAGTTGTTCAGAAGATTGATCGAAGAGGGCTATATGATATTCCGGAACTAGATCATGATGACAATGACGAGAACATCGCTGACCAACAGTTATCATCTTTCATAGAAATTGGTGAAGAAACACTCCGGGATACTAATGTTGTCTAAGAACCGTTTGAAGTAGCTGGAGTTCCCGAATTCGAAATACCAATAGAGTCAATTTCAATTGACCTTGGTGATTTACCACGATACATTGCACCAGAAGAGGCGAACGAAGATGAAGATGAATGGAAATCCGAAAATGATAGTAGTGAGGATAGCGAGAGTTATTATTATAGTTCGGATGATGATTAATATAAACTTGTAAAGGAAAAAGCAGGAGGCTGAGGGGAGGCAACACCACCATTGGTTTCAACCAAGGTATAACAATTGAACATTTCCATAGTTTTTATGTTATGTGACACTTTGTCATAATGTCCAATACTAGTTTGTCACTTTGATCTTTTTTATGTACAGAAAGATGGCAGCAGCTCGGATTATAACAGTTATCTGGATGCAAAGGTAAGTATAATTCTGATTTCATTTTGACATGTCATGGTTGTAGACCATAATAAAAGGGTCACAGTTTGATGACAACATTTTTAACGCAACGTGGTACTTGGATCCAATTTCTTGTTTTTTCATTTTCATTTTTCATTTTTCATTGTTAGAAGCCAAATATTGACACAAGTTGTATCTACAATTTGTTAAATTCCTGCATGTATTCCAATTCAAGTTTGGATAAGATGATGTTCTTTCTATTAAAATTTTGAATCTGTTTGGCTATTTCAGGAAGCAAGCCAGAAATCAAAATAGGTAATATATCACTTCATTAACAACTTATTGTAATGTTTCCAATGGAATCATGGGACGGAGATGAAAATCTAAACAATACTTTGTTTCATCTTTAAGTCTTGCTGTAGGAGGTGCATTTCTTTTCGGCGTTTTCGTAGGGTTCTATGTATATTATTTCATCCAACGCAAGAAGAAGAAATTTGCTGCACAGACTCAAAGCAAAGAGCTTCCTACACCCCTTACTAGCAATGGTGTTGCTACTCCCTCGACTGATCTCTCACAAGTCTGACTACGATAATAAGGGGAGTACTTACTTTGGAGTTCAGGTCTTCAGCTATAATGAATTAGAGGAAGCCACTGAAAATTTCAACCCCGCTAAAGAGCTTGGAAATGGAGGCTTTGGCACTGTTTACTAAGGTTGTAAAATACTTCCTTTTATACTGTTGTTAATGAAAATAGAAAGATGAACACTAAGACTAAGAACCATCTGTTGCTTCAGTTCACATGCTTTTGACATATTGGAGATTAAGAATTAGCTGTGGCTTTACAATTGTGTTTTGATGGTAAAATAGTGGCCGTATGAAGCTGCTGCTATAGCTTTTGAGGCTATACCACGAACTTTGGCTCAGAATTGTGGTGTTAATGTGATTAGAACTATGACAGCGCTGCAGGGAAAGGTTTGAATCTTTACCGTATGGCTTTGTTCTGTTTTTTACTGTTACTATCATTTATGTATCTCATATGATGCATTTTATTTTTATCTTAATGACAATTTCTTTCCATAGCATGCGAATGGTGAAAATGCATGGATTGGATCTCCTTAAGTTCCATAATTATGTTGCTCTTTTCTTTCTCTTTTTACTTTGACAATATTCAAGTTCGTTGGGCGATTGGTGCATATTTTGACAGCACCCGTGTGAGGGGAACTGCTATAACCCTGCTTATTACTAAAATAAATGTGACTAGCTACGATTTGAGCATATCCACGAAGTCTTGAACATCAAATTTCTAGTGTGGATAAGGTTGTTAATTGGTTATATTTATCATGTCAGATCTGGGATGCGTACAACGTGAAGGCTCAAACCTTTAAAACAACCATAGAATCTGCTTGCCTACTTCTCAGAATCGATGACATTGTGAGCGGGATTAAGAAGAAGCAGCTCCCTGGTTCCAAAGCTCCTTCAAAGCCTCAAGTTGAAATAGAACAAGCATGATAAGCTTTGCTGCCAAGACCTTAAAACATTCTATACTGCCAGTGGGAGTCTCTGTGCATGCGCTAAAATCACATACAAAATAGAGGAGCCTTGCCAACTAACTTCTAAAGACTAAATACAATGCTTTCAGACAGAGAGAGACAGAGAGAGAGAGGTATGTTAGTGTCTGAGCAGTATATGTGCACAAAAAGCAAGCGTTGAGCGAAGTAAACAAATGCAATACCAAGAAAGTCAATAAACCTTGGGCGCTGTACTCGTGAAATGTTTTTGCCCTAAACAAATTCCTAATTGCATCATCCTGCAATCATAAGAAGAAGAAAAAAAAAGGAATTCGTAATAAGATCAGCGAGGCAACCTGCAAACTAATTTGTAAAGGATGAATCAAATGATTTCAGAAAATCTAAAAACCTGAGTATTGAAGAAAATAGTTGCAAGATCATTGTACTCCTTGTCCTTACTGCAATAAAACTGGACATAGAGTAGATTAGGTATTGAGAAACTTCAGAGTTATAGACCCAATGTATCTACTTCAGAATTCTCAGAATTAGGGATTACTCAAATCATGCTAAATAACAGAAATACCACATAAAAAAACTGAAATTGAATGGCAAGAAGAAAGAGAAAACCCATAGACGATTTCAAAATAACTGAGAAAGTAATTATCAGTTGACATCTTACATTTACATAATTCCTATACATTCCCGGAGGCCTTCGGCATTCAATACCAGAATCTGCATCTGCTTCAATTATTAGTGTTTGGTGTGAAGGGGAAAGAAGGGAGTTGAAGTCAATTGTAGAATTACAAGGCACTCTCAGTAAAATACCCAATTGACTTACGGATCTTCTTTGCGTGATGCACCCTACGTCACGCTAAGTGGGTTTCCGTGACTCACTCTACGTCACGCAAACCCACTTCGCGTGACGTAGGGGTGCGTCACGCAAACCCACTTCGCGTGACGTATACTGCGTCGCGCAAACCAACTTGACTTACGCATCTTCTTTACTCGATTCCCATTCTTGTGCAAATAATTTCAGCGCCAGTACGCAATGTAAAATGTAAGCTGGTTAAATATGGCTCCTCAAAAAAGAAAATGAAATCAAAATAAAGTGAAATACTACGAAGAAAGAAAAACACAAAGAAGCATGTAACTTTGCGCGGCGCAAAGTGTTATTATTTTGGGGTATTCACTTGTGTAAATTGTTTAAATTGAAGATCGAATTCATTCATTGTATTAATATAAGGTCAAGGAGTGTATCTTTAAAAAATCATCAAAATTGGAGTTAAAATAACCGTTAAATCGTGATTTTTTTGTTTACAACCGTCGAAAAGTTTTGTCTCGTTACCTGATCTCTGCATATTTGTTTTTTACGATTTTTGGCGTGTAAGATCTCGAAGCATACAAAAACAAGTTTGACGGTTGGATCGTTGAAACTAGTTTCGTACGATGCGTTTCCCATCAAAATAGTAGATTTACTAACACTTGGAGTTTAATTCTACTTTTATTAAGTATAACATAAGATTTTGTGGAATCCACTTCTGTAAATTGTTTAAATTGAAGATCGAATTCATTCATTGTATTAATATAAGGTCAAGGAGTGTATCTGTAAAAAATCATCAAAATCGGAGTTAAAATAACCGTTAAATCGTGATTTTTTTGTTTACAACCGTCGAAAAGTTTTGCCCCGTTACTTGATCTCTGCATGTTTGTTTTTTTCGATTTTTGGCGTATACGATCTCGAAGCATACAAAAACAAGTTTGACAGTTGGATCGTTGAAACTAGTTTCGTACAATGCGTTTCCCATCAAAATAGTAGATTTACTAACACTTGGAGTTTAATTCTACTTTTATTAAGTATAACATAAGATTTTGTGGAATCCACTTGTGTAAATTGTTTAAATTGAAGATCGAATTCATTCATTGTATTAATATAAGGTCAAGGAGTGTATCTGTAAAAAATCATCAAAATCGGAGTTAAAATAACCGTTAAATCGTGATTTTTTTGTTTACAACCGTCGAAAAGTTTTGCCCTGTTACCTGATCTCTACATGTTTGTTTTTTTCGATTTTTGGCGTATACGATCTCGACGCATACAAAAACAAGTTTGACGGTTGGATCGTTGAAACTAGTTTCGTACAGTGCGTTTCCCATCAAAATAGTAGATTTACTAACACTTGGAGTTTAATTCTACTTTTATTAAGTATAACATAAGATTTTGTGGAATCCACTTGTGTAAATTGTTTAAATTGAAGATCGAATTCATTCATTGTATTAATATAAGGTCAAGGAGTGTATCTGTAAAAAATCATCAAAATCGGAGTTAAAATAACCGTTAAATCGAGATTTTTTTGTTTACAACCGTCGAAAATTTTGTCCCGTTACCTGATTTCTGTATGTTTGTTTTTTGTGATTTTTGGCGTATACGATCTCGAAGCATACAAAAACAAGTTTGACGGTTGGATCGTTGAAACTCGTTTCGTACAATGCGTTTCCCTTCAAGTTCAATGATATATATATATATATATATATATATATTTACTAAGTAGATTTTAATTTATTTATTTTGTACATATAACACTTAAGAAATTGAGTGATATGTATGTAAAAAAAATATTATTATGGGTTTTTGTTAGAAAAAAAATATTATTGTGGGGTTTATGTAAAAACAAATTTGAAATTAAAAGGATTAAAATCACATTTTCAGTAATTCTTTTAATAATTAAAAAAAAAAAATAACTTTGCGCGACGCTTTAACACATTCGTCACGCAAAACAACTTTGCGCGACGTCAAATTGTATACCTACGTCACGCTAGTTGATAATTTTGGCGGTGAATAGTAAAAAATAGGCGCATTTTTTCAATTTTCCCGTATACCATAGACCTCTATCGCTCTCCTTCCTGTGCTCATCTCTCGCTCTCTTCCTGTGCTCAACCCCTCGCTCAAACCCTCGCTCCCGTATTCCTTCAAACCTCTCGCTCAAATCCTCGCTCCCGTATCCCTCTCCTCCTCCCTAACCCCTGCCTCTTTCACCCACTCTCTAACCCTGATTTTCACCGGCGATCCCGACGATTTTCAGGTGTGTGCTTTATATTTCTCTTATTTCAATCAATTTCTTGAACTTTGGTTTTGATTCTTTTCTTTCTTCTAATTTTTTCTTTGTTTTCATTCTGATTTCGATTGTGAAGTCGAATTTGTGCTTTGAAATTTCAGTTTTTAGGTTTATGATTTATAATTTAAGGTTGAGATTTTGGGTTTAGGGTTTGAGGGATGCGATTTTTTCAATTAGCCCAAGATACATAATTACCATCATGATACATCTTAAAATTGTGAAAGAACTATGATCGGAATTTTGGGTTTAGGGTTTGAGGGATGCGAGGTTTATGTGACTTATAAAAAAGATATTTAATACGGAAGATCTCAATTGGAATCTGCAGAACTATGCAGCTGGGAATCCTGCCTTGGTGTTGGATATAAAGAACTTGGCAAAGGACATCGTTGCCGATGACTTCTATTACATATTTGGTGAGCTCACAATTCTGATGAACTCTGTCTAACTAATTTTCGTTTTCTTTAAATAGTATGTTAGAAATTTTAGTTCTCTTGACATTTTTTTGGTGTCCACAAATGGTAGAAATCACTCCAATTCTCCTGGTCCAAAAATTGTTAAACTGATTAAATTCTTAACATACTGTAATACTTTGCTATGCCGTAGGGTCATTATTTGGAAGCATTGATGCAGCCAATTCTGGTCTCAGCGTGAAGCTCATGCAGGTGAGATCTCTTGATAACCTTTATGCTTCCAAGTCAACCTCTGTTCCTTTAAAAATTCAATTAACTGTGCTGGCTTGAGTTACTCTCTTTGTACATCAACGATAGCTGAAGTTTTTGATGGAACAAGAAAAAAAAAGTGGAAAGATTGAAAACTAGGAAGAGTTATGGGCTATGTTTGAAAAAAATGTGGGGGGCTGAAGTTGGAATGAGACGTTTACCGTGACGTGTGAAGAAAGAATCTAATAAACTTAAAAGGAGGAGTCCATATATAAATTTGAATGCCTTGATGAAGACGTCTTGTCATGAAGATTTCATTCCTTATAAAGTATCTGTGGCATGTTATATAATTTTGTGTTATTCTGTTTTATTTTTTCGGTTTTAACTTTCATTTAACGTATTTCTCGATGATTTGGTGTTCGGTATCTTGTTGTGGTTCCGTAAAGTAGTTGACTTGGCAAGAAACAATTTTTTTTCCCCATGGGTGGGAGTTCATCCATTTCAGCTGTTTGTTTATTCCGCAACTGCGGTGATGGAAAACTGGCAGTTTTGATTTTTTACGTTTGGTTATTTGTTTCAAACTCATAAGTAAATTTGAAACATAGGATTATCCTATAATTAACATCTCAATGTTAATTAAGCTCAATGTTTCTAAATTATCATCTCAATGTTTCTGTTGTATTCCAATACCATACATTGATTTTAAACTAATTATAATTAACTAGCTCTTTCTCTTCATCAACAAATTAATATTCACTTCACAGAACTGCAGAAGCCCTCCCTCTCTCTCTCTCTCAAGCTACGGTTCACCGGATCCAACTAACACATACATCCTCAATATTTCCGTTCTTTTTTTACGTCTTCATATATCATCCGTGAGTATTTCCTTTTCTGATCTCTTACAAGTTCTTTTCTTAGTGCAAAGAAGGCAGTTGCAGCAACAGTTTTATTGATATCCTGTCAGTATTTTCCTGTGTGCATGATACAATTCAGATCATGCATATGTTAATCACACTGTTGCATGCAGAACTATATATATATATATATATTATACAACAACATATATATTGCTAAAATTGTTTTAATTTCTTAGTGCCTTTTTACAAACCAGAAGCATGCTTAGCCTCATATGTGAAAAACCCATAGTGTTCATGCTTAAAGCTTTTTGAGAGATCTTTGGTGTATAGATGTCACAGTTGATCACTCGTCGTAGGAGTGTGACCAATGCGCCCCCCGTATTATCAGCATCTACAGCTCCAGCCGTGAGTGCTTCAGCCGCGAGTGCTCCATTGATTGGGGAGCCTCCACCCCTTACTGAGGCTACTGCTACGGCGTCCTAGGTGCCCGTATCATCGACGTCATCAGTGTCCGTTGAGCCGCTCAGTGCACGGTGACCTCACCGGCGCCTGCCGCGATGCAGAGCATCCTGTTCACGCTTCCTCGTCATCCATAGTCGAGGGTGGGGGTTCCCAGCCAGGTAGTTTTTTCTAATTCTCACTACGTTGTATTTTTTTTTCATTTTAAAACTATTATTTCATGATTCTGAAAATTTGCTGGATTGTGAAAATGTTGCGGGTTGTGAATTACTGTTATTTTACTTTTTTTTTTAAGGCTTTAGGAAATGATATACAATAGGGGAGGTTTTGCAGAATTTTCTGTAGAAATTTAAGCTTAGGGTTTTCACCATATAAGTTTTTTTGGGCAGCTAAAAAAAGGACTTGGGGCCTAATCGAATGTTGAACGCGGCACAGAATGTACGTCTGTCCGCCTCCATGATCAAGATTGCATATGACTCGCGACATCGTGGAGCGGCTACCTCACAGCAACATAGCCTCGTCGTTACTTGCTGTGGTTGTGTTATTCGGAGTCATTGTCCTATGCAGTGGGAGACTTGGGCAGAAGTTCCCCAGGAGACGAAGCTATTCGTGCGAGACAAGATGTAGGTTAGTATATTAATTTTTAGCCTTTTATCAATTTTTTCATTATGTTTACAAATGTTATAAATCAAAGTATATTATCTTAATATTATTAAATTTCTTTCTATTATTTTATTGTTTTTCATATTTGTAGGTCAATTTTCATTTTAAGGACATATCCCCCGAGGTCATCACCTACTTAGACGAGACCTTCGCAAACCGGTACAAAAATTGGAAGTGCGATCTTCATAAGTATTTTCAGAGTTTTGATGATCCACAAGCTGCTCGCCTAAGTTGCCCATCTGAGTTGGCGGAACGGTCGGAGGATTGGCAATGGCTCTGCAATCATTTTATGGACCCAAAATTTGTGGTATGTACATAATATTTTAATAATAATTCATTACTGTTTGAGTTATTTTTTAAGCTTTTTAAAATAATTTCTTTCAAATAGTCGCACTAACATGTATATTGTGTGTTTAACAGAAGAAATCTGTTGCTGGCAAGATAGCTTGGGACTCAAAGACACTTCTTCACCATTTTGGTTCGAAGCCTTTTTCGTATAGGCTTGAGGCACGACGTCAGGTAAAAGTATATTAATTTTGAAATTGTATACAATTTATTTTTTATTATTGATTAATAAAATTTTCTTAATGTTTTTTTTTTTTTTTTTTTTCAGGCGGGTTCTAAGTTCCCAGAGATCGACACGTTCAAGGAAGTGTACGTTCGACCTGGCGATGAGACCGCTGAGCAGCTTTATGTAAGTATATGTAATTGTTATTATTCTTATATTTATGAAATGTTCAAATATTATTTATATTTTGTTATTGAACATTATATGTTTTTTCTTTATTATTACAGGATGCTATGGTGGAAAAGGGCGATACTGTTCTCCAAGAAGCAACATCGCAGCTTCCCCCGGAGACCCCGATCGAGGATGTCACTGTACCTGATGATGTAGGTTTTGAGATCATGACTGGTGTCCTAAATCAGAAGTTCGGTCGTCGTCATGGCAAGGTTGTTCGGGGTATGGGGAAGGCGCGGGTTCGTGAGACGGGTGCCTCCTCTTCTAGATTGACCACAGAAGAGGTCAATACCTTAAAGGAGGAAGTGACAACCCTAAAAGATAAGCTGGCAGCCCAGGACGAGCAGATAAAGGCCCAGAATGAGCAGATGAAGTCCCAAAACGAGCAGTTAAAGGCCGAGAACGAGCAGGTGAAGGCCCATATGAGTCTGATTGTACATGCCTTAGCGAAGACCGGTCTCCAAATCCAGCTGCCAACACCTGATCTTGCTCCATCTTCGACCTCCTAGCCATTTCGCCCAATACCTAGTAGTTTGATGTATTAAACTTAGAAGACTACTTATTGTAGTTTTTTCTTTTTTTGTTTAGACATCTGGTATGCACATTTTTATATAGTTTATAATTAAATATGTTTTCTTGGTTTATTATTTATTGTTTAGAATTGAATTACAATATTTTATTAAAAATTAAATCAAAAATATTTAAAAAAAAAAAAAGGTTTGCGCGACGAAGAACATTCATAAGTCACGCAAAGTGGGTTTGCGTAACGCACCCTACGTCACGCAAAGTGGGTTTGCATGACGCATCCTACGTCACGCTAAATGGGTTTGCGTGACGCACCCTACGTCACGCTAAGTGGGTTTGCGTGACGCAACCTACGTCATGCAAAGTGGGTTTGCGTGACGCACCATACGTCACGCTAAGTGGGTTTGCGTGACGTATGGTATTTCTTCGTCGCGCAAACCCTGCTTTCACAGACTTCGCGCGACGTATGACATGCGACGATGATTAGTCGGGCAATTTTTTGCGCGACGTTTTTTGTACTTTGCGCGACGACGGACCTACGTCACGCAAAGTGTTTTTTTTACTAGTGTCTATTTAGAATTTTCAGAAAATATATTTGACTTATTACATCTTTTAATTTTACTCATACAATTTGAGTAAGCATCATATCTTTTAACCAAAAGTTGTAACCATTCAACAAAATATACAAAGGTTGAAATTCAACCTTGCACCCATAGGCTTGCTGCGTACTGCAGCAGCCTTTCCTATTATACAAACACACATGCTGCATCATGCAGCACCAAGTCTACATATATATATATATATATATATATATATATATATATATATATATATATATATTTACTTATTTATTGAAATCTCCAATAATCCTTCCCAATTTCAAGAATATATAATAAATGATATTACAATACTTCTCTCTTTTAAATTAATCACAAGCATACCGATATAATCATGCATACAATAAAGGTGTCTTTCGAATTAAACCTTTAATTAGTGTAAGTAATTCAAAGTTATAACGAATGCGATGGTGACCTAAGTTTAAACCACCTATTCTTATGTTAAAACCGGAATCACTACACACATGATTATGTCTTATTTCTTTAAAGAAATTTCTGAACTAATTAAGCACTATTATGGCCTTGTGCTTCATCCTAGTTTCATGAACATTTACAAGAGAAAACCCAACTCTTGGTAGAAGCGGCACCACTTCTTATGTTCACACAGGTGAGGTTCCTTCCCATGTCCCTGCTACTATAGACATAACTATAAATGACCTCATTAAGAGATAAAACTCATCCTCCTAAACATAGCAGTCTTGCACTGATCATCCTGGAATGAGCTATATATTAATTTTCAGTGCTTTCACAACCACTTAACAATAACTTGTTATTACCCATTAAACTTTTAAACTAGTGATGTTCTAGACAAAGTCGGGTTACCATTATTGGTGGCTAATTTTCAGTAAAGGGTTTTAGCCCCATTCCACTAGATGTACTAACTACCAAAGCTCTTGAAAGTGCTTTCGTTAACGGATCTGCCAAGTTATTACTTGATTTAACATAAATAATATTAATAACTCCATCAGTTATTAATTGCTTGACATATTCATGTCTCAAGCTAATATGTCTAGACTTTCCATTGTATACCTTATTGTATGCTCTAGACAAAGTAGCCTCACTATCACAGTATAAAGAAATGGATGGCATTGGTTGTGGCCACAACTCTATTTCCAATAACAAATTTCTAATCCATTCCGCTTCTTTACCTGCTGCCGCTAATGCTATAAATTCAGATTCCATAGTTGAATGTGCTATACATGTTTGCTTCTTCGAAGCCCAAGAAATTGCTCCTCCGGCAATTGTAAAAATCCACCCTGATGTAGATTTATTATCATTAGCACTTGTTATCCAACTTGCATCTGAATATCCTTCAAGTACTGCTGGAAACTCATAGTAATAGTTCTTTTAAGATAACCAAAAATTCTATTTATTGCTTTCCAATGAGCAGTACCTGGATGACTAGTGTATCTAGAAAGTTTGCTTACTGCAAATGCGATATCTGGCCTGGTACAATGCATGGCATACATTAAACTTCCGATTACACTAGCATACTCAAGCTGTGCAACGGACCTACCAGAATTATTAAGCAAAGTCTCACTAGGGTCATAAGGGGTATTTGCTTCTTTTATTTTTAGATGCTTAAACTTAAGAAGCAATTTTTCTATATAATGTGACTGACACAAAGCGTAACCCCTACTATGCTTCTTTACTTTAATTGCCAATATAGTATCTACTTCATTCAAGTCCTTCATCTTAAATTTTGAATTTAGATACTCTTTAGTTTCAGATACACCTTTCATGTTTGTACGAAAAATTAGCAAGTCGTCGACATATAAGCATATAACAACACCATAATCATTTGTGAATTTAGAGTATATGCATTTATCAGCACTATTATGTCTAAATCCATATGATAAAATGACAAAATCAAACTTTTCATGCCATTGTTTTGGTGCTTGCTTCAATCCATATAACGACTTTACTAATTTACAAACCTTCTTTTCATTTCCAGGGAGAACAAACCCTTCTGGTTGTTCCATGTAGACTTCTTCATCCAAATCACCATTTAAAAATGCTGTTTTCACATCCATTTGATGCACATGCAAATTATATAAAGATGCCAATGCAAACAATATTCTAATTGACGTGAGCCTAGCTACTGGTGCATATGTATCGAAATAGTCTATTCCCTTTTCCTGCTTAAAACCCTTGGCAACTAGCCTGTCTTTAAATGTCTGAATAGACCCGTCTGTATTGTATTTTCTTCTAAATACCCACTTACAACCTATTGCTTTTGATCCTTGGGGCAAGTCTACTAAAACCCATGTCTGATTAGATATTAATGATTCAAATTCATCATCTATAGCCTCTTTCCAAAATGCTGCATCTCTTGAAGTCAATGCTTCGCTTAGACTTTTAGGATCATCCTCAACATTCAACAATATGGGTATTTTTTTAAGAACCTTTTTTTCTATTTCCTTCGACTAAAAATACAATAGATTGAGACGAAATAAAATCAGAGCCTAGAGTCTTTTCTTTTTTTACTCTTTGGCTTTTCCTTGGTTCATTAACAGTTTCAGACTGTTTTCTTTTCCCACCTTGAGATTGACTAGTAGCCGGATTAGAGAAAAGTGTTTGATCATTCTCGTTTCCAGACATTGAGTAGTCGTTATAAAATTTATTTTCTATAAATTCGACATCTCTAGACTCAACTATTGTATTTGAGTCTAAATTAAGCAACCTATATGCCTTTGAATTTTCTGCATAGCCTACAAATATGCTTTTAATTCCTCTTGGACCCAACTTGGATCTCTTAGGGTCCAGTGCCTTGTAAAAGGCTACACAACCCCATACTCTCAAATATGACAAATTTGGTTTTCTTCCTTTCCAAATTTCATATGGTGACACATGAGTCTTTGTAGATGTAATTCTATTGTGTATATGGCATGCAGTAAACAATGCTTCACCCCATAAATATTTTGGAGTATTAACATTAATCATCATAGAATTAATCATTTCAGTGAGTGTCCTATTTTTTCTTTCTGCCAAGCCATTTTGTTGTGGTGTATAGGGTGCAGTTCTTTGATGTACAACACCATGCTCTTCACAAAAAATATCAAATTCATGTGAAAAATATTCACCACCTCTATCACTACGAAGGCATTTAATTTTCCTTCCCTTTTGGTTTTCAACTTCAGCCTTATAGCGCTTAAAACACTCAAAAGCTTCATCTTTATTAGACAATAAATAAACATAAGTGAACTTAGAACAATCATCTATAAATGTGATAAAATATCTTTTTCCTCCTCTTGTTAAAACACCATTAAATTCACATATATCAGAATGTATTAAATCTAATAAATTTGTATTTCTTTCGGCAGTTGGAAAAGGTTTCTTAGTCATTTTCGCTTGAATACATGTTTCACATTTATCATTATAATCATCATTGCAAACAATTAAACCAAGTGTATGCATGTATTTTAAAGATCTAAAATTTATATGTGCTAAACGTAAATGCCATAAATGAGAGGAAGATTCAACAATATAAGCAGAAGAATTCACTTTATTATTAATACTTAGTTTGAACATCCCATCACAAGAATACCCCTTCCCAACAAACATCCCATTTTTCGACATTATTAACTTGTCAGATTCTAGAACAGTCTTTATGCCGTTCTTACATAATAAATTTGCAGACACAAGATTCTTTCTAATTTCTGGAACATGCAGTACATTAAGCAACGTCAATTTCTTCCCAGAAGTAAATTGAAGTTCAACGGTTCCTTTCCCTAGAACTTTGGTGGAATTATGATTCCCCATTAAAACCTCTTGATTGTCCGTTGATGCTTCATATGTCTTGAATTGTGCCTTGTCATTGCACACATGTATAGTAGCACCTGAATCGAGCCACCAATCGGAGGATTTTATTGCCGCTGCCATATTCAGTTCGGTAATCATGCCAATATGCATCATTGATACCATTGCAACAATGTTATCAATTCCAGAGTTTTCCACCATATTTGCGCTATTGGTCTTATTGGCATATTCCTCACTTGCTTTTCTGTGTCTACAATCACGAATGTAATGACCTTTCTTTCCACAATGGTAGCAGACACCATTTGCATTCTTTTGATTGTTGTTGGAATTGGTCTTCTTAAACTTCCCTTTGTCAATTTTGACTTTGAAATTCTTTTTATATTTGTTTCCTTCGACAATGTGAACTTTAGAGGAATCTTGATTTGCAAAATTCTTATCACGATTTCGAGTTTCCTCTTCAATTTGAATACCCTTTTGCAAATCCTCCAAGCTAATATCTTCCACCATGTGTAGAAGTTTCTTTCTATAGTTATTCCATGTTTGAGGTAATTTTGCCATAATAGCCCCAACTATCATAGAATCCGGAGTAACTATTTTAAGTTCACGAAGCTTTGAGACCAAGACCAATAATTCATGAACTTGGTCTAGGATGGGTTTGTTATCAAACATAGTGAATTCATAATATTTGAACATTAAAAATTTATCGGTACCTCTTTTCTCCGTTGTGTACTTGTATTCAAGTGCTTCCCAAATTTCTTTCGGAGATTGAATGTGTGCATACAGGTCATACAAACGATCAGATAATGTGCCCAAGATGTGTCCTCGACATACTAATTCATCTTCTTCACGCTTCTTTCGATCGGCAACTATTGTGTCCGAGTCTTTGTCACTTGGTTCACGAATAGGCTCCAATTTCGGGTCCAACACATATATGACATTTAGAACAGTAAGCATGAAACGCATCTTGTCCTTCCATCGGGTGAAATTTGATCCATCAAATTTGTCTAGCTTGTAGACATCTTGATTGATAATCTTCAAAGCCATGTTATCAGATTTGTTCTCCATGATGAAAATAACACTTTAAGATTGTTAGAGAAAATATAGAAATATAGAGAATAATCCGAATAATGACTTTGAGGTACGACTTGAATCGTTTCCTTAAAGTGTTATTTGCCCCCACTCGAATGAGTTTGCTAAAGGGTTCTTGGCAAATCACTTCCAGGATACAACAAAGTATGGAATATTCGATTAGCAAAACCGAATTGTATTCCCTTAGAAATAACTAGAAAGAAATTGTATGAATGTGATGGAGAAAGAAGAGAGCAAGGAATGTAGAAATAGATTTCTGAAAATTGTGTTTGAAACATTATGCCACAATAGGTATTTATAGGCATTAAAGCACCCATTCATCGAGTCCTTTCATTTTAGTTGAAGATATACAACTCTTCTTAAAAGGGTTGATTCAAAAGACATGTCTTCTATTTAGAATTTTCAGAAAATATATTTGACTTATTACATCTTTTAATTTTACTCATACAATTTGAGTAAGCATCATATCTTTTAACCAAAAGTTGTAACCATTCAACAAAATATACAAAGGTTGAAATTCAACCTTGCACCCATAGGCTTGCTGCGTACTGCAGCAGCCTTTCCTATTATACAAACACACATGCTGCATCATGCAGCACCAAGTCTACATATATATATATATATATATATATATATATATATTTACTTATTTATTGAAATCTCCAACATGATTAGCATAGCAGTAATACAAATTCGTGAAGAAAAAGAACAGTATGATGCATCACGACTTTGCGGTATCAACTTATTTCCAGGGTTCAAAAATTGATTTAATAAAACAAATTAATAACCAAAACATACTGAATAACCGCGAAGAACACTAGTTGCATAAAATTAGATACACTGCTTAGTCAAAATCAGGATAAGAAAACCGATTATGATGTTCACTTCGGGACGGAACTCGCCGTCACTCTATAACTAGAAAAAAGAAATAACCGCATTGTAAAACAAAAGGCACCTGCTTGGCCTTCCCCTCCTCTTTCCGACGCCTCTCCTCTTCCCTCTGCTTGTTCTTCAACTCATTCTTCCGTGCACTGTAAGCAACCCCACACAAAATTCAACACAATCAAAACCCAAAACCAAACCCTACAATAAAAACTAACAGCTTTTTCAGCTAAAACACAAAGCCCATTGGACTAAGAACAAAACAAAAACGTAACATGGCCGGAATTGGACATTTTTCATCGGTTCGCTTGCAATCTTTAATATTCTCAGGAACCAAACAGGGGTTATTGGGGACGTACTTTTTGCTCATAGCTCCTTCCGTTTCCAACATCAAATCTGCGACCACTTTCACCGTTTCGTGGGACGTGCTTGCCATTGTAGCGATTCGTTACGAGAGCGGAGAGTGAGACGAGGCTTTTGTGGCGTTTTAGTATATAGGCGTGTCGGGAGATTTCCTTCTGTTTTTTTTCTCTTGCCTTTTGCCGCACCTATTTACAGATATGGGTGCGGTTTACATCCTATTTTCTATTTACGTTTCCTATTTTATGTATAAGATTATAAAGTATACTTTCTTTCTTATTCTAATACAGCTTCCAGAATTCCTAATTTAATTATACAGAAATACTAATTCTTTCCTAATCCTTGTAGGAAAAGAATCTGTGCACCTTAGCTTTCCTAATACAATCCTAAACAAAATAGGACTCTTAACAAAAAAAAACAAACCAAATCCTAACAAGTACATGGTAAGTAATTGTCTGTTGATCACAAGCTTGAACTTAGTAATGAGTCGATATTTATCTATATTTTTATAATTTATTTGACATGTTGAGAATATTTTGATACTTTTCTTTATATTTTGATTGAAGGACATTTGAATCTATCTGACATAAAAAGCAATGAAACTAATGATTTTTGAAGTAATTCCAATTGGAGTGAATTCATGAGTCTTTCAAGACGATTATGTCAAAATTCTAGGCTTTTCATTCCATGCTGTTTGTTTTGTAGCCAATAAAAGAAAGTTGACTTCAAGATAATGACTTTTGATGTTTTGGGTTTAATTGGGCTACAATCGTGACTTTTGAGGAAGGTTCCTTCTGCAAAGTTGTTGGGGACGTCCTAATCTTTTCATTTCCAACACCACATTTTGGACCTAATTTGGTGCTGATATGATGATGAAACGTGGAGACCTTTTTGCTGATCAAATTCTCTAAATTATGCACATTATAAATACTTAGCCAAGTCCTTTTATGGGGGAGATGTGATTTTACATTGTAGAAATTAGTTGTAAAACGTGAGTTAATGTTTAGGACAAAGAAAAAGGAATGTAAATAGGGTAAATACTAGGAATCCTTTATTAGGTAGGATATTGTCTATACCCTTTATTATTTGTTTCCCTGTAGAACAAGGATTATATATGTATATATTTCAAAGAAGGAATACAAGAAAATCATCCCGTAAAATTCTATTTAGTATCAGAGCCTTGTTGCCGTAACCCTAGAAACTGTAAACCATATTTGTTCTTCCGCTGCTGTACTTGTCTAACGTGGTCCTGCGTTACCTTGGGCAGAAACTAGTCGGGCTGTGACTGTTGGAAGTATTGCAGCACCTGTTTTTGTTTTTTTGCTGCCGTGCCTATTAAAATTGCAGCAGTTTTCTGTCTTGTTGCTGCTGCCATAAGGTGTGAGACAGTTTTTTGTCTTGTTGCTGCTGCCGTGAGGTGTGTTCATCAAAATCGCGAGTTTCTTTCCTGTTTGTAAGTTGAGATGGCAAATAAAGGAGACGACTCTACCTTAAAGTTGGAAGGTGGTTCCAGCAAACTAACCAACAATACGGTATTGAGTCCAGTAGTCATTCAGAATGATGCATCTGCTGTACCGAACACTGTGAAGTTGAATGGATCAAATTACCCTCTTTGGTCCAAGGTATTGGAGATGCATATTGCTGGACGTGGTAGAAAGGGCTTCGTGATAGGGAGTACCAAGGAACCTACTGAGAATAGTGCTGAGTATGAGACGTGGGAGACAGGGAATGCAATAGTAAAAGGATGGTTGATCAATTCCATGGAACCTGCTATCTTATTCACCTACGTACTGCTAAAGAAGTTTGGGAGGAGGTGGCTCGGACCTATTATGATGGTTCGGATATCTCTCAAATTTATGAATTAAAGGTTAAGTCGTTCAAGCTTCGTCAAGAGGGCCGGCCGGTTGGTGTGTATTACGCTGACCTCAAGTCTGTTTGGCAGGAGCTAGATCAATAGAGACCAATTAAGATGGAATGTGCTACCGATCTCAAGACACTTCGTGAAGAAACTCAAATTGATCGTGTGTATGCCTTTTTGGCGGGTTTGGATGATAACTTTGATAAAGTACGTAGTGATATTTTACGTACTCAACCCTTACTATCTGTCGAAGAAGTGTTTTCTGTTGTTAGGCGTGAAGCACAACGACATGCCACTATGATGGGTGGGAGTAACAACCAAGGGGGGATGCCGTCCATGGCCATGGTCTCTCGGCCACCTACAACTTCCCGTCCTAACAATTCTTCTAATCAATCTTTCCATTCTCGTTCCTTTACCCGAGAAAACAAAGATGATTTGAAGTGTACTTTCTGTGGTCAAACCAGCCATACTGAAGATACATGTTTTACCAAGCATGGGGTACCTGATTGGTTTCTAGAATTTAAGGAAAATTACGTGCCAAGGAACGTGGAGCAGCCGGGTCCAGTGGAGGCCGTGCCTCCCTTGCCGCAGCTACACCAACAGCCCAAGAGGCGAGGGCTAGCTCAGGTGATCCTAGTCAAACTTTGTTGACTCGTACTACTACTGGTGATTCGTCTTCCAATACAGGTACTATAGGGCGTGTTCTCTTAACCTCCGAAAGTGAGCAACATACAGGTTGGATTCTTGATTCTGGTGCAACCGATCATTTGACATATGATAAAAATATGTTTCAATATATGACAATGTCTCACAGGAAAAGCATCGCAACTGCTAATGGGACTCTTGTACCCGTATGTGGCGCGGGCACTATGCAACTCTCCCCATCTCTCCCGTTACATCGTTGCTTATTTGTTCCGTCTTTGTCCCATAATTTATTGTCAATACCATAAGTTACTGAATAATTGGATTGTGTTGTTCTAATGTATCCGTCCTTTTGTCTACTTCAGGATATTCAGACCAAGGAGATAATTGGGCATGGCACTAAGAGATAGGGGTTGTACTATGTGGATGACGTCATTCCTGGCAGGGCTAATGCGGTTCGAGCATCACATGATAGTAATTTGCAAGAAGTATGGTTATTGCATCGTCGGTTAGGGCATGCATCTTTTGGATATTTACGGCATATGTTGCCTAATCTAATTAGTAGAATAAATGAATCAGACTTACATTGTGAAGTATGTATTCTTGGTAAAAGCCATCGTGCTTCGTTTCCTCCTAGTATGAATAAAAGGTCCTTGCCGTTTGAACTTGTGCACTCTGATGTTTGGGGGCCGTCTCCCGTTGTTGCTCCTTCTGGCATTAAATGGTTTGTTACGTTTGTTGATGATTGTACTCGTATGACTTGGCTGTATGTGTTGAAAAATAAAAGTGATGTTGGTATGGTCTTTCGCTCTTTCTCTCAGATGATTCAGACATAATATTCGTCTGTGATTAAAGTATTCGGTTCTGACAATGGTGGTGAGTACATTAATTTTGAGTTGTCACAGTTTCTTCGTGATCCAGGCATTCTCCATGAAATGACTTTTCCTCATACCCCACAACAAAATAGGGGTTGCTGAACGGAAGAACCGCCACATCCTAGAAACCGCTCGTGCTCTTATGATTGGAGCCTCTGTTACTAAGTTTTTTTGGCCTGAAGCTGTCATTTATGCCGTATATGTGATTAACTGTATGCCATCTCAAGTTCTGGAATTTCAAACCCCTCTCCAAGTACTCACTCAACATGCTCCAGTGGTGTCGACTCATACTCTTACTCCTCGAGTATTTGGGTGTGTGGCTTATGTGCATATTCAGAAAATTCATCGCACAACGTTGGATCCGTGTGCTCTCCGGTGTGTGTTTGTGGGTTTCTCCTTCCACCAAAAAGGCTACAAATGTTATCACCCTGAGACTCGAAGTATGTATGTAACCATGGATGTGACCTTTTTTGAATTAGAGTTTTTTTTATCATTCGTGCCTCTTATCTTTAGATCACCAGGGGAGAACATTATTGGTGATCTGGAGTGGTTGGATCTAGGGGGAGACACCATTTCACATAGTACTAGCACCGAACCTACCAGCACTGAACCTGCCACTGAACCGGTTTCTGCCGAGAATACTATTGTGGAAGTTCATGCCGATCAGGAGGTTCTTGCCGAGGAAACCTAACACCCAGGAGACTGCCGAATTGGCTTCTGAACAGCCAATACAGAGTTCTGCTGAGCCTAGTACACAGTTGTAGCAGCTACATGCCGAATCCGCTAATGTGCTAATGTGCTAATCTGTTAAGTTGCAGCACCCAGGAACCTAACACCCAGGGGGAGAACATTATTGGTGATCTGGAGTGGTTGGATATAGGGGGAGACACCATTTCAGATAGTACTAGCACCAAACCTACCAGCACTGAACCTGCCACTGAACCGATTTCTGCCGAGAATACTATTGTGGAAGTTCATGTCGATCAGGAGGTTCCTGCCGAGGAACCTAACACCCAGGATATTGCCGAATTGGCTTCTGAATAGCCAATACAGAGTTCTGCTGAGCCTAGTACACAGTTGCAGCAGCTACATGCCGAATCTGCTAATGTGCTACCCTCTATCTCTAGCTCCAAAATGCCTCCTAATGCATCTTCTCTAAATATACCTGAGGTAAGTACCGTGGATGATTATGTAATTAATCCAAGTGATAATGTAAATGTATATAGGTTGCCACCAAGACAAAATCGAGGTGTGCCACCAGATAGGTTTTCTCCGGAAGGGAAGGTGAAGTATCCAATAGCTAACTATGTCTCATGTAGAGGCCTTGCACCGGAACGCCAAACCTTGGTAAACAATATGGAGTCAGTTCAAGTCCCAACTCGAGTGGAGGAAGCTCTAAAGGATCCAAAGTGGGCAAAAGAAATGGATGAGGAAATGTTGGCATTACAAAAAAACAATACCTGGGAGGTGACGTGTTTACCCAAAGGAAAAAAGACAGTCAGATGCCGGTGGATGTTTACAATTAAATACAAAGCCGATGGATCGATAGAAAGGTACAAAGCAAGATTGGTAGCTAAAGGATACACTCAAACATATGGTGTAGATTACCAAGAAACTTTCTCTCCAGTTGCCAAGATGAATACGATACGTGTTCTGATTTCTTTAGCTGCAAATATGGACTGGCCATTAAAACAGTTTGATGTGAAAAATGCTTTTCTCCTTGGAAATTTGGACGAAGAAGTATATATGGATTTTCCTCCTGGGTATAGTGCTTATGGGAATACCGGAGTATGTCGGTTGCGTAAGTCACTTTATGGACTTAAGCAATCACCTCGTGTGTGGTTTGACAGGTTTACTCAAGTTATGAAAAAGAATGGGTATCACCAGAGTCATTCCGATCACACATTGTTTGTTAAACGAAGACAAGGTAAGGTGACAGCCCTAATCATCTATGTAGATGACATGATTATCACTGGAGATGATCGTGATGAGATTTTGAAGTTACAGAATAATCTGGTAGCCAAGTTCGAAATGAAAAACCTGGGAGACTTGAAGTATTTTCTTGGGGTTGAAGTTGCTCGCTCTTCAAAAGGTTTCTTCTTATCTGAATGTAAGTACATTCTGGATTTATTAAAAGAAACTGGTATGCTGGGGTGTAAGCCGGTAGACACTCCTATTGTTGAAAAACATCATCTGTGTTTGGATCTAAATCAGAAGTCAGTTGATAAAGGGAGATATCAGAGACTTGTAGGAAGACTAATTTATTTGGCTCATACACGTCCTGATATGGCCTATGCTGTAAATGTAGTAAGTCAGTTTATGCATTCACCGAGTGTGGATCATATGGCTACTGTTATGCGTATCTTAGCATATTTGAAGGCTGCACCAGGAAAAGGAGTTCTGTATGGGAAGCACGGGAATTTGACGATTGAGGGGTTCACAGATGCTGATTGGGCAGGAAATGTCAGTGATAGAAGATCTACTTCTGGGTATTTTACGTTCGTAGGAGGGAATTTGGTTACATGGTGAAGTAAGAAACAAAAGGTGGTATCACGGTCTTCAGTTGAGGCTGAGTATAGGGGCATGGCCCACGACATTTGTGAAATTCTTTGGCTTCGAAAACTTCTTTGGGGTCTTGCGTTCAAGCCAAAGGAGACCATGAAACTATATTGTGATAACAAGTCAGCGAGAGATATAGCTGATAATCCGGTACAACATGATAGGACAAAACATGTGGAGGTTGATCGACATTTCATTAAAGAGAAGCTCGAGAAGAAGATTGTGTCTATACCGTTTCTGAAATCGGAGGAGCAACTTGCAGATATTCTTACTCATGCGGTGTGTAGTCGAAAGTTTGATGACTCACTTGTCAAGTTGGGCATGTGTGATATCTATGCACCAACTTGAGGGGAAGTGTAAAACGTGAGTTAATGTTTAGGACGAAGAAAAAGGAATGTAAATAGGGTAAATACTAGGAATCCTTTATTAGGTAGGATATTGTCTATACCCTTTATTATTTGTTTCCTTGTAGAACAAGGATTATATATGTATATATTTCAAAGAAGGAATACAAGAAAATCATCGCGTAAAATTCTATTTCAGCTGCAGGGTTTTGGACGACTTTCATCTCAAACTTGTTTTCCAAGTAATAGCAAAACCTAATAGGATAGAATCACTAGGTTATATAGGAATCCTGAACCAAATCTACCAAGAGAAACCATAGCTCTTTGATTAATAATTAAGTATACGTACAACCAAGATGAGTGCGTACATCAGTAAAAGATCGATCATGAACTACTCTTTTACGGAATCCTGTAAAATTAATTCACACAGAAAAGTTCTTTATAGTGAAAAGGAAACATAAATAGTTTCTCTCTCTCTCTCTCTCTCTCCCCCGATGCTTTTGCGTTGCATTTGCGTCCAGTTGATTGGGTATTCCAGCCAACCAAAGAAAAATATCAAACGGTGTAAGACTATCTTGAAATATTTTGTCCAGATTAACATTCCAACTTATTACTTGAAAATATCTAATTTGTACAGGTATAACAAGATATATAAGTACCTTTATTCGTTTTTGAACAAATTTATAAAGGGAGCTTTAATAAAAAGGGCTTGAACTAAGTTTATTTTAACCAAAAACCATCCTATAACTTTTTTTAACCAAAAACCATCCCAGAACAAAGTAAAACCCACCAAACCCACAGACAGCTCGACCACCAGCCAGTCACTCATGGGCTCTCCTTTGGCCCTCATCCTCCTCCTCCTCCTCCTTCTCCTCTTCGTCTCGCTGAGTACTACAACTTTCCTTTTTGAATCACCCTATTTCGTTGAGTATTGAAGAAGTTATATCCATTTGAATCTTACCCAGTTTCCGGCGACCTCCAAGGCTTTCGAGGTGTTTTCCGGCCAAAACACAATGATTTAGCCATCGTGAAAGGTACCATTCTCTTTTTCTCTTTGAGAACTACGATTTTCATTTTTGAATCACTCGATTTCGTTGATTATTGACAAAGTTATGAGCATTTAAAGTTTGTCCAACCAGTTTCCAGCGACCTCAAAGGCTTTCGAGGAATTTTCTAGCCAAACCACAACGAGTTAGCCATCGTGCAAGGTAGCATTCTCTTCGTCTCTTCGAGAGCTACGATTTTTGTTTTTGAATCACTAGATTTCGTTGAGTATTGACAAAGTTATGAGCGTTTAAAGTTTGTCCAACTTTCCGGCCGAAATCCGGCGAGCAACAACCACACCAAGCCCTTTGGGCCGTGCACAAACAAACACTGTATCTGGAAAGAAAAGAACCAAAATCCAGAAACTGTGACTTAAATTCTAGAAACAGTGACTTAGATTCCAGAAATAGTGTTACTTAAAATCCAGAAACAGTTTATTTTTACATTCTAGAAAAAGTGTTCGTCGAAAAGAACCAAAATCCAGAAACAGTGACTTAAATTCAAGAAACAGTTACTTAAATTCCAGAAACAGTGTTACTTAAAATCCAGAAACAGTTTATTTTTACATTCCAGAAACAGTGTCCGTCGAAAAGAACCAAAATCTAGAAACAGTGACTTAAATTCCAGAAACAGTGATTTAGATTCCAGAAACAATGTTACTTAAAATTCAGAAACAGTGTTACTTAAAATCCAGAAACAGTGACTTAGATTCCAAAAACAGTGTTACTTAAAATCCAGAAACAGTTTATTTTTACATTCCAGAAACAGTGTCCATCGAAAAGAACCAAAATCCAGAAACAGTGACTTAGATTCCAGAAACAGTGTTACTTAAAATCCAGAAACAGTTTATTTTTACATTCCAGAAACAGTGTCCGTCGTTATTTTTGAATAGCATGTAGATCTCAATTATTTTTTCTGGAGAAACAAATGATAAACTTCACTGACGAAGAAAAATTGAAGAACAGTACCTTGAATACACTATGAATAATAACGACGATCACATTTCAACGAAATAATACAAAAATATAAATTAAATAGCATGAGGATCTATATTTTTGTTTCAAAGAAAAAGAAGAAGGTCTGCAACCACATCATTTGAAAAAATTACAAAACCCAAGGGAAAGACTAAAACTTATAACATGGTTTTTGATTAAACAAAACTTATAACATGGTTTTTTCATGGTTTTTTTTTTATTAAAACTAACAAAACTTATAACATGGTTTTTTATTAAAACTAAAACTTTTCAAGCCCTTTTCATTAGTTTTCCTATCTATAAATACTGATGTTGAAGAGAAATTCAGACAAATTGCAATTAAGCTTTGGTTGTTCAGTTACTCATTCGGTACATGTCATTGAATTTGTATAATTTCGTTTTGTGTATGTTGAATGGTTGATGGTTTAGATCCTCATTCCGTATTGCTCGAATATAGTAGTCCGCATTATTTTCTCAATGGACGGATAAAGAAGAACAATAGAAAGTCGTCTAAGTCTGCTGCTAAGCAAATTCTGCGGATGCTAGAGTAAACTAGTTGTGTCTAGCTTACGAGTGAAATTGTGGGTCCACCCTATTCTCAACCTGGTGTACTGTTTTTTTATTTTATTTATTTTTTCAGACTAGAAACGAAACGAGTGTTCGACAATGTATAACAAGGCATAACTTTGATGGAACATATGGTACTGCTGCAGAACTACTAATCCCGCGATCTGTGAAAAATATTTGGAATTTTAAGAACACTTACATCTACATCTGAGAGCCTATGTTATAAAAACAAGGGTAAATTACACAAAACTACCTCAACTATTGGTCTCACGACACTTTCATACCTCATCTTTTAAAATTGACAATGTCATACCTCATCTTTAGAATTTGGTCAATTTTATACCTTCCGTTAGTCTGACCGTTAATTTGTCAGTTAAATGCTGACGTGGCTTGATCCAGACCCCACTTTCTATTAAAAAATTAATAAAATATTAAAAAAAATCATTTAATATATTTTAAAGGATCAAACTCTGTTTACTACCCTCAAGTTTAGTGGTTTTCAACATTTAGTACAGGAAGTTTTTTTCGTCCCAGATTCATACCTAAAGTGTTAATTTTGGGACAGTCTCATACATCTGTTAGTCAAACTGTTAAGTCTGCCGTTAAGTGATGACGTGGCGCTCATGTGGACAATGACTGGGTGCCACGTGTCATTAAAATTATTAAAATATTTAATTTTTTTTTTCTTCTCCTTACTCGCAGACCCGGCCTTTTTTTTTTTTTTTTTTTTTTTTTTTTGTTCTTCTTCTTTCTTCTTCTTCCTTCCTCGCCGACCAGTTTTTTTTTTTTTTTTCTTCTTATTCCTCTTCCTCTTCGTCTTTCTTCTTCTTCTTCTTCTTCTTCTTCTTCTTCTTCTGGGTTGGGGCTGACCCGTTTTTTTTTTTTCTTCTTCTTTCTTCTTCCTTCCTCGCCGACCAATTTTTTTTTTTTTTTTTTCTTCATCTTCATCTTCTTCTTCTTCATCTTCATCTTCCTCCTTCCTCATCTTCTTTCTTCTTCTTCTGGGTTGGGGGCGGGGAGGAGAAGGGAGGGTTTTTTTTTATTTTTTTTATTTTTTTCTTTTTTATTATTTTAATATTTTTCTGACACGTAGCACCCAGTCATTGTCCACATAGACGCCACGTCATCAGACTTAACAGTTTGACTAACGGATGTATGAAATTGTCCCAAAATGAACACTTTAGGTATGACTTTGGGACGAAAAAAACTTGATGTACTAAATGTTGAAAATCATGAAATATGAGGGTAGTAAACTGTCTTTTGCCCTATTTTAAATATTAAAATAACAAAGAAAAGTAAAAAAAACTATAAAAAAAAAAACTAAAAATCAAAACCGTCCCTTCCCCACCTCCCCCCACTCTCTCTCCTCCCACAAACTGAGGTGGGTGTGGGGGGAAGGCAAACTGTTTTTTTTTTTTTTTTTTTTTTTTTTCTGGGTTGCAGCAAGATGGAAGAGGGGAATAAGATGGGGGAGGAGAGAGAGGGGGTGGGGTGCGGACAAACTGGGTTTTGATTTTTTTTTTTTTTTTTCGTTTCGTTTCTGGGTTGCAGCAGGGGAAGAAGATGGGGGAGGATAGAGAGGGGGGGTGGGGTGCAGAGGAACTGGGTTTTGATTTTTATTTTTTTTTTCGTTTCATTTTTGGGTTGCGGCAGGGGGAGAAGGGGAAGAAGATGGGGGAGGAGAGAGAGGGGGTGGGGTGCGGACGAACTGGGTTTTGATTATTATTTTTTTTTTTTCCGTTTCATTTTTGGGTTGCAGCAGGGGAAGAAGATGGGGGGGGGGAGAGGAGAGAGAGGGGGGGTGGGGTGATGTGATAAAAGTTAAGCACACAAATTAAACCCTCTTGTTGACAATTGTAGTATGGATAAGTAGGGATCGTTCTGGACCGGGGATTAGGAGAGATTGCTAATAACCTCTAAATTGACTCAAAAACACAAAAACAAAGTTAAAAACGTTTGAATAGACTCAAGAGACTCAAAATAGGTTCACAAGACTCAAAACAAGTTAAAAACACTCAAAACTGCTTAAAAACACAAACAAAACAGATTTTAAACACTTTGAAACAAGAAAGTAAAAGGGGGGTGGGTTTTGGTTTGGACGAATTTGAAAGTAAAACAAACAATTTAAAGACAAAACAGATTTTAAAGTAAAACAAGTTTGAAAACGATTTTGGGAACTTGGATGGATGATGGGCTAGCTAGAGGGTCCTTCTTCACACATGACACACTTGTACATAAATCGATTTCCAGTTGCTTTTCAGTAAACCATGAACGACAATGCCCCAGATTAACCGTGACATCACTACTTATGAATATAAGTTTGTAACGATTATGTGAAACTCCCTTATACTCTAGCATCAAATTCATGCATGACAATTAAGTGTCGACCCTCAATCAACATACACAAATAAGTTATCAATCAAACAGTTAAGCCAATTGCATTCATGATTCATCAAATCACAACTGGAAGAAATCAATTCATATCTCAATCATGTTCATGGCTTCGAATTTCCCCCTAGCTAAGTAGGGTTTTAGCCACTCATAGTCACAACAAAATTAGAGAATAATAAAGTAAACATTGAAAGTAAGAACGAAATACACCTAGAACGATCCAATCTTCAAGCTTGAAACGTCAAAGGCCTTCTTTTTCTCCACCTTGCTGCGGCACAAGTCACTAAGGATGGGTATGGATGTGTTTGGATGGAGGGATGGAAGTTTAGGGAGTGAGTGGGTTGCGGCAAGGAATAGGATGTGGCTGAAAGTATGTGAGGGAATGAATGGATGAGTCAATGAGTGAATGATTGTGTGGAATGGTATGAGATGCTACAAAAGGGTGCGGCAAAGCTCTTTATTTATAGGGGAAGGAAGGAGCACAGCTGGGATAATTTTAGGTAATGTTTAGGACTCCAAATTCTCCAAGAAAAGGTAAGAAATCAGAATTAAAAGGAGAAAAGGGAAGCTGATGTGCGGCAGATTGCAAAAAGGGCAAGAAAAAAGGTTCCTTGCGCGGCAAGGAAGGGAAACTTAAAGGAAGGGTGCGGCTCCTTGTTGTGGCTGGGATTAGGTCTTCTAGAACTTGTAATTAAGTGTCCTAAAGTGTTTAGGACTCTCCTTTGTAGTTGAAACCTTGATAAAATAGGATTAGGAAAGTCAAAGGTCAAAATAAGGAAACTTTGACTTGGTCAATCCTTCTTCTTCTTGGATTCCTTTTCCTTCCTTGACTTGAATTTATTTTCTTCCTTTCTTTGGCAGATTCCTAGCATGCTTGGGCCTTCAATTTCGTCCATCCACATTGCTCCAAGCATAAGCTATCCAAAACATGCCCAAAACTGCTCCAAAAGGCTCCAAAATGCACTTTCTTGCTACTTTAACCTTTAGGACCTACAAACACACGAAAATAGCTTAAAATACTAAATTAACTATGAACAATCAACATAAATGCACGAAAACAAGCTAACTAAGTCGCATAAATATGCTCCTATCAAATTCCCCCACACTTAGCTTTTGCTAGTCCTCGAGCAAAACGAAACAAACAAAACAAAACAAAGTAAACAAAACATACTCTAAACCTTCCAACATTTGCCTCAGGGATTTCCAACGCACATGACATGCCAAAGATCATCATTCACATAGATTCTAGTCATCCTTACGCTCGAGCACATACTTAATCACAGTCGTCACTTACTAGCTCGAATTTAGTCAATTTAAACAATGATTTGAATGTAGTAACATGCCTTAGAGAATTCACCCAATTCCTTACAAGATACTCTCTTTTTTTCACACAGATTTTCTGACTACACACCCTACACTAGTTATATGTGAGAAGATTGATGTAAACATGTAGACGAACACTCACATATGTTTATAACAAAGAAAGCATTTTCTGGAGTTATTAAGCATGTTTAGATATGGTCTCATGAATGGAATGCTACTACTTAGTCGCGAGAACCAAGGACACCATATGCTCATACCAATCCCAAACTCCACAAATTGAAACACACAACACCCAAGATCGAAGTTAAGGGTTGTAACGGCGCTAGGGTATTGGTTAACAAAGAAGGGTAAGGATAACAAACGTTCTTTAAGCAATAGTAAGCAAAGTAATGAAATAGGCACTTAGAATTCATTTTAGAATGCGGAAATCACTTTTAAACACAAGGGAAGATTCATGCAACACTTTAGGGCCTAATTCAACTTTTTGGACCATTTCCTCAACAATCAACACTTTAGAACTCTTTTTCACATATTTTCCAACTCTTTTTCATTCTTTTCACAACTTTTCTTTTTTTCTTTTCTTTTTCATAAGAATTTTCTCTTCTTTTTTTTTTCTTTTCTAGCCCGTGCACTTTGGCACACACACACACACAAATCCTTCCCCCACACTTGTTTTCTGCAACATGTTACTCAAAAGGAATTCCTTCTAAGTTATGCTCTACTATGCTTCAAGAACAAGGGTATGGATGGTCCTATTCTAGGCTAGGTAAGGATGATGTGGGTTAACAAAGAACATAGGCTAAACGAGGCTCAACGGGGTTAAACCTAAACACAACGCACAGGGATGGCTGTTTGGCTCTTGGTTCACTACACAACTTCATCTTGTTTGTGTGTTATGAAAATCAATGTCATTCTTTGAATGAAACGGATATGAGTTCTAGTATTTGGAACTAAATGATGAAACGCCTTCTAAGTAGTACCAAGCAAAGAATAATGAGATCATTCAACGACTTTAGAAAACAACAAATGCACAGATTATTAACTCTCCAAAGAAAGCATAGGCTCAAGTCTCACATGGTTGTAGCGTTAATTTGAGTTCCTTCCTTCAAGTATGTTACAAAAACTGATTTTTTTTTCTTTGTTATTTAAATGTGAATTCATAAACAACAACGACAACCAAGCATAAACCAAAGGTATATCAAACTTCCATCCATGTTTACAACTTTCTTAACAGTCATGCAATTAAAAACCAAATCCTCATCATTGTGTTGGAAGGTACCCTAATACACAAACAAACACACAAAAACAACTCTTTTTGGCTTTTTCAAAACAATTTTTCAAATTTTTATCAAATTTTCGGATTTTTATGTCAAAACACACTAAAATGCTTCAAAACACACTAAAAAAACATAAAAACAGTGAGAAACTACATTGTAAGTGATAGGTGAATAAAACCCACGAAAATCATGCAAAAATAGCTTATTGACCCCCCCCCCCCCACACTTAAATCAAACATTGTCCTCAATGTTTCAAACATAAATTCACACAAAAGCAAACAAACAAAACACAATAAGCATGGCAGAATAGAAATAAAAAAGATAAGGGTTTAGGGACGCAAATCTGGAAATGGAGTGCTTTCTAGGTCTTCCTTTGTTGATTGCATGGGTTGCCTCCCACGAAGCGCTTTCTTTAACGTCTTGTAGCTAGACGAAGAACTTGATTCACTCCCTATTGGAGCCCATGACATGGAAAGGAATGGCCTTCATGACATGCTTCTTGAAACGTCTATGCATTGAATCCTTGAATGGAAGCGGATAGTGATCCTTCCTGTTTTTGGTGTTTTGCTTCCTTAAGTCAATGTGAACCCTCCCACCACCTTTTGTTCGATTAAGTCCCGGCACCGAAGAAGGTAACAACCTATTAGTTGAAATGGGAATTGAAATTGGGATTGGAGACTTACCCATGTACTGCATTGAAGTGGTAGATTTGTCAAGAATTGCACAATGGTTGGGATTTGAGGTGTGCTAATTAATTGGTAATTAATATATAATTAATTATAATTAATATATAATTAAAATATATTTAATTATCAAAAGATGGGGGACAATGAAAGACTTAGGTCAAGCCGATGTCAAGTTTTGACATGAAAGACTTAGGTCAAGCCGATGTCATTTTAGGAATTCAAATTAAGAGAAATAGTGAAGGATATGTTCTTACACAATCCCATTATGCAGAAAAAATATTACTAAGGTTTGGTCAATTTAACTACAAACCTGCTGCAACTCTTTTTGATGCTGCATGCAAGTTGGAGAAAAATAAAGGCCATGCCATATCTCAACTTGAATATTCTCAAGTCATTGGAAGTCTAATGTACTTGATGAATTCAACTAGGCTCGACTTAGCTTATGCAGTCAGTAGGCTTAGTAGATATACAAGTAATCCTGCACAAGAGCATTGGGATGCTTTAGTAAGAGTGTTAAGGTATTTGAAAAATACACTTGACTACGGATTACATTATACAAAGTATCCACCTGCTGTAGAAGGCTTCAGTGATGCCAATTGGATTTCTGACACTACAGAATCCAAGTCGACAAGTGGATATGTTTTTACCTTTGGAGGTGCAGCAATATCTTGGAAATCCTCTAAACAGAAATGTATAGCTCGTTCCACCATGGAGTCGGAGTTTATAGCTTTAGACTTGGCTGGAGAAGAAGCTGAGTGGCTCAAACATTTTCTGGAGGATATTCTAGTGTGGCCAAAACCTGTAACTGCTATATGTATACATTGTGACAATATGGCCGCGCAATCAAGGGCCAAAAGTCATGTATACAATGGCAAGTCGCGACACATCAGGCGTCGACATAATACTCTTAAGAAGTTGCTTTCCAATGGAGTAATATCCATTGATTATGTGAAGTCAAAGGAAAATATAGCTGATCCTTTGACAAAAGGCCTACCAAGAGAGCAAATATTATTTACATCGAGATGAATGGGTCTCAAGCCAATTCAATGAATCGAACTAGGTGGTAACCTAACCTAGTTGATTGGAGATCCCATGGTCTAGGTTCAATAGGCAAACTGGTTGAGTTTGATTCAAAAGTTGAAACACACAACTTACCCATTCTTATGATAAAATGTGTGTTGTCTGTTGAGTTTGAGGGGTTATGTTTTATACATTTAATGACATTAATATCTTGTTATCAAGAGGAATATGGTAGACTATTCTTAATTAATGTCACCTATATAGGAGTAAATGGGGCCACATTTATGAGAATTGACATGGCTAAATTCTCTAAAGCTCCTACGAAATTCGGGATCTGTTCAGGGCCAAAATGAACACAATCGAATGAATTAACGTGTGGCAGACATGATATGTGTGTAGCATATTGTCTCGGTTTACTACTGCGGTGAACAGTTCAAGATCTTCCACATCCACTGCGTCACCAAGTAAACCTGATATGTTTTCACTAGGGTAAGTTCAAGTCCAAAAGACACTTCACCCGATGCATATCATGTCTATTCTTTCCCAGTTTTAGGCAGCCTAGTCATAGATTTGCATTTACATTTGCATTCAAATGTGGGGTGATTGTTGGAGTTTGAATGAAATTTCAACTCAAATGTGGGGTATTGTTGGAAATTTTGAAGTGTTTGAGTGAAAATTTCATTCATTGTCCCACATTGACCATTCCCAAAAGGTTTCAACACTTTATAAGGTTTTGTCCCTTATAGAAAGTGATTGGAGTGATGGACTTGATGAATAAAATTGGGCTCACCTTTGGGGTTGGGCTTTGAGGTGTGCTAATTAATTGGTAATTAATATATAATTAATTATAATGAATATATAATTAAAATATATTTAATTATCAAAAGATGGGCCTTGGGCTCTTGGGCTCGGGCTCTAATAATTAAATACTTTAATTAATTATTTTTCGGATTTAATTAATTATTTTTTAATTAAATTTGAATTAATTATTTAATTATTTAATTTTTGTGAACAGACTCATCTTTTCAGATGAAGTCTGAAGTCTGTAAAAAAACGCAGAAAAACAGAGCACCTCTTTGAAGAGATGTCTCCCAACAGTCATACCCCATTTTCATACCTGTTGCGAATAGGTATAATCTCACTATATATACATCCATCTGCATGGCATTTAGAACACAGAATTCACAAACCTTCTTCTACATTCCTAAACATCATTACTGAGAGAACCACAAAGAAATTCGCCAGAAGTTGAGTTTTCCGGTGCTGGAATTCTAACTTGATCGTTGAATCCTAGTGAAGCAGACGTCCATAGAACTACAAGCACTGAGTAGGGGAGAAATTTATGTTTCAAGGATATTGCGGTACGCAAGCCTCGATCTTCAATATTTCTGTTTAATATTGTTCATTGTTCATACACTATTTGCATTTATTATTTGTTAGCATATATAATTTTATCACAGATTGTTGACATATATCCAACATTTACATGATTGTCTACTAATTAATGATGATGATTATCCGAGCAAAGAAACAATTCATTGTTGCGGATCTTCAATCTTGTGTGCTTGCAGCCTAAGTCTCTAAGTGCCAGTAAAAAACAAAAAGCTTGCACGACGAAGAAAATTGCATCGCACAAGAGGTCATTGCGTGACAAAACTATCACTGTCGTCGCTCAAAAAAGGGAGGAAAGAAAAAAAATAAAAAATTTTACACGACGAAAATTTTCGTTGCACAAGAACATATTGCACGACGAATAAATTGTGTTGTCGCGCAAAGTCAGAAGAAAAATACGGGAAATTAATTTTGGAGCCAAAACCTTGCGCGACGAAAGCTTGATCTTTACGCGACAAAGAGTTCGTCGCGCAAGATGCTGTCAATTTTCAATCAGCCCCTTCACAGATTCAATGCAGGTGAATCAGAGGGATCAGCACCACATTTAGTATACATATTTGCGCGACAAATAATTTGTCGCGCAAGGTCAAAACTTTCCTATAAATATCCATTTTTGTTGTCCTTATTCTTTACAATTCTATTCTTCTTATTGTTGACAATTCTGTTCGTGCTGAGATGGAGGATAAAAACAAGGATGAGAGTGTGCGCGATGCCAACCCACATAATTTGAGGGAACATTTGGAGTTCGCGCATACGATTGTTGTAGCCATGCAGAATAATTGTCCTACTGCTGAGTGGCGTTCTTGGGAATTTATGGCCGAGAATGCGAAGAAGGTGGTGATGAATGAATTATTAGTAAGTATATTATTGATGAATCACTATTTAATTTTGTGAAATTTGTTGTTACATGTTGGAATTAATTATTTGCATATATGTGAAACAATGTAAGTATACTCTTGATGATGATACAAACGAACAGTTGATGAACTTGATGGAGGCTATGTTGGAGGGAGATTACAATCGTTGGTGTTCATACGTCCAGCATAATGAAGGACCGTCGAAATAGTAGTTGTTTTTTTTTTTTTTTTTTTTTTTTTTTTTTTTTTAAGTTATGTATTTGGACTTAATTATGTTTTAATTCATGTTTGGTTATTTAAAGAATTGAATGGTTTATGGTATTAATTATATTTAGAATAAATATTTAAGGTAATATTAATTTTGAGAATAAATATTTAACTCGAAATTTAATTGTAATTATAAAGTTTACGTAAACATAGATATCTATGTTTACGTAAACTTTATAATTACAATCAATTATGTCATCGCGAAATATATTGCACGACGAAAGTGTTGTCGCTGAAGATCACTTTGTGCGACAAATAAGTGATTTCGTCGCGCAAGAAAAAAGGTCAGATTGCGTTCAACGATCCCATTTATTGCGCAGTTATGACTCATTTGTGCGATGAAAGAGGTCTTTGCGGGACCAATGTGTTCGTCGCACAAAGGATTCTTATTTGCTATATAAGCAAAGTTTTAGAACCCATAATTTCAAAAAAAAATTGTTTAAAAAACAATGGTCGATTCTGGAGAAGGTTCTGGCAAAAAGAGAGTTGTTGTGCGAATTGAGAGGTATCGACGAAAGGAAGTGCCGTACTTTGTAGAGAAAAATAGGGCCGAGCCGTACGCCGAACTTATTTATGATATTGGCAATTTAGTGCGGAGGGAATGTTCTGTTGAGTTTGAGTCTTGGAAAAATGTGCATGAGGAGTTGAAGAAGTCCATGCTAGGGGAGTTATTGGTAAGTTTGTATTAAATAATGTATATTTATTTTTGTTAAAATGTAGTTTTTGAAATTACTAATTTATTGTTATTGGCATTAATGTAGGTTCATTGGGATGTTGACGAAACCGATGAGAAGCAGCAAAAGCATCTAAATGAGCTTTTTAGGCAGCATTTCTGGCAGTGGAAGTTTGATGTGTACGGAATGCGAAGGCGGAAGAGGCTTGAAGTTGAATTGTTAAAAGGTTTTTTTTTTTGTTTAAATAAGATTTTGTGTACTCTAAAATTTATGGTATATATTTAATATTTACATTAATTATAATTTGTGTTTGAGATAGTAAATTAGTTTTGGTAATTAATTTAATATTTAATTAGGTTTGATTTGAGATAGTAAAAAATTTACTCAATAAGAAATAAAACGGAAAAAACAGAAATAAATAAATACATAAAGGTTTGCTCGACAAATCTTGTATTTGTCGCGCAAATGGATTACATTATTAAAGATATAAATAAAATGGGAAAAAACACTTGAGCGACGAATTATGTATTTGTTGCGCTAAGATAACTTGCCCGACAAATTATATATTCGTTGCGCAAAGTGTTCGTCCCAAAAGTCATCTTTATAACCTGACGTTAAAAGTTGCAGAGGGAGAAAACTGCAGTTTTCAGTTTTCTCCCCTGCAAATTATTGTTTCTTTCTTCAATTCGGGATCCGTTGGTCCAATTTTTTCTCAATTTCTTCTTTTAAAACTTCGTTCATCTAAATCTCTAGGTTTGTCGAGGTATTTCGTTGTGTTTGGTAAGGGTTTTTGTTATTTTCATTTAAAATTGTTAATGTGAATTCATACTAACACCGTAAAATTTGTTGTGTATAGGAATATTGTGTGTGACTAGCGCTCGGTGGATAACGATTTGGAAGGTATTTTCTTCGTTTTTTTTTAAATGAAATATTTAAAGTATATTGAAAATATGTTATTGAATTTGTTTATATTAAGTTGTTAAATTATATTAATTTTTATGTTATAAGTATTTATAATGTTGAATTGTATATGTACAAATATGTGTTGTGATGTACGGAGTTAATTGAAATTAACTCCGTACTTGGTTTTTTTTAGTAAAACTTAGTTTCCTGTTTGAGGATTAGTTGGATGTTGCGCATGAATGCGAAAGTATGACTGCGGTCCAATTGATTCTTGAATTGTCCCATTATTTGGACAGTTTGGGAATGCAAAGTTATGCCGTGTAGTTTACGGTTAAGGGATTAGGTTTCGGTATTGGGAATTTCGGTGGTATCTCTGTACGTTCTTCGGGTGACACATAGGTATTTAATATCCATGTTGTGCACTTGAAGAACTGTACAAAGATGCTACAGAAATTTGTCCACGTCGAAATCTAATCCGAAGTAGCCGTAAATTACGTGCCATAATTTTGCATTCCTAAATGAGATAGGATCCTTACCAGAGGCATAAGGTGAGAAGATCATGTACAAGTTGTTGTGATTGTTGTACTATTATTGTGGTTGTTATTGTGATTGTTGTACTATTATTGTGGTTGCAGGAATGATGGACAGAACATGGATGCATAACCCAAACAGATGCGCCAACGAATACTTGAACGAAATCGAGGATTTATTGACTTTGCACGTACACACAACCTGGGTGCAACTAGAATCCGATATCCTTGTAAAAGGTGTAACAACACGTTCAGGGAAACTTTTGAAAATGTTCGATTTCATTTAGTAATGGAATGGTAGAGACTTATAATATTTGGAACCATCAAGGGGAACAATTACACAATGCTTCGTCTTCAAACGTGACAACAGTGGGCAATGTTGAACCTAATTATATGGATCCTAATGAACAAGTCATGGAAATCTTAAATGACGTTTTTCCATTTGCGTCGACAAATACCAATCAAGAAGTGAAAGATGACGTGCCAACACCAATGGATTGGGGAGAATTCGAAGAATATGAAAAATTATTAAAAAATACCAACCAAGAGTTATACCCGAGGTGTGATGGATTTTCCGTTCTCACAACTATTGTGGAACTGATGCACAGGAAAATAAAGTATCGTATGTCGAACCAATGTTTTGATTATTTTTTAGGTGTTTTCAAGAGAATGCTACCAAAGGACAATTGTTTGCCGAAAGACCATAGAAACGCTCAAAAGATTTTTAATGGTCTCGGTTTGGGTTATGAACAAATTCACGCTTGCAAAAACAATTGTGTATTGTTCTGTAAGGAGAATAAAGCGTTGGATAAATGTCTTGTATGCAATGAGTCGAGGTTCAAAATGACATCTCAGAATAGATCGACGAAGATCTCTCAAAAAGTCATGCGTTATTTTCATTTGAAGCCTAGGTTGCAGCGGTTGTACATGTCAACGCATACTGCCACAGACATGAGATGGCATAAGGAAAAGCGCGTTGATGAAGATGCCTTGAGGCATCCTGCAGATGAAGAGGCATGGAAAGAGTTCGATCGAACGTTCCCTGATTTTGCTGTCGATTCTCGTAACCTTAGATTGGGACTTGCCGCTGATGGATTTAATCCGTTTGGGGTTTTAAACCAACACCACAGTACTTGGCCGATTTTTGTATTTCCGTATAATTTGCCGTCATGGAAATGTATGAAACAAGAATACATGATGATGACTCTATTGATAACTGATGATCCTGGTAGGTCAATCGATGTATACTTACGGTTGTTGGTGGATGAGCTAAAAGATTTATGGACACACGGTGTGCGCACATACTATAAGTGTACTGGCAAGATGTTCATTTTTCCCACATATACAATGGTTTCCGGGTGGAGCACTAGGGGTTATATGGCATGCCCTGTATGCAAGGAAGATGTACATCTAGTTGGCACACCGGAAATGTTTGTTATCTTAGTCATCGGAGATGGTTGCCTTGGGACCACGAGTGGCGAGAGAAGGATAAAGAGTTTGACGGGGCGAAAGAGCATCGCCTTAGACCCAGAGAATGGTCTGTGGCCGGCCCCTTTGGGAGGAGGAGGACCGGCCACTTGGATGGTTTTTGAGTGAGATTCATGATTTGTTAGCTAATTAATAAATTAATTAGGTAATAAATCAATTAATTAGCTAATTAATATAATTAGAAATGAATGATTTGGGGGTTATCTTGTGGAGAAGATTTGATGAGGATGGATGAAATAGGTTTTGAATAAATACCTATTTTGGACACTTTTGACTTGATTGAGGGATGATTGTCCACTGCTCGAGCGTATGAGTTCCGATGTTCCTTAAGGGTAATTTTGTCTTTTTCACCCTAAAATTCACATGTCACCTTCATATTCTTCTAGATTATTTTTGGCTCCACAGTATGGGTGAATAGTATAAACTACCTAACCTCAGACAAAATTTTAGAATATTAACCCCTTAAGTTGAAGATAGTCTAGCAAGCCCAACACCCCAAAGATAGTTTAGCAAGTTTCTAAAACAAATATTTGTTTTAGAAACTTGGTCTCTCTAGCATTACCCTGTTAGTAATTGTTCTGAGGTGGGGTGTGGGCCAAAGAGCTTAATTATTTTGTACTGTAGCACCAAATTATGGAGTTAGCTTAATCATTCATTGCCTTGCTTGCTATTGTCCTCATTGTTTCTTAACGTGTATCTACAAGTCTACATTCTACACCATAGTATATTATTACATTATTATATTGTTTTGTTGTTTGCGCTCATAATCGCATCATATACGTTGCACGATATTATCTGTTAATATTCTATGTGTGTAACCAAAAAATCACGAACACAAAAGATATGACATAATCACCATGTCTAGTGTCATTGTCTAACTTTTTGGGTCTTGCGTGAGTCGGAGAGATAGGATCATATTGAAAATGTTGCTTGAATTAAACTATCCTATTAAAATAAAGTTTTTTAAACAAATTTTAAGTGTTATTTGTCACTAAATGTTGTTTATAGAATATCAAATCTTCTCCCTCCAAAAGAGGTTGTGGCCTCTCTTGGGGATAGAACTTGGCTGCTGAAATTGGTTATTAGCAGACGGTGCTGCTGAATCTTCAGCAGCCAAGTGTCGTTCCTCTCTTGGCATCTCTAAAAATGCGGGAACTGTCAACGCACTTTCCCGCTTTAACTGGGTTACTCCTCTGTTAACTCCTTAATTAAAAATAAAATAAAAAAGAAAAAAAAAAAGGGCAAGAGTGCATTCTTCTTACCGAATCCCCCTCTATGGCTTCCAAAACTCCCAATTCTTTGTTTGTATCTCAATGATCTGATACCTCAAATGGGGACTCTTGCGACAAAAGTCCAGCTCACCTCCAATGGCAACGAGATTTCACAGAGCATAGCGGCTGCAGGTGATTAAATCTCAATGGGTTGAATAATATTTGAGATTTCGAATTTGGGTTTTTCTGGGTCGGATTCCATTTGGGTGCATTTTGTGATTAATCTGACAAATGGGTTTTGAGATTTATATTGTTCTGCGTATTAAGTTGAATAATCCAAGTTGGTGGTGTTGATGGGAGGGAGAGCTACCTATGGCGTATTAAGACGAGAGGGAGGGAGCTTTTGATGAGGCGGTGGGAATTTTGGTAGCAGAGCGAGAAGAGAGTCGGCTGGGCGAGTACATAAGCAGAGCCAGAAAACGGGCTGGGTACGGGCCAACTTTGGCCAGCCCGATAACCCTTTGACTATATTTTGATCTGGTGGGCTCTACTAATTTTTGGCCCGGCCTTCGGTTGAAAATTGATTTGGTTCAAATCAGGTTATATTTTGACCCTATAGCCTTATTGGAGATAGCCCTATGTTGTAGTTTCTTTTGGGCTTTCTACCTCTTGTATTAGCTTTTAATTAACGAAAGTTATCTAGTTTGACCAAAAAAATAAAGTCACTTTTATTTATTTATTTATATTGTAACCTAATTTACTCAACAATATAAACGGTACAAAGAGGGGTGCGGCAACATATAGAAAAGAGAGATATGTAGTTGTAAGATATGTGTTATTCCACTTTATTGTAATTTTATTTATAGTAGTATTAAAGTTAAATTCATTAACCTAACAAGATTACAACTTTAATAGAATAATATATAATCTAAAAGTCATGGTAGAATTCAATAAAAATAATCTTAATATAATAAAATTTACATGATAATATTTCTAAACTAATAGGACTGGCGATAATTCATTAATTATTAATATTTATCCATTATTTATTTGTACGGGACGGCCCAAAAGATTAGGCGTTTGGACTAAAGTGGCGCGGTTTTCAATGTATTTGCTATCTAAATTCCATTGATAGTTCAGTTTGGTCCAAATTGGTTATTAATTTATTCGTAATTGATTTTCTATCATTATTTTGAATTGTCATTCAAAATTCAGCCAAATCTGATTTCCCAATAATTTCTACGACCATATTTACATACTTAACCCAAAAAAGGATTTAAAAAAAATAATAATAAAAGAGAAAAAGTTTAGCATTCAGATCTCGACTTTCGTCCGCCTCCTGCTGCGGCGCCGAGTGCCTCTTAGCATTCAGATCCTTATTCTTTGCCGGCCTCCTTCTGATACGCCGCCTCCACCTACTCCTCCAGCTCAAGAATGTTTTCCAATCTTGCTGAATATATTTCGACTTCGACGGCCGCATCAGCGGCATTAAGATCTACAACCGCGAAGATGATGAATACATTGAGGCTTTCAGCACTCACCAACATTTGCATAATTGCTTCAATATAAAAATATGTTAAAAGTGATCATTCTCATTCATGAAGAAGAAGAAGATAACAAACCTAGAAGCAATGATTCTCAAAAACCCATGCCAGGCTTTAAGCAAGGAATCTCTAATGTCTTTCATTATGTCTAAAATTAACCCAATGTGACCCCATACATTGGTTTATCTCATTTTTAACTCAGTTGGCTAAGATAATTCACCTATACAAGGCTTCAAGTTCGGATCCCCCTCCCAATGTCGTTCCAAAGGCTTGCAACTTAGTTAAGAACATTCACTTCTGCACCTGATGTCCTAAGTTTGACTTACCCTCTCCCAATCTTGCGCCAACTGTTTGCAGCTTAGTTAAAAGCTTTCAGCTATACATCTCAAGTCCTGAGCTCGATCTCCCCTCTTCCAATACCGCTTGTAATAAGAAGAAAAGGTTACAAAAAGAAATTCACATTACAACTCACACTCAATAGGAAGGGAAAAACAGACCTTAGTTTTTTACATTCTCCGTCCTTCTTGGTTCAAAACTTCTATGTAGTGCTATGAGTTGTGACTTGTGTAGAATCATTGCTTTGTTGTTGCCTAGGCGGAAGTATGACTCCATCTCCTCCCTCCAATTCAATCACTACAAAGTCCACATCACTACCGATCGAAAACAGCTCCGAGTCTTGAGGCGAAGAGCTCGGTGCTATGGCATGATCGATCGGACAACGAATAGTCCCCGAAACACTTGTTCTGCAAAGAGGGCAGTTGGCATTGCCTTGAAGCCATACATCAATGCAGTCCAAGTGAAACTCATTGCTGCAATTGGGAAGAACTTTTAGTGTGTCTTGTTCTTGAAACTCTTTCAAACAAACTGCACATCCACACACACTTCTCTCTTCATCAACTTCTCCTCCTTTGAACTGAACAGTTGGGATGCCACGAATGACTGATTCGTCAAGCCCGCGGTTCCACACTGACGGAGAGAAGGCCGTAAGTAGCTCCTCATTCTGTCGAGCTCGTGAGGTGGTCGGAAACCTCATGATCAAGAGATTGAGTTGGTGCCACTTTGAGCAAAACTTGACAACAATGAGATAGTAGCTCACTAGCAAGAAAGCTGAGGCCATGAGGCTTAGTAGAACAATAGCTAAGGTAGGGAAAGAAGAAGGTGGACTGGGCAGAGGTGGTTGATATGTGGAGTTTACCTGGTTTTTGATGGTTAGGAGGACAGATTGATCACCAAAATTGTACCAGTTTTTGTGCTTTGGTGCCATAAAAAAATGGAGCTGAAACTCAATGAAACATGAGAGTTTGTGTTTCATAGATGCTGATATATAGGATTTTGACCAATAGGTTTAGAATTTATTTTTTAATTTAATTGATCAAATCAATGAAATTCAATAAAAATACATTTTAAAAATACATTTAAAATGTGTGCAGGACACGAATTTCAACAAAAATACCTAAACAACATCATGATATATAAAAGTTAGGGTTTTTATCAGAAATGGTCCCTGACATTGGCTTAACTCATCATTTTGGTCATTGACATTCGAAATCAATAAATTTGGTCTCTGACATTCGATGCTACACATCAAAGTGGTCATTCCGTTAATAATCTATCAAATCCTCCGTTAAAAACACATGTGCTGACCCATGTGACCTTTGAATGGAGGACATTTTCGTAAAATTGCCTCACCCATTACTTGGGTCATTAGACCCACCTTTTCGCTGATACCTTTTCCCTCTGATACCTTTTCCTTCTTTAGTTAGAGAGATGTGAAAAGGCTAGGGCTTGGCAGTAGGGATTTTGGCGAGAGAGATTCAGCGGCAATTATGCAAATGTTGGTGAGTGCTTACCTTGGGGGCTTGTTCGGCGCTGGCCTTACTGTGCTCGGAGGCTTGTTCGGCGCTGGCCATGCTGCTCTTGGAGAATGAAAAGTGGGGAATAAGGATAAAGAAGAGAGAAGTAAAGGAGGCGGCTATGTGAAAAAGTTGGGGAATGAGGGTTTTTGTGGGTGTTTTTTTTGGGTCTGTCACACTCTCCTCCACCTAATAGCTTTAAAGTTAGAGGAAATTACATTTTACGCCCTTTAAGTTCGAGAGTAATTGTAATTTCATACAATATTTTTGAATCATTTTAATCTTATTCATTTGTTTTTATTTTTTAATTTCATACATCTGTTTCAATTTCTATTTCTACTAATTTCTCTCGTATCTTCTTAGGTGGACATTGCGTATTCCGTAATATTGTGCCACACAAATTTAAAAAAAATTATAATAGAAAATCTCATTTCTGACAAAAAAAATTTCTTAAAAAAAAAAAAAAAAAAAAAAAAAACCTTCGATCTATTCCCATTCAACTTACGATCCCCTTCAACGTTTGATCCTGCAACTCTTTTACTCTCTTCCCATTGCACTCCATTTCCTTCTTCTCAGAGACCAAATTAGCATTATTGGAAGCTATGGTGGGGGAATTTACCAATAATAGTAAAAAATTAACTCTTACTTTCAAAAATGCCATTTTTGAAAGTTTAGGGCAGGGTCGACAAAATTTGGTACAACACTATCCAGATATGATTAGTCTGAATCTTGAGCCCATGCTTAGCAAAAGCATCTGCAGCAAAGTTAGCTTATCTAAAAATGTGGTTCCACGAGATAGCTTAGAACTTTGGAGCCAATCTTCTAATTTCCGTTGTCACAGCACTCGTATTCCAGGGGACCGACCAACCATCGAGGACAGACTGGATTACTAATCTTGAGTCACCTTCCACCTAAATTTTAGTAACTCCTTTTTAAATGGCAAAAGAGAGCCCCTCCTTCAGTGCCAAAGCCTCTGCCTCTGAAATCGTAGCTCCATCCAAATAAAAAGAACCACCTCCCAAAAACCTCCCCTGCTCATTTCTCTAAACAAATCATGCAGCTGCTTTCTGGAGGCTGACTGACCCATCAAAATTTAGTTTTATGAATTTTGGGATCTGGAGGGTGCCATTTAATGTTTGATAGGTTATCATCGAGACTTCTTCTCTGAGTTTTTTTTATTTACTTGAAGAAAGGAGTTCCCTAGAGAGAGAGAGAGAGAGAGCAGTAGCCCTAGTTCTCTCATGATAAGGTTTAATACCTCTGAAGTGTTTATCATTTCTATCATTCCATATTGGCCAGCATATAATCAGAATATTATCCACATGGCCAAGATCAGAAAGCCAATCAATGGCCCCATAGAACTCAGAGTCCAAGTTACTCGGCACATTAATATTGCACACATTCCAAACTAGTTTTGCAAAATCCCATTTAAAAAAAAAAAAAAAAAAAAAAAAAGATGGGTCTGAGATTCATCTGCCTTGTTGCATATGGGGCATTTAGTATCAATTTATTTGATGAACTTACCTAGCCGTACTTTGGTATGAAGTCGATCATGCAAGAACATCCTCGCAAACATTTTTACCTTAGAAGGAAGTTTCAACTTCCACATGCGCTTAATCAACACCCTTTTGGCATCAGGATTATGCCAATTATTTTGGAATCCACGTAGCTGACTTAACTGAAAACATACCTGTTTTAGAGCAGCCCCAATCAATTCTATCCTTCGAATCATCTTGTGGTATAACAATATTGCAAATTCTCTTAACAACAAGGTGATTAGGCGTGTCCCAACACTTATTGACGATGCAATCACTTACACGAAACGAATATTCCAATTGATATTAGTCTGCTGATCATCAAGGACGAGACGGGCTAAAGGGTAATGAAAAACCCAATTACAGGACCAGAACAAGATGTCCTAACCATTACCCACCGTCCGTGTCATACCCATAGCCAGAATATCGCGACAATTAAGAATGCCCTTCCAAGCCAGTGAGTAGTGTTATCTGATCTTATTATACAAAAACTCTTCTTGAGAAAAGTATTTCCTCTTAACTAACTAAACCTACCAGTTATCTTCTTCCGTCAGAACTTTCCAACCTAACTTAGCAAGGCAAGTATTATTAAAATGATCAAGCCTTCTAATTCCGAGTCCCGAATCCTGTTTGCTCATACCCACATTGTCCCATGAAAGTGGAAAAAAATTTCTCCCTCTACCCCAGAGGAAATCTCTACATTCATTGTTTAATTTACGAGTTACCTAGAAGGACATCTAAAATAAGACATTACATGACTAGGCATCCTTGAAAGGTTAGATTTGATAAGCGTTATTCTCCCTGCCTTTGATAATGTATTTGCCTTCCAGCCCAAAAGGTTTTGTTTTACCCTTTTTATAAGCTCAATTTCATTTATAGGGTCCTTCCAAAAAAACACTATTATGTATCCCAAGGTCCTTCCCAATAGTTGTTTTATGCTGAATTTGTAGCACCTGAACTATATCATTCCTTAGTTGTGAAGAAGTATTTTGGGAGAAATATAAAGACGATTTATGAAAGTTTACCTGCTGTCTCGCAACCTTATTAAAAGCATTAAGGATGTTGAGAATAGTTCTGGCGCCCCTTATAATGGCTTTAGCAAACCACGTGCAGTCATCAGCAAAGACTAGATTAGAAATTTTCAAACCCTTTGGTGGTGAGGAGAGGATACCTACATGCGTTTTTGGATTGGAAGTAGTCAAGTTGAGATGTCTAATTAAGGGTTCCAGGGACAAGATAAAAATATATGGAGAGAGAGGGTCACCTATTCTAACACCCCATAGCCATGAGGCGCACCATTTATAAATTTAAACCAAGTTTTTGTAGCACATACCTAATGTAGTCCCAATTGAGAAAGTCGTAAGATTTTTCAAGCTTGATTCCCATCACCCAAATCTTGCCCTTCTTCCTCTTGAAACCTGAAATTTCATGGGCAATGAGGATATTATCCTGAATTGAACCACCCGGCGCAAATGCACCTTGGTTTTTAGAGATACATTTATCCAATAAAGGCTTTAGCCGTTGAATAATTATTTTTGTTATAATTTTACAGCTAACATTACATAAACTAATTGGCCGATAATTACTGACCGATTATGGATTCTCCACCTTTGGAATTAGGGCAATATTAGTATGATTAATCAATCTTAAACTTGATCCATTAGTAAAGAAATCTCTTACCAGATGGATAACAGACATCCCAATAATGTCCCAGCATTCATGGAAGAAACAGGCACTAAGACCATCTGGTCTCGGAGCCTTCAAGGTTCCAATGCTTTTAGCCTCATTCCAAATTTCCAAATCTAAAAGTGGCTCATTTAATCTCAAATTGTCTTCTAGAGAAATGCAAGGTTGAATAATGTCAGCCATGGCATGAAGGTCATTGTTAGAGGGGGGGGGGGGGACAATCACAAGAGAAATGCCGTTTGAAATCCTGCACAAAACCTGCTCAAGTCTCTCCCCCCTCCCCCCAGCAAACCACCAAAAAGCATGACCATCTTTGCTCTTCTTCCTAATGATAGCCCTAGTCTTATTTGGTTTTAAAATAATAAGGTATTTATGTCTATTTAAATGAGAATTTGAATATATTTAAAAGTTTTTATAAAAACTGACATTTAAAGTTATTATTTAACTATATTTGATAAATACTTCTATGGCGGGACCGAACAGCGCCTTCAGTTCAACCCCAGAGCAAACCAAATCAACAACCCAGCAAACCGCTAGCCAACTCGCTCGCTCACGGCTCACTCATTTATATCTCACCCCCTTAGGTTTTCGTTTGTTCATTTCTGTGATGCGTTTGACCATGGCGGACGAGAGTATGGCGGGGTCCGATGAAAACTGAAAATCTGTTGTGTATGCAAAATCCGACTATCAGAATGTGATGGTCTTCCAATCAACGACATATGGAAAGGTTCTTGTATTGGAGGCGGTGATGCAGTTAACAGAAGGGATGAATGTGCCTATCAGCAAATGATTACTCATCTGCTCAATTCCAAATCCAAAGAAGATTTTGGTTATTGACGTGTCTAAACAGTTTTGGGTGATTTTGGATCAAATAAATAAAAAGTTATAATATTAACAATATATCAACAATATTTATGTTAATTATAAATATGTCAATCATACATATGATACTTATATGCATTTAAAATAAAATAAAAATTACAAAATCTACCACTACAGCTGACACCCACTTCAACTGATATTCATTTTCTCATAGTTTTTATATTTTGGAATAAGTCAATACGGATCAAACACTGTTACGCAATGTCTTTCCTAATTCGATTTTTTACATTTGGATTCAGGCACTGCTTTGTAGTGTCCATTTACTGATTTCGTTTTCTCCATCACTCACACGAATCTCCTCATACATTTGGATTCAGACACTGCAATGCAGTGTTTCGTTTCCTAGTTCAATTTTTTATTTTTAGATTCAGACATTGTATTGCAATGTTCTTTTTCTGGTTCTGTTTTTCAATCACTCACACGTCTCCTACAATTCACACCTCGCATGACTCCTGACTTTTACATTTGGATTCAAACACTGTAATGCAATGTCCGTTTATTGGCTTTGTTTTTTATTTTTAGATTCTGACACTGTAATGTAGTATTCGTTTCATGGTTTTGTTTTTTACATTTGGATTCATACACTATAATGTAGTGTCCGTTTTCTAGTTTTTTGTTTGTTTTAGTTGAGCATTCTCCTCAATGTAAACGAAGGGAGAAAGAGAGAGTGATAGAATATTCCTATTCTAACTATTTATATGATTTAGATTCTCTCCTGATCAATTCCATGGGGATAAAAATCCAACGGGCAAAAACCTCTTCCCCTTCCTCTCTTCCCTCTCAACTCCTCTTTCTCCTTCGCACCGCCACACCCCACCGCTGTTAGCAAACCCCAAATTCAATTTCAGGTCATCTGTGTTCTAAGTCTGATTTATTTTTTTGCTCTCTTTTACTATTTTAGCTTTTTATTTGTCATCTCTTTCTTCATCTTCATCTTTGAGATTTCTCTCCATACTGTTACTTTGTTTCTCTCTATAATTCTTCCCTAGTTATGAAAAAGATCTTTGCAACCATGAGACACCGGTTTGCATGACCCCTATCTTTGTTGTTTCGTTAATATCGGTTGAAATTTTAGGGTCGATGAACCTACAATTGAGGGATGTGGAGGTGGTGATACTGATTTTACTGTTACTTTGTTTCTCTCTATAATTCTTCCCTAGTTATGAAAAAGATCTTTGCAACCATAAGACACCGGTTTGCACGACCCCTATCTTTGTTGTTTCGTTAATATCGGTTGAAATTTTAGGGTCAATGGACCTACAATTGAGGGATGTGGAGGTGGTGATACTGATTTTGGGGAGGATAAGGTGAATGACGTGCAATTGGGGGTTGTGGGTTGGAAGGGTTATGTCTGTTGAGGCTGATTTTGAGGGAGTTGAATTTGATATGGAATTTGGGGCTGGTGGCTCAAGGTTGAAGCTTCGAAGCAAGGAGAAGAGATTTTAGCCAATGGACTTGTATCAATGGATGAGATCTATTGGTCTGCAGGATCACCACAAAATTGATTTGGGGATGATCTAAATCCCTATTTATAATAGCTTAAAATTGATTTGGAGATGATCTAAATCCCTATTTATAATAGCTTAAAATACAAAATTGATATGGAGATGATCTAAATCCCTATTTATGATATTTAAAGCCTATGTGACATTCATCATTGATATAGGACTTAAGGGTAATGCTAGGGAGACTAAATTTGTAAACAAAATTTGCAAAGTAAATGATCTGTCGCCAGTAGGAATGAGCACATTTATCAACGCTTGAGTATAATTCAATCGTCAATTTTCATGTAATTTAGTTTACACAATTTTGTCTACAAATTTAATTTTCCTAGCATTATCCATGACTTAATGGTAAAGTTCTTATTGATCTTCGACTAAATTACCTAACAGTTTTTCCCTGCTGCAACTATTGAATATGAGGACCCACGGGTCACACGTCATGTTGGCCAAGTCTAAGCACAAACCAAATGCTCACAATTTTGCATTCACAGGCCAAAAGAAGTTATGAGCACAAAAGGCTGGGCAAGTCTTAAGAACCCTTCACAACTTCCAGGACGGAAATAGATGAGGTGGGTGTTGGGGTCTCCTGTTGGGGAGAGACAGGGAAGAAGAGTGATGATGGGTGGGTTGTCAGGGAGTGGGCCCAATTTTTTATTTATAAATTGTTTTTTTATTTATGTGGACAAATTTAACTGTCACATTAGCAAACATATAAATTTTAAATTTGCCACATCATCACTTAATAGTTAAATTGACGGTTTGGTTAACTATTATATCAAATGAAATGAAATAATAAGTAATGTATATAAATGAAATAATTTAAAGATATTTTGTGAAGTTGTAATTACACCCAAACTTAAAATTGTAAAATGTAACTTATTTTAAAAGTTATGCTTGTAGACATGTAAATTTCGTTGCATACAAAAGATGCATCGCAAAGCTCCACGTGGCATATGACTCATCACAAATAGACAAGTCATCAATGACATGTGGCACAAATCAAGCAAAGGAAGTAGGAAACATCCCCAAAAACTCGACAAGCAAGGGAGAATCCCCCTTAAATTCGGCAAGGGCTCAAAATGTTCTCAAAATCAAAAAGAAAGTTAAAGCATCTTCATAAAACACGCAAGGATTGAAGATTGCTCATAAAATAGGCAACAAAGCCTCATAATTTCAGCCAAAGGAGTAAAGTGGCTGAAATTAAGACACAAAACATGCCTAAATTATCCCATGGATGAATCAAGACACAAATCAAATCTAAATCCACTCAAAGGCAAGCTTTGAGAAGCCTATAAATACAACGTCCTCCCACAAGCATAGGGGTCGAAAATTTTGTCATTTAGAAGAACCTCTGCCCAAACCTTTGAAGACTGAAACGCTGCCAAAGCTCTCTTTGAAGAACATTCAACCAAAGCCGAAGCTTTATCTCGACCAAAGCTGAAGCACTCCCTTGAAGAATCAACAAGCACTTGTGCCGATTCCTTCAAGACCTTGTTGCAAGCTTATAAACTTGTAGCAACGTTCGTTTCAAGATCAAGTCGTCAAGACCCTTGAAGCAACGAAATCCCGCATCAACATCCCTTTGCCGCACCTTGAGGTGAAGACCATTCTTGCATTGTTTTTCAGCTTAAAACTTGAAGCAAAATCGTTCAATTGTTCGTTCGAGATCAAGTCATCGCAACCCTTAGATCAACAATCAACCATCTACATCAAATTTGAAGACCGAATTAGAGGAAAGTTGTAAATAGAGATTGTAACCCACAAATTCAAATTAATACAAATTTACTTTGTACACGTGTTCTCGTTTCATTCGATACAAAATTTTCGTGTTTACAAATTTGGCATGCCCATTGGGACATCTCTGCCTCTCATCTCTTGTCTTTAAATCTGCAAAAAAAAAAAAAAAACAAATGGCACCAAGAAAGGATCAAATCGTTCACACTACCAACACGAAGAACAAGGGCATCTTTGCCGCAAGTGGTGGAACTTTGGGCGTAACAACCCGAAGCAAGGCAAGAACTCTCCCTACCATGCCTTCCACCCCTAGATCAACAATGTCGAAGGAGCAAGAACACCCGAGGCACGAGCCTGTGATTACCTTGGCCTCGCTAAGGGCGCAAATGGAAGAAAGCCCGAGGAGGTACCCCGAGTCTTTGACTTCTGATGCCGACTTAAGCAGCTCATGTCCCGTAGCCATGCAAGTCATGACTACTGGCGCGACTTCTATCGAGGAGCAGTTGGCTCAAATGAGCGAAGCAATTGCAAGGCTGACAAGGACCGTGGAGGAGAAGGACTTGCAAAATGCTACGCTCGTCAACCGTCTGGAGGTGCAGCACAATGAATAAGTTGACCCGAAGGTTGATCCACCAAAGGAGGAAACCGGCGAAAGGGAAGAGCCTCTGGTGGAGAATCGAAGAAGAAGATGGACCAAGTAACATCGCTCATGGGATCTCTTTTTATCCAGCAGTTGTAGGAGATGATCACTAACACCATTAAGGCGCAGTGCCAAGGAAACTCGCATGACTCCGTGTTGTACTCAAAACCCTACTCCAAAAAGATTAACGCCTTGAGGATGCCAAAGGGTTATCAGCCGCCAAAGTTCATGCAATTCGATGGAAAATGCAATCCTAAACAACATATTACTCATTTCATTGAAACTTGCAACAACGCTGGGACAGAGGGAGACTACCTCGTTAAGCAGTTCATGCGCTCCCTGAAAGGTAAGGCCTTTGACTGGTACACCGACCTCAAGCCCGAATCCATCAACAGCTAGGACTAGCTTAAAAACGAATTCCTTAACCGCTTCTACAACACTCGCAGCACAGTAAGCATGTTGGAGCTGACGAGTATGAAGCAATGGAAGGATAAACCGGTCGTCGACTACATCAACAGATGGCGTTCATTAAGTCTGGATTGCAAGGATCGGCTTTCTGAAACCTCTGCCATTGAGATATGCATTCAAGGCATGCATTGGGGGCTACATTGCATCCTTCAAGGCATAAAGCCAATGACATTTGAGGAATTGGCGACTCGTTCCCACGACATGAAGCTGAGTATCGCCAATTATCGACTTCAAGAAAGACAAGTTTTTCGCTCTAAAGGTAGACAAGAGTGGGAAGAAGCCCGCCAAGGAAGCTTTTGCTGTTAACGTTACCCCCATCAAGACCTCATCTACGCCTGTCAAGATCTCCTCTAAGAAAAAAGTGAACGAGATAAAAAGAGATGAGTCTTCTTGCACCCAAGATAGGTACAAAAACACCTTGATGGAGCTGGAGCAAAAGACGTACCCTTTTTCGAACTCTAACGTGGTCGCAATGCTAGACGACCTATTAGTGAAAAAGGTGATCGAGCTACCTGAGTGTAAATGCCCTGAAGAGATGAATTGCGTTAACGATCCTAGGTATTGCAAATACCATCGTATCGTGAGCCATTCTGTTGACAAGTGCTTCGTCCTCAACGAGCTCATCATGAAGTTGGCACAACAAGGGAAAATTGAACTTGACCTTGAAGACATAGCTGCAACACACACTACTGCAATTGTGTTTGGATTATTTGATCATGTGCCTTTCCAACTAACGCATGCTCATTCCTGTCCATGCTCAAGCCACACGTCACCTTTTACACAACCATCACAGGGGGCAAGTGACCAAAGTGCACTTACCGACGACGAAGAAGGGTGGACACTGGTGATCTACAAGAAGACAAGGAAGCCAAGACCACAAGCCGCAAAGCCAAAAGTGGAACAAGCGAGAAAGCACCACCACCAAAACAATAGGAAGCCCCAGAGAAATGTAAGAGCTGCTAAGCCGACGTACGTTGGGAACCTATGGAGAAAGTTTCACGCATTCACATCTCCTTGCACGGGTACTTCCTGAAGGATTTCTTCCAATAGTGCATTATCGCTGCCTTGTCACATGGTTGAGGTAGAGATAGAATAACCCTCAAACGGCAAAGCTATCATCGTTGAGGATGAGAAAACGCCTACACCTGAAGAAAGCCTGGCGTTATACTTTAGCATCGAGGAGGCATTGCCCAAAAAGATGCGAAGAGCACTAATATCGGTCTTGGCGAGTCCCGACGACCACGAAATGCAATAAAGAAAGGACAAAGGCCTGGAGCTTCGGCAACATGAATATGCCACATGTTGTGGGATCAAAGCCTCACAATCATCCTCTCTTCGTCTCTGGGTATGTAAGGGAGCAAAAAATCAACCGCATGCTTGTGGATGGTGGATCGGCCATAAACATCATGCCAAAGTAAACAATGACCACAATTGGCATCAAGGTAGATGAATTATCCCGAAGCCGCCTTTTAATCTAAGGTTTTAACCAAGGATGGCAAAGAGCGATGAGCATGGTCCGAGTCGAAATAACCATTGGCGAACTCAAGTCAAGTACGCTATTCCATGTGATTGACGCTAGAACTTCCTACGACTTGCTCTTGGGAAGGCCTTGGATCCACGAGAATGGAGTAGTGTCGTCCACTCTCCACCAATGCCTAAAGTTCTACCGAGAAGGGATGAAGGTGATACTAGGCGACTCTAAGCCATTCACAGAAGCCGAATCATAATTTGTAGAATCAAGTTCTCCATGGATGAAGAAACGATGCCTAAAGCTCTTCCAAAAGAGATCAAGTCCACATGCAAAGCCGCACCCAAAAGGAAGGGGTGGCAAGCCGTGCCCAAAGAGCAAGAAAGGGAAGCCGTGCCATCTTCAAGCAAACATGACGATGAATCTGCTAAGCCCGCAACAACCAAAGGGAGTGTGATGACCACAAAAGGACCAAGCACACTCATCTTTCGATACATCCCAATGTCGAAAAGAAAGAATGGGCAATCCCAATTCGAAACTAGAACAAGCAAAGCCAACACACAGCTGCACAAGGACAATGTAAAGCTGCTCAAGACAAACACAATTTTACCTCTGACACAGCTAGGTGATGCTAAGATTTCAAAACCACCGTAAGGCTTCGTAAGATCACTACCAAATGGGGTGGAACAGAGTGCTCTTCCAACCAAAAAAACCGAAGAAGGTTTTGACCCAAACACCTACAAACTCATGTCAAAGGCTGGGTATGATTTCACCTCCCCTTTAAATCTTAGAGAGAAGGTTTCAAAAACCATCAACGACAAAGAACGTGACCTCACCGAGACTCAGAAGAAGTTAAAGGAGCATGGTTGTAGAGTTGACAACAACAAAGCTGGACTTGGCTTCACACCAAATACGCCCGTGAAGATTTCAAGAAAAGCGAAAAACCCTAACTCTCAACACATCAGCATGAGCATTGAACAAAGTCAAGAAAAGTCTAAACTCGCCCCTCGAACATCAGTCCTCAAAAGGCTAAACCGTTCAAAACCTAGAATTTCGGCACTTGATCGCATTAGTGGTCAAGACCAAACCTCCGTCTTGAAACGGCTTAACACACCAACACCCTAAAGCTCTGTTTTTGAAAATTTGTCAAAACCCAAGAAACAAAGCAACATGGCTAGCTTTCCTCTGCGAATGACGACCTTGGAAATACTTGAAGAAACCAAGAAGCCTTCTAGAAAGAGGAAGACAACACCAAAAGAGGAAAAGCTTGACAGTCTAGCAGAAAAGGACGACGTTCGAAGCTCTTTGCCAGCTAGCTTTGAGATCTCTTTGAGTGGGCCGAACCTTGGTGGCACTAAGCAGCTTATCCATCGTATCAAGCTTCGCGCGACCATGGATCTTAAGAGCCATATTGAGAAGAAGATTTCCAAGTGCCCGTTAGAGGACCTTGCTTTGCTCAATGAGGACTTGTCGAAGCTTGTTTCTACGATTGACAATCTTAACTTTGATTCCTCGCTCTTGAGAGTCAAGATTGCCAAACTTATGGCTACTTCAACAAAGTATTCTTCCTCGCATGCTATTTCCTTGAAGAAATTGAGTCTAGAGATTAGAGCTCAACAACTTGCGGCAATATATTTATCAATTTCCTGAGTTCGGTCTTCTCAGCAAGCTGTTTCAGAAGGTTATCGAGCTACAAGGTCTTTTTTAACTTCAGTCCAGGCGCATCTAGAAGCATTGGCCCGAAAGCAATGGCAGTTGGAAGTTGAGGCATTATGAATTCAAGGCATTCTCTAATAGTAAGAAGCTACACTTTCTCAGCATCAAGAGAAGATTTTACGCCTGGAACAAGGGAGAGGTGCGGCCATGGAAGTGCTCACCTGGTCTCCCATTGATGTAGAGACTTTGAAAACTTTGGAAGGCTTACTTGAAGAATGTCGTCGTAGTTTTAGGCACATAGCTCTTCAGTAGTGTCTTCCATTTTTGTGCTTGAAGCATTCTTTGTTTTTGCTCATTTTGTAATAAGGCTTTGTAGCCAAATTCTTCCTTTAAAGAAATAAAGTATTAATATTTTGAATTTATTCTTTATTCTTCATAGTGTTTTTTTGTGTTGATGATGTGACTGTACTTGAAGTTTTTGAAGTTTCAAGTTGCCTACGTACCCTCGGTTGAGGAGGGATCGCTCTTGCATAGCTTCACTTACACACGACAAGCTTGGGCAATTTAGCGGATTTGGAACAAACTCTGCAACAGGCGGATCCTCAATCTCCTTGTCTATAGGTAAATTACCTCCAAATAACATCTCCATGTAGGAATGAACGCCTATGTCCGCCGAGTCAAATTGAGGAGGACTGAACACTTTCTTCTTCTTATGACGAAAATTGACATCACTGTTATCCAAAGCACCTTCATGCGACTGCTTGTTCAAAACTTGTTGACGCTGCCGCAGAAGAAGCTCATCGTCGTGCGAATCAACCTCGCCACCCGCCTCTTCAGAAGCATCCAAACGGTGAGAAGACAAGCACGAGCGTTGAGGAGCTAAAGTCGCGAGTCCATCTTGCAAAGGAGTTGCACTAGCACAATCAAAAGGCTCTCGCTGAGTAGGAATCGTGGAACAACCCTCTCTTGGCGCATCATTACGTGAATGAGAAGAATTAGTGCCACTTGTCGTCCCCAAGTCTTCACGGTGAACCTTCAACCACCAATTTATGTAGGCACACGTCATTGGATTGGTCTTAAACTCATCCTTGGGCGGAAGTGTGATGGAAACATTTGTGCATGAATGAGTACAAGACTCTTAATGCATATACACGGCTTGCAAGGATTCTGGATGTGTGTTTTCCTTCAGCTTGCTTAGCATATGTTGGACAAAACCAAATTGCCTGCTGAAACGGTGAGGACTATACAGCTGAACAATGCATCGATCTCCTCAGGCTCGGCCCAAGCCCAGTGCGGGCAGGGCGATCGTCCGGGGCCCAAAAAAATTGGGGGCACCAAAATTATTATGGTGGTATATTTATATATGTTTTTATAAGAGTATAAATGTATAAAATTTGGTTTAGTAACAAAGAAATTTAACTAGAACTGTTGGTTTTGTTGTTTAAAAAGAATGAGGAGGTCTTAGGTTCAAAACACCATGTGTTCTTATTTACATTCCAATTTTTACAAATTTCTTTTCATAACAGTATAAATTTATAAAATTTGGCTAAATGATCAAGAAGTTTAATTAGAAGGGATGATTTTTGTTGTTTAAAATTAACAAGAGATCCTAAGTTTGAAATGCTATGTGCGTGTTTATTTTTTTTCAATTTTTTCAATTTTTTGTTTGGTTGGTAATTTATTTACCAGCTAGTAGCTATATAAGTTGCTGTTTTTAAATATCCATTCCAATTCAAATCTAATCTTCAGCAAAGAGTAATGCGTAGACTAAATTTTTAGACCAAATTTGCAAATAATATTACGTGCCATCAAAAGGTTTAATTTAGTGTTCATTCATTACTTATACATATCCTTAAAGACTCAAAAACATTAATATTTTTTTAGTCTTATATTGACGGGGTTAGTAAATAAGAAAAAATAACTCACAATTTATACAAAAACACTTTAAAAGTTCAGATGGAAAACAAAACTCATAATCTATCTACTTTGTCACGCCCCGGACCCGGGGTCGGTAATAAAAACTCGAACCCGAATCCGGAACGCGAGCTAAAAGTAAAATTAAATAAAAGGAAAGTGAAACTGGGTGGAAAAATATGAAATTCCTCTTATAAAAAGAAATCGAGAATTCTTTACAAGACTAAAATAAATAAATACAAAATTATATCCTCACACTTAATCCGATCTCATCCCGTCTACCTTTTTTGACTGTTTAGTTCTTAAACCTGCATAACAATAGAGGGGTGAGCTTCAATAGCTCAGTAGGGACATAACCTTATCACAGTAATTGACAATACTAAATTAAGGTGTCATAAAATCATGTAATCAAGTACCAAATCATTATCAATAACAATGCATGAGTGCAATGCAATACTCTTCATCTCTACCCGTTAATTTATATAATAAAACACGCGGACCTGCACGTCCCATACCGTGCATTTTACCTCTGCAGTGGTGGTTCGAATGTTCTAATATACAAATTAACCCCCTTGTAACTCAATCATCCCAATTTCCCCTTTTGTTAGTCATCTTGCCTAAACTCTTCGTCGCCAGTCCCGAATTACCCTTAAAGAATCTGTGCACTGTGGGCTCGCCTGAGACCTGGTACCTGCTAAGAGTTTGGCTCAACTACACAAAAGATCATTTCCAACTACCCTCATTTCTAGAATTCCTTCCTCAACACCGAAACTCCAATCACATAAACATCATGAATGATGCACAATTATTCTCATTTCATATTCCACATATATCACCAGTGAACAATACTCCAACAACAGTTCACAATCACAACTCTATAAACATTTGAGTCAAGCAATGATACACATATAACCAATTATCATCCAATCCCAATTAGTCAATCAATATTAACAATAACACTTCACAAAATTTAATAAAATCAATTTCCGTAAAGGTCTGCCGTATTTCCCCTACCTGGATTCCAAAGCATTGCTCCGAGATATTAGCACAAGAAACCATAACTGTGATAAGCTCCTATTCACAAGTATTAGAAAATCACTATATGCAAGACAAGAACTTTAAGCCCAGTCAAAGCACTTGAGATTACTAACTTAACAACACCCATTTCAAATGCCCTTTTGGTTGATCTAAAATAATGACATGGTCATAACAGAACGTTTGAATGAGTACAACTTGCAGAACAAGGGACATGTGAAATACAAATATAAATATGCATGCTGTCTTCTTGGTGTATAAGCTGGGAACGTAACTTTAGCCAATAATTAAATAGTCTTTCATATGATTAATGAATAAGTATATTAAACCACATATATAAGAAAAGTACCAAATGCAGGAGATGAACTCTAATCCTAATTAACATGTTTAAGTTTAGCGATTCCTCAACACTAATTCACAAGTTACTATATGTTGATCAACTCCAAACACATGCTTTACTTGATACAGTTGAAACTATACCTATGAACATATGCAGATAGTTCCATGCCCAGAAAGCTAGCTTGGTTTACTCAGGCTTATGCAAAGTTGTATGCATGAATACCAGCATATACATATATAGTTTCTCTCAAAACCAATAAGAAAGATGTGTTCGAATTAATATGCTGAAGTCCTCTTTTATACAACAACCTCTAATAAAGGTAAGAGATAATATTTAGCATGTGATAATTATATACAGGTTCAGTCTTATCACTTTTATGTAGGTAAGATGATCTCCAATTGTAAAGTCTGATAGCCAAACGTCTATGCAGATATACATACATATATAATACATACCAACAGAGATGAAACACGACTGAGTTCTACAATATATAGAGCTATGGAAAGACTAAAGAAAATATGAGAATCTTTACCCATATTTATCCTGCTACAGATATGACACCGCCGATTAAGAAGCACCTCAACTTCTGGTTACTCTCTTTCCTGATCTCTTTCTCTCCGCATATAAACATCTATATATATATATATATTAAGTGAACGAGCTCCAGAGCATCCATTGCATGCTAGCTCATGTCGGAAAAACAAAGGGAGTTAATCTTCTATTTATAGGAAATGATAGCGGCAAGACTAGATGAGTCGGCTAGTTTCAGTGGGTAAGATTTAACTAGAAAATCTTTAATTGGTGGAGATGTAGCTGCTACTTATCTTGGAGACTAAGTAATTTGGTTGGTCCAATCAGAAGAAGACCGACATAAAGTAACAATGCACGTCTTGACTGGTGGCGGTGCAAGGAGAGTTAATACATGCATGGCTGCAATCATCCCACCTCAACAGAATTATAGAAGTCTTCAGGAAGTTCTTAAAAGGATTTAATATATAAACTAACGTAGATAGATATGTTGAGTTAAACTAAGGTACTAATAACTCTAAGTTGTTTTGATACCACGTTGTATTTTTCAATAAGATCATGTTAACTCAAAAACACATATAAATATGTTAAATTAAACTCTTTTTAAATAATAATAATAATAATAATAATAATAAACATATTTTTTTTTTTTAAATGCAGGTCCTCACAATCTACCCTTCTTAAAAGAAATTTCGTCCTCGAAATTTGTAAGACCTTACTCAATATATAATAGTAGTTGAAGAAAACTAAGAGAATATATAACCAGAGTGGTTGCATAGAGATTACCCTTCCGTTTCAAGTGGATTGCAATTCTCTATGTATTTTGCCTTCCAACTCTAGAAATTATTCCCTTCACATATAGTTTTAACATTATAAAGTCTACTGAATAGTAAAACGGATATATGCCAAAACATAAGTTTTCTTTTCAAGCAACGATAAAAGTGAACATAACCCTTCAATTAAAAACATAAAGGCCATATCTATTTTTATTTTTTTTAAACGAGCAGATGAAAGTTTTGAAATGAAACACAAAATTTGCATTTGAAACGAAATCGTTTTCTTCTGTACTAACAAAATTATTTTCAAACAACAATTACTCACACAATTATCACGAAACCAAAAGCTCAATCCCAAAGCTCAACTCACAATCCCAACACTAGTTGCCTCTAATATCAATCTCAGGAAAAACGCTGGTACTTAACAAGCGATCTAACCAAACCTCAACACCACTAATTGGATTTGAGTGAATCCATTTCCTTGATCTAAATATAGTTTCCAAACAAAATAGTACTTCAAATAGTATCCCTAATGGCTTCCTAGTATAACAACATTCAGAAATGTGACCCATCACTCAGCTCCACTATTTAATTCTTTTATTCTCACCACATGACATTCGTGACTTCGTTTTACTCATCATATAGCCTGAAGCTATATAGGAATGAGGATTAGTAGTCTCATCACACAACCCTAAGTCATGTAGGAATGAAGTTCTTTGTCAAATTCATCACATAGCCCAAAGCTATGTAGGAATGAAATTTATCAAACTTATCACACAACCAATAATTGTGTAGGAATAAAGTTCAATAGATTCATCACACAACCAGAAGTTGTGTAGGAATGACATTTAAGTAGTTCATCATACAACCCCAGTTGTATAGGAATGAATCACCATGTATATAATACCAACTCGTGTAGGAATGAGAATGTCACTTAACCATTACATTTCCGAGTAGGAGTGAGTCACATGTGAATTGGTTTCCTCTCCGTAACATAATCAAACTAATAAATACTTCAGTAAATCCAAACCTTAATTTTAAACTCCTGTCTAAGAAAGTCTCTTACATCAAAGTTCTAAGACATTTCCCATCTTATAAATTTAGGACGGTTCCCAACTAATTCTTTTTTGAAAGGGAGGTGGTGTTTGCAAAACTATAGAATTAATCCTCAGTCATCTAATGGACCCTAACAAAACTTGTGCTCCAATCACCACCATAGAATTAATTCATGAAAATTCAATAAATAACATGGATCACATGTGAATTTGTTTCTTCTCCGAAACTTTATCGAATAAATGACTACTTCCAGTAGTCCAAACTTTGACTTTGAACCTACGTTAAAGAGAGTCACTTGTATCTCAGACAACCTTTAACTCGCAATTTTAAGACAATCTTCAACCAAAAACTTCAAGATATCCCATGACTAAAGGTTTCTCATACGAGAGGTGATGTTTGCGAACCAAGCAAACATATTAGTATGAGTATTCATACACTTTATCTCAAGGTATGGTTTAATTGGTAACCACCACCATAGGATTCATGAGATCATTGATCACCATGCACTACCTAAAGACAATGATGATTGGTAATCTCGTACTCCAGCTAATTAGTTGAATCCCAACGAACTAATATGACGGAAACAATGGTAATTAACCAGTGAAATGAAGTATAACACTCAATTCAAAAGTAATTTTGGTCAATCTGAAACAACATACTCATAACAAAAAGGAACATTACTATAGAAATGCCTCTAATGAAACACATATGTATATATACGTACATGCATATGTATGTATTTCCAACATATATAATCATCTCCAGCACTAAATACATGCCTTACTTCATAAATAATTGAAACAATATATAGCATAAATGTATGTAGCTTGATAACTAACATGGAAGCTAACAAATCCATGACATATAAACTATTATATAAAATTAAAAGCAACATGATGGATAGACATGAAAATAGCTATAGAAAATGTAAGGGAAAACTGGGGATATGTCATAAACTTATCAAGGGTATTATGTTAAAATAGATTTTCTTTTTAAGATGAATCAGTTGGTAGATCAACTAAAATCACACAGCCTTTTCAGCTTTCGTATGAAAATGGCCAACACAAATATGTAGTGCATAAAACCAAATGGATTAAGATGTGGAAAGAAACATTTGTACAAATTAAGTTGTCAATCACAATACTGCTAAACATTAACAACATATTAAGATAGTCATAGTATAGTCACTAACAAAATACAGGAGATATGAAAATTAATTACCAAGATCTTCAAGTGCTCTCAACTTAGCAGGGATACGACGCCCAACTGAACCAATGACACCTGATGGATCTGAGTCTTCCTTTGGCTTGGTTGTCTTGTTACGGCCACTTTTCTAGGCCTTTTGTACTTCATGGAATCCCATTACCAAAATTGGATCCATGAAGATATCTTCACGCCTGACTTACCCTGAGCCTCCTGGGAAAGCTTGTGGTACGCCCAAAACTGATAGCGGTAACTCGCAGGCAATCCTCGGTTGTTGCGATGAGAAAACTCCTCCACGCTAGGAACAACCTCGTCATAAAATTTTTCCTTGATTGGCAAGCTTCCTATCTTATGGAGATCCCAAAGTGAAATCGACATTTCCCCTTGAGCTATGTGAAGTGTGTTGGTCGATGAACATCAATGCTCGAAGAACGCACGAAGAACGGAATGATGGCAAACATAGCTAAACAAAGATGCGTACACAGCGTGATAAAGGCCCACGTTGGTAAGCACATCCTTGGATCGGCTCAAGACATCTTCAAGCCACTCCCAGTAAAACTCAACAAAGATGGCTTCTCTAGTAGTTGGCAAAGTGCTATTCCAAGTCACAGCTCCGTTATGGATGCGATCACCAAGAAGCTTAAACAAAGTCGGTGAATTGTCATGAGCATGGTGCGAAGGATTCAAGATAAGAATCCTCGATGTACACGCCTTCTTCTTCGTAGTTGATCGACTGAAATCTGTCACCTCCCAAGACACTTCAGAAGACCACAACTTGATATCCATCAAGTTGTCTTTTGTAGGAAGAACAAGCGCCTTAGGGCCAGTCAACGGCGCGCAAAGCTTCAACATTGTTCCCTTATCTTGCGAATCGCCTTCCTTCGCAAGAATAGTAATGGTATTATTCTTAAAGCACTTGAAAAATATCATGGCTGCAACAAAATAAACAAAGCAATATAAGCACAAAAGTGGGGCGGCAAAGAAAGAAAAAAAATCGTTTCACTAAAGCAAAAGACATGAGAGACAAACCTCATAAGTGTCAAAGGATGAAGATGGCAGAGTCACAATGACGAAAAGAAAATCAGCCACAAAGCTCGAGAACCACGGCAAAGAGGACAACTCCAAGACGGTTCTTCAACGCACGCTACAGTAGCAAAGAAAATCAAAATGCCACGTAATCGCACTACGCAACCCTGCAGCGATTATGCAAGCATTTTCTTGCACTGCATGGCAATGACACTACACAGCGTAAAAACACTACAGTCTTTTGCACAACCCCACACAATACAAGTGATGCATTGCAACAAGCTCCAAACAGCAAAAAGGGCACGACAGCAGCAACAACAAATGCACATGACAACGTCACTACCAAGGGAATACTGTGACCAAAAGGCACTACACATCGTAAAAATGTTGTAGTCTTTTGCACAACACCTTGTGGTAAACAATGATGCACTGCAGCAAGCTCCAAGCAGCAGCAACAAGCAAAACCCATGGCAGAAGCTCCAAGCAAGCCCACGGCAAGAATTGTGTGCTGTGAAAAAAAATGCACACCCAATTATCCTATAAATAGGGGTCAATTGACTCCTAATGCTATAAGGGAAACACATACCCAAACAGAAAAAGGGAAGTAAATAAAAAAAGGAAGAATATTCCAATCAAAAGAAGGAAGCGAATTCCAAACAAAAAAAGGCAAATTTCAACCAATCTACGCAGGAAGGACATTTTTGGTGATAATTCAACTTTCCGGATGATTTTTTATGCAAGGCCAATTAGAGAAGGAAGCTAAGTGGCTGAGGATCATTGTGTCCAAATTTCATAATTTTTCCTAAAGGCAAACGTTCCAGTTTTCAAAATCATTCCCACAGAAGTTGTTTTCCCGTCAGGATTGCGCAACTGTAGGAAAATTCAAAGTTGAAGGCTTTCCCGATTTTTTCTAGTGGCATGCGATATATGCTTAGAAAGATAACGGATAAAGCTATGTTTCCCATATTTTTACAAAATTTTCCAGAAGAGAAATCAACCTCAAACTGGGCGTGCAAGTTAGATAACATGTTTCCCAAAAAAAAAGCAAAGGAAAAATCATTTCTTGCCATGGAAATCAAAACAAGAAAAAAAAAAAAATCATTCCCTCCCTTGCTGTGGGAAATCACAAGAGGAAGCAAAACGTACTCCTCCTTGCCGTGGAAAATTCAAAGCGAGAAACAAAAAATCCCCTTCCTTGCCGTGAGGAAAGAAAAGAGGAAAGAAAAATTTTCTCCCTTGCCGTGAGAATCAAAAGGGAAAGGAAGAAAAAAATGTCCTCCTTGCCATAGGGAAGAAAAGAAAAAGGGGAAAGTGAAAAATGCACATCCGAATCACCCAAGGACAATCATTACATATTTCCAAAACCTTGAAGGAAATCTTTCCACCACTTTGAAGGAAGTCACCTTCGTTACCAAAATTGAAGGGGATTTCTATCGAAGGAAGGAAAACATTTTTTCCTGCAACCACAGAGAAAAATTCAAAATGCGCCAAATGTATTTGGTCACAATTATGGAAAATCAATACGCACAAGAAGTATGTGCTGATTTATCCATTTTTAAAATTTCTTTCAAGATAAAGCCTCTACGGCCCTTGAAGAAAAAATGTCATTTCTTTCAAGATCAAGCCTCTATGATCCTTGAAGAAAAAATTTCATTTCTTTAAAGATCAAGCCTCTGTGGCCCTTGAAGAAAAAATGTCGTTTCTTTCAAGATCAAGCCTCAACGGCCCATGAAGAAATTTTTTATTCAAGAAATACGCCTGAACCGCCCTTGACGAGATTTAACACTTCAATTCAAGACAAAGCCACAATGGCCATTGAAAAAATTCATCATCTTGATTCCAAAAAAAAGCCTCTACAGCCCTTGAAAGAGCGAACTAATTCAAGGTCAAGTCTTGATGACCCTTGAGTTAGAACATTCACATTGCAAGACTTCAAAACACGTTTCCCACATGTGACAACCACATGCGACAACCACATGCCTACAACAAGCCTTGAAGTAGGGGCATTTGTAGACATGTAAATTTCGTTGCATACAAAAGATGCATCGTAAAGCTCCACGTGGCATATGACTTATCACAAATGGACAAGTCATCAATGACATGTGGCACAAATTAAGCAAAGGAAGTAGGAAACTTCCCCAAAAACTCGGCAAGCATGGGAGAATCCCTCTTAAATTCGGCAAGGGCTAAAAATGCTCTCAAAATCGAAAATAAAGTTAAAGCATCTTCATAAAACAAGCAAGGATTGAAGATTGCTCATAAAATAGGCAACAAAGCCTCATAATTTCGGCCAAAGGAGTAAAGTGGCTGAAATTAAGACACAAAACATGCCTAAATTATCCCATAGATGAATCAAGACACAAATCAAAGCTAAATCCACTCAAAGGCAAGCTTAGAGAAGCCTATAAATACAAGGTCCTCCCACAAGCATATGAGTCGAAAATTTTGTCATTCAGAAGAACCTCTGCCCAAACCTTTGAAGACTGATACGCTGCCAAAGCTCTCTTCGAAGAACATTCAACCAAAGCCGAAGCAGTCCCTTGAAAAATCAACAAGCACTTGTGTCGATTCCTTAAAGACCTTGTTGCAAGCTTATAAACTCATAGCAATGTTCGTTTCAAGATCAAGTTGTCAAGACCCTTGAAGCAACGAAATCCAACATCCCTTTGCCGCACCTTGAGGTGAAGACCATTCTCGCATTGTTTTCAAGCTTAAAACCTGAAGCAAAATCGTTCAACTGTTCGTCCGAGATCAAGTCATCGCGACCCTTGGATCAACAATCAACCATCTACATCAAATTTGAAGACTGAATTAGAGGAAAGTTGTAAATGGAGTTTGTAACCCACAAATTCAAATTAATACAAATTTACTTTGTACACGTGTTCTTGTTTCATTCAATACAGAATTTTCGTGTTTACAATACTCATCAATTAAGTATGACTTATCCAACCTGGTCATCAATTAAGTATGACCTCTTCAACCCTATCAGTTTAATTAATTTAGCAATATATCTATCGAACCAATAGGTTATTACACGCCACATCAACATCTTGAACGAAAAGCATTATGTTAGAGGCCAAGTTAGGTGATATTGAATTTCAAGTGAAAATATTGAACACGAAAACAAAACATGATGTCGTAGATGAAGTTTAGTTGGTTACTAGGGAGACGAGACGATCATTAAATTATCTACAACTAATTTTCTCTTTTTTGACTATAAATTTTGATTTAATCACTGCACGAGTTGTATGATTTGTTCTTATTTTGAAGCAATTATGGATTTAAGATATTTGAAAGAAATAGGTAAACGACTAGTTCTAAATAGGACAAAATTACGAATACCAATAGCCAAATAACTTTTTTGGGAAATGCTACGGAGACTCGCTTTAAATATTGTATTTTATTCCCAAACCATGTAAATTGACCAAAATGCCCTTAGTTGGGTTTCTTCATTAAATTATCAATCCTCGTTGTCGAGTTCTAATTTTTCAAACTTTCTTAGTTTTTTTTAATTAGTTTAGTATCAAGAATGTGGGGGGAAAATTTAAAGAATTGCTCTCTAGGGTTTCGCTAGGAAAGCGTTAGGGTCAGTGGGGGTTTTGCTCTGCGGAATCTTGAGGAACATTGTGCAAGTGATGTGTAGAGGGATGGACGATATGGTTTCGAAGTTTGTCGAAAGATTGGCACTTATGACTGAGGAACAGAGGGTTGTGGTGATCGACAACCAAGAAAGAGCTCTTCTAAGGACCAACAAGATATTCTTGGTGGGGAGGGTGCTTACATGAAAAGCTTTCAACAAGGATAGGTTCAAACGTCAAATGTTGAATCTTTGGCGCCCGAGGACAAGAGTGACGATATTTGAATTAAAAGATGGTTTGTTCTCGTTCAGTTTTGATAGTTGCCGGGAGAGGGCGATGGTGCAAAAAAGGGTGCCATGGTTGTACGATGGTGCTTTGTTAGTCTTGGCAAAGGCGGATAGTTTGGCGAACCCATCACATATTCCGTTGGTGTCTTAGGAATTCTGGGTTCAAGTCAAGGGTTTATCATTGGGTTATATGACTCGGCATATGGGTTAGTTTATAGGTAATCAGATTGGAGATCACGTGTTAACTGATCAGAGCAGGAAATGTGAGCTCTTGGGTAGCATTCTGCGTGTTAGAGTTGCAGTAAATCTTACTATACCACTTCGCCGAAGTCTGTTGCTATCTATATAAGGCACAGAGGTTCGGGTTAATTTTTGGTACGAGAAGCTTCCAATAACATGCTATTTATGTGGGATTATGGGTCATATGAACAAACAGTGCGCTCAGTTCAAGGGAAAGAATGATGATGACCTCTCGAAGCCGTATGGCCGCTGGTTCCAGAACACAGCATTGGGAGTTAATTACCTTAAGCAACAAGGTAAGAGATTTGGGTTGTATTCGTTACATGGCTGGTCTGTGAAAGTCCCAATGCACGTCGAGGAGGTCGATAGTACAAATAATTTTGAAAGGGAGTTTCAAGACGCGGTGGAGGAAGCTACGCTAGTGGCTATAAAGGCACGGCCAACCGATGACAGTCGGAGAGGGGAACATGAAGATAACAGTATTAATGACACCATAAATTTGTCAGATTTGAATGTTGCTGTTACTTCGGAAGAGATCATGATTGATGTTGTGGCAATTATTCCTTTACAGCCAACTCCTATAAATCAGGAATTAGGTGGGTTGACTTTATTTGGTTTTGATTTGAATACCCCACCAGCTGTGAATGAGGAGCATAATTTGGTTCTTTCTTGTATTGAAACGGTGGGGGCAAGTGGTAGTAATAGGGATGGAGTCTTTGGGCCTCGTAGTGGTGTGGGGCATGTTTTGGACCATCGTGGAGAGACAGTGGGTTTTAATTTGGGCTCTTCTATTGAAACAGTGGGGGCATATAGTAGTAATGGGGAAGGGTTATGTAGGCCTCGCAATGGTGTGGAGAATGTATTGGGTCATTATGGGGATATCGTGGATCATAGTTTGGGCCACACATAGACTGGAGAGGACTCAGGCTTCCCATAGCGGGAGGTGTTGGGACTAGGATTGAACCTATTTGAATTAATGCCTATCATTGAGCATTTGCAGAAGGATAAAAAGAAGAAGTTTAAAAGGGAGAAGCAGGTTGATGGTGCTAATTCTAGCAGATTGCAAGTCAACGCAATGTGGGGTGGTGGTGCCCCATTACCTGAACTCGGAAAACATTTGGTGCGTGAGGAGGAGGATATGGTGTCACAGACAGATGCTCGTAGGAATGTGGTGACTAGCTCGAAGCTTTTCAGTTCATCGGCGTTGGTTGACGGAGTTTAACCTCGTCGTTGGCAATGAGTTGTTTAAGTTAGAACTACCGGGGGCTTGCGAACCTTCGTGCAGTTCATGCACTTCAGTGCTTAATTTCTAGTCAAGATCCCACTGTAGTGTTCTTGTGTGAGACTAAAAGTAATTCTCGTCACATGGACCATTTATGTTTAAAGTTGAATTTTGATCGTAATTTTACAGTTGAAGTAGAGGTAGCTCAGGAGGATTGCACATTTTATGGATTTCTTGCTACGACCGATCAGTATAAGTCTTGGCAATTGTTACAATCTCTGTTCCGAAATGACTCTTAGCCTTGGTTATGTATTGGTGACTTCAATAAAGTTCTCCAAGCTATAAGCAAGAAGGGGGTAATGTCTGACATGATAGACAAATGGACGGACTTCGTAACGCAGTGAAGAGTTGTCGATTTATTGGTCTTGGCTTAAATGGAATAAGTATACGTGGTTTACAACGAAATGGGGTGGAATAAAGGTGAGGTTAGATAGTGCTCTAGGTACCCAAGCGTGGATCAATTTGTTTCCATGATACACAGTGCATCATTTGAATAAATCCACGTCTAATCATGTACCGGTTCTATTGAATTGGCCGGGGCGTACACTAGTTCGGGGGAGAAAGCAATTTTGTTATGAGGAATTTTGGAGCATGCATGAGGAGTGTACTGCAGTGGTACAAAATGGATAGGAGCGTGATGTGGTTGGGTTGCCAATGTACCGAGTCACCGAGAAAATAAAATTGACAAGAATTCAGCTAGACAACTGGGCTCGAAGTAATGCTAGGTTGGGGTTGAGAGGGATTAGGGAAGTGGATGACAAACTTATCAGCCTATTAGGCCTCCCTTTCACAGATGACTCTATTAAGCAAAAGAAGGCACTTATCGCCAGACTAAATAGGTTACTTGAACAAGAAGAGCAATATTGGAGACAACGGTCGAAGGAGAATTGGGTAAATTTGGGGATCGTAATACCAAATACTTTCATTAGAAAGCAAATAGGCGACATAAAAGAAATTGTTTGTTTGGTCTGTTGGATGATAATGGGAAGTGGCATGAAGACCGTGGAAGGATGGAGGCTAGAGTTGTGTCATATTTTTCCCATCTGTTTGCCTCTAATGGAGTGCAGAACTTTGATGAGGTCTTATGTAATATAATCCCCTCGATAATTGAGGAGATGAACTCTTCATTAGCAAGCCCCTTTACAAATGATGAGATTAAATGTGAAGTGTTTCAAATGCATCCAATGAAATCTCCTGGCCCTGATGGTATGTCTCCTGGATTTTATCAAAAACATTGGGGGGTGGTTGTACGGATGTGTGTAATGGGGTTCGTAACATGCTCCTATAAGGCATTTTTTTGCAGAAAATTAATTATACCCATGTTACATTAATCCCAAGGTAAAAGATGCTATGAAGATGACGCAGTTATGGCCTATTAGTTTATGCAATGTCTTATACAAGATTGTGGCAAAGGTTCTCATGAACAGGTTGAAAGCTATCTTCCCTCATATTAATGTGCCTACCCAGAGTGGGTTATTTCGGGGTGTCTAATCTCTGATAATTATTTGGTTGCCGCCGAAGTTGCTCATTATATGCATAAGAGATCATCTGGGTCTAATGGTCTCATGGCATTGAAATTAGATATTAGTAAGGCGTATGATCGGGTAGAGTAGAGGTTTCTTGAGGACATGATGTTTCACATGGGATTCTTAAAGAAATGGTTGAGATGATTATGTTATGTGTTACAACGGTGACCTACTCATTTAAGTTGAACAGGGATCCAGTAGGTTATATGTGCATCCGAAAAAGGGAATTCGACAAGAGGACCCATTCTCACCGTATTTGTTTCATTTCTGTCGAGGGCAGGCTGAAACTGAAGGGGAGTTGCAGGGAATTAAAGTTAGTCATACTGCTCCTAGTGCTCATCATTTATTCTTTGCTAATGATAGCTTTCTGTTTGCTTGTGGTACCCTTTATGAGTGTCAGAAAATCAAGTAGGTGTTACGTACGTATGAGGAGCCCTCTAGGAGGCGGTGAACTTCAAAAAGGGTTGTGTCTCCTTTAGCCCCAATCTCACGAGTGTTGATAAGAAATTGCTTGCTGACTGTCTTGGAATGAAGCGGGTGAAGTTTCATGATAAATACTTGGAAGAAACTTTTGCGTATATGAAAGATAGGCTTTGAGAGAAACTACAAAGTTGGCGAGGAGGATTACTGAGTTGTGTGGGGCTTGTTGGTAAAGGACAGTTGCCCAAGCTTTGCCGATGTATTATATGTAGTGTTTCCTTCTTCTGAAGTCCGTTTGCGAGGAGTTAAATATAATTCTTGCTAAATTTTAGTGGGGTGGTGATCCGGGCAAGCAGAAAATACATTGGCTTAACTGGCGATCGTTGTGTAAGCCTAAGAGTGAGGGAGGCCCTGGGTTTAGGGATCTCTATGCTTTTAATCTTGCTTTATTAGCAAAGCAAGCTTGGCGCTCCATGCATCAACCTGAGTTGCTTGCTTTTCGGGTATTCAAGGCTAGATACTTTCCTAGGACATATTTTTTGGAGGCTAAAGTTAACGCTAATAGCTCTTATGTGTGGATAAGCATTGCCGCTTTATAGAGGGTGATTCAGAAAGGTTCTCGGTGGCAGGTGGGGAATGAGATGAGTATACGCATCTGGTAAGATAATTGGGTGCCGAGAGATCATTACTTTCGAATTTTAACCCCTTCTCCGGCGCATTGGGATATTGATGCTACGGTGGATGGTCTCATTTGGAACGAGTCGAAGTAATGGACTGTTCAGGTATTGGGTGAGCTCTTCTATTTGGAAGAGGTGTAATTCGGAGCCTCCTGCTTAGCTTGAGGAATGTGGAGGATCGTTGGATTTGGCATTATGAGCGGAATGGCAAGTTCACGGTGCGGAGCGCTTACCATGTAGCATGAGGCCTTAATGGCTCTAGCGAGGGAAATGCAGCAGCATTGTCTTCCTCTTTTGGTAGTGTGGGTGAGAAGTTTGGAAGAAATTATGGGAAACATGTGTTCTAGGGAAGGTTAAGATATATGCTTGGCGTGCGTGCTTAGATGCATTACCGACATTCTCGAATCTGTGCTAACGACGCGTGATGAGTGAAGATGTGTGTGTGGTTTGTGGTGGGCTAGTCTAGTCTATAGAGCATGCTTTGAGGGATTGTAGCTTGGCTAGGGCGGTGTGGTTTCAAATTTTAGAACTGAGGGTGGAGCTGGACCATGGGCTGTCTTTAGTGCAATGGATCTCTCGATTATCTCGACAGATTCCATCATTGGGGTTCGAGTTGTGCTTAATGTTGCTTTAGGCTATCTGGAAGCAAAGGAATGACATGGTTTAGAATGGCTCTTCGATCCTGCCGCAATAAGTGGTGCTGAGAGCTGAAGGTTGGCTGAGTGAGTTTGAAAAGTGGCATAAATGAGGAACCAGGAAGGATAGCCGAAAGGTGCAGCAGTGGTAAAAACCGGAAGTTGGATGGGTCAAGTGCAACTTTGATGAGGCATGGAGTTTTATTGTTACAAATAATTTTCCTATCGGATGAAGGGTTATTTTTTAAGGAGACTCTAACTTTATTGTTCATCTGAGGAAGGCTAGCCTTCCTGGTTGCCCCAATTCGACTCCGTTGGCACAGATTCGAGCGTGTCGGTAATGCATCTAAGCACGCACGCCAAGCATATATCTTAACCTTCCTCGGAAAACATGTTTCCCATAATTTCTACCAAAGCTTCTCACCCACACTAAGACGATGCTGTTGCATTTCCCCTGCAAGAGACATTAAGGCCTTGTGCTACATGGTAAGCGCTCCACACCGTGAACTTGCCATTCCGCTCATAATGTCAAATTCGACGATCCTCCACATTCCTCAAGCTAAGCGGGAGGCTCCGAATTATCTCCACCTCTTCCGAAGAGAATAGCTCACTCAATAACTGACAATTCCATTACTTTGACTCGTTCCAAATGAGACCATCCACCGTAGCATCAATATCCCAATGCGCTGGAGAAGGGGTTAAAATTCAAAATTAATGATCTCTCGACACCCAATTATCTTACCAGATACGTATACTCATCCCATTCCCCACTTGCCACCGAGAACCTTTTTGAATCACCCCCCATGAAGCAGCAATGCTTCTCCACACATAAGAGCTATTAGCATTAACCATAGCCTCCAAAAAATTCGTCCTAGGAAAGTATCTAGCCTTGATTACCCAAAAAGCAAGCGACTCAGGTTGATGCATGAAGCGCCAAGCTTGCTTTGCTAACAAAGCAAGATTAAAAGCATAGAGATCCCTAAACCCAAGGCCTCCCTCAATCTTAGGCTTACACAACCATCGCCAGTTAAGCCAATGTATTTTCCTCTTGCCTGGATCACCACTCCACCAAAATTTAGCAATAATCATATTTAACTCCTCGCAAAAGGACTTCGGAAGAAGGAAACACTGCATAGAATACATCGGCAAAGCTTGGGCAACTGTCTTTACCAACAAGCCCCGTACAACTTAGTAATCCTCCCCACCAACTTTCTCGGATAAGCAACAAGGATTTCTTTTTAAATATTTTTTTATGTCGAAGGATACGGCTGAACATATGGGATGGCATGAAACTGAATGTCCTAAGGATGGGTTTATGAGATTCCTTTTCATGAATCATTACCGTTGCTTACCGAGTTCGTCAATTATGTCAATGCCAACGATGAGCTAACAGATGATGACATGGAATAGTTTTATAATTTATTTTATGCTTTTAAGTATTAATTAGACTATATTTTAATTTGTGTGGTGACATTTTTATTGTACAATTATCTTTTTGTCTCTTTATTGCATATATTTTATATAAGTTAAGTTTTATTTATTAAAATACTAAAACGTTACATAGGCTAAACAAAAAAAAATAAAAAAAATAATAGCTGGTGAATTTTTTTATTTGGTTAATTTTTTTTTAAGCTCGTACACTGTTGGTTTTATCCGACAGAATACTCATTCGTGTCGGGTAGGGTTTTAAATATTTTGGCGGGAATTTTCCCGCCTGTTTTGCACACGGAATTAGTTGTGGCAGTTTTAACCGACGGAATAAGGAATTGGGCAAAGTGATGGTAGTAGGTGCAGGGTGGTGTCTGTTGTAACCAACGGAATTTTATAATTGGGCAGAGTGATGTGTGGTGTCACTTAAAACTGTTACCATTAAAGTTTGTGTCAGAAATTGTTTAATGCATATTTGTCAGTTTTGGAGAACCGACACCAGGTTTTCACCCTAAATAAAACATTTCTCTTCCCCTATTTCGTTTGTGCGCCCCTTTTCCCTCCCTGTTTCCTTCTTCCCCTACTTAATTCTTTTCAGTTCTTCTTTCTTTCTCCTTTCCCTTTTTCTTCTTCTTTTCTTCTCTTGTTCTTCTTCTTCCAGCAGCCTGCGCCATGGATGAACAATTCGAATAGCATGAGTCTGAAACTGGTGCGTTTTTAAATTATTTGTATTATCTTCCGTTTGTTTTTCATATTTTGATTATGTTGTGAAATCGAGTTCGTGTTGTGTATTTTGACTAATAGTATGCATAAATTGAAAATTGGTCTTTGTTTCTTGGATTTATTTATCCTTTGGTTCTTAAATATACATCACATATGTTTGTTCTTTATAAATAAGGAACATCTCAACAGAGAACTCGCAGACTTGCAATCCCAAAATGGGTAGGAAAATAGCTTTGTTCATTTAATACGTCCTGCAAATGCATTAGTTCAAATTCTGGTGGTTCTTCAAAGTATATAGCGTCTAAGGTTAGAGATCCTAGAAATCTTCCTTTGACGACGGATTGGCGTTTGGTTAAGGAAAAAGTCAAGGATGTGTTGTGGGATAGAAAAAAGATGGGTAAATATCAGTTTACTACTCTCAAGTTTCGTGATTTTCAACATTTGGTACATGAATTTTATTTCATCCCAGAGTCATACCTAAAGTGTTAATTTTGGGACAGTGTCATACATCCGTTAGTCTAGCTGTTAAGTCTTCCGTTAACTGATGATGTGGCACCTATGTGGACAATGACTGGACACCACGTGTCATTAAAGGATCCACGTGGAAATTAAAAATTGAAACAAAAAATTCCCACCAAATTTTTAACCCATAACTCACTGCATTCCTTTTTTCCCGCCAATTTTTTTTGAAAAAAATAAAAATAAAATTTGTCTGCCATTGTTGCTCTCTTCCCCACACTCCTCTCGATCGCTTTCTCCATTTTTAACCCATAACTTACTGCATTCCTTCATTCCATTGTTGCTCTTATTTTTCTTTACTTCCAAGCATCTCTTTCTCTTTCTCTCATGCAGTGTTCATCGGTGCCCGAGACAAACCAGAACTCGACCCGGTTCTAATCCGGCCCCCCACTTCCCAAATGCGTCATGCCACCGTCGCTGGCGCAAACCCACTCCAAATCCTCCTTGACCTCATCAACTCCGCCCTCTCCCTCCTCCTCTGCTCCTCCCTCACCGTCCGCTCATTCGTCGGCCGCTGGACCGCTCTCTATTCCAATTTTGCATCCCTCCACTCCTCCGTCGCTGACATTTCCGACTTCCCCCACTGGGCCCAGAACCCCCTCCTCCACACCCTCCTACCTTAACTCCTATCCACTCTTCAGCGCCTCACTGCCTTCGCCGACCAATGTATCAACGCTCGATTTCCACCACCAGCCTTCCGTCCGCGAGCAGGCTATCTTCGCCATCTGTCTTCTGGCCACCGCGAATGACGAGTTATCGCGCAAGGCAGTGTTCAAAGAAGGGAGTCTGGGTCATCTGCTGAGAATAATCGAATTCGGGTCGACCCATTTGAAAAAGAAGGCTGCAATGGTGGTAGAGGCGCTCGCCGCAAACCTAGAAAACGCATGGGCCCTTTCCGTCTACTGTGGCATCTCAATCTCCGGCGACCCAAATGTCATTTTCGTCTCAAACCTGCACAATCATAACCTAATTACATGAGGATCCTTTCCACATAAGTGCTATCAAAACCTTATATATATATATATATATTGTAATTTCTACCCGTAATTAATCCAAGGAGTCATAGTTTAATTTACAGTGAAATTTGCTTGTAAGAAGAACAACACCTCCAGTTTGTAAGGTTTTATTGAGAAAGTTCTGACTTAACGAACCAAACTGAAGTTGTATATACATCTTTTAATTTTGCAATCCCTTGATGATCACCACTGATAGGATTTTTACCGCACTCGCAAAAAGCGTTAGAAACACCTAAAATACTTGCAAGAGAAATAAGGTAATCGTGGTATAGTCGACTCTAGCAAGGTTGTCCTCCACAAGGTAAAAACAAAATTATATTAAAACCAAATCTCAATTAACTATTTAAAACAAAGTTTTGAATATTTTGATTTTAAGACCTAAAATAAGAAAAACGAATTTAATTAAAAAGTATTTTTGACACACCCCGATCGAGATCGAGGCATGCTGGCCGTCACATGAGTGTGACGTAGCCATGTACACAGTGCAGAAGCAATAATATAGAAAGAATTTCGAATGAATAAAAATCAAACTTCAAGGAGTGCTAGAAAAGCTAAGGTGCAAGAACGGAAATAAGTGTGAATACACAATCAGAGCATAAATAGCCTAAGTGCAGCCAGCATAAGAAGTACTAATTTGAATAACACCCAAAGGGTCCTACATATGTGATGGTCTGTCAGAACCTCCGCTGTAGCCTCGTAATTCACCAACAAACGCTACCTAAAACCTGGACGGGCGCAAAGCAGAAAGCGTGAGTGGGCAAAAACAAAGCTTTTCGAAAATCATTTCATTAAGAACAGTTATAACCCCTAGCCGTAAAACCTGAATATTTTCCCAGAAAATAGTATATACATATACTAAATATCAATTGATATCATCAACATCAAAATATGTAAACAAATCATGAATATGCCATGCCATACAAATCAAATCACCAGGTAAGTAGTCTAAATGCAATAATAACTGGAATATCTCATCATCTGAACTCTAGCTCATAAATCGTGCCTGCACACGAGTCGAACCCACTTATAGTGGTCTATACGACAAGACTGGGTGTAAAATAATACGCTCTAGTGCTACAATCACGTGAATACTGTGCGAATGATTGCGGGCCACCTACGAGTCGAACCCACTGAAAGTGGTCTATATGACAGGACTGTGAACCTAACTTGGATCCAAGGCGAGCGAATGGTGCAGATGTGAATATCACGTGAAAGACTATGCCCCTAACCATGGGCGGGAGCACTAACACCAGGGTGCAAGTTAATGAGCTCTCGATGCATCTCATCATAATCATCATAGCACAACTCTTCATCAACAACACATAAACTTACCTAGAACTTACCTTAGCGCCCGCAACGTCAGCAACCATGTATATACAATTCATAATGCATATTCAATAGTATCAATATAATGGCATGGCAATTCATTGATAAAGTCATTTAAAATGCATTTCTGGGAAAAATACTTAGCATATAGGTATATACGGAAAACCAAAAGCCCATTCACTGGTAAGTAGACGGATCGTAACCTCCGTGCCTAGCCTGGCTACGCTCGCCATCCGCATAGGTCTCGCCTATGTGAGAAACAACTATAATAACCTTATTATAAAGCACATAAATGAAACTAGGAAATAACTTCTCATACAATGCTCAATTGGGGTGTTTGAATATACCAAAGTGATCTACACAACCTCAGGAACATCCCCATATTTTTAGAATTATTTTTCGAGGCCCCACGCGCCGCCACGCGCTGCAAGGGCACGGCCCTACTCGCCCCCACGCGCGGCCAAACCTGACGGAATCCCTAACCACCGTTAGGAATATTCTGTTAAACCCTAACAAAACTTAACAGCGTTACCTAACGTCGTTAGCATATTCCGTCAATTTTGACGGAATATACTCTCTTCTTCTCCGGCGAGTCGCCGGTCGCCGGCAACGGCCACCGGTTTCAGGAAAACCTTCTAACCTAGTTTTCTAGCTCATTTCTGCACCATTTTTTGTGAAATTAGTATCATTTTAAAGATCTCACCAAGACGAACATAACCATACCTGATTCGAGCCCTGAAACCATTGGAATCTCGCCGGAAAAAGTCTTGAAAATCCGGACAAATTTGAAACTCTTCGTTCTTGCTATTCCGACGTCCAAATTCTTCCAACGAAGTACTCCGAGCTTCGTGAGGACCTCCTAAAGCTCCTTGTGAGCTTGAAATCTTCTAAAACACACGATATTACGTGAGCATGAACAGTGACCCAAAATGGAGTTCGGTTTTCACGAGTTTTCGAAGGATTCCTTACCTGAAAATGGCACCACTCGACTCGTGTGAACCTTAGGAACTCAATAGAGGTCTTAAAATCCTCGATCTACAAGGTTTCGAAAAGGTTTGAGGTTTGGTCCGTACAGTTGTACGGAAATGGAAGAAAAATCCGAGAGGGATGAGAGAGAAAGGGTCTTTAGTTGTGTGCGTGTACGTGTGGTATGTGTGTCCTCACACTGCCAGCCAAAACCACACCAAACAATAACAAAAGTCTAAGTCCTAATTGGCTTAAAACTAAACTGGCACAACTAACTAACTAAAATCCTAGATTCTAATACTAACATTAATAGATTCCCACCAACTTGGAAACACACTTAATTGGTCCAATGCTCAAGGGTAAAATCGTACTTTCACATTTTCGAGGATAATAAATGTACATAAATCGGAACGGGCTGTTACAATTTTAGAAATCAGCAAGTAAAGAGAATAAAAGAAAATAATTTTTGAAAATCTTGTTGTAAAAGCATTGGGATTCCGCCGTCATCTTAACAATCCTACGTAATTCTCCCAATTACTTATGACTTATACATGCATATTTTGAAGGTTAGGTTTTCCTAAAGTATGCTCTACTTGGACCCCCCCCCCCCCAATATAGAATGTATATCGAACGTGCAACATGTCTATGGTATTCAGATCAAATCTAAACATGCAAGACTCATTAAGCTTTATGAAAATTCTTTAAAATGCAACACTTAAGCCGTGGTATTCAAGTGAAATTACAATTATTAACCGCAAGAAGCCTTTGTCAATTTCAGGGACAACTCGCAAACCAAAATTGTATCAGATTACTTTTCTAAATATCCTAATGGTCATGAATCATCAAGATACTCGGATAGTTTCAACACGCAGTGATTAATAATTGAAAACCTACATGCATAATATTATAAGCAAATTGAAAAGAAACTACATATTCTTATTAAGACTTATGGCCTCACCATAGTAAAAGAAAGTTAGTTACGCATAAACATAATTGAAATCAAAAGAATTTTATTGAAATTGAAAAATATTGAAAACACCTTGAAAGTAAAAGTCTGAAATCTCTAGGTTTTGGCCGAATTCCTCTCTCAAAAATCGCATAAAGGAAGTAGAAGCTAGGGTTGGCCAAAAAGGATTTATTTATACTACTACAATATAAATCCTTCCTAGAAAAGGTCTTCTTAAACTAGGAAACAAAATAACTTAAGAGAAACTAGGAAACTAATCTCTAGTTGACAAGGAGAATCTGCCAGCAAAGAAAACAACCACGCTCTGGGCCTTAAGCACCTCCAAAATATGCCCAATATAGCTCTTGTTAAAGCTTGAGATGTCGTGAACATATTTTTTGAAGTGCCAGTTGTCAAAAGACACATTCTTGGACGCCAAAAAGCCAAATTCAGCCTAAAACGTCACTTTGGCATCACTGCTCGCTGGTTCTTTATTTCATTGCCATAACTTAACCACTTGGTAGAAAAATCTGAAACTTTGACAGGAACAAGCTGAAAAACTCATGGACATCCTCCAATTGGAATCACTCCAAAATTCATATGTTTGATCACTTTAGCTCACGAGTTAATCACATGTCCTCCATTGAAAATACAAATCAAAGTATCAAAATTTCACCAAAATAATTGCCAAAACATTCTAAGAATAGGATAAAATATATTATGCAAAGTAGTCCTTTGACCTGAGATATCATAGTTGTCCTATGATTGGGTCCTTAGTCTTTGACTATGTTAATAACATTCCATTTTGAGGGTGTCCATGACATAGTTGGGGTTAAGTTAAGCTACTTAATCATGTGGCCATGTGATGTACAATAAGGAATCTCTAACCCTTAAACCGTTGAGGGAGAATACCATATGATATAATTAAGAGTCTATGAACATAACGCATGAATACGATTTAGAAAGTATGTTCCAGTTCACATTCAAAGTAATCATATAAACAAGAGTCACATTCAAAGTAATCAATGAGATCAAAAGTATTGATTTAGAAAAGGACCGTATTGTAATCCTAAACTGACTAGGTTCTCTACCTCTTTTGTTTTGCTTGGGTATCCATGACATACTGCTAGGTGTCACTCATGGAGTATGGAAGCCCTGAAGATTAAAAGTCACTAATCTTCATTAAAGGGAGAGTTGAAAGTAAGTTTCAATTCATAATCGATTAGTAAGAATTTTTAATAGTCCGCTACCTAACTAATTAGAACCTAATGGATCGTACATTATGTGAGGTTGAAATTAATGAAACAACGAAATTGAGTAAACAATTAAATGGTTTAATTTTTCATGGCTAGGATTACATAATATGTTAATTAATCAAATGAACAAGTTTGTTTTGAACCTCGGGTTAGTTTTGGGCCTCAAGGCCCAATGGGCTTTGAAAAGTCAAGTCCAACGACTTAAGTTGTATGAAAACTTAAATCACAAAAGGGCAAAAGGCCACTAACACCTTATGGCCGGCCATAGAGTGGGTTTTGGTTTGAAATTGGTACTAGACAGAATATCATGCAAATAAAAATTTAACTTTGCACATTAGACTAGTCAAACAAGCTAGTCAACTAGTTACAAGTTTATCAGTAATAGAAAGTACAATTGCAAGAACAAAATCTAAATGACTAGGACAACCAACTATTCAGAGTCCATCCAGATGTATCTCACAACAATAATTCCCAAACTTGAACATATTCACATATCAATCCATTATGCAAACAACAATGACAATGCAATTATGAATTATAGTATGCAAGATTAACTAGTCAAACTAGTCAGTCAACTAAGTGCAAATTTGTTAGTTAATCAAACACGGATCGATCAATCAAACTTAGTTTACTACAAGTTACCCTAGCCAACAACAATTTAGTTCATTACTCATAATATGCAATGTAAACTTAGTTGCAAACACATATCAAATAACAACTCATAGGATACATATAACATATGACATATGATAATAAATAAGATATTTGGACAAGTTTAAGAGACAAAGAACACAAGAATGTTTTTACTGGAAAAAACCCCCCTCAGAGCTAAAAAACGGGGGACTCCACTGAGTCCAATCCACTAGTGCAAATAAGGTTCATACGAGGTACCATATCAAGCTCAATTCCTAGATCTAATCTATGAAGTAGCTTTACCTTTGTGCAACCTTACTTTGCACATGATGGAGACGTCTTCAGTCTTCACAAGATGACAGCTTCTTTCCCTGTACTCTTCACCTTGTGGCACCGAGACCAACACAAACAAAAGAAAATGATATGGTGATGAAAGTGATATGAAATATGGATTCAACGACCAGTCAGTTTCTTCAATCAAACAATTGAAGGAAGAAACCAATGTGAATCTAACCTAGGTCGGTTTGTATATTTGAAACTTATGAAAAACTAGCATGAACAATGCAAGCATCAACTCATAAACCATGTGTGGCGTTCACATAGATTTGATGCTTGGGAAAAGGTTATGCAACTAGGCTTTTAAATGAAGAACACAAGAGAAAGCACAAAGCTTTTTAATGCACTCTTAAAGATTTTAAACTTTCTAAACCAAAACAAATGAGCTTCTAAGAAGATTGAAGTAAGCATTTTCATGGATAGATTTATAAATATTTGATGAAGAACATTACCCAAAAAAATACTTGATGCTGTTAAAGGATCTGAGATGGAGATGAAAAACAAAGACTCTCTGTAAACTTAATATATCTTAGCCTAAGAACCATATGAGACCAAGCTAGGTTTTTTTAACAAAAGGACCTGTTTTTTTTTTCAGCCAATCAAGGACAAGAAACACTTGTCAACCCAAAAAATGATTTGAGCAGATCAAGGGTTAAAAGCTGGCCATCATTTCTCGACACATCAGACATGTTCTTGTATATTCATTCAATGCTAAGAACATTATTTTTTTATGGATTGTTGACAATTTGTCTCCGAGTCCTAACACCTTTATCAATAGGACCCACCATTTAGGCTTATCCTTGAACGTCACACGGCCAGAACTTGATTGTCAAAAACACTTTGACAAGTTATCTAACACAACAGATGCATCACTACTTTCCTTCAAGGTAAAAGAGAACACATCATTATTTCTAGTATTTGGTGCAGAAAAAACATATGAATCATTAACTTTAGAAGCATCAAGAATATAACAACTATCTCTGAATCTTGGAAGCACACAAGTATATTATTTCTATTTTCATCCACAATTCGACAACCCATTTTGGAGAAACAAACTTTATCAGCCACTTCATCACACAACTATCTAATACTAATGAGGCTTGACTTCAACCCATCCATATAGCTGACATTATTTAGCTAAGGAAGACAAGGAATAATGGCAACACCCTTTTGATAGAAGCATATTTATGCGACTTAGTTAGCTTGTCTTCTTGCATTTATGTAGTTAGTTTCTAGTTATTATAGTGTTTTAAGTTATTTTCGTGTGTTTTCAGGTTCAAATGGCGAAAGTGGCAAGAAAGAGGCAATTTGGAGCACTTTAGAGCAGTTTTGGGCCAAGAATGGATAGCTTACTGATGGAGCAAGGTGGATGGACGAATTTGGAGTTCAAAAGAGGCTAGGAACATGCTACAAATCTGGAGAAACAAATTCAAGACAAAGAAGATAAGGAAAGAGCAAGAAACATGGAACATTATCTCAAACATTATCCAAAACCTTATCTTATCTTATCCAGATTACCTTATCTTATCCTTACCTTATCCTAATCCTATCCTATCTTGTTTTCAGCTACAAAGAGGGAATCCCATTTACATTAAGACCTCTAGAACCTGTTTCTAGAAGCCATATCTCATCCCCTTAAAATCTGGCTCCTAGACCCTTTCTAGAAGCTAGGAATCTGCCGCAAGTCTTTTCCTTGTTGGATTGAATTGTGTAAACCTTTTCCTACCTGGATTTGTGCTATATGAATCCCTCTCCAACATAACCTTTGAGGCGTGCTCCCTGCCTATAAATACATATACCTACCGCACAAATCAAACCACCACAATTCAGAAAACACAAGTGCCGCAGCAAAGGAGAGGAAGGAGTGTAATCTGCCATTGCTGGAGCATTCTTGGGTTGTTTCTATCCTTATTTTAGTTTTACAATCATGTTGCTTTCATTGTTAATTTTTACAATCATGAGGAGCTAAGTTTATTTTAGCTAGGGGCGATTTCAAAGCCATGAACATATATGTGACATGTATTGATTACCTCCAGTTATTATTTCGTAAATCATGAATGCAATTTGCTTAACTATTTGATTCATAACTTATTCTTGTATGTTGATTAAGGTGGCCAACTTAGTTTGCATGCATGAATTTGATGCTAGAATATAAGGGAATTTCACCTAATCGTTATGAACTTATATTCACAAGTAGTGAAGGTTGCTAGTCACGATCGTGTTAAGTAAATTCTTGGCAGGAGTATCATGCTTTTCATAGTTACGAATGCCTCGTCAACACTTATGATTTTCAAGGAACTTAATGACCTTTGATATGTTTTTCTATCATGCTTTTCATAGTTAGGAAACTTGATAAGGATAATTTGGTTGTAATGCGTATTCCATTCAATTCAATGAACAAAGGAAAATCTGATGGTTAATTTGTGCTTTCATGGTTAACTTGGGGTGTTGTCATTCATAGTCTAAGGGAATAATAACTGGAAATTGGTTTTGTGTTGCATATGTGTCATGTGTGGAGAAGGACCCTCTAGCTAAGCCCTTTACCCATTTAATTCACCTAATTTCGTTCAAGTTTAATTTAGAGTCTTTAATATGTCTAGTTTAGTTAATTTTGTCCAAAACCAATCCCCCTTTACTTTGTCATATTAGTTTAGTTAGAATCTGTCCTAATTTAGTTCTTTTGAGTGTTTTGAGTTTTGTTAATCTTAAATTCGTCCAAATAACTCCCTAGAGTCAGCTTAGTGTCTATTTGATTGTTTTATGCTGTTTTGAGTCTGTTTAGTTTGTTTTGAGTCATAAGTGTCTAGTTGAGTTTAGTTTTGTGTTTTTGAGTCATATTTGTGTAGATTAGCAGCCCTAGTTAATCTCCGACCTAGAACGATCCCTACTTTCATATACTACAACTATCTTAATAGGGTTTAATTTGTGTGTTAGTTTCTTTCACATCACATTTTCAGTTATTTGAGACTTGTCCCCACAACCAAACACAACACCACCACCATTAAAGGGAGCAATAGACAAGAAAGTATATTTGTCTCTGGTCATAAAGGGAGCAATAGACAAGAAAGTATATTTGTCTCTGGTCATATGACTAAAACACCCAATGTCAAGATGCCACATATTTAGTTCGATAACTGAATGTGCGTTTAGAACAACAAGACAATTGTTTGAAGCTTTCTGAATCCATTTAGAGTCTGACTTCACATTTCTCGAGCTGAATGACTGAACACATAGTGAAATTCTTTTGACTTCAATGCCTAGTTGATCCATATGATGCTTCAAAGTATCATTCTTTCTAAAGTGAAGTTTCCTACACTTAGGTCGAATATGGCCCAATCCTCCAAGGTGATGACATGCGGGAATACATCTTGTATTCAAGCTAAGATTGACTTTTGGGGCCACATATTTTGATTCATTCGCAAATTTTGTATTGGTAGCCACAGAGCTTGGGACACTTTCAACAAAACTAACCACTTTTGTCTCCGTATGATTTTCCCACACTTTTGTCAAATCTCTCAACACCAATGGTAAGATGAATGACTTTGTTGTTTGCCTCATTCAACACGGACAACCGCTTCAAGTTTATCTCATGATACATAACATTGTTTGCCTTTTTTCTTAAGATATGTTCAGGTCCTGCACTTGGCTTCAAGGGCAGCAACAACATCGTTTTCTTATCCGCCATCACAAAATGGGCACCTTTTGTATAGAAACTTGACTTGAATTTCAAGAGAAACAATATTTTCACTCAGTTACATTCTGACTAGTCAGAGTGACTTATTTTCTTTATGCAGCTCAAATGCCTTCTGGGTCAAATCAATACTATCCACTTGTGCAACACAAGTCACATAAAAAAATGAGCGATACCCAAGACACTAGGGCTGGGCATGATCCCATCCGGTTTGGTTTTTTGCTAAAACTGAAACCAAACTGAAATTACAATTCAGTTCAGTTCAGTTCGGTTTTGTTTTGTTTTCGATTTTTTTCAATTTGGTTCAAGTTCAGTTTCAGTTTTTTTGGTTCAGGTCGAGTCGAGTTTTTTAACTTTGAAAATTAGAATTTTTTTTTTTTACAAAAAAAGAAAATTAAAAATTGAGAGAGAGTTAGAGAGAGGTTGTTAAGCCATGATTGAGTTGAATGACATATATATAGACACACACACAAACATACATCAGATAGGTAGGTTTTTGTTATATGGCACAAGCTAGATAAGCCCTAAGCTTCATTGCACCCCCTATTAAAGGACAAAGGTAGCAAGGCAGTTAGCAAGGCGGTGGAGGTTCAAGAGCCCATAACCATAGCACTCCACCACTAGGTTCAAATTCCCCATAACATCTTGCATGCACACTGTAGGAACAGGGTGTTTCCTGATAGGATTTTTTACCACTTGCTAAAGTAGGGACAAAAACACTTAAAAATACTTGCAATAGTACAAGGTTATCGTAGTATAGCAGCTCAAGTGTGACAACTCGTCCCCAAATTTACGTTTTTATTTATTTTATCGAGGGAATTGATAAAATGCCCTAGAGGCAAGGATTTTGACTTCTGTTGACCATAGTCTATAGGAACGTATGACTTATTCTTTTGGCGTATTTGTGTATTACTCATTGGTACGAACGCATAGGCGAAAGGCGTTTGCGAGTTTGGATTATAACGGTATAGTTACGGATGTTTGAAATTGGTTACTTACATTTTAGATTACTAAATTTTTTGAACTCCCACCTTGTGGGAAAGAAGCCAATCAGCTTCAAGAATAGAAAATAGGGACCAATCAGAAGGAAACAAAAAAAAAAAAAAAAAAAAAAAAAAAGGAAAAAAGAAAAAAAAAAAAAAAAAAAGAGGCTGCCTGATGGCAGCGAAGGAGCGGGGGAAAGAGGAGAGAAAATGAGGGAGGTGGGATGAATCGGGGGAGGAGAGAGGAAGTAGGGGGACGAATCAAAGAGGGGAAGGAAGGGACGGGAGAGAAAGAGAGTAGCACGGGATCAAAGATCCCTACCCAAGTCGTGCGACCCGACCCGGTCGGAAGTAATGGAACCGTGGGTTCCTCCGGCCAAATTCTGGCGTTTTGAGCAGAGCTACCACCTGGAAATGACTCACCATTGTCCCACCTTCCTTTCTCATCCAAAAATGGAGTTGATTGGGCTTGGATTTGGAAGAACCAAAGTCGTCGGCTTCGAGGACACCCGACTACAATCCACCCATTTCTGAAACCATCTCCTTCAATTACCATCACTAGAACACTCTCCTAGAACCCAGGAACAAAGCCCAAGCAGTGGTGGAGGCGTCAGAGCAAGTTTGGAGGTCGAATCGAAGCATACCCAATTCTAGGGTTTTGTACGGTTTGAGTGAAATTGGAGCTTTTCTTGGCCAAATTGGCCTTAGTCACATGTATGAAAGTTGCTCTACTCACTAAGATCTTCATTTCTGTGAAATTTGGTAATTTTTGGAAATAGTTAGATTTTTCGGCAAGTCGGGGCGGCCGACCGTCACCCACGGCGGTGCGTGCGATGATGCTTGGCCAGTGGGCCATCAATGCTATTTTTAGGCTATGTAAGATGTCCTGAATTTAGTTTTGATAGTGGTATGATGTAGGTTGATTGTTTGAACCTAATTTCATTACGATACGTAACTTGGATAATTATTTGAGGATCATAGGAACATGCGGATCGGGAATCTGATGTACGGATCTTCCCGAAGTGGATTTGTAAATTCATAAAATAAAACGTTAGCCGCCACTTGGATTTAGCAATTGGCGAAGATCCAACCGTTGGATCGTAATGAAACTTTAGTATGTTATTCTAGAGGTATAATGTGAATCTTTAGAAGTTACGGATTGGAAATCTGAGATGCATATTTTCCGAATCGAGTTATGTAGGGTTGTGACCCTACCGTCGAACTTTGATCGACGGTTAACTTTTGGTCTTAAACCATTGTAGAAGGTCCTTGAGGATGTATTTTATGTGAGTTGCGTATTCTATTGATAAGAACGTTGAGACGTGATTTGATAATTGTTATAGGCGATGATGGTTCGTGATGTCTCGATATTCGTGCTAGGGAGTCGTAGCGCGGACCTCAGGTGAGTGGGTCTTTTCCTCTTTATCGTATATATATATATATATTTATATATATATATTTATATTTATATTTATATATATATATTTATATTTATATATATGATTGATAATTCCACAAACGCTTTTAAGTTGATTCATGCTCTTTATGCCATGTCATATATATATATATATTTATATATTCTTAAATAATATGATATGGTTGAGTGTTAGATTGCATTATGGCATATCCATATGCATATTACCTACCTATAATTGTTGTGAATGCTTTGAAGTGCTAAGGTGAACGCGGGACGCACGGGTGAGTTCAGGTGAGTTTATGGTGTTATTCGAAATGATTAAGTTATGGCATGACTATATTTGTGTAATAGACAACTCCGACACTGTCGTACAGGTTCCAATAATAGGCAACTCCAACATTGTCGTACAGGTTGTAATAGGCAACTCCGACATTGTCGTACAGGTTGCCTATGAGTTGTACAGGTTGCATTAGGCAACTCCGACTCATGTCTTATCATAGATTGACTTATGAGTCGTACAGGTTGCATTAAGCAACTCCGACTCATGTATTATCATGGATTGATTTATGAGTCGTACATGTTGCATTAGGCAACTCCGACGCGTGTGTCAGCATAGATTGATGAGCATCTGATTTTATTATGCTGCTGCCAATATGTAACGATTTGGAATGTTTACTGATTTACGGTTGATTAACATTTGATTTCATACTTATACGTGATATGATTTTCTGGAAACTATACAGGTTTTACCGCTAGGGGTTATAACGTTTTCAAAAGGTTTTTATTAAAACTTTATTTTCAGGCCCACTCACCCTTGTTTTGTTTCACCCCTCCATGTTTTAATAGCTGAGCTTTCTTATTGACGAGGATTCGTGGCAAATCATGGTATTGGAGATTACCTTTGATGGTATGATTCTCAATTCACTCTACTGTACTTTACTTATGCTCTGACGTCACGTGTGAAATGGGTTCATTTTCGTTCGCAGCGCACTCTCATATTTAGGCACTTTTAGGTTTAAATTTATTCACATATTCCACATCACTACACTTTATGGCTTCGTCACCTTCCAGGTGTCGGCCAACACAACTCGATTCGGAGTCCTAGTGGACAATCCGGGTTGGGATGTGTCATCAAGTGTCACATCCCGACCCGGGGTCCACCACATCCCGGGCCCGCTCCACCACCGTAGCACGATATTGTCCGCTTTGGGCCCCGACTACGCCCTCACGGTTTTGTTTCTTGGAACTCACACGAGAACTTCCCAGTGGGTCACCCATCATGGGAGTGACCTCGCGCGCTACTCACTTAACTTCGGAGTTACCATGGAACCCGAAGCCAGTGAGCTCCCAAAAGGCCTCGCGCTAGGTAGGGATAGGAATATACATATAAGGATCACTCCCCTGGGCGATGTGGGATCTCACAATCCACCCCCCTTAGGGGCCCGACTTCCTCGTCGGCACACCACGACCAAGGTTAGGCTCTGATACCAAATTGTCACATCCCGACTCGGGATCCACCACATCCCGCGCCCGCTCCACCACCGTAGCATGATATTGTCCGCTTTGGGCCCCGACTACGCCCTCACGGTTTTGTTTCTGGGAACTCACACGAGAACTTCCTAGTGGGTCACCCATCATGGGAGTGCTCTCGCGCGCTACTCTCTTAACTTCGGAGTTCCTACGGAACCCGAAGCCAGTGAGCTCCCAAAAGGCCTCGTGCTAGGTAGGGATGGGAATATACATATAAGGATCACTCTCCTGGGCGATGTGGGATCTCACAAGCACGAGGCCTTTTGGGAGCTCGCTGGCTTCGGGTTCCGTGGGAACTCCGAAGTTAAGCGAGTAGCGCGCGAGAGCACTCCCATGATGGGTGACCCATTGGGAAGTTCTCGTGTGAGTTCCCAGAAACAAAACCGTGAGGGCGTAGTCGGGGCCCAAAGCGGACAATATCGTGCTACGGTGGTGGAGCGGGCCCGGGATGTGGTGGACCCCGGGTCGGGATGTGACAATTTGGTATCAGAGCCTAACCCTGGCCGTGGTGTGCCGACGAGGACGTCGGGCCCCTAAGGGGGGTGGATTGTGAGATCCCACATCGCCCAGGGGAGTGATCCTTATATGTATATTCCTATCCCTACCTAGCGCGAGGCCTTTTGGGAGCTCACTGGCTTCGGGTTCCATGAGAACTCCGAAGTTAAGCGAGTAGCTCGCGAGAGCACTCCCATGATGGGTGACCCACTGGGAAGTTCTCGTGTGAGTTCCCAGAAACAAAACCGTGAGGGCGTAGTCGGGGCCCAAAGCGAACAATATCGTGCTATGGTGGTGGAGCGGGCCCGAGATGTGGTGGACCCCGGGTCGGGATGTGACATCAAGTAAGGTCGTTTTCCATAGAGATTGAATGAATAATTTATGTTAAAACCAAATCTTAATTAATTATTCGAAACAAAGTTTGGAAAATGTTGATCCAATGACCTAAAATATTAAAAATGAATTTAATTAAAAACAATTAAATAAATTGGCAAAGTAAATAAAACAAAAGAAAATAGTTTGAAAATCTATTTAAGCACTAGGGTTCCGCCGTCACCTTAACAATCCTACGTAGTTCTTCAAATTACTTATGAATTACACATGCATATTTTGAAGGTTAGGTTTTCCTAATATATATCCTACTTGGAACCTCCAACATAGAACCTATATCTAACATGCAACCCGTCCGTGGTGTCCCGATTGAATGTGAACATGAAAGACTCATTAAGATTTGTGAAAACCTTTTGAAAAACCATAACTCTTAAGACGTGTTGTCCATCCTAAGAAGATACAAATATTAACCACAAAAAGCCTTAGTCAATTTTAGGGACATCTCTCCGCCAAAATTGCATCAAAATACTTTTCTAAATATCCTAATGGTGCCCAATCACTAAGACAAATAAATAGTTTTAACCGGTGATTAATAATTCAAAACCTACATGCTTAATATCATAAGCAAATTGAAAAGAAACTACTGCTAAGGCTTGTGGCCTCGCCCTAGCAAACGAAATTAGTTACGAACAATCATAAAACAAAATATTATTAATAACATGGATAGAAAACACCTTGAGAATCGTCAAAAGCTCTCTAAGCTAAAGTAGTGCATTCTCCTCCTAACCCTAATGGCTAAATAGCCTTATTTATACTACTAAAAAAATAAAACCTACCTAGAAAAGGTCTTCTAAAAACTAGGAAACATAATAACTTAAGATCAACTAGGAAACATAATCCTAATCAAATATGGTAAATCTGCCCAGCCACAAATCGGTCACGTTTTTGGACTTTTAGGGCTCCAAAACAGGGCCAAAATGACTTGAATTAAACCTTGAGATGTACTGAACATAATTGCAGAGGGCCTCGAACCCAAGAAACATTATCTTGGACGCCAAAAAGCCCACATAAGCCCAAAACGTCACTTTAACAACACTACACGCTGCTCCTTTATTTCATCACCAGAAAATAACCACTTGGTAGAAAAATGTGAAACTTTGATACCAAGAAGTGTAAAGATACGCAAACATCCTCCAATTTGAATCACTCCAAAATTCATCCGTTGTTCACGTTTTGTCCCAAAGGAAATCAAGAGTCCTAATTAAGAATATAAATCAAAGTATCAAAATTCTCACAAAATAACCAATAAATTATTACTAAGATTAGGGTGAAATATATAGTATAATATCGACTCATCATTTCCTATGACACTTATGCGGATGATAGGAGAGATGGTAGATATGGTTTCTTCTTAGTTTTTAAACCTTTTTACTTGGGCTTGAAATTGGGTTAGGGTTGTGTTAAATTAGACTAATACTTTACTTTGAATTGGGCTTGAAAATTAAATACCCAATATAAATATAAAATAATAAAATTAATATATATTAATTTAGTTCAGTTCGATTCAGTTTGGTTCGGTTCAGTTTTTGAACCACTGAAACCGAAACTGAACCGAAGTATTTCGGCCCCATTTTTTCCATTTGATTCGTTTTTTTTTTTTTGGGTTTTTAATTTTTCCAACCCACCTTATAAGACACAACTCCTCCTCAGTCAAGTTCTCAGAATCATCCAATACAAGTTCATTATTACTGAGATGACCATCTTCCACTGACGCAATAAGAGCAACAATTTGTACTTCATCATCTGATGAATGGTCAAATTGTTGAGAGTGCTCACTCTAACTATCAGTTGAAGGTTCTTACTTACCTTTGTCCCCTTTGTAAACTGATCTTCTAATGTTATTGGCACATACAAAAGCACGATGACCAACTCCACTATAAGTGAATCTTGGTCCAAGCTCATTCGAAGATGATGTATCTCTAAGACTAAAAAGTTTTCCTTGCTTCTTGCCTAAAGTCTTTTTTTCCTTGTGATTAAAACTGTGGAATTTTAGATGAGTCCCCACTCATTTTGACATCACTTCCTTTGTTTTTGAGAATTCTTCCAAATTGTTTAACAAACAAAGCCAAACCCTCTTCAGAAGATAGGACTTTTGATCTCTCAGTAGCTTTAGCTTTCTGAACCCCTTGGAAAGCAGCATCCTTCAACTTTTTTTCCAGTCTACATCTTCCATATCAAGAGTAAGAAATCAAAGGCAATTAAACCATGAGCATCCAAGAAGATTTGTAACTTCTCATCCAAGCAACGTAATCCATTACATCGAATAAGGGAAGAGAGTCACAAGAGTCAGCAGATCAATCATGATCCATGGTGAGATTCCACCCAATATCAATAGCTCCCAGAGATCACTATATGTATATCTAGAGCGTGGCTCCAATACCAATTGAAATTGGTACGAGTCGGAATATTCTGCAAATAAAAAATTAACTTTGCACAGTGGACTAGTCAAATGAGCTAGTCAACTAGTTACAAGTTTATTACTGACAGAAAGTACAGTTGCAAGAACAAAATTACTACTACGACAACTAGTCAGAGTCTATCCAAATCCGTCTCACAATAACAACTCCCAAACTTGAACACATTCACATATAAGTCCATTATGCAAACAACAATGACAATGCAATTATGAATCAAAGCATGCTAGCTTGACTAGTCAAACTCGCCAGTCAACTAAGTACATATTCGTTAATTAACCAAACACGAATTGATCAATCAAACTTAGTTTACTACCAGTTATCCTAGTCCACAATAATTCAGTTCATTACTTATAATATGAAGTGTAAACTTCGTCTTAAACACATATCAAATAACAACCCATAAGATACATGTAATATATGACATATGCTAATAAATAAAATATGTGGACAAGTTTAAGAGACAAAGAACACAAGAAATTTTTTACTGGAGAAACCCACCTCTAGGTTAAAAAATCAGGGACCCTACTAAGTCCAATCCACTAGTGAAAATAAGGTTCATACAAAGTACCACATCAAACTCAATTCCTAGATCTAATTTATGGAGCAACTTTATCTTTGTACAACCATACTTTACACGTGATGAAGACGTCTTCAGTCTTCATAAGATGACCAACTCATTTTCCTGAACTCTTCACCTTGTGGCACTAGACCAACACGAACAAAAGAAAATGATATAATGATGAAAGTGATATGAAATATGGATTCAACGACCAGTCAGTTTCTTCAGTCAAACAGTTGAAGGAAGAAACTAACGTGAATCCAACCTAGGTCTGTTTATAGATTTGAAACTTATGAAAAACTAAAGCATGAACAATCAAGCCTCAACTCATAAAACATGTGTAGCATTCACACAAATTTGATGCATGAGAAAATGTTATGCAACTAGGGTTTTAAATGAAGAACACATGAGAAAACACAAAGCTTTTTAATACACTCCTAAAGATTTTAAACTTTCTAACTCAAAATAAATGCTATTAAGAAGGTTTAAGCAAGCATTTTCGTGGATAGATTTATAAATATTGGCTGAAGAACATTACCCAGAAAAATTCTTGATGCTCTTAGGGGATTTGGGATTTGAGATGGAGATGAAAAACAAAAACTCTCTGTAAAATTAATCTATCTGAGCCCAAGAACCAATGAGACCAAGCTAAGGTTTTTAACAAAATAACCTGTTTGTTTTTCAACAAGGACAAGAAACACTTGTCAACCTAGAAAACGGTTTGAGCAGATTAAGGGTTAAAGCTGGTCCTCAGCAAAAAGGTGTCAGTTAACCCATATGGAAGGACTTAATTTGCGTGCCCAGCTAGCTGTAAAGCAGTGAGCAATTCTGACCAAACAACATCACTAACAAACCTTTCAAGTTATGGCCTAAACCCTTAAGTAAATATTTCCAACAATAGCAACCCTTTGTGCAGAGAATGTCCTGAAACTAATTTGAGCATGTGTGGTACATATATAATATTGAACAGGAAAGCCAAACACAAAAATCTAGACTTCAAAATCTGCCCTTTTGGCTTTCCTTGACAAAATACCCCAAACCTAGAACTAATTTCACTCATCCACACTCAAGAGACATTCATGGTAAAGAACCTGCACAACAACTCTTGACAAGAACAAGTTAAATTTATCATGGGTATAACAATTGCAAGTTTCGTAACACAAAATTTATTCTTTGTAGCAGTGTTTAATTATGCTGAGGCTGGGTTCTACTTTGTGCTGCTCTATCTAGAGCACATACATGCTAAGGAAGAATCAGATTGAGTTTAGGTAAATTTGGTGGTGGTTTTTTTTTTTTTTGGGGCGGGGGGGAGGGATGTGAGCAAGAACCCTATAAAGAAACAAGAGTCTCAGAACTCACAGGATGAGATCCTCACTCATCCAGATCGAGATGACGGTGGCTTCAGATAATCAGAGGTGTCAAGGGGGTTTTCATCGCTCATCTTGGTCGAATGTGGATTCTTGATCATGGTTTGGAGAATCCTCTAAGTCTATTAAGGGTGATTAAGTGATTGGGTGGCAAACAAAGGTACCCCTTAAACCGACCGACATCTCATCACTGAGAGCATCTGCGGCATTGGTCAGTGTGTCATAGTCGATACTCTGGCTACCGATTGATTGCTCATAGTTCTGTTTTTGGTAGTAGTGCAGTCTTTCAACAATCATCGAGAGGGGCACCACCAACCGAGATCGAGCAACCCTAATTTACGATGAATCTTCGGTAATAGTTCACGAGCCCTAAAAAAGATCTTCGCTCACTCACCTTGGTAGGTGCTTGCCACTCTTCGAGAACCCTACTTAGTGAGATAAAGCTTTGTTATTGTTGTTGTTGTTATTGTTGTATACATTATTCAGGGTGGATTCAAGGACGAATAGAGATCGGAGATTCCTATAACCATATCGAAACCATAACCAAATAATATTCACGGTTTTTTTCATATCCTCAAACTACGCAAATTTTCATCCCCAAATCTGCCTCATTTGGACATTTATCTATAGTTATCGCGTTTAACCGGTGGAATTGCCATTCCCAAGTATGACAGACTATCCTATGAGCTGTGGGGTGCGAATTTTTAAATGGTAGGAATGCTTGTTTCTATTTTGAGGTTTGGGCCACCGTGATCCAAGAGCTCAAACAACCAAGACAATCAAAGCCCCCTTCCCCAAAAACAAGAAAGCAGAAAGAAAAGAAAATCCTCTTCCGAAAACTGTTTACATTTCTCTGTGACCAAACTATCGAACCGGTCCAGGGTTGGAGCAGAAAAGCTTCCCCATCTGTTACAGGCGCATCCATGGATGCTCACCACGAGCGCCTCCAAACCCAGCTCAACGGCCTCAGCCATGGGGTGGCTGGTTTGAGAGCCAGTTTAAGCAACCTCAAAGATGATCTACTAGTCACCGCCACCGAAAATCAAACATTTCTCAAAAAAACCATCACAAATCAACTCACCGGGACCAAATTCCGCGCTTTCTTTGCCCCACTCACCACAACAGACGACGATCCAATCGAAGATTGCTTGAGCGGATACGGTAAGCCTCCAAGCGAACGGGCCACGTATACGGAGGAATTCGTGGAAGAAACCAATTGTATGATCATCTCTTCTCCTTGTACATATATTTTTTCTGGATAGCCTAGGGGTTAGGCTAACAACAAATTCACATCTTTATGATTTGATTTTCTCAATTTATGTACCTTGTATTCGGTTTGCTTTGACTGTCTCACTTTATCTCCATTGTATTGTATGTTGTTTGTTTTGTGCGCAGTGGAATGGTATATGACCTTGCCCATCCTTTGGAAGTTTGGTACCTTCCTCTCTTGTGCTTTCTTCTTTATTATAATTTTGCATTACTTCTTTTTTCCTTTTTTTTTTCTTCAAATCTTAGGTATATGAGTATGAGATCATATGGAAGGCAAAGCACACTATTTAGTTGTGGCTTGTGACAATTGTAACTATCTATTAAATATTGTAATTGTAGCAATGGTTGCCCTTGTTACTATTCTAATTATTTAGAATAGCACTTGCCCAACCTATGAGCTTTCTTTGTTTTGTGCACCAAAAAGGCTAGACGGATATGACAATCAATTGAAATCGTCTTTGGAAGGTCAAGGCATAAACTGGAAAGTAGATTATGGTCAGGTCCCTCGTTCCATGACAGTTTCAACCACCAGTGGGGACCCACATATTACTAACAAGGCTTGTCAAATTCTTAAACTCTTGGCATATACTACTGTTGACCCATCACTGGTAAAGATTTTCAAAGTATTTGCAAGCTTTATGAAATGTTTTGTATGCCGCCTTGTACTTGAAATCTCCAAATATTTTCTTTTTATTTTTTATTTTTAACCATTTTGTAACAATTATCTGATTCTTTTTAGTGCATGACAATTTGATTTCAGATATTAGAGATAGTTGATGGAAGCATGCAACATGTTAACATTGGATTTTATGACCTGATCCAAAAATTTACAATTGAGGAGGTGGGTATTGAATAAGTTTCATAACATTTTTTTGTCTATCAATACGTGTTGAACAAATCTAAGTTGTTAAACTTGTATGATCTAATTTTTGGACACTGTGATTCTGACCTTTTAATTTTAGCAAAACAACATCTGAGGATAATTTGTAAGAGGACTATGAGCCTTTATTTGGGTCTTACGTTTGCTACTTGATGTTCAGTCAGACCCAAATTTATGTATAATGGTGGAGATATGAAATTTGAACTTCTTATTTTAGGTGGATTTAATCTCACACATTTTGTGCAGAATGTAAGATTGAAATGGGACGAACTTTCCACGCGCTCCATCAAGGTGCATGCATAAATTTATTTAATCATGTTTGTTGATCTTCCCACTGGCAAAATATTTATGGCTTCACATTCTGTTACCTGTCCCATTTTGCTTCTTGTTTCTCTAATATTTTGCAATATAATTTGGATGCAGAAAATGGCCAAGATGACGCGGTGTAAACTTTTCCTTACCGTAAGTGTTATTGTCCCTTTATCATTTTAATGCTTATGTTTTCCATTTCTCTCTCTGGTCTTCCCACCTTCTGGTGGAGGTGAACATAAATTGCCTGTTAACGAATGAATAGGATTGCACGCTCACTGCTGTGGGTACATCAGATGGATTGGAGATACTGAGGACAATCGTGGAAGGCATCTTTCTGCATGGTGTTGATCTTGCAGAGACTGAAGATTGAATGTAAGGAATCAAACGATACTGTCGAGAAGAGTCTTGCAGAAAGTAGCATGTGCTCCTTCACTGAATACTATGGTGAAGACAGGGGTGCGCTCCTCTCATCCATATTCATCTTTTTCTTTTTTCTTAGTTTTTTATTAAATTGAAGAATCCTTTTTTGAATAAATTTTTTAGTTATGACTATGAAATAGTACTGATGCAAACTTGTTCAATGAGGTTCATAACCACCACATTTGACACAACTCTTGCAGCTTTGTTTACGTCCCTTTTATGTCCCGTAGTTACTTTTGTTGTTCAATTTTCTGTGAGGAACAATTCCCTGTTAGAAATTTAGTTATTCAAGAGAACAAATGCTTTCTCACTTACGAGCTTTTGAATTGTTTTTGTTCAGCAAAAAGGGTGCAAAATGTTTGGCCTATGGTGAAATCGTTTTTACAGGAGAACGGCATTTCATGCGAATTGAGTGCGGTAAGTCATGATGAATTCTATAAACTCGTGGTTGTGAAACATACCCTTAATTGATCAGTTGTTTATTTGAAGTTATGCCTGTTGTTTGATGCACATGTTCACTTCTTGTGTTTCAATTGTGGGTTAGTGTAACCGTTCCATGAAAGTCTCAACAACCACAGAGATCAAGGACCGAGATCGTATTGTCAGGGCCAGGCGTCTTCTTGAACTGCTAGGAAGAACTAACGTTCCACCTTCCCTTGTACGATTATTGTCTATTTCGTGAGAATTTTTAAACTGCTTATAAGTTTGCACTACATATATTGGACTTGTACCATTTGATTTCAGGCGATAGAAATTATGAACGGCCGTAAGCAGCATATCTTGATGAAGATTGGGCAGCAAGAAGGTGGGCTATGCTCAAGGTTTGGGATCGAGAAGGTCGGTATTGAATACAGTTTTCCTAATTTGGGCTTGATCTTTGTAGATGTGGTAATTTGGGATTGGTGCTACCTGCTCAATGAAGACTCAGCCAAACCTCTTAGTAACTGTTTTCTAATCTCTACTGTTGTTTGCAGGTGGAGTACGAAGATCGGCTTCGGAGATTTTGTGCCTCTATAGAGGTGAATAAAGTGATCTAAATTATTATGGTCGACTGCTTTTTGATTTGGCTTCATGTACGCATATATGATTATTGGTGGCTTAACTCTATTCTGGTTGTATGCCTAATTTTTTCCAATATTCTTGATGCAGGAGATTATTGGCTTGACGGGCACCAATCTTTATTACTATGTAAGTGTTGTGATTTTGGTTAGGGTTTTCTTTATCTGGTGTTAATTCCCACCGGTGGGTGGTACACGTTGGTGATTTATGAGTTTCATTAATGAGTTTTAATTTCTGTAAATGAATAATAGGAAGACACTGTTACTCTTGTTGGAGGCGCTGTTGGTCAATCTGAAGACTTGGACATGGCGAGGATATTGGTGGAAGGCTATATTGTTCATAATGTTGAGAATTGCTTCACAAAGCGGAAGCCGATGAAGCCTGACAAAAGAAAAGATATAGGAGGCCTGACAAAAGAAAAGATATAGGAGGAGAAGACGCTCTGGCAACTTGTCCAAGAAAAAAAAACAAAAACTGAAGATGTGAGGGAGTAGTTGTATTATGCTTCATGAGTGAAGAACATGCACACGACGAGGGCGGCGTCTTGATATTTTTGTAATAAATTTAAGAAGAATCGTACCGAACTGAACCATTGATATTTTCCGATTCCGATTTTATTTGAGGGTGGAATTGCATCGTGCCCATCCCTAAAGTTCATCTTATGGATTTTTTATGATTTATTTCTGTGACGAACATGCCCACGAGGACGGCAGCTTGAAAGTCATTAATTGTGACTCGTGGTTATTTAGGCAGTCTCCAATCGATGGCTCCACCGGCAATCAATCTTTAAAATATCGGTATCTGTGGAATATCGATAGGTAAATTTGTAGAAATTTCAATAGATATATCGAATATCAATATCGATTGCCTTTGAAGGAAATGATGGAAATTTGCTAAAAAACATGGGAAATCAAAATTATTTTTTAGGGAATGTCATACGAAGTCACAACACATGTATGAATAAAGAATTAATGATTAGATACTGTGTAAACAATAAGTATGTGATATGTGAGAAGAAAAACTTCATTCTAATGACAAGTAATAAAATAAAGGGTAAATTACATAAAAATACCTCAACTATTGGGTCAGTCACAGTTTCATACCCTATTTTTTAAAAATGTCAATGTCATACCTCATCTACGAATTTGTTACAATTCCATACCTTCCGTCAGTTTGTCTGTCAATTCTTCCGTTAAATAGTGACGTGACTTAAAAAAAATAATAAAATATTTAAAAATTAATTAAATATTAAAAACTAAAAAAATAAAATCATTTAATAATTTTTTTACATGGGGGACCCACCCCTAATTCCCCCACTTCTCTCTCCCTCGCCATGCCCATAACAACCATCCCTCCCATCTCTTTCACATTTCCTCTCGTATTCTCTCTCATTTTCTCCCTTTCACGCTGCAACAGCAGCCTCATCGGCTCCACCATCGTCCGCAAGCTCCAAGCCCTAGGTTCACGAACCTCGTCCTTCGCACCCACGCCGAGATCGCCATTTGTCTCTGAGAACCTGACCGATTCGGTCGTCGACATGCGCCTTGGCGAGCTCTCCCTCCGTACCAACAGCTCCGCCAACAAGTCTGCGTCTTTCGACAAGGAGGTTAGGCTGTGGTGGTGCAAATGGGTTTTGATAGAGCCCAGGAGGTGGCTATCTATATCCGCCTTGTTATTGAGTTTGTTGAGGTTCTCTATACTTCATATTTGGATGATCTCTCCAGCCCGGATTGTAGGTGTTGGAAAACGGGTCATTCCTTGGTTGATTTTGGCCTTGATAACCTATGGCATTGGCACTTTCCCATCCCCTATTCTCTATTAATTGAGGACATTGATCAGTAGGGTGTCCTTGCATAGAGCATACGCCACAAGCAACCGCACCTTGCACTTTGGATCCTTCAACAACCTGTGATATAAGAGTAGAGAGATTAGCCATTTGAGATTGAAGTTCTGAAATAGCACTTACCTCATTAACTTGATTTTGCCGTGTATATTCTCTTCCTCCAACTCCTTTGTATTGTTGTGCATTCAAGGCTCGATTCGCTATTAAGATCTTTGCAGCAACTGGTGTTTTGTCAACCAAAGCACCTCCTGCTGAAGCATCAAGCATTTGTCTCTCAAGTGGAAGTAGTCCTTCATAGAAATATTGAATTAAAAGCTCTTCCTTCATTTGGTGTTGTGGACAAGATGCAACTAAAGTCTTGAAACGCTCATAATATACTGGAAAGGATTCTCCTAGGCCTTGTTGAATTCCACTAATCTTCTTCCTTAAAAGAATGACTCTTGAAGTTGGGAAGAATTTCTCTGAGAATGCTTTCTTCATGCTTTCCCAAGAGGTGACGGTTCCAGGTGCTAATTCAAAGAGCCAATCTTTAGCCTTTTCCAAAAGAGAGAATGGAAAGGCTTTCATCTTCAAAATATTCCCATCCACATTAATTGGTGTCATACTCGAACATACTACTTCAAATTCCTTAAGATGCTTGTTCGGATCTTCCATGGACAGGCCATGGTATTTGGGAATGTGATGCAGCAAACTAGACTTTAATTCAAGCTCATCAGTTTTGCCTTGAACTGCCGCAGGGTATTGAATGCAAAGAAGAACGGCATTGTCCAATCCTGAGGCTGCGAGCTCCTTGATTGTTCGATTGTCAACAGCCATGTCTTGTTCCTCTTCCAATTCTGTTTCAATTTCAACTTCAAATTCAGATTTTAAACTAGAACGAGATGGATTGAATTATGGCTGCTTCCTCTTCCTTCTCAAAGTTCGTTCAAAATCGTCATCAAACTCCAATATATGCTCACGAACAGGTTGAGAACTTCGAGTCATAAACTAGTACCTAAAACAAAGAAAAACAAAACAAAACAAAATCAGAAACACAAAAGAAACACGAACATAAACAAAGGGGAAGATTAGCAATTTTGCTAATCTCCGACAACTGCACCAAAATTTGATGTGGTAAAAACTAGCACACAAATTAAACCCTATAATTTAGACGATTGTAGTATGAGCAAATAGGGATCATTCTAGGCAGGGGATTAGGAGGGATGCTAATCAACACAAACTAAACTTAAAAACTGAAAACTAAGCTAGACTAACACAAAATAAGAACTGGGGGGGGGGGGGGGGTTTGGACGAATTTTAACAAAAATAAGTAAATTGCATAAACATATGCATACAAATCAATTTCCAGTTATTATTTCTATAAACCATGAATGACAATGCCCTAAATTAACTGTGAACTGCACAAATTAACTCTCAGATTTTCCTAGGTTCATTGAATTGGACTCAGCGACGCAATCAAATTATTCTTATCAAGTACCCTAACTATGAAAAGCATGATAGAGATACATCTCAAAGATCATTAAGTTCTGTGAAAATCATAAGCATTGACAAAGCATTTGTAACTATGAAAAGCATCTGCCAAGGATTTACTTAACTCAATCATGACTAGTGACTTTTACTACTTGCAAATATATTTCATATAACGATTAGGTGAAATTCCGTTATATTCTAGCATCAAATCCCTGCATGCAAACTAAGTGTGCACCCTTAATAAACATACAAGAATAAGTTCTCTATAAAGCAGATAAGTAAATCGCATTCATGTTTTATGAAACAATAACTGGATGTAATCAATTTATATAAAACATATGATCATGGCTTCAAATTCACCTCTAGCTAAAAAGAAACTTAGTTACACATGTTCGTCATAACTTAAAAGGAAATCTAAAATAAACATTGAAACTTAAAACAAAGATAGAAAGAACCCAGAAAACTCCAGCGACTTCAATGGATGATTGCAGGTTGCGGCACACTCCCCTCCTTTCTTATTTGCGGCACTAATGTGTATATATAGGGTAAAGACACAACTGAATCCCAAGAGGAAAAGGATTAGGTTATTTGAATTATTTTAGGACTCCTAGAATCAGATAGGAAGTGTTGGAATGTGATAAGGATTCCTCTTTACAACTGGAGATAAGATAAGATAAGATAAGGTAGAATAAGATAAGGTTAGATAAGATAAGGTTGGATAAGGTTGCTCTTTCTTGTCTAATTCCTTGTCTTCCAATCCTCAACTTTAATTCCTCCAGATTTTAGCACATATCTAGCACCATTTAAACACCAAAAACGTCCATCCCATAAGCTATCCACGCATGTTATCCAATCCAAGTCCAAAACTGCTCCAAATTGCTCAATTTTTCCATTTATTGTCATCTTTACCAACTAGACCTACAATAATACGGAAATAACATAAATCACTATAATAAATGGAAATTAACTAAGTAAATGCAAAGAAATAAGATAACAAAGTCGCATAAATATGCTCCTATTAGTAGGGACATAACTCGTGTATGGATTACGTGGTCGTGTTGGAGAATTTGTCAATTAACCAAGGCCAAGTGTAGACGTCGCACCACTAGTATGAAATGCCCAGTTCGCCCCCCAAGAGTTGTGCTCTGGAGGCTATTTGAGCCAACTCGTCTGCATCGTATTTCAAACTCGTGAGATGTACTTGAACATAATGCCTGCAAATGATTCGGCTAAATAGCTGGCAACCATATGATAAGTTGCTGGAGTACAATTCATGCAACAAAAAGTCCCATTAAGTTAGTTAATCACAAGTTCTGAATCGCCAAGGACGAGCACGCGGGCTGCCCTTAAGTCATGAAAGACATTAAGGTCGATGACGAGGGCTTCATATTCTGTCTGATTGTTTGTACAGTCAAAATCCAACTTGAAAGAAAAATACCATCGGTAGTAATCAGCGGACTGGATGACGATTCCAATGTCGACCGAGCTCTAGGTACTAGAGCCATCAAAATACATCGTCCAATAATTTTCACGTTTTTCCACCATGCCAATTTCGACGTTGTTGCCTCCAAAACCGTATGGAGAAGGATGTTGAGCTAAGAAATTGGCCAGCGCCTGTCCTTTGACAGCTTTTTGGGGCACATACTGCAAACTAAATTCGAACAGCGCCATTGTCCATTTCCCAATTCGGCCTTTTACTATCGGCCAAGTAAGCATATAGCGAATAACATCTGTCTGGGCAATGACCTGAGTAACAGAATGCAGCATGTAATGCCTGAGCTTAGATGCAGCCAAGAACAAAGCCAAACAAAGTTTGTCGATGGCTGAATAATTTATCTCAATTGAGTTAAGATTCCGGCTGAGATAAAAAATGGCCTGCTCCCACCTAGTGTCGTTGTCTTGCACAAGAAGACAGCCAATGGATTCCTCAGTATCCGAGATATACAACTTAAGGGGTTTACCGCACCTAGGTGGCACGAGGACAGGTAAGGTAGTGAGGGAGACCTTGATTTGCATGAAAACGTCCTGATGTTCATTGCGCCATTCGAATTTGTCAGAATCCTTAAGTTTCAAGAGCATGGAGAAAGCCTTCATTTTCCCCTCCGAGTTAGAAATGAAACAGTGAAGGAAATTGATTTTGCCAAGTAAGGATTGTAATTGCTTCCTGTTGTCGGGGATGGAGCATCAATGATCGCTCGAGGTTTATTCTCATCCACCTCGATGCCATGATGATGTACAAGGAAACCCAAAAAGTTGTCTGCCGATACACCAAAGACGCATTTAGGATGGTTCATTTTATGGTTATGTTGGCGCATTCGAATGAAAGCTTTCTGAAGATCATTTAAATGTGTTTGGTGGTGCTTCGATTTGACCATAACGTCATCGATATATATCTCAACGACTGTGGCAATCAGGTTATGAAAAATGGTATTCATAGCACGTTGATATGTGGCACCGACGTTCTTAAGTCTGAAAAGCATGATGACCCATCCGTAGGTCTCGAGTGCCCTAGGGTAACGAAAAACAGTTTTGTGGACATCAGCCTCAGCAATGAAAATCTGGTTGTAACCAGCATGGCTGTCCATGAAAGATAACATATCCTGGTTTGCTGCAGTGTCGATTAACAAATCTGAAATTGGCATTGTATATTCGTCTTTAGGGGTTGCCTAGTTCAAATTACGAAAATCAATGCAAATACGTAGACCACCACTTTTCTTTAAAACTGGGACAATATTCGCCAACCATTCGACGTATCAAGCTACTCGAATAAAACCAGCTTTTAAAAGTCAAATGAGTTCATTTTTTATGCCGAGCTAAACTTCGATCAAGAATCATCGGGGGGGGAGGGGGGGTTGACGGAAAGGTTTACAACCAACCCTTATGCGTAATTCGTGCTCGACGAGTGTTCAATCCAAGCCAGGCATCTAATGGTAACTCCAAGGGAAACAGTCTTTAAATTCTTTAAGCAATTTACAAAGCTCAGCTTTCATAGGTTGGGGCAACAAAGAACTAACAAATAAAGGGGTCATCGACCGTTCCAATGTTTATTTCGTCTAATGGATCTTTGACTTGGGATCGACTATCTTCAAGCTCGACTGGGACAGCTTGGACTTTATCAAGTGATATGATTGGACTGTTGTCTCATTCGGCAAAGAACTCTACTAAGTTCACACCAGAATTCGGTTGCTTGGAAATAGTATACCAATGGCCCAGCAAGCGTTCCATGATAGATGAAACTGCAGCTGGTGTCTATCCTGTTTGGTATCAGGCATCAGGATCGTCAATTAGGTTAGCCAACTCGAGTATCGCTGAATCCTTCTGAACAGTCTCGGTGCCAACCTCGATGGTTTTCAGAACTGATATCCGAGTTGACCGTCTTTCTTCTTGAAACCTTGCAGGGTGATGTAGCTGACATGACCATCATAATAACGAGCTTGAATCATATTAGCTTCGAACAGCTAATTGTCAGCCGGATGAACTACAATCGATTTGCCGTCTCAAAAGATAAGGACTTGATATAATGACGAGGGGATGCAGCCGATTTGGTGGATTCAGTCACGACCAAGTAATGCATTATACTCAATCTTTGAATCGACTATTAAAATCGCGGTCATGTGATTTCGACCTGTGATATTCACCTCTAAAGGAAGCACTCTCTTAGTCTGAGATTTGTCGCCGACAAAGCTGCTCATGGTTATCCTGATGGATTGAGTTCGTCTTTGGAGCTATGTAATGCTTTCATGATAGAAACGGGCATGATGTTGACTGTTGCTCCACAATCGACAAAATTTTTGGAAATCGAATATCGTTCAATATGGGATGTGACATACAATGACTTCAATGATGGGGATTAACGGATGAAGAACGACGAAACAGTTCGATGAAAGCTGCTTTTAAGTTTATCCTCTTTGCTTATTTGCTCAGTTTTTGCATGGCCTCTACGGTAATGACGTCACCATCTAGGAAATTTGGTTGGGATGTGGTTGGTCTGAATTTTGCAGGTAAGACATGAACCATGCTGATTTCTATGTTATCGATGACCAAATGGCTTATCAGGTCATGATCTTCGTCCTCTGGATTTTCGGGCGAGATGTCTTGCTCATGGGCATTACTTGATTGGCCATCTTCGGTTGCAGCGAAAACACGTTCATACGACATATCTGTCGGAGCTATTTCATTCTAAATTTTGACCACTGGCTCGCTCGGCTTTGGGACTTGGTCTTGCGCTTGTAAAGCCTTGTGAGTCTGCTCCTGGTATGTGATGCGGGTGTCTCTTGTGTCCAAATAAGCATCTAAACGTGCCACGCGGTCTTTTTCATTGGTCACAATGCTGAAGAAGGAAACAGCTGAGAAAACTTCAAAATGGTACCATAGATTTTGGAGGTCCTCCAGAGAGAAATGAAGATCGACAGTATCAATATCAGTATATGGTTCTACCTCAAAGCAGAGAACTCAGGCCTCGCGTATATGTTGGAACCTAGCCTTCATTCCTAAATCTGACCACTTTTGGATGATTTGTTCGGCATCGGGGCAAGTTAACGTCATATCAAGATACTCTTGACATGTTTTTGGCAGGCCGTACAAGTCATTAGCCAAATACTTCTTGTGAAACTCCTGCATGTATTCCAAAGCCTCACCGAGAAATGGCGGGTGGCGATTCCGTCTGACTTTAATTAATGGCTCTTGTGGGGGTAGCGGAGGAAGTTTGCTTTCGGCTTCTTTCCAGAAGTGCTCGAGGTGAGCTTTCATCTCCCCATGCCGAATAAGAAGTTTGATTCGCTTATCTGATTCTTCAATTGTGGTTTCAAAATCGTGATCGATTACATTATTTCCTTGAAGCAACTCGGTCATGATTGTGGGAGGTTGTCAGTAATCTTCGTTACCCACCGTTTCTTTTAACTACCATTTGGTAGATGGTAGCCTGGGCTGCTCGTCGGCGAACCATACAGTCTATTCTTTAGCGGTGACATTTTTGCGATTTGGACAACGCGGTATATGCATCAGTAAGGGAGTTGTAGCTATACCAACGCTGGTCGCATGATTCAGGTGGCTCAAAATCAAGTCGTCGTCTCGCTGAAAATGGCTTGTTATTCTGTGGTTGAGGGTCAAGCCTATCGAAAACTTTCTAACATTAGCCTGCACAGAGCACTTTTTGAGATGTTACCACAGCTGCAAGCGCCAGTTGAGGTGTTTCAGCCCAACATGGCTTTTCCTTCAGCTCAGTTATGATGACGTTTGATTAGCACCGACTACATAAAACCATCGGCCTATCAGTTTCCTCTGTGCTAGAGTTCGATATTGACTTGACATAAGCTGGGTTTGAAAAGTATCTGGTGGCTCGTTCAAAGATAGATCAATTTTCAATCGTGGCCGAGAGTTCTAGTTAGGGACGACCTGCATCGGGATGAACTTGGTTTTCCCTTTTCTCTTGTCCTTGGGTAGATGAGCATTTACCATGCTTACCGTCGTTGAGGGGAAATGATAGGAGTCAACGATCATTGGAGGTTTCTCGAGAAACTTAAGTTTGCCATGGTCGATCCAGCTTTGGATGGCACGACATAATTATTTGTCGTATGCTTGTTTGAATTGTGGTCTTTGCAATACGTCTTTCCTTTCAAATCTTCGACCTTGGGAATATTATGCCCAGGCCAAAGCTTGACGATTTTTGCAAGTAACAACTGGTCGAAGATGGCGTTGGCCTTGGTGATGTCGAAAGTGTAGACCTTTGACGTTTTGACGATGGCTTCCACAGAGGCCGAGCGGGTTTTGACATCTTTGGAATTAGCATGAGCCAACGCTTTGCATACGTATGGTTTGTCAATTATTATCTCGACTCTTTGACTTCGACCGATGCATAACTTACCGTTGGGTTTTTGTAGATCGTCCCTCAGGTTGGGGACTTCGAGATTTTCTCTTCTCAAAGAAAATAATCATATTGCTCAACATGTTGTTCGTACATATCTCGGAAGTTTACCCCCAAGAATTTCTTTTTGTACTCCACATCCAGGTCATTCAAGGCAAGCTTAATAAGCTCGACTTCAAGGAGGGGTACTCGGCACCAGTTTTTGGCCGATTTAAACCTCGTAAGATATTCCATTGGTGACTCGTCGGATGATTGAGCCATCTTGGCTAAAGAAGAAACTGACATTTCCATCCCTAGCTGATAGAATTGCTCATGAAATTTCTCGACTAATTCCTCCCAGCTTTGGATGGAGTTGGGTGGGAGGTTGATGTACCATGCGAACGCTAAGCCGGTTAACAAGAAATTGAATAGTCATAATTTATGAAAATCATTGTTAACATCTCCACATTGAGCTGTGAATCGAGCCACATGTTCTAATGAGGACAAGGATGATTCTCCAGCGAAATGGCTAAAGTCTGGAATCTTGAATCATGAATCGAGCCACGTTTTCTACAAAGGCTGGAAATGGGTGAATGAATTTTGGGAACTTCGCCCCTTTTTTTAAGGTCGAATCAATCATTCTCTGGACCTCGATCATGTCAACAGGCACCGCTTCAGCTCTTTGGTCGATTCTGACCGATATGCTGCTTGGTTCGCCATTTTTTCCAAGTCAATCATTATGGGCCGAGCAGATTCTGTCTTGGCCTGTATCACTGGCAAAGGATTATTCTTTAGAAAATGAGGCTGCCTGGATCGATCAGCGTGTCCAATTTTGCGGACCTTATTAACCAGAACTTCAAGCAATCTGTTGTGCACAGAGCTATTATCACGCATCTCTTCAAGTACACTTTTTACCTCTCGACTAAACATTTGCTTAAACTGCCAGGATTGTTCTTCGAATCGTCGCCAAAGAAAAGACCTAGATGGTGGATCAGAGGCCTCATCATCATCATCGTCATAATCTTCCACTAATCCTTCAACAAAAACACCTTTTCTCGACGTGTTGTACTTGTGGCTTCAGGTGTTACGGCAGCAGGAAGATTATGTGCCTATGACAAGCCATCTTGTCCTGGGCTTTTGGATTGTAGGTGGAAGATTAGTTGTTGACTTACCTATGACTGTTTTCTTTTTTACTGACCGTGTTTCAATGGTCATGAACTTCGTAGCTTTAGCACTCTATCCCACCGGGCGTGCCAAAATGTTGACCCTAAAAACTACCAAGCCTATGTAGCGCGCAGGCCAAGTAATTAATAAGCTAACTACGTCCTTTAGTTGTGTACGGGGCGTGCCAACTTGTCAGCCGGGGAGTAAAATATGTTGATATGGCATTGGGCGCGCTGTTGACTTCTTGATCTTGCGATTGCGGTCGAGGAAGGAACACGTCTCGGCCTTCAGGTTCAAGAGCCTGAAGACAAGGCAGCTAGTTCTTCGAAGTTCACAAATCGTCAGCACCAGGTTCAGTCTCGGTAATTATATTCGTGAGAGTATAAGTACGCCGAACTGGTACCAAACTATATGGACACAAATACTCGAAAAAGATAAATATCTTGATTGTAAATGTGGTTTGACCGTCGGAATGCCAAACTCTAAAATGTACTTGCGAATATCCAATCATAAAATAAAACTCGGCTTTCAATGTGCCGAGCCTAGTAACATGGTAACATCTCACTTCGCCGAGAAGGCTTTCAATGTGCCCTTCTGCCTTGTGGTCTTGTGCCATTTGAGGATGATGGTCCACGATATTCCATTCCTATTCAACAAATTAATCTTGATAAGATATCAGCTAATGTATTGTCACTACCTTTTATATGTTAAAAAATTAGCTTAAAACCATTTCCTGTAATTGAATCAACAAAATTAACCCATCTTCGGGCTGCCTATTTATTAGCATGTATCTTGTTATAATGAGAAACTATATTTTGACAATCTGTTCTAATCATAAATACTTCATTATGTAAAAATAAAGAAAATGCTGTGCGTTAATTATTCCTAAAATTTCTAAATCTGTTGATAGTAGTCTTGACTGTACATTATTAAATTTTCCTGATGAATATCTACAAACTTGTTCGTCAGACTTAGGTGACTCCTTGTGCTTTTTCTGGTATAGTATACCTGCACATTCTAATGATAAAGCATTTGTTTTGACTATTTTGTAACTATCATCTAATGGTAATATTAATGGCTTGAGTTGAGTAATTTCTTTCTTTATATTTTGAACTAATTTAATATCTTCACTATTAAAATATTTTTGTCCTGTTTTGCTAGTTTTACTATGTAATACTGCTATTTTTCTTCCTAAATCAGGGATAAAATTTCTTGCATAATTTAACAATCCTAAAAATGCTTGTAACTGTTTTTTGTCTTCTAACTTATCTGGAAATTCTAAGACCTTTTTAGTTATATGATCTTGTAATAGTATTATGCCTCACTTGATATACATTCCTAAAAATTCTATATCTTGTTTTTCTAATGTTATTTTATTCTTGCTAATCACAATTCCATTATTGATAAATTCTTGTAAAACTATCTCTAAGTGCTTTCTATGTTCATTTCTATTTTTACTATGTACTAAAATATCGTCTACATAAACACTACAAAAATTATCATGTTTCTTGAAATTTGATCCATCGTTCTTTGCAAGATCAATAGAGCATTTTTAAGTCCAAATTGCATAACAAGCCACTCAAAATGTCCTTCTGGACAAGTAAAAGTTGTCCACTCAATTGATTCTTCTGCTAATCGTATTTGCCAAAATCCTGATTTACAATCAAATTTACTAAAATATTTACTCTCTTGAATTTTATTTATAAGCTCATCCTTATTTGGTAACTTATAACTATCTTCATATGTATTATCATTTAATCTCTTGTAATTATAAACTATTCTAGCATTACCTCTCTTTAGTTCTGAATGTTTTCTCACAATAAATATTGTTGATCTATATCTAGACTTAGAGGGTCTAATTACTTTTAAATTTAACAACTCTTTTATTTGTTGCTCAAACTCTTGTTTATCTATTAAACTACAAGGCATATCAGCTGTCTTTATGGTTAAATCTGGATTAATTATATCTAATTTTGCTAGTATTTATTTTTATTCCAATGTAACTGTGGGTCTTCTCCTATAATTCTAGTTTGTTCTGCTAATTGTAACAATTCTTCTAAACTCTTTGGTCTATCTAACTGTAATATTTCTATAGGGTTTCCTTCTTCTAAAATCGGATATTCATGTTCAAATATTACTTCATCAAACTCTTCTATATTATTATGCTCATCATTTTCTTTTGAGTTCTGTAAATAATAACTATCTTGGCCACTAGACTCTTCAATACTTACGCTTTTGTATGCTTCTATAGTATTACTTTGATCAGTTATTGTAATGCCTCTTTTGAAAAATGTTATGTTAGGATTCATAAATAAAAAACCTTGCAAAATTTTCAAAAAGTTTAATCCTAAAATAAATGGATATGATCCTACTGGTGAAACAAATGTTAGTGGTAAATTAAATTGTTGTTTTTCTACTTTAATAAACTCATTATTAATACAATGTGTTAGGTAAACTGGTCTCTCATCAAACTCTGTTATTCTCACTGGTTTTGCTAATTATTATCTATATTTTTCTGGTACTAACTCTTCTCTTATGACACTCTTTGTACTCCCTGTATCTATCATAGTTGTTGTTTGTATCTTATGTTTTTTTGCTAATTCTATTTCACAATTTATGGTAATTAAAGAACTATTTTTTGGCTTTTCTATACTATAAACAATATTTCCTAATATTTCAATATTTTCTTGTGATTATGCTGAATTAATTTCTAATAACTTATTATTATAACACTTTTCGCACAATATTGAATATATATTATAATATTTATTTGCAACTAATTTACTGCACTTATGACATTTTTCTGGCCAACCTAAATTAATGTATTTATATTCTTCTTCATGTTGTTCTTCTCTGAATGCACACATATACTCTTCTAAATCACTATTTGTGCTACTTGAATCTTCCGAGTCTGAATCTATCCTGTTAATACTCTCTATACTATAAATACTCTCATTATCACTTAAATCATCTAAACTATATATTGACTGTATATCCTCATCATCTTCTAACTTAAACAACATCATCAAATGTATTTTATCTCTCGACTGTTTTCCTAATTTTGGACATTTAGGTCTAATATGTCCAACTTCTCTACATGAATAACATTTACAACTACTCTTATCTTTTGGTGCTTTATATTTTCTAATCCAAGGTCTGCCACTTCTTTTCCTAAATTGTTTTGGAATATATTTTCTCTTATTATATGTTCTTGAAGGTCTTATGTTGTTTGTATGGTTTATATGATTTATATTTCTATTTGTATATTTTCTTATGCTTATTCTTTTTATGACAACCATATTGTTATGGTAAATCTATATTTTTACAGCTCATGTAAAATTGTTTCTTAATCTGCCTTCTAGCTTTTATTTGGCTACACTCATGTCTAAGTATGTCATATACATGTTGAATTTTAGGTCCTATTGCAATATCATTTCTCTTTGGATGCTTTTGTCATTCATTCCAAATCTTTTCTCCTATTGGTTCTTTTATTTTTGTTATATAAGTATCTAATAAATTAATATCACTAATTCTACCTGTTCTTCCTAAATATTTAAAGAAATATGTTGTATACTCAGCTATATACTGTAAATCACAAATTTTTAATTGTTCTAAATTTCTAATTGCCCTTATTTGTTCTTGTTCACCTCTGCCATCTAACCTATTATGATCTAAAAATTCTTGTTTAATCAAAGTAACAAAACCATCAATATTAAAATGCGTTTTGGCTGCCTGATGTTGTTCTGAATTTTGAACTTTCCATGACTGGAATAATAAAAAACTAATCCATCTAAAGTATGCTCAAAGTAATCTAACATATTTTGTGAATTACTAAAATCTAACATTAATGCCGCATGTACGCAACCTTTTTCCCATCTCTCAATTGTTTTCTCTCAATCTTGTGCATCTACATTATCTAAGTTTAATATATTACCAGCTATATTAATTTGTTCTAACCCTGTCAAATATGGAATCCTATTTCTTCTAGGTGGTTTTATCATACTTTCGTCTATGTAATCTACTCTTGCTTTTTCATTATATTTTTCATTTGTTGGTCTCAAAAATTGTTGATCAGTTCTACTTGAGTGTCTTGGATTTTCTAATTCTGATGTACTACTTTCTTTTGCTAGATTACATTCTTCTTTCAATTTTAATAAATTATCATATTCTTTTGGTCCTAAAATATGTTCTACTCCTATTTCTAAAATTAATTTTTTTATCTCTTCATCTGAAATTCTATGTAGTCTTCTTCATCTAAATGATCAATATCTTCTATAAACTTATCTATAATATGATCAAAATCTTGCTCAACTAAATTAATATCTAAATTATCAAAAGTCATATGAATACTCTCATTTTCGATCTCACTCTCATCCTCTTCTATATTTTCAGTTTCTTGTAATTACTAAACCTAATTGTTGCGTTACCTGTACTAGTTTCATATATTTGTACTTTATCTGGTTGTTTATTTCTTGTTACTCGTAAATTAGGTAATATCCACTGAGTTCCTTCTAAAAAGCTATTATCTACGGGTTTTGCTTCTATCATTTTTACATGTTTACTACCAAATGTTTGAACTAAATTTTAAAATTCTAAATTAAACTTATGATTATATTTATTAGACACTTTACTAATATACATTAAGCTAATACACAAATTTTTATACTCTCTTTTCATATTATAATTTTTTGTTCTTATGATTACTTTAATATATTTACTAAATTCATTAATTGTCATAACATAATTTGGAATACAACCTATGACTGCTAAGTTTGAACTTAAGTCTACTTCAGTTGTTGCTATTGCTACTTGTTGGTGATTATCCCATCTATCGTCATATATATATATATACACATACTAATGCTTTTGTGCCGACTTGTGCTCTGGTTAATCCTGCTATTCCATTTAATATTGTTCATATGTGAATCTGACTGAAATGTGATTTTCTCAAATGCATAACTGCTTCCTTACTAATTAAATTAAGTGTAACTTCTTTATCGATTCAGCTAACTTCATGTTGACTAATGCTACTTACAATTCTACTTCTGTTTTCAAATAAACCTAATTGGTACAAATTATATTTATTTTTCTGTGTTCTCTCAAAACCTCTTCGAATAAATTTTGTGCTTCTTCTTCATTTGGATAAATATCTTCAGCTCTAACTACTTCTTTTCCTTTTTTCCTAAAGAGTTCCATTTTCTATTATCAAAATGATTTATCTTAGGTCTTCTAATATTATTATTTTTATTTAATGGTGGAAGTGATGAACATGATTTATCTTAGGTCTTCTAATATTATTATTTTTATTTTAAATTTTCTAATTTATCTAGCAAAAATGGTGGAAGTGATGAACATGTGTTATGTAAAACTTGGTTTATTTCTACTATTTGTTCTTCAACTTGATCTAATTTTTCAACCAAACTTAAAACTAATTGAATAATTAAATTATTTTTCCTAATGGGAATATTACTACTAGCTACTTGTGTTGAAAAATTTGTTAACCCTACTGGTTCTTTATCTAGCTTACTAATTTCTTTCAAAACTTGGATATATTTTCTGCTAGTTCTAGAATCGGTCATTAAACTAATAATCTAGCTATTTTATTATGCAACTTATCTACTTGTTCACTCAACTCTTTTTGCACTAATTGAATTTTTTGAACTTCTAATTTTAACTGCTCAACTATTTCTAATGATCTAAGTTCTACTTGCTTAGGCTTACTATCTATGAGGTCAATAAGCTCTTTTATCTCTCTTTGGCTAGGAAACCTTTGAATATTTTTATTATTATCTTCTAACTAGGATGTAATATAATCTAAATTTTTCTAATTATTTTTATGGAATTTTTCTGAAAATACTCTAACAACTGGTTTAACAAATTATTATGCTTATCATTTTCTAATTTTATATTTTTTTCTTGACTAATAATAAGATCTACAATACTATTGGCTTGTGGATTTTCTTCACTATGCAAAATATGATTATGCTTTCTCAATGGAAAATAACAAACTAAACTATTTTGATCTAATGTTATTTTTCTTTTTTTGAGGTTCACTAATTTCTAAATTAAAATAATCTATCATATACTACAGTCTACCTTTCTCTAGAGTTACGGCTAACTGGTTCCTTAGAAACACTCTTTCTTCTCTCAATGTCTCTAAAACTTGCTATGTTGCTCTTTTTGCTTCTAACACTTTATGCTGCAATTCGGTATTATTATATTTACTAATAAATGAAGGATGTTCAAGATAACCAAGATAAAACTTCTGCTTCTTCAAAGTCCTGCTAATTCTTTTGGATATGTATGTTAATCTTCTCTCTATGCTAGTTATAGTGGGTGTCTGGGACAATAAATACCTGGTGGTTGTGGTTGGCAAGGTCTACAAGGACAATAATATTTGTTGTTCATACAAAATAAACAAGTGTGATATCAGTTGTGTTAATGACTTCCGTCCTCAAGGTACTTCACTATTATAATTATACTATTAAAATGCTAAATTTGGCTCTGATACCAAAATCAGACAGTAAGCCCGACTAAATAGTCGGATGACCATTATAACAACTAGACATAAAACCTTGCACTTAGAACTCGACATGTTTCAGCATGACGGTCACTCACAATGCAAGTATAAGGCCTTAACGGCTGAACTCAGAGGTACCCTGGTTAATGTCTAGTTATTTGTATGGCAAACATTCAACTAACAGAGTGCTCGAACAAAGTATGATCGTCAGTTTAGCAGGTTAATAATATAACTACAATAGTGTTTCCCTATTTTGGACTAGAAGTCTAATTAAACAAACACGTTAAAGAAAGAAAAGAAAACTTACTTAAGACTTGGAGATTACTTGAATGTGTACACTTGAACTTTTATTGATATATAGAATGTTTACAAAGATAATTGTTTTCAAGAAAGTGTTTTTCAAGGAAGTGTTTACAAGGTTGCTAAGAAGACTACATATGCTTGAGAGTATGAAGATGGTGTGAGTATATGGTGAGAGTAGGGTGTTCAAGTATCTTGTACAATGAATGAAACTCCACTTATATAGACTGAATGAGGATACAATGGTATTAAAATTATTTATAAGTAAATGGTGTGCACATCTCTTTGGTACTTGTCATTTGTCACTTTGCTTCTACTGTTCCTGAAATTGTCAGCACTGTTTCTAAAACGTGGTCTGACTTTTACTTTGCATGTGAACTTGTTTGTCTCCTTCTGCATGTGAATTTGCTCCATGGTTTGTCTCCTGGAGCCCATACCTTTGTCATTTTTGTATTTATTTTCATGTGAACTCTGCTAAATGTTGGAAGTTAGAATACTTTGCCTTTTTCTGTCAAGGGTAACCTTGGCATTTTTGAAATTATTTGTCCTTATGGTTAAATGAAAGTTTCTCAGGGGCTTTTGGTTAGTTTTTCAAAAAAAAAAAATTACTAATAATCCAAAAAAATTCCCAAAAGATTCCCAAAAAAAAAAAACTTAAATTGTTTTTCAATAAACACGCAAGTATATTGTTCATTCACCACACCACACCACAACTCAATATTCATTTTTACTATATATCCTATATTTTCTTTCTTCATCCCAAATCCTTTTGTTACCAAGAAAAATGAATGAGAAGTCAAACTGGTCAATTGGGGAAGACGTTGCTTTACTTCAGGCTTGGGTGCTTGTTACTTATGACCCGATCATGGGAAATGAGATAATAGTGCAACACATGTAGAATAAGATTCATGCACAATTTGTCGAGCAGATGCAAAGCAAATCCCAGAGTGAATAGTCTATGTCGAATAGGTATAGGCATCTGCATAAAGATTTGAAAAGCTTGACCATAAGCCCTTGCAAAAGCGGAAGGAATTTATCTAAGTGCCGATAATCTAGCCAATGTGGTAATATTATTTTATTATTAATAAATTATAATGTTATTAATATGTTATTATTTTGACTTTTGTTATGTAAATTTTTATGTTGTTTCATTTTAATTTTTTTCAGCAACTACAAGCACAATTTGGTTCAAGCTTGATAACAAGAAATTATTCACAAGATACGAATGTTGGAACATTGTGAAGCATACTTCGAAGTACAAAGTTTTGCCTAGAGGTTCACAAGCAGTGTTCTAAAAATCGACATAGGCAGCGCCTTGGCGCTGGGCGATAGAGACCCGCATGGATTTTGGCCAAATTGAAGGGGAAAATCGGGTAAGGGTTAGGCGGGAGCCTAGGCGTTGTCTGGTGGGTTAGGCAGGAGCCTAGGCGCCTTCTAGGCGGTCTAGGAAACTGTCTAGGAAGTCGTCTGGGAGAAACCAAGAAAACTGAAATAAGTCCCCTTGAGACCGATACCGGCAATACAGCTGCGTGAATGACAACTCTTCAACAACATCAAATATCACCATAATGATGAATGGGGTGCTTCGCATCAAACTTTCTCCGCGACGGGGTAACTGTTGTAGCTAAGGGGATGTAAATTTTGAACCCAGATTGTGAGAAAGAGGGCTGAGAAATATGGTCTAAATCATCTGATGATTGCGTGCAAAAGAGAGAGGGGAAAGAGAGAGAGATGTGAAGAAGGGAGAAGAAAGTCAATCATGAAAAGAAAAAGAAAGTGGGTTAGCCCAATTTACTAAGCATAAAGTAACCCATTTTTTAATTGGGGTAAACAATAATTGGTCCATTTTATTATGTACTAGTATTTGCCTACACACTTTGTGTGTAAGAATGCTTTATTAAAAAAAAGGGAAAGAGAAAGTGAGAGAGAGAGAACGTGGGTATGAGTGGAAGGTTTTTTTTTTTTTTTTTATGTTAGATATATCTTAACATCACCGGTAGGTGATGGTTCAATAAAAAACAGTGAAATTGGGATATGTGAAATTACAATTTTACCCATCATTTTTTTGGTGTGATAGAACACTAAATAGTCTTTTAGCCCTCTTTTGGTTGAGATAAGTAGTATTTATACATTACAAATTTATAATTTAGATAAGTAGTATTTATACATTATAAATTTACAATGTAAATATGCTTCTATTTTACATTTTATTTTTATCAAATTTCCAATATAAGATAATTATAGTTTTTTATAAGTGTAAATAGGCACTTATTAATATGATATTTTTAACAAATTTACTTAAATCCGCCTAATTCGCCTAGGCGACTAGGTGCTAGGCCCCTGCCCATGCTCGACTAGCTTCTAGCGTCTAGCGTCTTTTAGGACCATGTCCACAAGTTAAGTATGAGACTCCATTGCACGAATCAACTACTAAAGAGTCGCCATTGAAGACCTCATTGAATCGGTCGCACAAACTGAAGAAACCTCGAGGCCCCCTGAAAATTAAGAAGGCTATTAAAAAAAGCTGCAAGAGGGAGTTATTCGAATAATGATTATTCAAAATTAGTTGACGAATTGGCTCACCTACATGCACTGAATATGAAACGAGATAGGTTAACATATGAGCAAGACACGACTATAGATGAAGCAAAGCGAGAGAAAGAGAGTTAAATATGCAAGAAAGACAAGAGGAGAAGGATCAGGAGACTATGTCCTGACGCCTCGACGACGAGTCTCCTAATTCAAAACATTTTTTAAGAAGTGAAAAAAATCGAGTCATGAGCAGAAGGTTATTCGAGGAAGATGAGGAAGTTTCATACACTTCAAGGGAAGATAGGCTGAGATACACTGATTTTATTCTCTAGGTTAAAATTAATTATGTTTGTTGTAATACTATGCTTTTCCCTTGTATTTGAAAGGTTTTTTAGCCAAAATGGTCCCTGAGATTTGCATAACACATCACTTTGGTCCCTGAAATTGAAAATCAATAGAAATTATCCCTGAGATTGTCCACCATCCATTATTTTGGTCATTCCGTTAAGTGTCCCAGAGCTCTTGGCCGGAAGTTTGGACAACTTTCAAAGCTTCGTAACTCAATCGTTTCTTAACCAAATTCGACCCATAATATATCAAAATGAAGATAGGAAAGTGTACAATAAGATTATATCTATTTGGAAGCCCAATGGTTACTGGAGATGGCTGGAAAATAGCCTGAAAGGTGACTGGTCCGCAAGAAAAGTGGAAAACTCGACGGAAACTGGGTAAACTTTAAACGTTCATAACTTCTTCAATACTAAAAAAAAATCGAGTGATTCAAAAATGAAAATCATACTTTTCGACGAGACAAAGAGCATAGTACCTTTTTCGAAGGATAATTCGTAGTGATTTGGCTGGAAAACGGCTTGAAAGTTGTTGTCTTGGTCGTCGAGTTAGCCACTTTTGAGCCGTTTTCCGGCCAAACCACGGTGAGTTAGTCGTCTTGTCGAGAAGTATGATTTTCGTTTTTGAATCACTCGATTTCATTGAGTATTGAAGAAGTTATGAACATTTAAAGTTTACCTAGTTTTTGGCGAGTTTTCCTGTTTTCATGCAGACCAGTCACCTTTCAAGCTATTTTCCGGCCATCTTCAGCAACCATTGGGCTTCCAAATAGGTATAATCTTGTTCTACACTTTCCTATCTTCATTTTGATATATTATGGGTCGAATTTGGTTAAGAAATGATTGAGTTACGAAGCTTTGAAAATTGCCCAAACTTCCGGCCAAGAGCTCTGAGACACTTAACGGAATTTTTAACAGAATGACCAAAATAATGGATGGTGGACAATCTCAGGGACCATTTCTATTGATTTTCAATCTTAGGGACCAAAGTGATGTGTTATGCAAATCTCAGAGACCATTTTAGCTAAAAAGGCTATTTGAAATAATATATTGGAATTAGACTTTATTGAGAAATAATGACATATATGTGGAGGATAAGGCCAAGAAAACATAAAGAAGAAAATAAAAAAAATATATGTGAATAGTAATCGCATTTGTCTTTGTCCTCCCTCTTCCAAATGGATGGACTTGCACAAAAACAGTAAGAATAATTTCATTACACTTGCCCTTGTCTTGTCCTTACCATCCTAAAACAAGTAAACTTGCTCTAAATAGACCCAATCTAACCCAGGCCAACCCAGTTCACGTTAATTTTTATAATTAATTAGTCCAAATCAAATCGCGCTTATGTATCATACGTGTCGTTCTAGTCATATATAAACGAGCCACCTAAGATATCCAGAAAGTTCCCAACTAATGTTTATTATAGCCACATATAATAAATGTTTTCGTTTCCTAAAGAGGTAAGATGGTCATAAATTTAGTGTGACGTCATGACCAGAAGCAAGGAGGAAAAAATTGTATAAACTAGTATGAGTTGACGCATGCAAAACTCAATTACACGCAGCATGATTACTTGGGACCATATGGATATTACTTTATAATTGTGGACGAAGGAACACAGAAAGTTGAAGATTTGCATGCACTGTCACTTAAACCAAACGTCGACCACAAATGCATAGATCTCGTATGATCTATTATAAAACAAATAATAATAGTGTTCAGTACTTAATCCATGCACGGTACGTAGAAATTAATCAGAAATGATATCCACACGATCGAGGTTAGTTGGAGCTAAATTATGAATACATATAGCAGAAATTTCATAATACATGTTCAGGTACGTAGTCGATACACCAAATAAAAATTAAGTTGGTGAGTCAAAGCCTACAACGGAATGACAATTGATCTATTAGTATAAATTCTCCACAAGCAAACCTGCCTTATAGTTATGACAAGTGTATGGTCACCTCACCATATTAAGTATATAGGCTTACTACGATTTAAGTACACGTCTTAACCTCGACGAGGATTTTGATTACATTATCATATAATTATGACGTTATAAAATTATATATTGAGGCATTTTGATTTGGATTAGATTTTCATTAGCTAAATTATTTTTTAACTTTATATGTGCGTACGTAGGTCACTTGATTAGGAGCGGCACGTAATCACCACCAAATTTTGAATGCCTTGTAAATTAGAGTAATTTAATTAGGATATTGTCAAAATTATCAATAAATTGTTAACGTTTCACTAAATCATGTATATATACTTATAGTTTTGCTCCTTTCTAACTTAAAGGTCTCGGGTTCAAATCGTAATAACAATCTCTTTGCAAAGTACAGGTAAGGTTGTATACAATAAATGTTCTTCCTCCCTCCTCCACCGATCTTGAAAAACGAGGATCTTTGTTGGCTTGGGATAATCCTTTACTCAACTTAATTTTAAGAAAATTAGTGTTTTTCATAATAACGTTACTATTATTTAGTAGAAAGCAGCCAGTTATTGTTGCCTACCGTCTTGCTGCTCTCTTAACTTTGTTTTGTGAAAATCCTCGTTGATTCGAGAAACTTAACTGCCTGACATCCTCTCTGATTTATTGATGGAAGAATGTAATAGATGATCTATCTTTGCCCTGCTATTTGTTGTAGGATCTTGTTTTATGAAGGAATTTGAGGTTTCATTATAAAATTAATTGATAATATCCAGAATAATACAACTTATTGATAAATCTATGCTAGGTCTCCCTTACATAAATATGAGATTCATTCTCAATACCCTCTATCATGTGTGGCGAACTTTTAATCCTAACACGTGAACAACACAAACGAGATGATGTGAAGCATGTGTGTCTGGCGAGTTTTCAAGCCTAATACATGAACGACACAAACGAGGTGACTTGGAGCATGTGTGCCCCCATTGGGCTTTACATATGGGGCAACCTGCTCTGATATCATCAAAGAAGTTGAGGTTTTATCATAAAACTGAGTAACAATATGGAGAGTAATATAACTTACTTATACGTTAATACAAGATCCAAGAATCCATCGCTTAAATAATAGAAAGAAAAAAAGGTAGAAGGTAAGCCAATGTGACATCCACTTGTTCTTTTAAACTTTGTATGGCCATGCAAGTCCACTATCAATATCACCGATATTATCCAAACTTAATAAACTTAACTACATATTACTAGGTGTTGGGTTTTATCATAAAAGTTTTCGGTGGTATTAGAGGTGGAAACTCCTATTTATAAGTCGTATATTATTTTGTCATATGCTTGATTTGGATCCTGTTCTCTAACACTGTTACACGCCCTGTCACAAATGTCCCTCAAAAGAAACCAATTCTCACATCGGGAACTGATCAACTCATTATATACCCACACAACGTTTTGAAGCCCCAATTATTCAGTCAATGCCCTTAAGTTAGAACTAGCACAACTTTCTGAAAGCTCAACTTACGGGAGCACATCTATCGGAGTCTAGTAAATCAGGCCCATGATATGTCGAGATAATGGCCTGCTATGATACCATGATAAACTTTGTAAACTCATGCAAGTCCACCACCAATATATCGTTAATGTCCCAACTTAACCGCCTATTACTAGCATGTTGTCCAATATCCTAGTGGAAGACGGGTTCGGTTTCCACTCATGCATCTCGGGTTCGAAACCTTTAAATTATTGTAATAGTTTCGAACCCTCTCCTTCACTTAATAATAATACATTTTAAAAAAATACTTTAAATTATTTAAGTACATAAAACTAACTGTAATGTATTATCAAAATTATCAAAATATAAAATCTCACATCTACGTATAGGCCTGGCAATTCCTGACACGACCTGATAAACCGACACGAAATTAACAGGTGTTCGAGTCGACACGATAACAAATTGAGTCGTTATCGGTTAATCCGATAAGCACCTGTTAAGATAACGGGTTGGTTCGGGTATACACGTGGGTAACACGATACACGATAAGTAGAATATTAATTTAATAATTTTATAACCCTAAAAAAATACTATAATAATTATATATATTAATTTGACAATTTTATACCCCTTAAAACTATAATAATTATATGGGTAAATTACAAAAAACTACTTCAACTATTGGGTCATTAACAGTTTCATACCTCGTCTTTAAAAAATTTCAATGTTATACCTTATCTTCGAATTTGTTGCAATGTCATACCTTCCGTCAGTTGTCTGTCAATTCTTCTGTTAAATGCTGACGTGGCATGCCACGTGGCACACTTTATATTAAAAAATTAATAAAATATTATTAAAAATATTAATTAAAAAATTTAATAAATTCTTTTTTTTTTCTTCTTTCTTTATTTTTTCTTCTTCTTCTTTCTCCTTCTTCTTCTTCTTCTTCTTCTGGGTAGGATGGGGGAAGGGCCGAAACTTTTTTTTTTTTTTTTTATTTATAATATTTAGTTAATATTTAATTAGTATTTTTAATATTTTTTTAAGTTTTTAATAATATTTTATTAATTTTTTAATATAAAGTGTGCCACGTGGCATGCCACGTCAGCATTTAGCAGAAGAATTGACAGACAACTGACGGAAGGTATGACATTGCAACAAATTCGAAGATAAGGTATAACATTGAAAGTTTTTAAAGACGAGGTATGAAACTGTTAATGACCCAATAGTTGAGGTAGTTTTTTGTAATTTACCCTAATTATATATATATATATATATATATATATATATATTAAATTTACTATAATAATTATAATAATTATATATACTATAATAATCATACCCCCAAAATATTAATATATATATATATATATATAGTATACCATTGAACTTGATGGGATATGAATTATACGAAACTAATTTCAATTATCCAACCGTCAAACTTGTTTGTATATGCTTCGAGATCACATCAGCAAAAAATTGCAAAAAATAAACATTCAGAGATCAAGTAACGGGATAAAACTTTTCGACGGTTATAAACGAAAAATCACGATTTAACGGTTATTTTAACTCCGATTTTGATGATTTTTTACAACTACACTCTTTGACCCTATATGAATACAATGAATGAATTTGATCTTCAATTTAAAATATTTACACTAGTGGATACCACAAAATCTTATGTTATACTTAATGAAAGTATGAATAAACTCTTAAGTGTTAGTGAATCTATTGTTTTGATGGGATACGGATTCTACGAAACTAGTTTCAATGATCCAACCGTCAAACATGTCTGTATATACATCGAGATCGCATACGCCAAAAATTGCAAAAAATAAACATTCAGAGATCAAGTTATGGGACAAAACTTTTCGACGGTTATAAAACTTAAAATCACGATTTAACAGTTATTTTAACTCCGATTTTGATGATTTTTTTTACAGCTACACTCCTTGACCCTATATGAATATAATGAATGAATTTGATCTTCAATTTAAAATATTTACACTAGTTATACTTAATGAAAGTATGAATAAACTCTTAAGTGTTAGTGAATCTATTGTTTTGATGGGATACGCATTCTACGAAACTAGTTTCAACGATCCAACCATCAACTTGTTTGTATATGCTTCAAGATCGCATACGCCAAAAATTGCAAAAAAACAAACATTCAGAGATCAAGTAACGGGATAAAAATTTTCGACTGTTATAAACGAAAAATCACGATTTAACGGTTATTTTAACTCCGATTTTGATGATTTTTTTACAGCTACACTCCTTGACCCTATATGAATACAATGAATGAATTCGATATTCAATTTAAAATATTTACACTAGTGGATACCACAAAATCTTATGTTATAATAATTATTTTGGTAAACTTCTCATAATTTGAATGATTTTTAATGTTTGGTTTTTCTATACTTAGTTTATGCGGAAGAGAGTTCTGACGTGGAAAACCTTACTGAAAACATCATCAACATAACTCTTGAAGGCAATAGATCAAGCCAAAGTTCCAATGCAATTTCCTCATGATGATCGATGTAAATTGAAGATTTTGTAAAAGGAATAACATGCAAGCTTTGAGTTCCATTGGTAAGGTTTAAACTTTTGAGAAAGACTTCACAACCTTGAAAACAAAAACTCTTTCATTTTGCATATCCTTGCACATTTAATATTTGTAATAGATTAGTAATGTATGGATTTTTTTCTATTAGGCTCTTATTTTCTAGTATAGATGTAGTACTTAAACGAAAAATGTGTTTTAATGTTTTGAAGTAATATTTATGTGACAATGTGTGGTATGTGCAAATTTAAGAAGAAAAAAAATATTTTTCTTAACGGGTCATAACAGGTTGGGTCACTTTACCCGGGTAAAGTGACCCGACCTGTTAATGACCCGTTAAGATAATGGGTGTGACACGACATGACCCGTTAAGATAACAGGTGTTACACGAACATGACTGACACGACCCGTTTGCCAGGCCTATCTACGTATGACAAAACAATGTACAATTAAGATATGAGGTTTCACTTGTAATATTATCAAGTCTTTTTTTATAAAATCCAACACCAAATAATAAGTGTTTATCCATGAATATTTAAACGTACATACATATCTGCTGCTAAAAAAATATTGAAATGTAGTTTCCAGGGAGTTCCAAAAGGAGATAGAGATCTGGGGTGTATTTTTTTTTTCCTATTCAACAAAAACTTTATTTATTTATTTTTTGGTAAGTGGGATCCAAAAGGATCGCCAACGAGGAACTTTTATTAAAACAAATACACCTTACAAACGAAACAAAGACCCAATTTATTCTTAGAAACAATCAAAGAATGAGCCTAAAAACAAAGAAAACACATAAAAAGAGCCCAACAACAGTGAAACCCAAACAAAAAGGAACAACCGAGAACTATCCACTGTGGTCGTCACCGCCGATCCAAGAATTAGCCAGCCATCCAATCCTCCGTCCACAAACTTAAATAAGAAGTTAAGAGCCAATGGAAGTTGCGCATATATATTAGTTCTTGTATAAAATAAGGGTAAATTACATAGTAGCCCCTCAAGTTTAAGGTCTATTACAACTCCATACAACATCGTTAAAATATTTCACTTTCATACCTCACGTACTATTTTATTTCAAAATAATACATCCGTTACATTTTCCATCCATTGATCCGTTAAGCGATGACGTGGCTGCCACATTTGTGCCACGTGGCTGCCAAATGTGTGCCACGTGGCAAAATAATAATTTTTAAAAAAAACCTAAATCTTCTAAATTAAAAAAAAAAAAAAAAACAAAGCTGAAACCTTATCCCCATCTTCGTCCTCTCTTCTCCCCGCAACCCCCAAACCCTAAAACCTTATCCCCCCTCCTCCTCTCTTCTCCCCCATCTTCATCTTCTTCCTACTGCAACCCAAAGAAAGAAAAAAAAAAAAAAAAAAAAAAAAAAGCCTTTCAGTCCTCCTCCTCCTCCTGTCTCCATCTTTTTTCCCCTGCAACCCAAAAAAAAAAACCCACATTCCGTCTACTGGTTTTTGGTTTTGGGGGATTTCTGGTTTGGAGGTTCAGTTTATTTTTATTTTTATTTAATTTAGAAGATTTAAATAAAAAATTATTATTATTGCCGCATGGCACACATTTGGCAACCACGTGGCACAAATGTGGCAGCCACATCAGCGCTTAACGGATCAATGGATGGAAAATGTAACGGATGTATTATTTTGAAATAAAATAATACGTGAGGTATGAAAGTGAAATATTTTAAAGATGTTGTATGGGATTGTAATAGACCTTAAACCTGAGGGTCTAGTATGTAATTTACCCATAAAATAATGTTTGACAATAGTCTTGTCGTTTAGGGTAAAAGCCATTTAATATGGAACAATACTTGGGTACTGATCAGTCAGTACCCAATTTCACTGACTATCTACGTGGCCCAATAATTTTAGAACATCTGTCAATCCGAGGACTATGCCATCTCTGTAACCAAACAGAAATCGATGCTTTAAACCCGTGACCAAACAATAGTCTTCCTCTCCTCCAGACAAGCCTGCGTAGATCTTCATAGCCGGTCACGGCGGGCGACTTCGTCGGCTCCGCCATCTTCTTCCGGATACAAGCCATAGGCTTCACCAATCTTGTCCTCCACAGCCACGCCGAGCTCGATCTCACTCGCCAAGATGAAGTCGGGTCCTTCACCGGCCTTGCCGCCGACACATAGCTGCAGATTTCGCAGCCGTCATTCGCACTGCAGCAGTTGAATCAACGGTTGGAAGAGGGACTGGGGCGGTGATGGGATAGCCATGGCTTCGAAGATTTGCAGATATCGAAGAGGAAGAGTTCTGTTTGGTATTGGGTTTAAAGAGTTGGTTCTAGTTTGGTTACAAAGGTAGCAGAGTGTTGGGATTAACAGATGTCTTAAAATCATTGGGCCATATAGATGGTCAGTTAAATTGGGTTACTGACTGTTCAGTATCCAAGTATTGTCCTTTAATATGTAAGACAAGTTTATTAATTAATTATCGTATTTGAGATCACAATACCAGACACAATCTTTATATATAAAGCCAATAGGCTCCTTTTAGAGTCACAACTTCACTAAAAATTTTAAGACAAATATGCTCCTAGACAAAAAAAATATGAAAACTAGTCCAAAATAATACAGGGATATTTTCGTCAGATAAATAGTATTTTTTAATAATTAATTTTTTTTATTTTTTTATAATTAGTACTGTACAATAATGTGATTCAATCAATTGTTTATTAAATATTATTTTCTCTATTTTTAAACACGTTCAAAATATCTTAAGAGGCTTGTAGTGTCGGTTATGAAAAAGGTCTTTCGCATGCGCATAATAATACATTTAAAACATGTAAGTCGCGCGTATCACGTCATGAATAAAAAAATGCCTTCTCAAATTGTGGAGTATACGATTTGTTACATATCATCTCAAATTGTGGAGTATACTTTAAATGGCACCTGTCGAGTTAAGTATAAAACTTAGCACTCCTTATTGAGCATATGAATCTTATGCCTATTTTGACATTAGAATCTTAATTTTTTCATGGTATCACAACCAAATTGGTCTAAGTGTGAAACTTAATGTCCACATATCACATGCTTGACGTCTTGTGTTATTCACGTGTTAGATTTGAAACTCTCCACGTGGGAGTGGGCATGTTAAGAGTATGAAATTCTCCACATCGGACAAGCAATAAACGTTGCGAGGTTGTTTGTTATCCCTCACTAGAGTTCACTAGACCAGGCTTGTCCCATGTTTGTTCCCTGGAAGGCCTAGATTTAATGAGACTAGCACTCATCCGTCTCAACTAAAGCATGGCTAGCCGGTCTTAGCTAAGCCTCCCAAAAACCATGGGACTGCTAATCCCATCTCCTATGTGCTAGTCTTATGAACGGTGCAAGTCTGCAAGCATGCTTCCGGGCAACTCCGTTTGCCAACCCATACCCAGATCTGCAACCCAACCCCATCACTGCCTAAATCTCAACACCAAAATTCGAAATAAAAAATACAAAACAATAACAACAACAATCCCAATAGAAAAGTTCTTCCTTATTCCTGAAAATTCTAGAGAGAAATGGACATAGAAGGGGAGATAATAGTTTTGGGACGAAAAGAAATGGAGAGACGGAGAAGGATGAGAGAGTAGCTTTGGGGATGTTTGCAGGAAAAATGGTTTTGGAGGATGTTTTGCAGAAAAAAAATGTAGCAAATGTGAATGGGGGACGAAACTGAAGAACTCTCTGGAGAGAGTCTAGAGATAGGATGAGTGTTCTAGACACTTTGGCCTTGTTTGACATGTCGTATGAGGGATCAGATATGACTAATAGTACGGACCCGGCCGTTTGGTGTCCTCTCGTATTAAATAGTCGTCAGATTAATTTAACCAGTCAGATAGGGTAGTCAGTATACACCTTCTTAATAAACTCTTCCAAAATGAGTGGATTATTAGTCCGGTTCCCTTCTCCGGCAACCCTAACGCCAATAACCTCCACCATCTCCAGCAGAATCAGAATCAGGAGATCGAGAGTGTCGTCGCTGGAAGCAGAGGCATCCAACCCTCGTCGTCGAACTTATCAGCTGGTTTTTATTGATCCTAACTGCTGTTCTATTTAACCAATAACTGTGCATTTCCATGCTTGAGATTAACTTCTGAAACACTTATGGGCAATTTCGACCATCCCACGACTTCCTTCCTACTCATCCTCCTACGCATGACCAATTAAATACTCAGCAGTAACCAGGCGGTAGCAACCAAAGGAACCGCCGCACCAACATTTCCTTTCGGCCAGTTTCTTAGAACCCACCCGCCACAGTGCCCGCCTTCAAGACTCCCCATTGAGTTCAACCTCATGATCTCAATCCCATTCAAAATCCCATCAATTGCATAAGGCATACTCATATTCAAAGGTCCTGCACTTTCGGACAAAATACCCGATTCCTCTCCATCAACCACGAAATCTGCATAGAACGGAGAAGCCAACATATAATTTGTTGCCGGATCTCCCTTCCTCTTCTCCGCCATTACATCTCCGACCCCTACAAACAAACAAACAAAGATTTGTCATTTTTTTTCTTTTCCTTTTCCTTTTCTTATCTAGTTAGTACCAAACACAATATAAATAATACGACCATTAGTCGATATTGCACCAAAAGTCCGACTAACTTAGTCAGTGTTATCCGGTGGCTATCTATCCTATTCGACAAAAATGGTTAGTACAATCCGAGCTGCCCTTTATGCCCAAAAAAAGCTAATAATATAATATTGTTAATTTAATAATAAAATATTATTAAATGTGTATTACATAATATAATGTTATAGTTGTTAATTTTTTTTTTTATTCCGACACTACACCAAATGTTTCACTAAGTTAGCCCAACTTATTTTAGTCTAAGCCAGTCCAGCTTAGTCCTTGAAACTAGTTTAGTCATACACAGTCCGATGCAACAAACGCACCCGTAAATGAGTTGAAGAGAATCAAATAACATAAATTAATAAAATATGTGTAAAAGCTAAAAAAAGTATGTAGATGACACCGTTCTTAATTTTATGTGAAACCTCAATTCTGTTCATTCATATGAAGTGAAAAAAAGAAAAAAATTGATTTGTTAAAATAGAAATGAAAGGGAAATAAAGTAACTAAAGAGAAAAATGAAAACAAAAGTTTCATGAAAATGGCATGAGAGGATCATTAATACAAGAACAAGAGAACCCCCTAACTTTCCCCTTCCTTCTCATCACCCAACGTCCGAAAGGCTTTACCTTCTATTCATAAATATCTCCATTTTTGTAATTTTGTATATGAATATATTTTGCATTCAATCATTAATATCGATCACGACCAAACCAGGGTTTGATCAAGCATCACGATCTTCAATCAATTCTCAACCGTCTGATTGATGACTCCGGCGTTGACATGTCGCCGGCGTTGCTAGAGACCAGAGCTCCGGCGCACCCCCATCAACAGCAACAAGCGAACCTCAATAACGGTCTGATTTCTCTCCCTTTGTCGTTTGATTTTTCCTGGGTTTTCGTTGCCATACCAATCCGAGCAATATCAAAGTTTGTCACACACGATGGACCCATCAAATTTAGGCGATACATCGTCGAATTCGAAGGAGTTAAACTCCAATTTTAGCTTCAATACGCAGCCCGGTTCTCGGCAGGGGTCGGGTCTTTCCAAGCCGAGGTTTGTGAAGGTGAGGAGGGGCTCGGCCTCCCAGGTTCTGAAGCCGGCTGCCTCCCTGGAAACTGGGTTTCATCCCGGATTTAATCCGTTTCGGGAGAGTTCGAATCCAGTCTCATCCGGGCCAGAAGCTGGGACTTTTGTGAAGGTGAGGAGGGGCTCGGCCTCCCAGGTTCTGAAGCCGGCTGCCTCCCTGGAAACTGGGTTTCATCCCGGATTTAATCCGTTTCGGGAGAGTTCGAATCCAGTCTCATCCGGGCCAGAAGCTGGGACTTCAGTTTCTGGGGCATTTGGGACCCCTAAGAGTGGGAATGAGGAAAATTTGTTTGGGGCCAATAAGATTGATCCGACTGCGAATTCGGGGAAATGGGATTCTAGTGGAGGTTTGGGGAGAGTTGTGATTGATGATATGAGGAATTTGAAAATTGGGAGCGGCAATGAGTTTTTCAATACAAAAGTGGGTGCTTTTAGTTTTAATGCAAGAAGTTCGAGTTCAGCTGCGGGGTTGGATAAAGGTGGTTTTGTTTTTGGAAATGGCAATAAGAAGAATTCTAGTATTGATGAAAGCATTGTGTCAAATCTTCCTGAGGATATGAGGAAGTTGAACATTGAAGGTCCCGAGAAACGTGAATCTGTTGAGATAGGTAAAGATCAAAAGTTTAATTTCAGTGCAAGTGATAAGACCAAGTTTGGGTCGGGTATTAATGACAATGTGGGTGGTTCTCTGGGCCAAAATGATGAATCAGAACTACCAAATGAGTTGAAGAAGAAATTGAACATTCAAGGGACTGTGCAGCTGGATCAAAGTACTGACAGGCGTAATGCCGATGATGTGAATAAGTTTGTCTTTGGAAATAGTAAAAAGGATAGTTATTTATCAGCCGGAACCTCGGAAAATGTACTTCCAGATAAGATGAAGACTCTGAACATAAAGGATACTTTTGATGGAAGAAAAGGTAATCTTCTATTGAGAAAGATGGAGAAGTTGGATATAGGCAGTAGGGCTGGAGACTCTACGCAACCAGATCCAGGGAGATCTTCACATGAAACATTTACAAAAACCATGGAAACTGGAAATTGTAGCGACAAGTTATTTCACATGAATGAGAAGAGGGATGAGTTTTACTTTACAAGCAAGCACGATGGTTTAGGCACACACTTTGTAGAATTTAAAACACCAAACCCTAAAGCAAATGTGTTTTCTGGCGTAAACAAGAAAGTGGAATTCAATGCGAAGAGGCAGTCATTCAAGGAAACAAAAATGAAAAAAACAGCCGCAAAATTAAGGCGTTCTACCTCAGCCCATCTGGGACCTGGGCATGATTTTGTTTCTAGAGAAGGCAGTTCTGAAGAAAACATTGGGGCCTCTGAATCCTATTCGCCAATGGAGGTTTCTCCGTATCAAGAAACATTGGCTGATAAACAGTGTTCAAAAGAGAATTCTGCTGCATCTGGTGTGTCATTTAATCTACATAACAACAATTCGGCCCCTTGTTCAGTACCTACAGTTTCAAATATTCTTATTGATGAAGATCTGGCTATGGCTACAGAACATTTGGATATAAATGAAGCTGATGCAACAACCAGAGAAGCAAAAGAGGACACTTATCAGTACCATCACGATGGTAGTGTTGGTACTGAAGGAACTCTTGAAGGATCTATGTCCGAGGTTGAAACTGAAAGCTTTAAGTCTGCGGCTGAGGAGGTAGACTTTAATAGCGATAACTCTCATACTTCGGCAGAAACTGAAGCCAGTTCGAGCTCAAACGTGGAGAGCCATGATACTGATGGAAGGCTACACTTTGGCTTCCCTTCAAGTTCAGAAAATAGAAGTGGGTCTAACTTCACCTTTGCTGCCTCTTCCGCTGCTCAAAGTCAAGTATCTGCATCAAAACGCCTCCAGAAAAAGAAAAGTCTGGTAAAGGCTGGTCAAGATACCAGTACTATACTTCCAAATGTTAAGATTCCATCATCCTCTTCACAGTTTTTGCCCTATTCTGGTGCTTCAGCACTTACATCACCTGGACATTATCAGAAAATAGAGTCATGTATCCCACAACCCAGACATGGAGATAATACCGGAGTGCGTAAGGAACAGGAGATAAAGCAAGAATCTATTTCTTTGTCTGCTGAAGCAGCTGCAGCTCAGGAAGCATGTGAACAGTGGCGACTAAGGTCAGGACTTATAATCATTTAATCATCTTTGTCTATGTTTAAAACTCATTGTTTGATGTCCCCTTTAGTTATATTTGGACCTCTGAGTGGAGTAATATAGCCCTGTGCTAAAGATGAGCTTCTTTTTTGTTGAATTTGATACATCTCCAGGGGAAACCAAGCATACTCTAATGGGGATCTGTCTAAAGCTGAGGACTGCTACACACAAGGAGTGAATTGCGTTTCTAGAAATGAGACATCTAGAAGCTGTCTTAGGGCTTTGATGCTGTGCTATAGCAACCGTGCAGCAACACGTATGACTGTTGGAAGAATAAGAGATGCACTTGGGGACTGTATGATGGCTGCTGCAATTGATCCCAACTTCCTGAAAGTGCAGGTTAGAGCTTCCAAGTAAGTATTTTCTCTTTACTATTTGATATTTTCTTTTGACTTTCCAGTATGAACCTCTGCGCTAATGCAGCTTCTTTTAAAATTTTAAAATTTTGCTATAATTCTTGTTCAATTTTAATACAATTGATTGTTAGACTTTTGCTACTTACCATTATTTGTACAATATTTTGCGGTTGTTCTTGGATCGTCTGGTTCTAAGTAAGATATTTTACTGGCACTCAAATTTCTACTTCTCATAATTTTCATATATTGTTCTGCTGGTCTTTGATTAGACATTTCCTATTGAATGTGTTTTGTCGCTTTGATTTTTGAGTTCCGGCATAGAGTTTTTCAGTCATAAATTCATAATTGCTTTTCTTTTCACATAACATAACCTTCCCTAATTGTATTTCTTTTTAAAATTCTTAAAGCTGTTATCTTGCTCTTGGGGAAGTTGAAGACGCTTCACAACATTTTAGGAGGTGCCTGCAATTAGCAAATGATGTCTGTGTGGACCGAAAGATTGCAGTAGAAGCTTCTGATGGCTTACAAAAAGCACAGGTAGTGTAATTAATTAAAAACCCGATCTTACTGCTTTCCATGGGATTCACCATTGTCTACATTTAACATCACTTATAAATTACGTTGTGTACATTATAAATTCTAAGTTGTATGTTGTGTACATGAAATTGGTTAATACAGTACTCATCTGAACCCTGATAATGCTGAAACTTTTTCTCATTTTCTTAAAAACAGTTTAAGTTGCACACCACATAGTTTGTAGGGTGATTGAGCCAAGAAGAAATAAGGAATTTTCTGATTGTAAAACCCCTATTTTGGCTTGTAAAGGGAAAATACAGGAGAAAAAAAGGGATCAAAGTTGGAGTGTTGATCGGTTTGGGGTTTTAACTTATATTTAATTTCTTTCTTTTCATCTTCAATATATTATTTCGTCTGAAGGCATTGCAGATTTCAAATGTGCTCATAATTATTGTTGCTCATGTTTGATACTTGATTATATGGGAGGTTGTGAAATTGTAGTCAGGAATGCTTATAACTTGGTTGTAGAAGTAAAACCCTGTGGGATAGGTCAGAGGAACTATACTTTCAAGTTGGTATCAATTGAGTATAGCCAGGGAGGTCTGACAAATGTATTTGCAAAGGCTATTGTTGAGTAAGGACTTGGTATTGTTGGTCGACAGTGAATTTAAAATTTGGTTTGAGTTTCTTTTGGATTAGAATGAGTTATTGTGGGGCTGTTTTGCTGTTGTAAACAGTGATGAGAAGGCAAAAGTGAGTATTTTAGTGGATTTAAGTGTGTTATAAACAAGATATCGTAATGAAATTTTAGGAATTTTAAATAACCATTCTGCATCTTCCAGGCCAGTAATTTTTTATTTTTTATTTTTTATAAAGCATATATCTATAATTAGCTGGAGAGATATAAGATCAAAAGCAGTGTGAGCTTGAAGGTTGAACTATAGTATTATGTGTACTCTCCTAAACCTCAAATTCAAAAGCAAAGGTCTTTTATTTTTATATCTTCTCACTTGGTGCATTTTGTGTATATCTGAGGAGGAGATTGTGGATCATGTTTTCTCCATTGCTCTTGTTCTGCACAGTTGTGATGGAAATTGTGTAAGGGAGTTAGAGCTAGTTGGGTTATTCCAAATTGTTGTTTTGAGCTTCTAAGTACCAAGTTTGAGGCTTTAGGAAGGTGGAGGAAAGCTAAATTTTTGTGGGGTTGCTTTTGTGCTGGCAGTTTTTTGGAATATTTGGGTGGAGTGTAATAGGAGAATTTTAAAGAATACAAGGGTGTGGGACTAGACGAATTATGACGTAGTTAGATACTGGGCAGCTCCGCTATTTGCACATCAGTTTCGAATAAGGATGGATGCATTTGCCGTTGTGAAATGAATTTAGGTTTCAAGTCTTCAGGTTTTTGTATCTTAATTTGAGAGGTCTGGTTCTGTACTTTAAGTTTGATTTTGGATTATGGGTAGCTTATCTAATTTTTGGAACTGTTTGTGTTTTTAATCAAAGTTAGTCTTCCTCAAAAAAAGAAAAAAAAAAAGAAGAATACCAAGCAAGTACCACCATGTAAAATCAAATTTATAATAATTTCAACCTTTAACTTTTTGCTCACATATCATTTTATATTTCGAAGTCCGATTTTAAAGATTATTTCACATTCTAGCAAAAGTGTACCCTATCCCATGTTACTGTGGGAACATGTGTAGATGAAATGTGGGACCAAGTTAGATAATGGGCAGCTCTTTGGACATTAGTTTCAAATGTGTAGGGATTATTTTCACTCTTCTATAATAATGGATGTGTTAGCAGCAGTGAAAATGAATTTATATTTTAATCTTGGTTTATGTAACATTATAACTTAGCTCTTTTTGAGAGGTCGTTTTTTATACTTCAGGTTAAGATATACATTTTTATTTCTTTTTTTTTGGCCAATAACAGTTTTATATTGCTTGCATGTGCACACGTACCAAGTTTTTGCATGTAATGGGGATCCCTTGTGGATCCCAATCCGCATTGTATTTAATGATCTGAAATATCTATATTATGTCTCAATTGGATCATCCCTGCAAAACATCAATCAAATCTTAAGCCATTGTTTTAACCATTGGATTTTTACGGAGAAGTGTTTGTATACAAACTGATTTGGGGTTTTAATTGCTGGCAGAAAGTGTCTGAATGCCTGAATCTTTCTGCTGAACTTTTGCTATGGAAAACATCTACAAATGCCGAGCGTGCTTTACAACTTATTGATGAAGGTTTGGTAATGAGTCCTAGCTCAGAAAAATTACTTGAAATGAAAGCAGAGGCTCTTTTTGTGGTTAGTGATTTATTTAATTATGTTTTTTCTTTTATTGGTTTTCGCTACTATGATTTTCAGTCAGTTGTGGGTTGAATTCTGTATTCCCTAGCAGGTGCGGAGGTATGAAGAGGTGATTGAGCTGTGTGAGCAGACCCTTAGTTCTGCGGAAAAGAACAACCTTCCAGCAGATACCAATGACCAGGTCGTTTCTGCAGATAGTTCCGAACTCTCAAAGTACTTTTACTTCAGACTATGGCGGTGCCGTATGATTTTTAAATCCTATTTTTATCTTGGAAAACTCGAGGAGGGTCTTGCTACACTAGATAAATATGAGGAAAAGATGTCTACCTCATATAGGTAACTTTTAGAACGATTTTAGATGTTAAATTGTGTTAAAGGTTTGCTTTTGTTTCTTGAAGTTCCTAACACTATGCGAATGTCCAGAAATTGGAGAAAAACTCTGCAATCATCAGAACCCCTTGTTCTCGTTGCACGTGAACTTCTGTCTCATAAGGTATGCTCAGTCTGTGCCGTGTTTCTTGACTTGTACAATCCTCTCTAGGTGCACATGTAATTTCACAATTGAGTAGAAATATTTGAACTCATACCTCATCCCATATTAAAGAAAGTTGGGCAGGATCCTCTTCAGCTGTCTTGCCGACATGTAATTACAAATAAAGACATGAAGTATTTTCAAAAGTAGATAGGACTTTCTTAACCGTGTCATTTTCCTCCTATAGACAAAGAGTGCATTTGTTACTTAAAAGGCCTATTATCAAACCTCATTGGTTATCCTGGTGGAACTTTCTCATATGTTAGCACTTGCTATGATGTCTGCCTACAGGTTTTTTAATTTTTTGTTTTTGAGATATATAGTAGTTTCTAGTCGTTCGATTGCAGATATATTTACAAACCAATCACTTTCTCGAAGAATATTTCCTTTTTCAAGTGGTGTCAGGGTAAAAGAAGGTTGTACTTTAGTTTACGCTTGGCATTCGTCAGTGTCTACTAGTTTATTTTTCCAATATTTGATGCGTTTAATTTGGTGATGTATTATTGGCACTCCACAAAGGTAATCCTTTACTCCTCCCTTATAAAAAGGGGAAAATTGTACTTTTGACTTATTTGGAGTGTCAATAGCAGCTCCCTTAATTTATTCATCATTAACTGTTTAATTGAAATTTTTTTTTTTTTTTTTGAGAAGAAACAATTTTATTAAAGAATAGGGTAAAAACACATAAGTGGATAAGAAGTCCACCAACTAAATTAGAAAGGAAAAAACCGATAGGATTTGGCTACAGCAGCCAATTGAAGATCTAGCTCACTTGACTGCAGCTAACAAATCCCACAGTATCTGAGATAGAGAGCAGTTTTTAAACTCATTAGTGACCGAAGCCCAAAAAGCTGCCCAATATTTTACTCTCCCCCAAAGTACTTCTGCCCCCACTCCAGTATAGTCTTCAAAAATCCTTTTGTTGCGTTCCAGCCAAATATTCCAGAAAATTGCCGATACCAAACAACCCCACAAAACTTTGGATTTTTTCCCTTTTCCAAGTGCCTTAAAATTGATGCTTAGTAGCTCAAAACACCCTTTAGGGATGACCCAGCTTACTTTAACTTCCTGCAACAGTTTCCACCACAGTTGTATCGAGTAGGAACAGTGAAGAAAGATGTGATTTACACTCTCCTCCTTAGCTTTGCACAAACTACACCAGTGTGGGGATAAACACATAAGAGGGTTTCTCCTTTGAATTCTATCACAAGTATTGAGATTCCCATTGGCCACAAGCCATACAAGTATTTTAACCTTCGGAGGAGCTTTTGATTTCCAAACCTGTGAGTAGGGTGGGTAAACTTGCACAATCCCATCGTTGCTCAGTAATGAACGGTAGGATTTACATGTAAACAAGCCTGAAGCTTCCAGATTCCACCTTCTGTTATCCAATTTTGAGAGAGACAACCGAACCTCTTCCACTTTCTGTAATAATCTGGCGGCCTCTTCTATCTACTGCATATGCATGCTGCTTATGTAGTGACTTTCTTCTTTGTTATTGTACATCGTAGGTTGCAGGGAATGAAGCATTTCAGGCTGGAAGACATACTGAAGCTGTTGAGCATTATACTACTGCTTTGTCCTGCAATGTTGAATCACTTCCATTTACAGCTGTTTGTTTTTGCAATCGTGCTGCTGCATACAAAGCATTGGGCCAGATTACTGATGCTATTGCTGATTGCAGTCTAGCTATAGCTCTTGATGGAAATTATCTAAAGGTTTGTTCAAAGCTGAAGTTTTCTTAATGATTCTTTGGTATGGCATTGCTCATGATTTTACTTATTCATTACTTTTTTCTTTGGTAAAAGGAGGGGCTGGTTTTATACCTCTGTTTGATTGATATCAGAGATATACAAACTAGTAGTCTTGTTAGGTCATTAAGGGGGCATTTGATTGACCGGACTAGGACTGGATTATGACTTCTCTATACTGGATTATGACTTCTCTATGTGGGCTTATTTTAAGCTATTTAAAATGTGGGGCCTAAATAGAACCAATCCAAGCCAATCCCTGCAATTAATCTAGGACAAGCCATCAAATGTGCTCTAAGTGTATTCGTACCTCTAATCAATTTGTATTTTCTTAGTGACACAGCTTTCCACCTGTTTTTGTGGAGCATTGGGAATATGTGTGTTGTGATACTTATTTGTGTGTTTGTGCGGTTTCTTCCTGTGGAAATGCAATAAATGGATCTTATGTCTAACACATTAATTTTCAAGGAAATCTTAAAACATTTAATTCCTTTCTATTTCAACTGCAATGCACAAACATCTAAGTTTCCAAGAATGTCACGTTTTAATTTCAGATTGCAGTCTACTGAACTTCTCAAATTTGTGGTCAAATTTTGATTAAGATATTCAAGAATTTTACTTTTGGGTTAACCCTTGAGAATTTAAGATATATTAGATATGAGTATTTGGCTCCACTTGGAAGGTCTTCCCTGGATAAAAGATTAAAATGAAGGAATTTTCAGTCAGTTCAGTTTGGCACCATTTTTGACATCCATTATAATTTTTAATTTCTAACTAATAAGTTCTCCCATATCTTTTGGTTTGTGGTTTATATTAATCAATCTCAAAGTGCAGCTTCTCCAGGGTTAGATTTTATTTTTAGACTTTAAAAATCTGGTGTGCTTTGCTCAGGTTTCCTCATGTATTGCGTTATCTTATACTGTAGCGTGAATATCAGTTTCCAATTTCCAATGAACAACGGATAACATAACCTTACACGTGCTTCACAGGCAATATATTTATCACATTTAGAATGGATGTGACCATGGAAATGCTCCTTGGTGATTAATTTTTCATAAGGATATGGAATTGTTATGAACTGTTTGCGTGGGATAAAGTAATCAGGAAACATTGACATAGGCATATGGATTAGAATTGTTTGTCTCCCACATTTGGGATGCCAATGGGCTAGACTGGAAAAGAGTGACCTGAACTTTCAGAATGTTGTACAAAATGTTGGCAGGGTTGTCAAATACTGTATGGTTTGTACTTATTGGTCCTTGTGAACCTTTGTATTTAAGCCTCTTGAGTTATAAGTGGTTGCTTGTCTACGAACTTTTAAAATTTGAAGTCTGTGGGTCGATTATGTTGGGGATGGAAGAAGACTACACTAATACGATGAAGTTGTCATTCCTCTAGTAGGTGGCACTTTACCGCTTTCACAATCCTTACAAAGTTGCATTTCCTGTGGCATATTGCATTTCAGAACAATTATTTTCTTTGTTGGGTCCTCCTGTATGTTATGTCAGTTCCTGTTTTCTTTTATACTTTTGCAGGCTATTTCTAGACGAGCCACATTATACGAGATGATCAGAGATTATGGAGAAGCTGCTAAAGATCTTCAGAGACTGGTATCTATTCTCGCTAAGCAGGTAAAGGAAAAAAGTAATCTTTGTGGAACATCTGACAGATCCATTAGCAGCACAAATGACTTGAGACAAGCTCGTCTTCGTCTTTCTGAAATAGAAGAAGAAGACAGAAAGGACGTCCCCTTGGATATGTACCTTATTCTGTAAGTTTATCTGCACCTATATTTGTTTCTGGCATATGGTTGCAAACTGGCCCCTCTTTAGGACGTTTACATGAATGCTGCTAGACTATACGGTTAAATAATTGGTTAGGCTGAGTTGTTATACATTCATGTGGGTGCACTGAGTAATTAACTGTAGCTGTTGAGGCTGAGGCTGAGGAAACCAATTTTTTAAATTATGGGTGGTTCATTGACTTCCATCTTGTTCACATCCTTCTGTTGGTTTAATTGCCAAGCATAAACTTCTCCAGATGGTAATTTAAGCAATTGAAAAAACGAACAATAAAAGCTGGCTTTACAGTGAAGCGTATAGGAAAGCCTATGCTAGAAGCAGGGAGAACACTATCAGAGACTTGATCTCGAATTTGTGACTAACATGAAAATTTAGACCGAGATCATCAGCTTAGCACTGAAGCTGCTTGCTGATAATTCCTTGGTATAATATAAGTAATTAATTATTTACAACAAGCTCTTTGGTAATGCTCCATGCTCTGGATTGTAGGCAGATAAGAATAATCCATGGAATCTAAGAAATACTTACACATGCCGTTTATGATTCTCCTAGAAAAGGTGTAGCTTTTTAAGACAGTTTAATTCCGAGTATAATTGATTGAAACTATCATTAAGTTAATTCGGTTATAATGGTAGGGGAGTTGAACCCTCTGTTTCGGCATCAGAAATCAAGAAGGCCTATCGGAAAGCTGCACTTCGACATCATCCTGACAAAGTATGTAATATTTTATGATTTGCAGCTTGCTTACTGCTATTCACCATCTAACATGTTCTTTTATAGGCTGGTCAATTCTTTTCAAGGAGTGACAATGGTGACGATGGACGTTGGAAGGAGATAGCAGAAGAAGTGCACAAGGATGCTGAGAGGCTTTTTAAAATGATTGGGGAGGCATATGCAGTACTTTCAGACCCAACCAAGGTCTCAAAACCCTTCGCAATAATGCTTTATTTTTTTTTTTTGTGGTTATGTTTTAAATAAACAAGTCTTTGTGCAGCACCTTTTTGTTGAAAAAAGTTTATACTTTTTGTTCTTACTGCCATCATCCTTATTTGAGTTATCAGAGATCTTTTCCTCTTAGACATTGATATGCTATGGGTTTTAAATTTTTATCCGTAGAGACGAGTGAGATGTTTCATTTTTTGGCTAATGATTATTGTTTGGGTATTGTGTTTCACAAAATTGATGAAGAAAATGTTAAAATCCCAACTTTCTAAGAAATTGTGGCGTTTATTTTACTCACGTTGCAGCGTGCAAGGTATGACACCGAAGAGGAGATGAGGAATGCACAAAAGAAACGCAGTGGAAGCAGCACATCTAGAATGCCAGCAGATGTTCAAAATTACCCATTTGAAAGAAGTAGCAGTAGGCGACAATGGAGAGAGGTTCCGAGATCATATGGCAACTCATCTTCTAGAGGGTCAGAAGCAACATGGTCAAGTAGATATTCTTGAAGACATGCCTGATTAGAACCTTGATTCTTCAGAAGAGGTTTGGAATGGAATGAGGTTAGAAGATGGATTTATTGCGTTGCTACATGTGTAGCTTCACTTCAAGGATCAACCGACGTGTGCAGTTGATTCAGCTTGCATCTCAATGGTAGTGAACTCCCGACAGTCAACAGCTTGCGTGGATTGTGATTGTTTACTGGCAGTAGGGGGAAAAAAGCTCTAGTTTCCTTGGAAAGTTTGCAGACTTACATAAGCTTTGGTGGAGATACTGTAGTCTGAAATACCAAACGAGGCGATGCCTCCTACATCAATGTGTGTTTGTGTGTAGAAAAAGAGGACCGAGAATGCGTACAGCAGACGGTATGTGAAGACGCAAACCAGAAAGTGCTCGTTCCAGTTTGCTAGTCATTTTATCGACACGCCAGAGATTGTTTGAAGTGCTGGAATTTGTGTGTTTGATGCTTTTGCTTCAGAGATTGTTTGAAGAATAATTGAGCCTGAGAAAACTATTACCACAAAATATATTGTCGACACGCCACAGATACACACACCGGGTGAGGGGTTCTTTATTTTTGTGTACAGTCACTATTTCTGGGTGAGGAAGTTGAAATGATTTTATATATTTTTTTTCAAATTCAATACATTTACATTACTGAGCCCAGATCCGGTGCACTACCGTTTTCCTTCTGCTAGCTGGCCGCCCTTTTGCGGAATTTTTCTTTTATGGGTCGTTTAATAATCCGTAATTAAAATAGGAGGAATTAAATTGATGTGCATTGAGGAATTGGAATGGGATAAAGTAAGAATTGGATTTCTAGTGAAGTTGTTAATTAAAATTTTGTACATTAAGTGTAGGAATACTAATTCCATATAAGCTATTTATCAATTCATTTGAATCGGAGTAGGAATCAATGTTATGTTAAAATTTCTTATTCTAAACTAATTGTTGTATATGCAACCTCATAGAAAAAAAGAATCAAGTTCCTTTTCTCACCAATATGTATTAGAATTTACTATTTAATTATTGCATGTAGATTTATTTTTTAACAAAAACTTTAATTCATATAGGATAGTTCTATTAACACCATACAATCTTACGAAGACATCCCACATTTTTATTCTTTTCACTTAAACTTGCATTTTACCTTTATTTTATTTTTCAAGTTACAAAAGAAAAACATAGTGATGAGGATGATCTCATGTATGTCATAAAAAATAGGCCGCGGTATGTTAGTGGGCAAATTTTCCATGTGGAGAGGTGGATGACTAACTTGAAGGACACTAATGTGATAACCAAAATTGGTTGTGGGCTAGACTTGCTGGAGTGCCGATTCAATACAAGGAGGATAATATCATTAAGGATATGAGGCAACCAATTGGTTGTGTGATTAGGGTTGATGAGGTTACTCTGGGGCTTAATGGCTTGTTTGTGAAGGTGGACCTTAGGATATGAAGGCCAACCTGCACAAGGAAAGGATGTGATGTTGTGTGTTTCCTAGCGCTGCAAATGTGGATGAAGAGAAGAGTATACTGAGAATGATGAGGCGGGACAGAGAATAAAGGAGGAAGGTCCAGCCCTCCGCATCAGGACCTTCCTTCTTTATTCTCTGTCAGGAAGGTCCTGACAGAGAATAAAGTAGAAGAGAAAAGCTGACGAGTGCAGGGGTGGGGAAACTTTGATAGAAATTGTTGGTGAATGATTTTGTGCTAAACCAGAATGTCATGTCGAATGTGATACAAAGTGTGGTTTTTTTGTTTATCAGTGCTTTTTTTGCGACTCTGATGGCAGGGCGGGTGGTTTATGTCTTTGCTGAAATTCTTGCTCAGTTATTGTTAATATATGGATGTTAGTATGGTTTATGTCTTTGCTGTTCGATTAAGGATATTAGTATGGATCAAGAGTATGCTGCCACTTCCAAAAATCGTTACAAGCGGGTTTGTGGGAGGAAATCCTCTTGCTGCTTAATCCTAATGACAACCCATGGTGCTTAACCTTCTTTTTTTTTTTTTGGGGTGCGGGTTCCGTTTACTTGGAGTAACAAACACATTGATACCTCTTTGATTTTTGCAAGACTTGATAGAGTGGTGGCAAACTCTTTTGGTGGCTTAATCGCCTTGATAATTATCTCATTTTTGGTTCTGACCATAGTCCCCTGCTGTTAGCTACTGATGGTTTTTAAAAAGTAGATGTACGAACTCTGTTTTTTTCAGTATGGTGAAGGATTTCTGTAAAACTAATACGAGTCTCTGACTGACAAATCATACAAATATAGCACTCATTCCCAAAGTGGAAAACCCAGAAACTGTTGGTAATTATAAGCCTATTAGTCTTTGTAATGTGAGTTATAAAACAATTACTAAGGTCATTATTAAGATATTAAAGCCTATTCTGAATCTCTGTATTTCTCCAAACCAAGGTGCATTTGCACCTGGTAGATCAATAAAGGATAATATTGTGATTGCTCATGAATTGTTCTCAAACTTTAACAAATAAAAAAAAAAGAAAAAGAAAAAGAAAAAGTGAAGGATGGGGATATGGCCTTCAAGGTGGACCTGGAGAGAGCCTATGAGATGCTTAACTGAGATTTTATCAGGTATGTCCTTTTTAAGCTTGGTTTTAGTGTGAGATGGGTGAATGTGATCATATAATGCGTTACCTTTACCTCCTTCTCAATACTTGATCGACTCATGTTGAATCTTTTATTCAAGTTGTTATGCACATACTACACTTTATAAAAGTGTGTTCATTTTGCACACCTAGCATTTTATTTTATTATTATTTTTTTTGTCGTCTGAATAACCAAAACTAGAATATTTTTGTTGAATGATTTGTCACTTTTCATTGACACAATTGTAGCTCGTTAACGTTGACACACACCGACCCCAAATAACACAATTTACGAGGCTATGATGTGCTAGTTGTCACTAAATTGACCACATGACCCCATCGAGAGATGACATCACGAGCCAACTTAATAGCGAAACCATAGTATGATAATTATGACGAAGCTACAAAGTCTCCTAATCAACCTACCCACTTGGGGACACAAGTATAGGGATAAGATCCCATTACTATCACATAACAGCAGAGCATTACTATCACATAACATTAGTGTAGCTAGAAGTTTTACACAACAGTAAACACATAAAAGTGCAGTGCTTTGCACAATCGAAAGTATGATCATATGGTTATTACAAACTAGAAAAAAAACTGCAGTAAAGAATCATCACCCAAAGTCCAGAGGATAGATGCCTCACTACCAAGCCCGCTTGTCACCTCTGGGGTTCTCTTTATTCACGCTACGTCCTGAGAGGTAAAAAAACAAAAGCATGAGTGGATCAAGTTTATCTAGTTAAAATCCTTTAAATATAATAAACCCCGTTTTGAAATCACATATATAGTAAAAACTACTTATGTAGCCAAGTTCAAATCACATAGCTCATCATATCAAATAAGTAATACTGATCATATAATCAATGTAATTCAAAATGTATAGCAAGCAGATGGAGTAGCATCTGGTTGATCGACGACTAACGTGAGCTTTAAAGTGGAAACTATCAATAATCATTTAAATTATCATTTAGACATCGAATTTGCACAAACAGAGGGTGCCACGCGATTCAGAACACCAAAAAACCTAAGGTTTCTCGGGTCCTACATGCGTTGCTGTGCATCGGCCACGCGCCCCTACCCGCCACCATGCTTCGACCATGAGCCGCCGCGGTGGTGTCAGGCACCATCACGTGCCGGAAAACACGCGCCGTTGTGTGGCCGTCGTCGCCAGCGAAAGCAATACTTTACTCGCCGTCGTGGTTCAATGAGTAAGGGTCGCACTTGCCGTCGCCGGAGAGAGATAACAGAGTTGACGCGGATGAGAATATGCCGTTAAGTCTATGACACAGTTGACATTGCCGTTAAGTCCAACGAAGACTGCCATTGGCAGTCGCCGACGCGCTTGCCGGAATCTGCAGAAAACGGTCAGGGCCTTCCCCCGAGTCCAAATCGAAGGTTTCTTAGTTCTAAATTGTAGGAAAATTATCCTAAAAGCTCAGGAACTAACCCAAACACGGAATAAGACGAATGGGAGTCAAACCCAACTCGGATTCGACAGAAACTCGCCGGAGTGCTTCGTTGGATTCTGGAAATGTAAAGCCCATGCAAAACGATAGGAATAGTTACCTAGGATTGGTTCAAGCTGGACTCGAGCGCCACAAGCCACAAACTCGTCGGAGTTTGCCTATAGATCTCCACCAGAAACTGTGCAAGGGTACAGAGAAATGCAGGGGCTAAAACCTTCAGTTTCGAACTAAAATTTATCACGAATCTTATCCCAAGCAAGAAAGGAATACAGTTACGCAAGAACCAAATAAAAACCTCACTAGATTCGTGTTTCAGACCTTCGAAGCTCTCAGCTTTAATTGCAGGATGCACCGTGGTGAACCAATGTCCATGCAAGGACATATTTGAGTTCCTTGAGTCTCAGAGATTCCAAATATAAGATTTTGGGGTTGGATGTGTCAAGAACTCGAATAGGAAGAGGGCGAGAAGCTCTCGGAGCTTAGAGAGAGAGAATTCGAGAGTTAGAGAGTGAAGTTGCAGCGTAGTCCCACTTAAGACACTTAAGTGAAACTACAAATTACCCCTCCTAAATTTTATCATTACAATTAAGCCCTAGAGCTTTGATTTGAATTTTATTTTTCGACTCAATATCAACCTACATGAACCTAGTTACAAAAACATAAGAAAGTACAAGAGATGGGTCTACCAAAAAAGGGCGCCCATTTATTTAATCTACTGTACTTCAACAATTCTTCGCTTATTCTCTTACAAATGACTCACACATTTGCCTCATCCCATATAAGTGTAGATATCCTTGCGTCAAAGTTCAATTGCATCTAAAGGATCATTTTCTGAAGAAAAAAAAAATCAAAACTCACTTGTTCTTTCGACCATTATGGCCGGACTAAACATGTTTCCAATTGTGGTCATTTTTCTTTTGGTCAGTTGCTCACTTCCGACGTAGGCTCATTTGGATGACTCGCCGACCGTAATTAAGTGTAAAAACATTTTAGCATAAAGTATGCATTTGACATGTACAACTACATTTTCAAATGGCGGAAAAATTAGTGATGGCAGATGCTGGGCTCTTGTGGCATTGGGAAGACATTGCCATCATGTTTTCGTGGATAACATTTTTACTTATGAACATACTAAGAACATAATTGCCTTTCAAACCAGGGCTGACCGAGTATTTAATCATTGTATAATTGCAACTTCGTCCCACCTCATCCTTCTCTATCTAAAAAGGAGAATTGAACTTCTATAAGCTAATAAATTTGTGGGATGTTTCATGAGTTTGAATAAAATTTCGATACATTTCTTTGACGCTTTATTACGACTTCACTTTATTGCTTTGAGTTGTAAAGCATTTTCTTCATAATTGAGGAGTGAAAATAACTACAACGCAAATTTAGAAAATTTCGTGAAACATCGCAAGTAATATAGGTCAATTTTATAATTGTTCAGCCTTTACCCTTGCATTATGTCACGTTATTGCAACTACACTGCATATTGATGTGTCGTGATCATTTTTGTACAAACTTATATTGCTCGTCCCATTTAAGGCATGTACGGAAATATTGTCGAGCATATGGCTACTCGTATGGTCACGATCTTCCTTATAACAGTCACACATGTCTTTTTGTATTATTTTCGGATCTAAGTTGAGAAAGATGAAAACTTCGCCATATAGTATTGTCCAAAATTCTGACAAAACGAGGTTGAAATAGGCTTATAAAAGATTCTTGATCAACTCCTATTGAACTTTTGATTCAAGTTTTTATGCACCTACTACACTTCATAAAAGTGTCCATTTTGCACACCTATGCATTTTTTTATCTTTATTTTATGTGGTCTTAATAACCAAAACTAGAATATTTTTTGAATGATTTGACAGTTATCATTGACGCAATTGTAGCTTGTTAACGTTATATTCGGCGTGTGGGACATGAGTATTGTACAATATACACAAGGGTGTGATATAATATTTATGCTAAAATGGGTTTACCAAAAAAGGGCGCCCATTTACTTAATCTATTGTACCCCAACAATTCTTCGCTTCTTAACAAATTTATTTTCTTAAGTCATTTTCATTTTGATATAATACGAATAATGCTCGAGAAATACGTTTGTCTATTTACTTCGGAGCAGTTAAGGCTAGCAGCGATCTTTTTCCTGCTTGTCGTCTCTTTTTTACGCAATGATACTTAGTCGTTTATGATGTTCGCGAACACGACATGCAAGTTCAGTTAACGGTTTCACAACTCTATCGTACCAAACTAGTCAATCAATTAATTTCCAAAGTAATATTTGTGTGAAATAATAAATGCTTATGTTGTGAATCATGTTCCTGGATTTCACTGTTATAATCTACGTATTTGTATTATTGAGATTTTATATTATTTTTCGAGAAATTATATTAATTTATTTGAATTTAGATATTAATTAAACTAGTTATGAAGTTTGAAGTTTGGAAATAAATTATCTAAAATCCGCAGACCTTTCGAGGTCACGATTTATAATTTCGAATAGATCTCGAAAGCACAAGCGCATAGGCGAAAGCTGTTTGCAAGTCCGGATTTTAATGGTATAGTTACAGACATTTGAAATTGCGTTACTAAACTATAGACTTTAAATTTATTTTAAACTCCCACCTTATGGGAAAGAGGCCAATCATATATGTTAGATAAAGGCAAGGGACCAATCAGAAAAAGAAAAAAAAAGGCGGGGAGTGGGAGGAACAATTAGGAGATGAGAGAGAAACTGATTCCTTCCACAACCCCCCCCCCCCCCCATCTACCTTATTTGCCCAAATTTGAGGATTTTAAGTCCAAAATCGTGTAAAACCAAAAGGGTGACCCGTGGCGTTATGACGAAGATTTCGCCGTTCAGGTGAGTCTCACCACCCAGCACCACCCTTAATTAACTCCCCTTGGACCTAGGAGCAAGACCTAACTAGCTGTAGGGGCGTTGGAACACCAAGGAAGGAGAATCGAGGCTCACCCATTCCAGGGTTTGTGGTGGGTTTGAGTGAAATTGGGGATTTTTCTGGCAAAATTGGCCTTAGACATAGGTATCAAACTTGATGTACTCATTGAGATCTACATTTATGTGAAATATGGTAATTTTTGAAGTTAGTCGGAAAATTGGGTTTTCGTTCGTCGGAAACCGCCACCCGCGGTGGCTCGTGGCCAGTGGGCTTTCTAAGTTCAATTAGATGTCCTGATTTTGTATTTAATATTCGTATGACGTGGGTTGATCATTTGAACCTAATTTCACTATGATACATTACTTGATCAAAATAAGAATTGAAGATCTGACCGTTGGATCGTCACCAAACTTTAATAAGTTATAATACATAATATTTGAGGACTATAGAAACTTAGGATTAGGGATCTGACATATGGATCTTCCCAAATTGGATGTTAAGTTTGCAAAATCAAATGTTTGCCTCCACTTGAATTTGTAATTGGCAGAGATCCAACCTTCGGATTGTGATGAAATTTTAGCAGGTTACTTTAGAAGCAAAATATGGACCTTAGGAAGTTACGAATCCAAAATCCAATATACGGATCTTCCAGATCAAATTATGTAGGATTGTGGACCCTATCGGTGATCGAGAGTTGACTTTTGGTCAACATGTCTCGAAACGTTCTAAATACTAAAATTAGTACTATGGGAGACGTAAGTGAAGTCTAGTGGGCCTACATTGGTTAGAGAGTGACTTGAACATTTGTGATGTGGTTATTACCTTGATTTCTTATATTGGTATCATTTGTGAATATGACTAGGTTTTATAATGTGATTTTCTATTGAAATGTGATTTATATATTTAGCCATAGGTTTGTTAAACATGATTTGGCTTGTGTACTGACGATGATTGTGATATGTGATTTGACGTGCATATTTGAAATGTGGTTGATTTGCATAGATGGTATGATATGATGAAATCTGAGGGCTAGTAGTGGGCCGTTAACCCATTGTCATGGGGTTTGTTGCTTCGAAACTTGTTTCATATTCCATTTCATTATTTCATTTCTCGCTTCGTTGACCGTTCTAATTTAATACTTGTGCTATGTTTCATTTCGTTGAGCCATTGTAAATTGAGCACTTGATTCATGATTTGTTTCTTCGAGCCGTTGTTATGTATTTTACTCAGCGATTCCCGTTGAGTGATGGTCTGTAATCCCTTATATTCCGCGATTCAGTCGAGTGGTGGTCCAGAATCGTATCCACTTGGATTCCGTTGAGTGATGGTCCTGAATCCCTTCTACTCCGCGATTCTGTTGAGTGATGGTTCAGAATTGTATCTACTTGGATTCTGTTGAGTGATGGTCCGGAATCCCTTTTACTCCGCGATTCCATTGAGTGATGGTCCAGAATCGTATCCACTTGGATTCCGATGAGTGATGGTCTTAAATCCCTTCTACTCTGCGATTCCATTGAGTGATGGTCCGGAATCCTTTCTACTCCGCGATTCCGTTAAGTGATGGTCTGGAATCATATCCGCTTGGATTCTGTTGAGTAATGGTTCGGAATCCCTTCTACTTCGCGATTCCGTTGAGTGATAGTTCAAAATCGTATACTAGTCTAGATTCCATTGAGAGGTTCGGAATACCCTTTGGGATCTTGATTTCGTTGAGTGGTCCGGAATCCCCTTTGGTGTCTTGGTTCCGTAGAGTGGTCTGGAACCCGATGTGAACGGATTTCGTTGAGTGGTCTGAAATCACATCATTTGACTTGTTGGTTCCTTGGATTTGATATCAGCTCCAGAGATGTAGGATTCGGCTGAACTGTGTCACTCTAACCATGCATTTTGGTATATGATATGCATTATTGATTGATGTGTTTGTGGAATAATGTTGGTTGTGATTGTTTTCATTATGATTAGACTCGTTGACCATTGTGGCTAGATGATAACATTGTTCTTCGTTAACTGTTCTTTGAGATGTTGCATACTATGAATTGCGGTATTATGTGAAACATAGTGACTTATATAAAGGATGAATTGGAAAGCATATGTGTGGGAACAGCATATCTGTGTGCATGACAAGATGATAATTGTGTTTGGCTTATGGTTGATGTGTAGTGTGGTACCCTATGTTTTTCGCTAGAAGTATTTTACGAAAAGATTAGAGTTTGACGAATGACGAACTACGAATGGCTTGATCCCTTTTAGGGTACGTAGGCAGTCTAATAACAAGGTTAGATGCAGCCATAAAGTGTACAAAAAATTTCTATGCGAATGAATGCTTGAGTTGTGCATTGCCATATCCCGGAGGCAGGTTATGTTAGATATACGGATACTTGATGATGTCACGTGTCGATCTTGAACGTATGTCGGGATCGGGGCATGACATATGTGATTGTTGAAACAATTTATGACAACTTGTAAGTTGTTTTTATCGTACCAAATAAATACCAAATTTAAAAACTTTCGTATTTGATACCTCACATCATCAAATACGTCGCAATGTATTTTTAAAGGAAAATGTGTTTTTCATTTTACGAATGACTCGCACCTTTGCCACATCTCTTATAAGTGTAGAACTCCTTGTGTCAAAGTTCAATTGAATCTAAGGGATTATTTTCTGAAGAAAAAAAATCAAAAGTCACTCGTTCTTTCCACCATTAAGGCCAGACTAAACATGTTTCCAATTGTGATCATTTTGTTTTTGGCCATTTGCTCTCATACTTCAGAATTGGAGAAAGAGAGTTGACTCGACTAGAAATAAGTTGGAAATTTCGTTTGAAAGTTAAAAACACGTTGACATTTACTAATTTGGAATTGGAACGGCTGTTTAGACTAATCGGGAGTCGGAATTGAGGAATCAAAATCAGGAGTCGGAATGAGAAGGAATCAAAATCCAAGATACTATCACAGAGGAGAACTTAGTCTGCACTGTTGAAAAGTGTATTCGATTCATGTAAGTCATTTATCTTACTATGTGTTATGATCCAATTCTATAAGGATGAAAATGTAATGGGACAAAGTAGTTTTGATATGGAAATGTAATAAGTTGGGACTTAGTAGTATTTTAGTAAGTTGTGGGAGATAGTTTTAATATGCTTGTTGTATTGCTGAGTCAGCACTTACATGCCTTGTGAGTTTGTTATAAGTCCTTGAATTTGGAGGCAACGACTAGAAATGGAAAAGAAATGAATTTCTCTCTCCCTCTTTCTCTCTATCTCTCTGTATCCTCCATTGCTCAGGTTAAGGTCGAACCTAGAATTTGGGTGTTAACATTGGTATCATCCAATTCTCCTGGTTCCCTTCTTATGTGTATGACCCGCTGCTTTGCCGCTGCTCGCACGTCATCCATGCATGCTCGTGTTTCAGCTCTGGAGGCCTCTTTCACTGCTATCCACTCCCCCATCGCTGAGGCAGTGAACTTTTCTGTGCAAACTGCCGTCTCTAAGGTCATGGAGTCCCGATTCCCTGTCCATCTGGATACTCGCCTTCCGGGGTATTTTGTGCAGTTTCACCGGGAGGGTGAGAGCTTTTCTACCCCGATTCTCCTCGATCCACTTCCACTGCATGAGCTAGATTCGATTCAACAGCCTTGCAGTTCGAGTTGGACTAGAGGCGGTACTACTCTTTGCCAATCTTGGTCTCCTTGTGTGGAATTTCCTCATTTCGTTGATGGTGATGATCCGTTAGCTTGGATCTATAAGGCCGACCAGTTCTTCGTGTTCTGTGTTCTACAACACGCTGGACAACCAACGCGTCCTCACGGCATCCTTCCACCTCGAGGGGGAAACACTGCAGTGGTTCAAATGGATGGATTGTGCGCACACCACACCATGCTAAGAGGATTTCACCAGAGCGTTTTACCGATAATTTGGCCTATCTGAGTTTGATGACAGTGCAAAATCGATGTTCAAGCTCTGCCAAACAGGTACACTCCGAGACTATATAGCTTAATTCAAGAGGTTAGCTAATCGGACTAATGATGCGGGTCCGATTCTCCTCAAGTGTTGTTTCTTGGGAGAGCTTAAACGTGAGTTGAAATATGATGTGAAACTTCTCAAGCCTGAAACTGTGCATGATGTTATAGCTATAGTCGTGCAATTGGATACAAAGATTTTCGAGATGAGGTCTAATGTCCCTAGAAATGCCATAAACCCTAAACCTTAATTGCTTGGAACTAATCCTCACACTGTACCTAGAACTGGAGCCTTGCCTATTAAGAAATTGAGTCACGCTGAGATTCAACTCAAACGAGAGTGAGAGGAATGTTGGTTTTGCTCAGATAAGTGGACTAGGGGCAAGGTTCTAAAAAACGCTAGGCGCTAGTCGGGCGGAAGGCTGGCGCCTAGCGCCTAGGCGGCTAGGCGGGGTCTAGGCGGGTGCCTAGGCGGCCTAGGCGGATTTGGGTAAATTTCTTGTATATCTTGTAAATAAATGCATATTCACACTTACAAAAAAATTATACTTTGTATGAAATTCATGGATAAGATAATAAAAGAATGATAAAATGCAAAAAGAGTATCCAACAAGTCCAAAATTTAAAAACACATTAAGCATATATGTCATATAACCATGGTGATGAGTATTGTAGGATGACACATATACAACAAGTTCACAATTTTAAACCACTTAGACTTAGATAGGAATTTTTTTTTTTAATGTCAATAAAAAAAAATAAAAAAAAAGGCCTAGCACCGCCTAGGTCCGCCTAGCACCGCCTAGCCCCGCCTAGCCCCGCCTCGCCCGCCTCGCCCGCCTAGCCGCCTAGCCCGCCTAGACCGCCTAGGCGCCGCCTAGCCCACCTAGGCGGCCGCCTAGACCGCCTAGGCGCCGCCTAGCCCGCCTAGGCGGCCGCCTAGAGCCCATCTGATTTTTTCAACCGATTTGCACAAAAACGCCTCGGACCACCACCGCCTAGCGCCTAGGCCGTTTTTTAGAACAGTGACTAGGGGTCATAAATGTGGTCTGAAACAGTGTCTGATGATTGATGAACTTGATCCTGGACTGTGTGTGGACTATTTTGATGAGGCTAATCCTGAGTTACAATTCATGGAATTGAGTGAGTGTGCCTTTTATGGTACTAATGCTAGGCAATCTATTCACACAATGAAGGTCAATGGCTTGGTGAATAGACAAATTGTCAGGATTTTGTTGGACTCCAGTAGCTCTCACAATTTCATAGACTCAAAGCTTTTGAGGCAATGGGGCCAACCAGCTCAATCCACTCGAAGTTTTGAAGTGATGATTGCAGATGGGGGGAAAGGTGAAAAGTTTTGGTTGTTGCAGATCTGCTTCTCTGTCCTTTGGAGGGTATGAGTGTGAAGTGAATCTCTATTCCATTCATTTAGGTGGGTGTGATGTGATGCTGGGGTTCAATGGCTCTCTACAGTCAGCCCTGTTCTTTAGGATTTCCAATTATTGACAATGGAGTTTATAAAGAATCAGCAGCGCTATAAGTTGTATTGCAATCCTCATGTGGAACCACTTATCCAAAAAGTGTCCATTCACCTCTTGGACAAGGAACTCTCCAACTCACACTTGGGTCTCTTTCTGTATTCTATGGAAGATTCAAATGAAGAACTCAGTGATTTAGCACCATCTTAGCTACAAGATTTGCAACTTCTCATTGTAGATTTTGAAGACTTGTTTAGGATACCCTCTCAGCTACCTCATTAGAGGCTGAACGATCACCATATCCCACTAGTGCCTGATGCCAAACCTCCCAACATATGGCTTTATCATTATGGCCCCTTGCAAAAGAATGAAATCAAGAAGGATGTCAAAGAATTGCTTGCTGCAGGGTTTATTTGACCAAGTCACAGCCCCCTTTCATTTCCTGTCCTTTTGGTGAAGAATGAGGAAGGGACCTAGCGCATGTGTATTAATTATAGAGAACTTAATACACTGACCATTAAGGATAAATATCCTATTCCTTTGATGGATGCTTTACTTGATAAGCTTTATGGTGCTACCTACTTCTCCAAGCTTGATCTTAGATCTGGATACCACTAGATTCTAATGCACCCTGAGGATGTGCCTAAAACAGCTTTCAGGACTTATAAAGGTCATTATGAGTTTTTAGTGATGCCCTTCGATCTTACTAATGCTCCTGCAACCTACCAAAGCTTGATGAATGACATGTTCAAGCCTCACTTGAGGAAATTTGTCTTGGTGTTCTTTGATGATTCGTTGGTCTATAGTAAAAGTTGGGAAAGAACATCTGTAACATCTTAAGACTGTTTTCTTGATTCTGCAGCTCAACCAATTATTCCTCAAGAAGTCTACAAGTTCCTTGGGTCAACGAATAGTTGAATATTTGGGGCATATAGTCTCTAGTGATGGAGTGGAAGCTGATCCATCTAAACTATAAACAATCAAAGAATGGCTTAGACCACAGACAGTCAAGCAATTGAGGGGATTCCTTGGATTGACAGGTTACTACAGGAAGTTCATACCTGGATATAGTAGTATCTATTAACCTTTGTATAATCTCACGAAGAATGATGGATTTCAATGGACCAGTGAAGCCAATGCAGCTTTTGAAAAGCTCAAGTTTACCATGGCTTCTCCACGAGTGTTAGCCTTACCAGACTTTACCAAGACTTTTGAGATTGAGTGTGATGCCTCAGGCAAGGGAATAAGTGTTGTACTACAACAAGATAAGAGGCCAATTGCATTTGCTAGCCAAACTTTGGGACCTATAAACCAAGCCTTGTCTGCCTATGAGAGGGAGTTAATTGCAATTATTTATGTAGTTAAAAAATGGCAGAATTACCTCCAGGGCATGCACTTTGTGATTAAGACTGACCATCATAGTCTTAAATATTTCTTGAGTCAAAGGGCCAGCAACCCATTCCAACAAAAATGGGCCTTTAAGCTCTTAGGGTTCGATTATAAGATACACTATAAGGCTGGCCATGAGAATGTGGTAGTTGATGCTTTGTCCAGAGTGCATGTAGTGTTTACAAGTAAAGACTTGGGGGCCATTTCTTCATTGGAGTGATTTTCTATTTCTTATCCTTATGAAGGCTGGTTAGATGATTAGAGGTACAATGAGAAGGATGAGTGGGTTATACAGAAGATTAGGGAAGTGTTGGGTAGTTCACCACTTGCTAAATTCTTTTTTGTGAATGGTTTTTTGTGCTACAAGGAGAGAATAGTGTTGAGTCCAGATTCTGAATGGAAGAGTAAGCTCATGGCTGAGTTCTACTCCACTCCTGCTGGTGGTCATCAAGGGATTTTAAAAATTTATCACAGGTTGAAGAAGCAATTTTATTGGCAAGGCAGGAAGTGAGATGTGAAGTAATTTATCTCAAGTTGTCACATTTGCCAACAACAGAAGTATGGAACCATTTCTCTAGCAGGTTTATTGCAGCCTCTACCCATTCCCACTAAAGTTTGAGCCTATATAAGTATGGACTTTATAAGTGGATTACCTCTCTGCAAGGGTAAATCAGTGATCATGATGGTTGTTGATTGCTTATCCAAGTATGCACACTTTGTGACCTTCTCTCACCCCTACAATGCTACTGGTATGGCACAGTTGTTTGTGGACCATATTTTCAAGCTGCATGGTATGCCTTGACTATAGTGAGTGACATGGATCCTATCTTTTTGAGTGCATTCCGGAAAGAATTTTTCAAATTGCAGAATTCTAAATTGTGTATGAGTTCGGGGTATCACCCCCAAAGTGGTGGCCAAATTGAAGTGCTCAATAGGTGCTTGGAGACTTATTTCAGATGCTTTGTGGAAGGGCAACCTCGAAACTGGGTTAAGTGGCTTGCTTGGGCAGAATGGTGTTTCAACACCTCTCACCACACAGTTGCTAAAACCACTCCTTTTGAACTGGTCTATGTTTATCCACCTCCCCATTTGGCAGCTTATGAGTTGGGCACTACTCGAGTTGATTCAGTGGAACAAAGCTTACTTGACAGGGATAAAATGCTAACTGTGCTTAAATCCAATGTGGAATGTGCTCAGAATCGCATAAAGGTACAAGTGGACAAAAAGATGTGTGAAAGGCAGTTTGGAGTTGGGGAATTGGTTTACTCGAAGTTGGTTCCTTATCAGCTACAATCATTCACACCACATAGTTATCATAAGCTACAACTTAGATATTATGGTCATTACGAGGTGATTGAAAAAATTGGAGAAGTGGCTTATAAACTCAAACTCCCCAAGGGTAGCAAAATTCAGCCAATGTTTCATGTGAGTTGCCTTAAGAAGCAATTGGGAACTGGCATTGTAGTGCAGCCAATGTTACCTCACCCTTTGGAAGACGGGTTAGCACAACAACTACTTGAATAAATTATAACTAAGAGAGTTTATAAAAAAAGGCAAGGCAGCTGGAGTTCAATTGTTAGTGCAATGGCTTAGCACGGAAGCAACTGAGGCTACTTGGGAGGACTTTGATGAGTTCCATTCAAAATTTCCAGATTTTCCACTTTGAGACCTTGTGGACAAAGTTCTTGAAGGGGAGGCATTGTTATGATCCAATTCTATGAGGACGAAAATATAATGGGACAAAGTAGTTTTAATATGGAAATGTAATAAGTTGGGACTTAGTAATATTTTAGTAAGCTGTGGGGGATAGATTTAATATGCTTTTTGTATTGCTGAGTCAGCACTTACATGCCTTGTGAGTTTGTTATAAGTCCTCGAATTTGGAGGCAACGGTTAGAAATGGAAAAGAATTGAATTTCTCTCTATCGCCCCTCTCTCTATCTTCTCTCTGTATCCTCCATTGCTCAGGTCAAGGTTGAACCCAGGATCTAGGTGTTAACACTATTATTAGAATATAAGGATATTTGTATCTTGTCATTTGTGTTATGTTAAGGGTGCCACGTGTATTGATATTAGTGGAGGTAGTTATGAGAGTATATGAGTATAAATAGTAGGAGTGCCTTGTAATAGTTAAGTTAACATAAATAGAAATTTAGTTGAAAAGTATTCTTCTATCTCTAAAACCTCTTCGACTTCTCTCTCTGCCTTCATAGCTAAGTTTCTTCATTCTTTACAATGTAGACATGGTATCTTCGCCAGAATGGTTAACACCATCGGTTGCCCATCCTTCTTGCTTCCGCTCTCTCTCTATCTAGGATTGTTGTAGTTTCTTGCTCGTCGTCATCTTTTCGGTGTTCTGGTTGTAGTTTCTGATTTCAGTCGGTGATTGTTATTGTTGTTTGAAGTCGGTGGTTTGTGAAACCCTAGAATTTTGGGGATTTTCAGCAATCTTGTGCTGTTGTTCGTCATAATTAGTTGTCGAGGTGATATTACTTCTACATTAGCGCTGTGTAGTTGATAATTGTTGTGATCTTTGTTTTCTCTACTGAAACCCTAATATTTGGGATTGTTGTTGTGGATTCTTGATTCTATTTGTAGTCTTTCGACCGTGACATTAAGATTGTGCTTGATCTTGGTTTGTTTTTGGAATTGACTGTGGTATAATTTGTCATTCATGTTGAGTTCTTGCTTGTCATTCAAGATTTGCAGTGTATCAATTGTCTAAAAACATGGTTACCACTACATAATTGGCTCTTACACAATCTCCAATTTCCTCATTGATTCCGAGTGTGAGTAACACTGTTACGGTCAAACTTGATGACTCCAATTATGTTACTTGGAATTTCCAATTGGAATTGTTGTTGCAAAAGAACTTCGATCATAACTGAGGGCTAAAGAATCTACACTAGATGAGACCACTAGGCAGATTCCTCTCATGTCTGCCATACATGCTCGAACTACTAGCTCTACATTTGATGTTAGTGGTTCTTCAGACACAAACGCTTATGCTTCATGATCTGATCTTGGTCAATCATCTGGACATGCGTTGTCTTTCTCTGCACGTCCAGTTCTACAACAGTTTGCTTAAATGCCATTCATACCTCAGTTTTCACAGTTTCAATTTCCTGGACCTCAGGCATTTGTCTCTCAATCTGGCTCGGGTATTTACAACAATTTCAGGGGGAACAACTTAAAATCCAAAGGAAAAGGAAAAAGATCTTTCTTTGGGAATCAATCTCAATATATTTAACTGCCACCTTATGATGCTAATCCATTCTCACAATCCACATTTCAATCTCAAGGATCTTAGTCTTATTAGAATCCTCAACAAGTGTGTCACATATGTGATAGGAAAGGTCACTCCGCACTCACTTGTTTTCAGCATGGATGTCAAATCTGTCATCGGGTGGGGCACACTGCAGCTACTTGTTTTGATAAGAATCAAGGTGTCAATCCACGATTCCATCCACAGTAATACCAACACTCCATGCAATCTCATCCATAGCAATACCAACAGTTAATGCAATCTCAAGTTCCACATACAAGCCTAGCTAATGTTTCATACAATTCAGTACCTGGAATGCCTTCTCAGTACTTGTCTCATATTGGCAGTTCGTCAAATAACTCTCACATTGCCATGAATGCTCGGACTCAAGCATCACCTTCTGCATCCCAACATGAGTATTGGTTGCTTGACTCGGAGGCAACCAATCATATGACCAGTTATCTGTCTAATCTTCATATTGCAGCTCCTTATCCCGCTACTGATACTGCCACTGGTGCAAATGGTGAAGGTTTAACAATTACTAATTTTGGCAATACTAATATTCAAACTAAGTCTCACAATTTTAAATTGAATTTTGTTCTACATGTGCCTCAATTGTCTCAACACTTGCTGTTTATGCATAGTTGTGTAAACATAACAATTGCAGATGCATTGTTGATGAGTTTTCTGTTTATGTACAGGACAAGGTCACCAAAAGAACATTATTCCACAGACTATGTAACAACGCAATTTACCTTATTCCTGTGTTCAAATCCTCAACAGGTCTTCCAGCAGCATTTCTTGGACAAAAAGTTAGCTTAACTCTTTGGCACTGTAGATTGGGCCACCCTACCAATAATATTGTACAAACTGCCCTTAGTAAGTCATCTATTCCATTTCCTAGTACACCGCATCCTCAGACTTGTATTCCTTCCTTAAAGGGCAAATTCACAAAATTACCATTTCCTATAAATGTGTCTAAATCCTCAACTCCTTTTGAGGTGATTCCAAAGTTTTAAAAGGTTTGCCTCAGGGCGCGCCTAGGCGCCCTATGAGGTTGGGCTTGAGGGTTACCGCCTCTGTTTTAAGGGAGTGGGCAGAAGGCGTCGCCGGAGCCGCCTCAGGGGATTTTTTTTTTCTTTTTTTTTTTTTTTATTTACTCCCAAACCCAAATTTTGGGTAGGGTTTTAACTGCCTCGTACCTCTTCCTTGCACTTGCCCACATTCCAACAACACTGATACTGTCTTCACTTGACCACCTGCTCAATCCGTCAGGTGTGAGATTTTAATCCAAAAGGCCTCGGTGTTAGTTAGAGTGGGGTAATTCTATATAAAGGACTTGTTCTCAAGTCTTCTGGCCGATGTGGGACAGAGGAATTCTAACACTCCCCAGCACGTGAGACCCCATTTTATGGGTCACACATGAAGTTCCACACATCGGCAACCACGTGGAGCCAAGTTGGGGCTCACCCGTTCATGCGGGGCCAATGGGGACCCACCCATTCACGTGGCATCTGTTGGCCTACTTGGAGCCAAGTCGGGGCTCACTCGTTTGTGAGAGGTCGAAGGGGACCCATTCGTTCACGTGGATGTACGGGCCCGTCCCCTGGCTCTGATACCATGTTAAATTTCAGGTAGAAGAGCCATAGGCCCACACTCCAACAACACCGATATTGTCCCCACTTGGCCACCTGCTCAATCCGTCAAGTGTGAGGTTTTAATCCAAAAGGTCTAGGTGTTAGTTAGAGTGAGGTAATTCTATATAAAGGACTTGTTCTCAAGTCTTCTAGCCGATGTGGGACAGAGGAATTCTAACAGCACTATCATCTCTCTGCCATTTTTTTCTGATTATATATATATATATATATATATATATATATATATATAATGGATGTGTGTGTTGTCTGCGTGCATTGTTATATGTGTGCTCATTGTGCTTTTCATCCTCTATTATATATATATATATATATATATATATATATATATATATATATATATAATATAATATATGTATATATATATGTGTGTATATGTATTTATAATATATGTGTGTGCTCAGGGTGATTATTGATTAATAATATTCTTTTTTTTTCAATGTAATATATGTGTACGCTCAGTGTATATATTAAAAATTTAAGTCTCATGAGGCTTCGCCTCACGCCTAGGCTGAGCTATCCCTCGGACGCCTCACCCACGCCTCACGCTTTTAATACATTGGATGATTCACACAGATATATGGGGCCTTGCTGCTGTATTGTCTTTAGAAGGATTCAAGTATTATGTCTCATTCATAGATGAATGTACGAGGTATACATGAATATTTCCTCTAATCACTAAAGCTGCTGTTTTTGGACTATTTGTTCAGTTTCAAGCCTATGTAGTCAATTCTTTTGATAAGCATATTTAAATCTTGCAAAATGATGGTGGTGAAGAGTACATTAGTGCCTAATTTCAATATTTTCTTAAATCCAAAGGCATAGTTCATCAGCTTTCTTGCCCATACACACTTGAGCAAAATGGCTTAGCTGAAAGAAAGAATAGGCATGTCGTTGAGACAGCTATTACTCTTCTTCAGCAAGTTTTCTTGTCAAATCTGTTTTGGTATCATGCATGTGCTACTGCAACATACCTTATAAATAGGATGCCAACACCTATTCTTCACATGAAATCATCATTTGAAGTGTTGTTTCACTCTCCACCTCGGTTAGATCACTTAAGAGTGTTTGGTTGTGCATGTTATCCTTCTCTGAAACCTTATAGAATCACTAAGCTTGATCCTAAAACAACACAGTGTATTTTCTTGGGTTATCCTACCCAGTACAAAGGCTATATTTGTTTTGATGTTTCTAAACACAAGTTGATTGTGTCCAGACATGTGTTGTTTGATGAAACACAATATCCTACACCGCTTCATATATTGGACAAGAAAGCTTCTTCATTTCACCCTACTACTTCATCATAACAACTTGTTCATTCCAATACTTTCCAGTCTCCAATTATACTTATTTGCTTGCCCCATGTCTTTCAACCACCTACTGCATCACCTCAAGTTACTCAGTCTAGTTCTCTCTCACATGGTGATCTTGTCTCCACATCTCCTACATCAGCAATCCATAATACTTCAGAGTCTTCTCCTATATCAAAGTTACATCCAGACATCACCACATCTCAGGTTCCAGATTTACAACATGTGATCACTACTTCTTAGAATTGTCATCTGATGCAAACAAGGTCCAAGTCTGGTATTTTTAAGAAGAAACAAGTTCTTAGTGCTACAGCTCAATCCTCCATTGGTACAGAACCAACTTCATTTACTGCAGTTTCGAAATCAGTTGAGTGAAACCAGGCCATCAAAGAGGAAATGGATGCCTTACTTCAACAAAAAACTTGGTCACTTGTTCCTTTACCTCCAAATAAAAATCTAGTAGGTTGCAAATGGATCTATAAGCTCAAGAGACATCCCAATGGTTCAATTGCTAGACATAAGGCCCGGTTAGTGGCCAAGGGTTTTTCTCAAGAAACAGGCTTAGACTATTATAAGACCTTCAGTCCTGTGGTTAAACCAACTACAATACGTTTGATGTTATCTTTGGCAGCTACTAAAGGTTGGAAGTTGAAGCAACTTGATGTAAAAAAATGCTTTTTACATGGCTTCCTTGAAGAGGAAGTGTATATGTCTCAACCTCAGGGTTTTGTTGATGCTGATCATCCTGAGTATGTGTGCAAGTTACAAAGATCTCTCTATCGTCTTTAACAAGCTCCACGAGCTTGGAATGACAGGTTTACCTCTTTTTTAGTTTCTCTGGAATTTAAGGCTTTTTATGCAGATCCTTCTCTATTTGTAAAGCATGATGGTCTTTATATGGTTGTGTTATTGTTATATGTGGATGATATTATACTTACTGGTGATCATGAGGCTAGTGTCTAATCTGTGATTCAGCAATTGACCAAGAAATTTGATATGAAAGACTTAGGCCTTCTGCATTATTTTCTTGGTCTGCAAATTAAATATCATCCACAAGGGTTGTTTGTTCATTAGTCTAAATATATACTAGACTTGCTGCAGAAGACGGATATGGTTCAGTGCAAGCCTTGCATTACTCCATGTCACCTTAATAAAAAATTGATCACTCATGGCAGTTCTCTATATGCTAATCCAACACATTACAGGAGCATTGTTGGAGCTTTACAGTATCTCACATTCACCAGACCGGACATTGCATATTCAGTTAATTAGGTTTGCCAATTCATGCACACACCATTGGAGTCTCATTTTGTTGCTGTAAAAAGGATTTTAAAATATCTTAGAGGAACTATGAATTGGGGGGGGTTTGTTTTAAACTTGGAGATTTAGATATTCGAGTGGACACCGATGCAGATTGGGCTGGTGATCCCAATGACCGACGTTCTACAACTGGTTTTGTGGTGTTTCTTGGTTCCAACCCCATTTCTTGGAGTTCCAAGAAACAACACTCAGTCAGTCGCTCTTCTACTGAAGCATAATATAGGGCTATGGCCACTACCACTACTGAGATTGTCTGTATTCAACAGTTACTCAAGGATTTGTATATTTCTAGTTTTGTTTCTCCTATGTTGCATTATGATAATCTCTTAGCTATGGCATTGGCAACAAATCCGGTTCTTCACTCCTAGGCCAAACATATTGAAGTAGATTGTCACTTTGTTAGGGAACGAGTTCAATAAGGTCATATTTCTCTTCAGTTTGTATCCTCCACTGATGAGAGTGCAGATATCCGTACCAAGGGATTATGCTCTCCTTCTTTTAGTCACCATTGCTCCAATCTTATGCTTGGGGCTTCCCACCATAAGATCGAGGGGGGAATGTTAGAATATAAGGATATTTGTAACTTGTCATTTGTGTTATGTAAAAGGTGCCACGTGTATTGATATTAGTGGAGGAGGTTACGAGGATGTATGAGTATAAACAGTAGGGGTGCCTTGTAATAGTTAAGTTCACAGAAATAGAAATTCAGTTGAAAAGTGTTCTCTCTCTAAAACCTCTTCGACTTCTCTCTCTGCCTTCATAGCTAAGTTTCTTCATTCTTTACAATGTTGACAACTATGAGATTCTCCACCTTTCCTAAAGTAGCTTTGGAATTGAAAAACAATCCAAACATGCAAGTCATTTATCTTATCGTGAGATTCTCCACTCTTTCTGCAGTAGCTTTGGAATTGAAAAGCAATCCAAACATGCGTCTAGACAAAGCAGACTTTGATTTAATACTTTGATCATATGAGAGAGTTTGTTTCTTCCATAATGTAGTTGCTAGTTTCAAGTTCACAGCAAAACCTAGCAACCCAGTTTCAGCTACCGTCGCCGCCGCCATCAGCACAAAAACTATGTTTTCAGCGGCGCATATCATCCTACCGGTGTCACTGTCAGTGCTGGTCGTAATTTATAAGTACTTGACATCCGGACGGGAATCGTTGGAACTTTCTGTAGGCGTCGATCCTGAAATCCTTGATTGGATTCGGACACTCAGCCCCGCCGTGCTCAATAGGATTAGGAATGGCGACCCTGAAATCCTTGATTTGATTCGGACACTCGACCCCGCCGTGCTTGATGGTGGAAGTTCAGAAAATAGAAGTGCTCAAAGTCAAGTATGTGCGTCAAAAGGCCTCCAGCAAAAGAAAAGTCTGGTAAAGGCTGGACATAATCAGAAAAAAGAGTCATCTATCCCACAACCCAGACATGGAGATAATACCGGAGTGCGTAAGGAACAGGAGATAAAGCAAGAATCTTTTTCTTTGTCTGCTGAAGCAGCCGCAGCTCAGGAAGCATGTGAAAAGTGGCGACTAAGGTCAGGACTTACAATCATCTATTCATCTTTGATGTCCCTTTTAGTTATATTTGGACCTCTGAGTGGAGTAATATAGCCCTGTGCTAAACATGAGCTTCTTTTTATTGAATTTGATACATCTCCAGGGGAAACCAAGCATACTCTAATGGGGATCTGTCTAAAGCTGAGGACTGCTACACACAAGGAGTGAACTGCGTTTCTAGAAATGAGACATCTAGAAGCTGTCGTAGGGCATTGATGCTGTGCTATAGCAACCGTGCAGCAACACGTATGACTGTTGGAAGAATAAGAGATGCACTTGGGGACTCTATCATGGCTGCTGCAATTGATCCCAACTTCCTCAAAGTGCAGGTTAGAGCTTCCAAGTAAGTATTTTCTCTTTACTATTTGATATTTTCTTTTGACTTTCCAGTATGAACCTCTGCGCTAATGCAGCTTCTTTTAAAATTTTAAAATTTTGCTATAATTCTTGTTCAATTTTAATACAATTGATTGTTAGACTTTTGCGACTTACCATTACTTGTACAATATTGTGCGGTTGTTCTTGGATCGTCTGGTTCTAAGTAAGATATTTTACTGGCACTCAAATTTCTACTTCTCATAATTTTCATATGTTGTTCTGCTGGTCTTTGATTAGGCATTTCCTATTGAATGTGTTTTGTCGCTTTGATTTTTGAGTTCCGGCATAGAATTTTTCAGTCATAAATTCATAATTGCTTTTCTTTTCACATAACATAACCTTCCCTAATTGTATTTCTTTTTAAAATTCTTAAAGCTGTTATCTTGCTCTTGGGGAAGTTGAAAACGCTTCACAACATTTTAGGAGGTGCCTGCAATTAGCAAATGATGTCTGTGTGGACCGAAAGATTGCAGTAGAAGCTTCTGATGGCTTACAAAAAGCACAGGTAGTGTAATTAATTAAAAACCCGATCTTACTGCTTTCCATGGGATTCACCATAGTCTACATTTAACATCACTTATAAATGTACATGAAATTGGTTCATACAGTACTCATCTGAACCCTGATAATGCTGAAACTTTTTTCTCAGTTTCTTAAAAACAGTTTAAGTTGCACACCACATGGTTTGTAGGGGGATTGAGCCAAGAATAAATAAGGAATTTTCTGATTGTAAAACCCCTATTTTGGCTTGTAAAGGGAAAAGACAGGAGAAAAAAGGGATCAAAGTATGAGTGTTGATCTGTTTGGGGTTTTAACTTATGTTTAATTTCTTTCTTTTCATCTTGAATATATTATTTCGTCTGAAGGCATTGCAGATTTCAAATGTGCTCATAATTATTGCTGCTCATGTTTGATACTGGATTATATGGGAGGTTGTGATATTGTAGTCAGGAATTCTTATAACTTGGTTGTAGAAGTAAAACCCTGTGGCATAGTTCAGAGGAACTATACTTTCAAGTTGGTATCAATTGAGGATGGCCAGGGAGGTCTGACAAAAGTAATTGCAAAGGCTATTGTTGAGTAAGGACTTGGTATTGTTGGTCGACAGTGAATTTAAATTTGGTTTGAGTTTCTTTTGGATTAGAATGAGTTATTGTGTTGCTGTTGTGAACAGTGATGAGAAGGCGAAGGGGAGTATTTTAGTGGGTTATAAACAAGATATCGTAATGAAATTTTGGGAATTTTAAATAACCGTTCTGCATCCTCCAGGCCAGTAAATTTTTATTATAAAGCATATATCTATAATTAGTTTGAGAGATATAGGATCAAAGCAGTGTGAGCTTGAAGGTTGAACTATAGTATTACATGTACTCTCCTAAACCTCAAATTCAAAAGCAAAGGTCTTTTATTTGTATATCTCCTCACTTAGTGCATTTTGTGTATATCTGAGGAGGAGATTGTGGATCATGTTTTCCCATTGCTGTTGTTCTGCACAGTTGTGATGGAAATTGTGTAAGGGAGTTAGAGCTAGTTGGGTTATTCCAAATTGTTGTTTTGAGCTTCTAAGTACCAAGTTTGAGGCTTTAGGATGGGGGAGGAAAGCTAAATTTTTGTGGGTTTGCTTTTGTGCTGGCAGTTTTTTGGAATATTTGGGTGGAGCGTAATGGAATAATTTTAAAGAATACAAGGGTATGGGACTAGACGAATTATGACGTAGTTAGATACTGGGCAGCTCCGCCATTTGCACATCAGTTTAGCAAAAGTGTATCCTATCCCATGTTACCATGGGAACGGGTGTAGATGAAATGTGGGACCAAGTTAGATAATGGGCAGCTCTCTGGACATTAGTTTCAAATGTGTAGGGATTATTTTCACTCTTCTATAATAATGGATGTGTTAGCAGCAGTGAAAATGAATTTATATTTGAAGTCTTGATTTATGTAACATTATAACTTAGCTCTTTTTGAGAGGTCTTTTTTTGTACTTCAGGTTAAGATATACATTTTTCTTTTAGTATTTTTTGGCCAATAACAGTTTTATATTGCTTACATGTACACACGTACCAAGTTTTTGCATGTAATGGGGATCGCTTGTGGATCCCTATCCGCATTGTATTTAATGATCTGAAATATCTATATTATGTCTCAATTGGATCATCCCTGCAAAACATCAATCAAATCTTAAGCCATTGTTTTAACCATTGGATTTTTACTGGAGAAATGTTTGTATACAAACTGATTTGGGGTTTTAATTGCTGGCAGAAAGTGTCTGAATGCGTGAATCTTTCTGCTGAACTTTTGCTATTGAAAACATCTACTAATGCCGAGCGTGCTATACAACTTATTGATGAAGGTTTGGTAATAAGTCCTAGCTCAGAAAAATTACTTGAAATGAAAGCAGAGGCTCTTTCTGCGGTTAGTGATTTATTTAATTATGTTTTTTCTTTTGTTGGTTTTTGCTACCATGATTTTCAGTCAGTTGTGGTTTGACTTCTGTATTCCCTAGCAGGTGCGGAGGTATGAAGAGGTGATTGAGCTGTGTGAGCAGACCCTTAGTTCTGTGGAAAAGAACAACCTTCCAGCAGATACCAATGACCAGGTCTCTGCAGATAGTTCTGAACTCTCAAAGTACTTTTACTTCAGACTCTGGCGGTGCCTTATGATTTTTAAATCCTATTTTTATCTTGGAAAACTCGAGGAGGGTCTTGCTACACTAGATAAACATGAGGAAAAGATGTCTACCTCATATAGGTAACTTTTAGACATGATTTTAGATGTTAAATTGTGTTAAAGGTTTGCTTTTGTTGCTTGAGGTTCCTAACACTATGTGAATGTCCAGGAATTGGAGAAAAACTCTGCAATCATCAGAACCCCTTGTTCTCGTTGCACGTGAACTTCTGTCTCCTAAGGTATGCTCAGTCTGTGCCGTCTTTCTTGACTTGTACAATCCTCTCTAGGTGCACATGTAATATCACATTTAGAAATATTTGAACTCCTACTTCATCCCATATTAAAGAAGGTTGGGTAGGATCCTCTTCAGCAGTCTTGCCGACATGCAATTACAAATAAAGACATGAAGTATTTTCGAAACTAGATAGGACTTTCTTAACCGTGTCATTTTCCTCCTCTAGACAAATAGCACATTTGTTACTTAAAAGGCCTATTATCAAACCTCATCGGTTATCCTGGTGGAACTTTCTCATATGTTAGCACTTGCTATGATGTCTGCCTAAAGCTTTTTTAATTTTTTGTTCTTGAGATATATAGTAGTTTCTAGTCATTCGATTGCAGATATATTTACAAACCAATCGCTTTCTCGAACAATATTTCCTTTTTCAAGTTGTGTCAGGGTAAAAGAATGTTGTACTTTAGTTTATGCTTGGCATTCTTCAGTGTCTACTTGTTTGTTTTTCCAATATTTGATGCGTTTAATTTGGGGAAGTGTTATTGGCACTCCACAAAGGTCATCCTTTATTCCTCCCTTATAAAAAGGGAAAAATTGTACTTTTGACTTATTTGGAGTGTCAATAACAGCTCCCTTAATTTATTCATCATTAACTGTTGAATTGAAAAATATATAATGCTCTACTGCATATACATGCTGCTTATGTATTGACTTTCTTCTTTGTTATTGTACATCGTAGGCTGCGGGGAATGAAGCATTTCAGGCTGGAAGACATACTGAAGCTGTTGAGCATTATACTACTGCTTTGTCATGCAATGTTGAATCACGTCCATTTACAGCTGTTTGTTTTTGCAATCGTGCTGCTGCATACAAAGCATTGGGCCAGATTACTGATGCTATTGCTGATTGCAGTCTAGCTATAGCTCTTGATGGAAATTATCTAAAGGTTTGTTCAAAGCTGAAGCTTTCTTAATGATTCTTTGATACGGCATTGCTCATGATTTTACTTATTCATTACTTTTTTTCTTTGGTAAAAGGACGGGCTGGTTTTATATCTCTGTTTGATTGATATCAGAGATATACAAACTAGTAGTCTTGTTAGGTCATTAAGGGGGCGTTTGATTGACTGGACTAGGACTGGATTATGACTTCTCTATGTGGGCTTATTTTAGGCTATTTAAAATGTGGGGCCTAAATAGAACCAACCAAGCCAATCCTTGCAATTAGTCTAGGACAAGCCATTAAATGTGCCCTAAGTGTATTAGTACCTCTAATCAATTTGTATTTTCTTAGTGACACAGCTTTCCACCTGTTTTTGGGGAGCATTTGGAATATGTGTGTTGTGATACTTATTTGTGTGTTTATGCGGTTTCTTCCTGTGGAAATGCAATAAATGGATCTTATGTCTAACACATTAATTTTGAAGGAAATCTTAAAACATTTAAGTCCTTTCTATTTCAATTGCAATGCACAAACATCTAAGTTTCCAAGAATATCACGTTTTAATTTCAGATTGCAGTCTCCTGAACGTTTCAAATTTGTGGTCAAATTTTGATTAAGATATTCAAGAATTTTACTTTTGGGTTGACCCTTGAGAATTTAAGATATATTAGATATGTGTATTTGGCTCCACTTAGAAGGTCTTCCCAGGATAAAAGATTAAAATGAAGGAATTTTCAGTCAGTTCTGTTTTGACACCATTTTCGACATCCATTATAATTTTTAATTTCTAACTAATAATTCTCCCATATCTTTTGGTTTGTGGTTTATATCAATCTTAAAGTGCAGCTTCTCCAGGGTTAGATTTTATTTATAGACTTTAAAAATCTGGTGTGCTTTGCTCAGGTTTTCACGTATTGTGTTATGTTATACTGTAGCGTGAATATCAGTTTCCAATCTCCAATGAACAACGGGTAGATGTGTAGAACATACCATTACTCGTGCTTCACAGGCAATATATTTATCACATTTAGAATGGATGTGACCACCGAAATGCTCCTTGGTGATTAATTTTTCGTAAGGATGTGGAATTGTTATGAACTGTTTGCGTGGTATAAAGTAATCAGGAAACATTGACATAGGCATATGGATTAGAATTGTTTGCCTCCCACATTTGTGATGCCAACTGGCTAGACTGGAAAAGAGTGACCTGAACTTTCAGAATGTTGTACAAGATGTTGGCAGAGTTGTCAAATACTGTATGTTTGTACTTATTGGTCCTTGTGAACCTTTTGTATTTAAGCCTCTTGAGTTATAAGTGGTTGCTTGTCTACGAACGTTTAAAATTTGACGTCTATGGGTCTATTATGTTGGGGATGGAAGAAGACTACACTAATACAGTGAAGTTGTCATTCCTCTAGTAGGTGGCGCTTTGCCGCTTTCACAATCCTTACAAAGTTGCATTTCCTGTGGCATATTGCATTTCAGAACAATAATTTTCTTTGATTGGGTCCTCCTGTATGTTATGTCAGTTCCTGTTTTCTTTTATACTGTTGGCAGGCTATTTCTGGACGAGCCACATTATACAAGATGATCGGAGATTATGGAGAAGCCGCTAAAGATCTTCAGAGACTGGTATCTATTCTCACTAAGCAGGTAGAGGAAAAAACTAATCTGTGTGGAACATCTGACAGATCCATTAGCGGCACAAATGTCTTGAGACAAGCTCGTCTTCATCTTTCTAAAATGGAAGGGAAAAAAACAGAAACGATATCCCCTTGGATATGTACCTTATTTTGTAAGTTTATCTGCACCTATATTTGTTTCTGGCGTATGGTTGCAAACTGGCCCCTCTTTAGGACGTTTACATGAATGCTACTAGACTATATGGTTAAATAATTGTTGAGGCTGAGTTGTTATACATTCATGTGGGTGTACTGAGTAATTAACTGTAGCTGTTGAGGCTGAGGCTGAGGAAACCAAGTTTTTAAATTATGGGTGGTTCATTGACTTCCATCTTGTTCACAATAGTTAAAGTATCCTTCTGTTGGTTTAATTGCCAAGCATAAAAAACTTCTCCAGATGGTAATTTAAGCAATTGAAAAAACGAACAATAAAAGCTGGCTTTATGGTGAAGTGTATGGGAAAGCCTATGCTAGACTGTCAGAGACTTGATCTCGAATTTGTGACTATCATGAAAATTTAGACCGAGATCATCAGCTTGACACTGAAGCTGCTTGCTGATAATTCCTTGGTATAATAGTAATTAATTATTTACAACAAGCTCTTTGGTAATGCTCCATGCTCTGGATTGTAGGCAGATAAGAATAGTCCATGGAATCTAAGTAATACTTACACATGCCGTTTATGATTCTCCTAGAAAGGTGTAGCTTTTTAAGACAGTTTAATTCCGAGTATAATTGATTGAAACTATCATTAAGTTAATTCGGTTATAATGGTAGGGGAGTTGAACCCTCTGTTTCGGCATCAGAAATCAAGAAGGCCTATCGGAAAGCTGCACTTCGACATCATCCTGACAAGGTATGTAGTATTTTATGATTTGTAGCTTGCTGACTGCTATTCACTGTCTAACATGTTGTTTATAGGCTGGTCAATTCTTTTCAAGGAGCGATAATGGGCGTTGGAAGGAGGTAGCAGAAGAAGTGCACAAGGATGCTGACAGGCTTTTTAAAATGATTAGGGAGGCATATGCACTACTTTCAGACCCAACCAAGGTCTCAAAACTCTTCGCAATAATGCTTTCTTTTATTTTATTTTTCCGGATATGTTTCAAATAAACAAGTCTTTGTGCAGCACCTTTTTGTTGAAAAAAGTTTCTACTTTTTTGTTCTTACTGCCATCATCCTTATTTGAGTTATCAGAGATCTTTTCCTCTTAGATATTGATATGCTATGGGTTTTAAACTTTTATCGGTAGAGACCAGTGAGATGTTTCATATTCTGGTCAATGATAATCTAGTGATTATTGTTTGGGTATTGTGTTTCACAAAATTGATGAAGAAAATGTTAAAATCCCAACTTTCTAAGAAATTGTGGTGTTTATTTTACTCATGTTGCAGCGTGCAAGGTATGGCACCGAAGAGGAGATGAGGAATGCACAAAAGAAACGCAGTGGAAGCAGCACATCTAGAATGCCAGCAGATGTTCAAAAGTAGTAGCAGTAGACGACAATGGGGAGAGGTTCCGAGATCATATGGCAACTCATCTTCTAGAGGGTCAGAAGCAGCACGGTCAAGTAGATATTCTTGAAGACATGCCTGATTAGAACCTTGATTCTTCAGAAGAGGTTTTGAATGGAATGAGGTTGGAAGATGGATTTATTGCACTGCTACATGTGTAGCTTCACTTCAAGGATCAACCGACGTGTGCGGTTGATTCAGCTTGCATCTCAATAGTAGTGAACTCCCAAGTTTGAAGCAATGTGGTTAATGCATCCTGAATTTAAATAGTTTGTAAATAAGTTGTCTAACGAGTTTAATAAGGTTCAAAAAGAGAGTTATGAATACTAATACCATTGGTAACAATAACATAAACAGCGACGATGAATTACAAACTGAAGCTCAGATCATTGATGAATTGTCCGTGAGGAGGAAGTAATGTGGGCTCAAAAAAGCCAGAGTTAATTGCTTACATTTAGAAGAAAAAGAAATGAAAACAATAAGATAAGAGATGGGAATGGATTATGGTGGTGTCGTGGGGAGGGGCATGGAACAGGTTTTTGTGTAGGATTTTAAGCTGCGTTTTTCTTGTTCTTCCCCTCCTACCACTAATGAGATGTCTACAATTGCGAATATTATCAAGCCTTGCATAAATGAGGAGCAAAATAATTTTTTTACTCTCCCCAATTACTGTAGATGAAGTTTGGGACGCTGTAAATAGTATTGGGGCACTAATAAAAGCCCCAGGCCTTGATCGGTTGCATACTAGTTTTTACCAAAGTTGCTCGGATACAGTTAAGAACTCTGTTTTTTCAGTATGGTGAAGGATTTCTTCAAAAATAATGCGAGTCTCTGATTGACAAATCATACAAATATGTGCCATTCTCAAAGGGGAAAATCCAGAAACTGTTGGTAAGTCTTTGTAATGTGAGTTATAAAACAATTACTAAAGTCATTATTAAGAGACTAAAGCCTATTCTGAATCTCTGTATTTCTCCAAACCAAGGTGCACTTGCACCTGGTAGATCAATAAAGGATAATATTATGATTGCTCATGAATTGTTTTCAAACTTTAACAGAAAATAAAAAATAAAAATAAAATAAAAGAAAAGGAAGTAGGGGATATGGCCTTCAAGGTGGACCTGGAGAGAGCCTATGATATGCTTAACTGAGATTTTATCAGGTATGTTCTTTTTAAGCTTGGTTTTAGTGTGAGATGGGTGAATGTGATCATATAACGCGTTACCTTTACCTCCTCAATTATCATTAATGGCAATATACTTTGTTATTTCTATGAAAGATACTTGATCGAATCCTGTTAAATTTTTTTTATTCAAGTTGTTATGCACATACTACACTTCGTAAAAGTGTGTTCATTTTCCACACCTTAGCATTTTATTTATCTTTATTATTATTATTATTATTATTATTATTATTTGTAGTCTGAATAACCAAAACTAGAATATTTTTGTTGAATGATTTGTCACTTTTCATTAACACAACTGTAGCTTGTTAACGTTGACAGACCCCGACCCCAAATAACACAATTTACGAGGCTGTGATGTGCTGGTTGTCACTAAAATGACCACATAACCCCATCGAGAGATGACATCACGAGCCAACTTAATAGCAAAGCCATAGTATGATAATTATGACGAAGTCATAGTAAGATAAATTATGATGCGACAAAATTTGAACCAAAATGTTATTTACTAATGGAATAAAAGCTACTACAAAGTCTCATAACCAACCTACCCACTTGGGGACACAAGTACAGGGATAAGATCCCATTACTATCACATAACATCAGAGCAGCTAGAAGTTTCAAACAACAGTAAACACATAAAAGTGCAGTGCTTTGCGTAATCGAAAGTATGATCATACGGTGGTGGTGTCATGCATTGTCACGTGGTGGTGGTGTCATGCATTGGGTTCAAGCTAGACTCGAGTACCCTAAGCCACAAACTCGTCGGAGTTTGCCCAGAGAAGACTACCAGGAACTGGGCAAGGGTACAGAGAAAATGCAGGGGCTGTTTCGAACTAAAATTTATCAAAAATCTTATCCCAAGCAGGAAAGAAATACAGTTAAGCAAGAATCAAACAAAAACCTCACTAGGTTCGTGATTCAGACCTTCGAAGCTCTCGGCTTTAATTGCAGGATGCACCGTGGTGCACCAATGTCACATGCAAGGAGTCAAGGACATATTTGAGTTCTTTGAGTCTCTGAGATTCCAGTATAAGATTTTGGGGTTGGATGTGTCAAGAACTCGAAGAGGAAGAGGGCGAGAAGCTCTCGGATCTTAGTGAGAGAGAATTTGAGAGTTAAAGAGATAGAGTGAAGTTGCACAAATGGGAAGGAGGATGGCACGGTGGTGGGCGTAGTCCCACTTAAGACACTTAAGTGAAACTACAAATTGCCCCTCTTAAATTTGATCATTACAATTAAGCCCTCGAGTTTTGATTTGAATTTTATTTTTCGACTCAATATCAACCTATATGAACATAGTTACAAAAACATAAGAAAGAAATGGGTCTACCAAAAATGGGAGCCCATTTATTTAATATATTGTACTTCAACAATTCTTCGCTTCTTAACAAATTTATTCTCTTACGTCATATTTTCATTTTGATATAATACGAATAATAATGCTCGAGAAATACGTTTGTTTATTTACTACAGAACAGTTAAGGCTACTAGCATTCTTTTTCCTGCTTGTTGTATCTTTTTCACCCAATGATACTCAGTCGCTTATGATGGTCGTAAACACGACACGCAAGTTCAGTTCACGGTTTGAGTACATCTCATACGGCTCCTCCTTTATGTGCATAATGATAATAATACGTGGAATCAAAAGTTCCTCGAACAATGTGATATCTCACACCGGGTAAATCCTTAACCCTTCCCCCAACTGAAGTATACTTTATTCTCGCGAATTACTGCATTTATCCGAGTGATCCACAACCGACGAAAATCTCTCTTTTGTCTACCTCTATCCCGATGAGCCGAAACCAAAGCTCTTATTTTCTGTTGAGTAATAGTACGAGTAAGTCTTGAATGAGCCATTGTAATAAACTAGTCAATCAATTAATTTGCAAAGTAATGTTTGTGCAAAATAATAAATACTTAAATGATTGTTGAGATTTAAAAAATATATGGCAACTTGTATGTTGTTTTTATCGTAGTAAATAAGCACCAAATTTAGAAACTTTCGTATTTGATATCTCACATCAGCAAATACGTTGCTAAGGTAGTTTTAAAGGAAAATGCACTTTTCATTTTACGAATGACTCGGACCTTTGCCTCATCCCATATAATTGTAGATATCCTTGCGTCAAAGTTCAATTGCATCCAAGGGATCAGTTTCTGAAGAAAAAAACATCAACAGTCACTAGTTCTTTCGAACATTATGGTCAGACTAAACATGTTTTCGATTGTGGACATTTTGCTTTTGGCTAGTTGCTCACTTCTGACGTTGGCGCATTTAGATACTCGCCGGCCGTAGTTGAGTGTAAAAACATTTTAGCATAAAGTATGCATTTGATGTGTACAACTATATTTTCAAATGGCAAAAAATTAGTGACGGCAAATGCCGGGCTCTTGTGGCATTGGGAAGACACTGCCATAATGTTTTCATGAATAACATTTTTACATATTAACACACAAAGAACATAACTGCCTCTCAAGCCAGAGCTGACCAAGTATTTAATCATTGTACACTTGAAACTTCCATCCCACCTCATTCTTCTCTATCTTAAAAAGAGAATTGAATTTCTATAGGCCAAACAAATTTGTGGGATGCTTCATGAGTTAGAATAAAATTTCGATACATTTGTTTGATGCCTTATTACAACTTCACTTTGTTTCTTTGAGTTGTAAAGCATTTTCTTCATAATTGAGGAGTGAAAAGAACTACCACTCAAATTTAGAAAACTTTGTGAAACATCGCAAGTAATATAGGTCAATTTTATAGTTGTTTAGCCTTTACCTTTGCATTTCGTCACATTATTGCAAGTACACCGCATATTGATGTGTCATGATTATTTTTGTAGAAACTTATATTGCTCATCCTATTTAAGGCATGTACGGAAATATTGTCGAGCATGTAGCTACTTGTATGATCGTGATCTTCCTTATAACAATCACATGTGTCTTCTTTATTGTTTCCGGATCTAAGTTGAGAAAGATGAAAACTTCACCATATAGTATTGCTCAAAATTCTTACAAAACAACGTTGAAATAGGCTTATGAAAGATTCTTGATGAACTCCTATTGAACTTTTGATTCAAGTTGTTGTGTGAAACCCAGTCCTCGATTTATTGTATTTTGTACTATCAGATTTATGAAATTACCATTGTACCCTTGAGTTGACTTTCGTTGACAGTCTCGTCGAAATGCTTAGTTTTAATTTAATTAATTTATTCATATCGTACTTATCACCACAAGCACGTAGGCACGAACGGATTCAAAATCAAATTTATAACAAAGATTCTACATTCGAAAGTCAAACATTTTTGGATATTTTGTATTTCGTCTTATACGTTCTTAATTTGCGAACCAAAGGGGGACCCACCTGGGATTTTTGTCCCCTTAGCTTTTACCCTATCCGGATACCCTCCCTACCCTTTTCAAATTTTCTTACTTTCTTTTATAACTCTCTCTCTCTCCCCTTCACTTTTCTCTTCTTCCTATTCCACACCCCTGAGATCTCTCTCTCTCTCTGCAAACTCTCACTCTCCTCTTTGAGTTCACTCACACTCACAACCACCCTCACCATCTGGACAGAGGAGCTTCGAAGAACCAGTGACAGACCGTGGAACTCTACAGTGACGATCTCACTGTTTGTTTCCTTCCCCGACGAACGCCGACCACTTTTGTGAACTTTCTGACCTAGGTAAACTTCTAGGAACCCTTGGGGTTATGTTTTAAGGTTAGATCGAAGTTTGTTTTAAGTTGTACACACGTGGTAAATGCAGAAATAGCTCGGAGTAAGCTTTTCTCAATTTTTCGTCGAGCATGACCATTTTCGAGGCATTTTCAGGTCAAACCACAGCGAGTTAGCCTTAGTGCATGGTGCCATTCTCTTCATCTCATTAAGAACTATGATTCTCAATTTTGAATCACTTAATTTGGTTGATTATTGAAGAAGTTATGAGCGTTTGAAGTTTTGCTCAGATTCCGACCGACCCATTGCCCGAAACCAGGTCGACCCAACTCGATAACCCTAAACCCAGATCTAAACCCAACTGTTACCCGGCCCAACCCAAAAGTTTCAGCCCACTAAGCCAAGCCCAAACCCAAACCTTTGGTCGAAGCCTAGAAACCAAGCCCAACCCAGATTCCAATCAGTACGTGGGCCTGCACGTGGGCGCCTGTCTTGGCCGGTGCGTAGAGCACATACGCCTCCACCTGAGATACTGTGCTCTGTCGCCATCCACGACAGCCCCGATGACTTTTTCGGCCAACTTTTCGACGACCCAACTCGACGAATAACGGTGTGTGCGACGGTGCGTGGAGGTACCCAAGGTCCCCCTTATGTTTTTTGACGTCCTGAATCCGTTTTTCGAAATTCAATCGTTATGGTAGTGTTTTATTAATTGGACCCTTTATGTGCTTCGGTGCGTTTGTTAATGGCGTTTCCGTCCTCCCTAGTTCGTACGACTCTTCGACGATGGAGTATCTGTGAGTGGACCCCTTCCAAAATGCATGATTTTATTATTAGAAATGCATACATGAAAACATGATTTAATGGCTACGTTTTATGAAACGTTTATGAGTAAATTGGATTTACGCTTTACAAAATATCATGCTTTACTAGACTTATGTTTACTGAGATATCTATGAATATGATTTATGAAATGATGTTTGAGCTACTGAGCTCCAATTAGATATATATTTTGGAAAGATTATGTTCAATGATTTTTATATGCTTATCCAGTGGTTACTCATACTTTGTGCTTACGGGCGAATGATATCTATATATATGGCTTCAGTCGGGTGATGTAGGGGCCTACGGGCGAATGATATCTATATATGGCTTCAGTCGGGTGATGTAGGCTCTACGGGCGAATGAAGATTTATATATGGCTTCGGTCGACTGAAGGCCTACGGGCAAATGAAGGCCTTCGGGCAATTCTGATACCACTACTAAGCACACTATATATGACATATGTTTTATGAAGTTTTATGGCATGCTAGGCTTTTCAGAAAACCTATTACATATTATACTATTGAGTTTTTATAAACTTTCGGGGTTAGTACATTGACGAATAATGGTTTCAGTATTACGTATAGATCAACTTGGTCCACAGGGTGAACCTTCCATGTGTGAGCGACGGATCCTCCAGAATAGTATTATTTTCGCCATCCGGGTGACAAAGTTACTACAGAAGGGTTATGTGGGATTCTTAGCTCACGTGGTCACATAGGGTGAACCTTCCTTGTGTGTTGTAGATGTGCCAGTGGTGAATGAATTCACCGATGTATTTCTTGAAGACTTGCCGGGGGCGAATTCATCATTGACTTAGTTCCAGGTACCAACCCTATTTCCTTGGCACCATACCGAATGGCACCAACCCTATTTCTCGTTGAGAACTATGATTTTCGTTTTTGAATCACTTGATTTGGTTGAGTATCGAAGAAATTATAAGCGTTTGAAGTTTTGCCCAGATTCCGACCGACCCATTGCCTAAAACCGGGTCAACCCGACCCGATAACCTTAAACCCGGATCCAAACCTAACTGCTAACTGGCCCAACCTAAAGTTTCAGCTCACTAAGTGATAGGATTAAAAGCACACCTCAAACTAGCATACAAATGTCCTATTGATTTTCCTTATTAACACTAAAATTTGTCAATTGTAGCATATGAAAATAAGGGTCTTTCCCGCAGAAGACTGTTTTATCTAACTACTTAAAATGTCACAAAAATTGGGTTGCTGTCCCTACTGACCAGCCACCGAAAAATAATTATTAGACTGACTTACACTTATCTAAAGTCTACGAAATTTTATATGAAGACACTAGACACACAAAAATACACTCACACTAATTTTTGGTATTTTTGGAGTTGATTTGGTATTTAAATTAAATCGAACAAAAACAGGACAGAAACATATTTAAGTAGTTCACAAATTAACAAAAACGAGTTAGGGGAATTGCTATCCACCACCAAATAATCATGCAAACATGTTATATTTCATTCAAATTCCTTTCATTCCTGGATGAAGATGCTCAAGTTGGTTCAATGTTAGAACTCAACCTATTAGTCTTTCTTATGTAGTATGTTAAGAGAATGGCGTTTTCAACTTAACTTAGTTCCTAGCATGCAATCTCGAATGACATGTTCATAGATTTAACAAGTAGAAATCATTAAGAACGAAAAGAGTTTGAGTCATCACAAGGCATCGTAAGTACTAGCGTTGTCTTACTTATCATAGAAATTGGTTCACATGTTAATCGCAACTAACAAGTACTACTCTAGAACATATGTAGGTCATAATTCGACAAGGGCAGACAGACACATATTCATAGCATTATTAGAAAACACATAAAGAATTCATCAATGAGACGAGTAGTGAAGCAATTTTCATCCTTTCATATAAGAAATTGAAACGAAATGTCATAACACATTTGCAATCATATTTGGGGCTTCAAAACAGCCCCTAACTACTAAAAATTTAGTTACACATAATTCTTAAATAAAACCAAAAGAAAGACATGAGTTTGAGAAGATAAAACCGAAAGAAGAGAATGCCAAGATTTCCTCCTTCCTCTATTGCTTCCCTCTTCCTCGTCCAACTTCTTATTGCCTTGCTTTCTTCCCTCCCATTTTCGTTAGCTGCACCTTTCCATTTTTTTTTCTAATTTTTTTTTCCATTTTGCCGCTGCAACCTGCAATCTTTTGTTCTTGCTTGCTGCCCCAGTTTCTTCTCCATAACTCACCCCACTAACAGCTATTTAGTGATGACAATAAGTGAGGAAATAGTGAAACAATTGTAACTCTTTAGGTAGCCTTAATGCCCATTACTCCCACTTAATCCTCATCTTTAATTCCATTTCCTCTGATATTTGAATAGGTGTCAGCTGGCTTGTTCTTGACTGCATCAGTTTTGGCTGCTAAATTTATTGGGTTTATTGCTTTCATTGCA